>JNNX01000009.1:2093758-2693758 GCA_001657655.1 Talaromyces piceae
ACCCAAGCGTAGTCTTCGTATGCCCAGGGAACAGATCGTTCCACGCTTGTCTGGCCACCCATTCGTTGCTGCTAATTGATGGGGTGTGATGCGTGCACTAACTGGCGTGGCAAGGTGCAGCGATTATAATATCCACCCAGCCGCCAGAACCACTACTTATGAAACTGCTTAGCCGCTGAACCTCTGCCGGCAGATACAGTTGCTTTGCTCTCTGCATCCACTGCTGCTGCTGGGTTCGGAACAACTTCGCTCGCTCCTTTCCCTGGCCGGGGAAAAGCCATGTGAGATAAGATGCCGTGGTCCTCTATTCTGGAGAGGATCCCGCTTCGCGAGCCCGCGGGGGTGCCCGGTAGTGCCATTCCGGCCGTTCTCATAGGAATCTTTGTCTCGTTGGGAGGCATTCTGTTCGGGTATGAGCGAATCACCCTTTGGCGTCGAGTACCTAGTCTGACTGGAACAGATATGATACCGGCAACATCAATGGCATCATTGCCATGCAGGAATGGAAAGATAAATACTCGACCGGATACAAGAACCCCGTCAGCGGGAAAGCCGACGTGACAGCGGGTGAAAAGGCTCTGGTGGTGTCTATTCTTTCTGCCGGCACTTTCTTTGGTTCCCTCATTGCAGCGCCCGCCGGTGACAAAATCGGCCGTCGATGGGGACTGATCTGCTCGTGTACCCTTTTCATTGTCGGCGTGGTCCTCCAGGTCGTTTCCGAGACGATGCCTCTGTTTGTTGTAGGTCGCGGTGTTGCTGGATTTGGGGTGGGAATGCTCTCGACCCTGATTCCTCTGTATCAGTCGGAAATGTCAGTCACATCTTCATCTTGTGCGCCCCTCGTTGTCACAGCAGCAGGAGAACTAACCTCTCTGATAGTGCCCCGAAATGGATCCGTGGTTTCGTCGTCGGCACCTACCAGTTGTCGATCACCATCGGTCTCCTCTTGTCGGCCATCGTAGACAACGCAACCAAGAGCCGCCGCGATTCAGGAGCATACCGGATCCCTCTCACCGTGCAGATCGGATGGTCCTTGATCCTCATCTCTGGCATGTTGTTTTTGCCGGAAACACCTCGATATCTGATCAAACGCAATCGGCTTGATTCTGCGGCCCGATCCTTGGCAAAGCTGCGACGATTGCCACGGAACAGCCCCCATCTGGCCGAAATCGCTGAGATTGCCCAGCATCACGAACGCGAGCTCAACCTAGGTGGCACATCGTACGTAGACTGCTTTCGAGGCAGCCTCGGGAAGCGTCTTCTGACAGGCTGTCTCCTGCAATCGCTCCAACAACTGAGCGGCATCAATTTTATTTTTTACTACTCCACCTCGTTCTTCGAGAACAACGGGCTATACGACGCCTATACGATAACCCTCATAACCAACATCGTCAACGTGGTGTCAACCGTGCCTGGTCTATGGATGGTCGAGAAATGGGGTCGACGACCACTGCTCTTTTTCGGCGCCGTCGGCATGGCCGTATCCCAAATCATCGTAGCTACCATCGGTACCACGGCCGCTGGGCAAGACCTTGCTGACAAGGTTGCCTTGGCCTTCACTTGCATCTACATCTTCTTCTTTGCCTGCTCCTGGGGTCCCGTGGTTTGGGTGGTACCGGGTGAGATCTTTTCGTTGAAAGTGCGTGCAAAGGCCATGTCCATCTCTACCGCAGCCAACTGGCTCTTCAACTGGGCCATGGCCTACGCCATTCCCTACATGATCGACCCGGGCCAGGGAAACCTGAACCTACAGGCCAAAGTCTTTTACGTCTGGGGTGGCTTCTGTGTGATCGCGTGTTTCGTAACGTGGGGGCTAGTCTATGAGACCAAGGGTCTGACGTTGGAACAAGTCGATGAAATGTATAGCTCCATCAGCAGAGCCTGGGAGTCGCATTACTTCGTCCCCGAGACGCATGCACCCCCGCGGCCCCGGCCGTGGTCCGGTAACAGATACAGCGGCCAAAAGGCCCCTACGCCGACCTACAAGTGCCATATTGAAGCAGTAAACGCGCCAAAAACGCACGAAGAAGATGACGACTACTATGAGGCCGGTAACCACGGACAGGCAGCATCGCCACAGTCACGTACCAGTGGGGGCACTTTTTATTTTGATTTTGATCGTCCTGTCCCAACTCAGCAGTTTCCTTGAAGCAGTCCACAATCTTTGTAGTCTTTTCTTTTTTATATATATACCCCAATGAAACGAAACGATCCATGCATTTCAACATTAGGAGTCTCAAGGTATCTCTGGGAGGGCCGTGTGGAAATTTCGGACGGAGTCTTCGTTTTTAATTTGTGTCTGCAGTCTAGCATCTCTTATTCTGTCAGTCCTTGAAGCCGAAAGTCTCGTTTCACTCAAATATAGTACTCTCTATCTTATTTTTCTTTTAAAAAAACCGGAAAATAAGTAACAATCAACTGTCACTTAACTCCACCACTCACAAAACTTGTTTATGTAGCAGGCTCGGGGTCTGTCGATGAGCCAGTTGACTGGTCCCTCCTTAAACTTATGTGCAGGGTACAGCTAAACTATTATTGATAGGGCATGGGATTTTTCTTTCATGCAGGCCGTCCTGCAAAGTGACTGCATCTTGCTCCGACCAGACCCGTTTAGCAGTATATTGCATGAACCTCATTGTCCCAAAAAGGTTGCTACCCTCGCGAAACGGCTCAAAAAAAAAATAAAAAATAAAAAAAAAAAAAAAAAAAAAAAAAAAAAAAAAAATTCGNCTTGATCCGATTAGAAAGTAATTGGAGACGTCTCCCATGTAAGGTTCAAAGGGTGGGATGGTTAACTTTTGTGTCAACAAGGAACAATTTGGTGCAAGCCACACCGGAGTTTGGGCAAATGGTTCGGTATAATCGAGTCTTCACAAGAAAGAGGAAAAGGATATGCTTTCCAGATCGTCCTTCATTCATTCTCTGAGCATAAAACGGCAAATCCCAACCCCAAGAATACCGAGTACTCACAAAGACCTCCGTCGAAATTTGTCTGTACTTACAATATCATTAATGATTATCATATTTTTATAATCCTTACGTTATTATACACGGGTGCTCCTTGTGTTATTCTGTGCTATACATGTAAACCAAAACATGCATACAGGTTGTACCGAAGTTTATACAAGGCAAATAGAGACACATCCGCTGTTTTCAGTGATCTGGTGATATCTACAGAGCATGATTAGCGACCATTACTTACACACATATGAAGTTATTAAATAATCCAGTTTGTTTCATACTATATATACTTCGTGTATATGGTCAACAGTATAGAAACCATGATATGGGAATAGATTCGTTGACTACGGAATGGCGTCGAAGACGACTGACATTCTTGCAAACACGGCAGTATTCATGTGCCTAGCACATCCCAGTAACGCTGAAGTGAAATGCAATGTCATCGACTGTATCCACATATTTCACAGAATCGCTCCCGTCCGGATCGGATCGAGCTATCATTTCCGGGGAGGAATCCGTCCGCATTCCAGAGTAGATCTAGATCTGGCCCCACCCCTCTACCACAGTTATGCGTCATGGAGCTGGAGCATTTCACAAAATTTTGACGCTATAAGACTATCGATCACGCATAATGCCTTGTCACACCACCACTCGAGCACTGTACATGTAGAGTACACAGAACCGTTGGCATCCCGTGGAGTTCGTGTCACAACATTGGGAGGGTTTCTCAGATGCCGCACGTCCCTTGAATCAGTACCCAAGAGAATGACCAATATGGCTTTCTATTGCCACTCGAAGCAAGATTTTAGCCTTTGTTTTGGTTCACGCGCGTTTCCTTTCTTTTTTCTTTTATGCGCTAGTATTCAGAACCTGACTTTGACTAATATGCTCACCCAAACAGTCGACATCGGTATGTACAGAAAACCGCATCTTTCCAAGACACATGATGTCAGAGATCACAACAGAGTGGTCATACAAGTCACTAGAGACACAAACAAGTCATAAATACAGATTTAGAGGATTTATGAATAATATCGCATCTACAAGGCACACTAACTGAAAGCACATTGCATGCAGACCAAAGAGGAGGAACCTTGCAACTGGCCAGCTGACTTTCTGTAAAGAGCTATTACTGACTATCGAGCAAAACCAACAAGCTCTAATTTAGGCGGCCAACTAGTCGATAGATCAGCATCTGACGTGGATGGCTGTCGTGAGTGCTAAACGTCATGCAGATCCCAGAAGATAAAAAAGTGAAAAGAAAAAGAAAAGGTTGACAGGGCACAAAAAAGAGACAGCAGAAAAAAACAAAATTTACGAAAAATGAAAACCAAAGGGAACGATATACTATTTGGAACTTATTTCCATTGTCTACAATTTAGCTCTGTACTTTGCTTTCTATAGTCCCGCAGTAGTACTGCGTCAGCACTGCACTAAAGCAGCCACTACCTACCGTGATTTGCCCTATCTTGAACTAGGACATGAGCCAGCCACCCTCTTCACAGAAAGAAAAGCCTCCACTTTGAACAATGTATTGTTCTGTCTAGACCCACGGAACCATCAACTGCTTCAATTTTCAGGATGAACTCTAACAGATTAGGAAAAAAATACAAAAAAAAGGAGGCTACCCCGCTCTCCATGTCCGGCGTCCGTACTGGAACATTTCCCGGATCAGATCAGATGTAGACTTGACGTGCCCCCCACCAAACAACATTAACAGAGAGGTAGTGTTAGACTGCATCTGCAGCTAACTCCTGGGAATCTAGCATGAAAGTATTTCGCCCAACTAGAAGCAGTAACCCGCTCAATGGTTTGCAGATCTCGCAATCGCGGCACCGGGAAATCAAGAAACATGAACTATTTCTCATTCTGTAGACGTACGTGTCTCCGTTTTTCTCTGCTTGGTGACTTTTTTCTCTATCAGCTTTGACTTACATTGAAGGGTATTATTATCGCACTACGTTCGTGCTCAGCTCGCTCAGCCATCAGCCACCAGCGCATACCCTGCTGCAGGTCTATGGACACACAAATCAATCGGACCCCCAGTAATTAAGTGCGAAGTGTTCAGGCCGCTGACTTGTCCTCTTTATCCGCCTCAATTTCCTCCCAAATGCCCTAGAAGCCTTTGTTATTTGTGAAATACATGGAAAATAAATTAAAGAAACTACCCATCTGCGTCTGACCACCGCGTACGTGTAACCGGTGCCACCAGCCCGCGAACCGGCCTGGCGAGAATTTTTCGTGCAACAGGACAGAGTCCGTTGGCTATTACCTCAACCTTTATGGCCTCAGATTAATATATACAGGGAATAGTCAGTAAAACTCACCGAAATTACCTCCCAAATCCGGTTACATTTCCGTATTAGAAAACCGGAAGAGATAAAGAGAGCACCCGGGCCGTGAGTGATGATCGCGGATGTACACATGTGTAGAATCACCAGGAGGGCCTGCAAGTCTCATGATGTATTGAGCCGCAGTCAGGAACATGAGAACAGAGGTACTACTGTGCATCTAAGGGTTCGTAAGAGGTGGAGAGAAGGGGGGGGGGGGGGTCAAATGCTCGGCTAATCGGCTCAAGCAAAGATCGCCCGCCAGCCGGTCGTGGGTACTGCATTGACCAAGGCTTGTCCCAGCTTTGCCATGATCAAAAAAAAGAAAAAAAAAGAAGAAAGGGAACAATCTTGCATAAATTAGGCTCATGCACACTAACAACTGGGGCGTTCGCTTCATAGTGGCAGGTGTCCATACTCGTGGCATTGTTCCCGTGTACAGTGTTCGGAGCGAGTTCCTTACAAGGTTCTTTGCTCAAGACAGTTTAAAACATGTTTCTTATTGAGACGCCAACTACGAATCAAAAATAGGCCCCATAGCCACATAGCCACGAGTCTCGAGTGCAAAGACCAAGTTCTTGGTCAGCGTGGGATTGCTGATTACGCAGACGGCCTCGGCACCAAACTCATGCACGAGGTTTTCAATTACAGGCACCATATCAACGCGACGCCCTATTTTGTCTGTGTCCATGACTAGCGGATCTGGGTCCATCTCTTTCACCAAGTCGAGAACGCCTTGTCCATACGTCTTGAGCGGGGATCTCGTTTGCCATACTATGCGCATGGCGGGCCGGTTACTGTCGCCAAGGAACGACAGACAGGGACCAATACCGGAGCCAGTTGTGACGACAATGATGCGGTTGAACATGCGCATTACATACGCAAAGCCATGTAGCAGGACTCCGCGCTTCCACAACCGAGTCGGCGGATTGGCAATAGTATCTGACGTCCAGTCACCGACCTTGGACACGAGACAAGAGAACGAATCACCTGTCGGACTATCGGGAAAGGTTGCAAACGAATGCCAATCCCGCAGCGGATGCTTGGAGAGCTGGATCCCCTTCCCAAATGACGTTGTTGTGTGGTCCATGTGTAGCCTGATAGCGTGCTTCGACAGCTGTTCCGGCTGAACTCGTACTCTCCGGAGTAACAAGTATGGATGTATGATGGCAACAATAACGACCATGAGTAGCCAAAAGGCGGGAAAGCGAACAAGATATTTCCCGAGACCAATGTCTTCTCCGGACAGACGACGCGCGTGGTCGGAAAACGTAAGTAACAGAGTCAGGAACAAGATGACCACAGCCCATCCGGAAAACCGGTGGGTCAGTTCGAAGTAATCGTGATATCTGAACCGGACAGCCGGATAAGCAGCAACTATTATCGACAGCAAAAGTACCAGAATGAGGTAGGTAAGCACCACTACGGAGGTTGGTAGCGTAGAGGATGCTTCCTGGGTCTGATTCGCCGAATCCCAATATTGGAGGGAAACCAGTATAACCAGCCCAATGTACCATAGCAGAGATGCAATACCGCAGCCACTATGCACGCCGCCGAAATGAAAGACTTTTGCGGCTATCCGGCGAATCCGCAGCGGAGCGGATCGAGGTACAGAGCAGACTATGCGATAGATGAGATTCACCATTAGCGGCTGGCGTGCCAGACCACAAACGGTCAGGTTCACTGCCGTTGCATTGACAAATGCGAGGAGTGATCGGTCCGTGATCATGATTGCAATGAACACGGCTAGATTCGTAATAAAGATAATGGAGAAGAGGCGTCGGTAGATATCCAGTGCGGTATAGCGAAGGAAGTAGTAGGTGCTGCGTAGATGAGTCTCTCGCTGGGCCTCTAGATCGATTCGCGTTTCTTCAATCTTATTGTTGGGCATCTGCTTGCTTGCTATGATGTGGTGCATATCGTCAGTCACAGAGCCTTTCATGAGTCGGCCCTGGTATGAAGACGAGGAAGCCCCGTCCGAGGCGACACTCTCAGGTTGAGCCCCGGCCATTATCCAGTAGAGAATGAGTAGTGGGCGCGATAAAGGTTCTAACAGTATCGCACATCTATTGTTCTCTGCTATATACAGAGGGATATGGAGGATATAAATCTACGAACACGGGGGACACACTGCAGACCTAGTGCAGTGGAAATACTGGAAGACATGCACATTCTGGCCGAACGGAATCTCCGCTTATGTTCCAACTGATCCATCTGGCTATAGTGACAAAATTCCAAGTAAATGTGAATGCTGGTTTGCGCACTTACGTGATCCAGTCGATCGTTGAGTTTGGACGAAGCGGGCTGTTCCCGAGTAGGCAAATATTACGTTGCTGTACGGCTGGACGAAGGGCAGCTGAACAGCCCAAGCCCTGTTTCACAGCCAGTAGACTTGCATCTTCGAGCGTTGGATATTGCTATGCTATCATTGTGTAGGGTCTAGTCAACACCCGATGACCAGTGGTACTGGGACTGCATCGCTCACCATCGCAACGAAGTGGGCCAACATCCGTTCTTCCAGTCGGGTGTGATGGGCGATGCCCGATGGGGTTGCCGGAAAGGGATGATGCATGTCGACCAAAAATGCTGGCGTGGGTATCATCTCAATGCATGGACCATCGTGCTTGAGTTCTTGCATTCTGCATCCATCAAATCATATCTCGTGTTCTGTCCACTGTGTACAAGACCATGCACTCGGACCCAAAGCCCACATTTTCCCGTCTTCGTCTGTATATCAGATGAGAGGGTCTGGTTCTCTTTTTTCCTGTTTTCCTCTTTTTGTTAGAAAGACGAAGGAAAAAAGCAAAAAGGCAAGAAAAAGGGAAGAAGGAAAGTTCCAGCCACAGCCCAACCAAATATCTGCGTTTGTGATTGAAGATCCACCTTTGCTGTGTCTCATATACTCAGGTCATCATCGGGTGCCCTACAAGTCTCGGCGAAACCGATCACCCGGCATATATACATCAAGGAATTAAATACTTAAGATATTTTCTGCCTTGATGCGCTTACAAGTCTAGAAGGAGATACAAAAGCAATAGAAAACGTCATACAAGATGGGCGGAAGACATTCCCAGATAAGTGACACCGCAACTCACAGCCGGCCCGTCTACACAGACCTGGTCTCGTTTGCTCTCGATGACCGGCTAGTGAGCTACGATAGCCAACGACCGCTATATGTTGATGCGGAGAACCCGAGCTGGGCACTCAACTCTCGCCAGCTGCGGCTCTTAGTGCGTTCGCTGATATCTGGCCTCAGACATGGCGCAGATGTTGCTGAAGGAGACTGCGTTCTGGTAAATTTGCCAAACAATGTAGGTTTTCGCTTAGTCACATGTGTCAGTTGCTCCAGCCTAACTCGGTACAGGTGCTTTATTCCGCACTGTTCTACAGCATTATCGGTGCAGGCGGGGTGTACATGGGCATCAACCCGTCTAGCCAATATGCCGAGTTGGATCACTTCTTGGGTCTTGCAAACCCTAAGCTTATAATCACAACGCAGAAAGGTCTCAATTTGTTGAAAGAAGTTGCTGAGGTGAAAGGCATTCCTCTAAACCGGGTTTGCATCCTTGACGAATACGCCATTTCTCATTTGTCGTCCTTCTTGTCTTCACCCTCGTCTACCGGGAATCAGACAAAAGACCAGAACACGAAGCACGATGCAGGACAGGGCGTGAAGAACTTTTCAAGCCTCGTAAGCTACGGCGAGGAAGACTGGATCCGGTTCGATGACAAGGAACGCGCCATCAGCACACCTGCAGCCATGTTCACCACCAGTGGCACGGGGGGCTTGCCGAAGGGAGCAATTCTTTCCCATCATGCAATCATCATGCAGCACCTGAGTATCTACTATGAGACTCCCTATGAGACGACTCGGCTAATCTCTGTTCCCATGTTCCATTTGTTCGGTGCGCTGTTCACACATTTTTTTCCGACTCGCTACGGCGAGACCTGTTATATTCTGCCGAGATTCGACATTGCACAGTTCCTTCACACTGTGTATATATACAAGATCACGGAGACATACATGGTCCCCGCCATGGTACAGTCACTAAACAAGTTCTCCGATTTCGATATTTCAGAGTTCCTTCGTCCATTACGCTATGTTGGCACAGCCGGAGCTTCACTGGACGCGGATTCCACCTCTCGCTTCCAGGAAAAGCTTCAAGGTCATGCTCAGGTGTCGCAGATATGGGGCATGACTGAAGTGGGAATCGCATTCCAAACACGGTATGGCAATCGGAGTACTCCCACTAGCATTGGTCGGCTTTTGCCAAACTACGAGGCCAAACTGTTGGATGGAAACGGGCAGACAATCATCACAGACGGCACCCCAGGCGAACTATATGTTCGCGGGCCAGGGCTTCTGAATGAATACAAGGGCATCGGATCAGCGAAAGAGCCCGGGGGCTGGTTCCGAACAGGAGATATTGTATGCTCACGCGGCGGGGATCACTATGTCCTCGGTCGTTCAAAGGAGCTCATCAAAGTGCGAGGGTAAGTTTAGACGATTCGAGTATGTGCTGCACTTATTCTAAGACACGGCTTTAGCTGGCAAGTCTCTCCTGCCGAGATCGAGGGCGTTCTTCTCAAGCACCCGTCCATCGCCGACGTGGCTGTTATAGGTGTCAAGCGCAGAGACCCAAACGGCGGCGAAATCGAAGACGAGCTTGTCCGCGCGTTTGTAGTAAGACGCAAGACTTTGTCGGGAGGTGTTGTGAGTCTTAGCGCCGAAAGTGTCTATCAATTTGCTCGTAGCCAATTGGTGAGTTACAAGTCGATTACAGGTGGTGTGGTCTTTGTGGAGGAAATCCCACGGACACCGAGCGGCAAGATTCAGAGGTATAAGCTCGCGGAGATGAACACGTATCGGGACCTGGTGGCAGGGCTTCTGGCGCACCAAGGCCATTCCATACAGCCCATGGAGAGTCATGCTTGGACACGCAGGCCAGCAAAGGTACTGCTGTGATTGCTTTCTCCCCAAGTGTTACCGTGTAGTTGTTGTTGTCGTTGTCTCTTTTGACTTTGCGGAGTTCCATGACATCTGTGATTGAGCGTTATCTGATTCTATAGTCTCCTCTTTGACATTTGCTGTATTTCGAAAGAATAATTTGGTACTATCCCAAATCCTAACGATCTGACAATATTAGAACGGATAAATGAACACCATATGAATTAAAGAACATAATTATGACCACAAGTTCGACAATGAAGGTAATAACGAGCTCTCATTCGAAGACATATATCAATCCGAGACACTCGACCAAATCACGCCAGAGTCTCCTGGTGTACAACAACCTTCCACTCTCCGTCGCTGCCCTGTGCCCAAGTTGTACTACCAAGAGCGCTGTATGTGTTTTGACCTCGCTGCGCGTTTACACGGTACGTCACGGTCCCGGCCATCAGATCGATAACCAGCGGTCGAACCTCGGTCAACGAGAAGTCATCGAAGCGGTGGAATGGCGGCGCAAGGACCCGTCCCAGTCTCTTTTCGTTTTGCTTGTCGGCACTCTCGTCCTGCTCCGGGCTGAGGGCGAGGATATCTTGGTTGGGGAAGATGAAGTTGGCGGACGGACCACACAGCTTGTTGACCGCATGTGCTGGATCCGCCGAGGTTAGGGCCGTCCATAGCTGGCGCTCTTTGAGAATGAGATCGTCTTTGATGCGGTCGTGCATAGGAGCCATGTTGGATGTATGATTGCTGTGGCCCTTTTCCCGCCTTGTCTCTTTCTCTTAAAGATGGACAAATGGGATATCTTGGTAACAGGTCGATTAGAATCGTATTGTAATCAAACGTGCACGGATTTGGTTAACCTGGTATACAACCACCAGAGAAACACCGCAAGTATTTATCTTCTACCTGACGTCACCTGTCAACAGCAAGCCACGCACGTTATGCAATCGATCGGATCGACGCATGACGTCTCGGTGTGGGGAACCCGCACAACCATATCCTAATTTTAACCCTATCGGTCACGGAGCGTGCTTCTCGGACAGAAGATACAGAAACCACAAATATAGAAACGAATATATAAGGGATTGTAGGTTTATGTTATATATTACCAAGTAAACAAGTAAACATCCTGTGCAACTCATCCCATCTTTTCTTCTCCTATGGAGCTGGTCGCTAGGTTGCAACTGAGTGGAGACAGACCACGATTCAGTCAGCCGAGATCGTCGCAGAGAAAATCTCCGAACCGCTAATAGTCGTCGGGCGTATAGAAGATTGTGGTGTTCTTAGTACTACCTGAGAGGCTATGTTGAGAAAACTTTGCGAGGAACATAGTTGTTGGTCCTTGTCGAGGCTCTACTGTTCAGGTGGTTATCAGATAAAGTGACGTCATGTACCCCAGTTTGACCCTTTACGCAGTACGCGGTATATAGATAGTAAGTAGTATTGGATGATCCAGGAACCAACAACGTTGAGCGACTCAGTGAGAAGCTGAATTCATAGACAGCGAAAAATACGGTCCTACCCATTTATAGAAGCACAAACGCCGACCAGTCTAATGTTCTACATATAATACACGACGTGGCTTTACTCAGGGGATTCGGGCTCCGTCGGTCCATCATCATCCGAAGGCTCTATTTGTGAATCTTCGTTCTTCGGTGTGGCGGGCTTGTTCGACGTGTCCATGTCGCTAGGAGGCCACTCTGGAGCGGGATAACTGAGAAGCATACACACATCCCTGCGCTTCGACCGGAAATCCTCATATAGCTTTTTCCATACATCCCGATCACGACAGCCGCTTTCCTGCGGTGTCCCTGGGTTATTGTCGCACCGGGGAATAACGTCAGCCAGCAATTTCTGGGGCCACATCACCCACGGTTTCGGTAGCGGCCAATCGGAAAAGTGCACTACCTTGGCCTGGCTCAAGGCCCTATCCGGGTCCCAGGTTTCGTGGTCATTTCCTAAAAAGAGCCGATGATCCTTTGTGCGAAACTCCCCGGTAATGAGCCCATATTGACGGTGTGGCAGCACAAGCGCAGAGTCCGAGTATCGCTCATTCAGCAACTCCATGTCATATAGCGGATGCCCTTCATATGCATCTTTACCGACCTGGCCCGCGCTGACGGCTTCGGCTTTCTCCATCATGGCCTTATATTCAATGTAAGACGGCTCAAGGAGGAGGAGAAAAGAGGTCAACTGGTGCTTGGTCGGGTAATCCCAATATGCCCGGGGCATCGCAACAGGGGCAGGTGGCAGGAAGAACAGCTCGTCGAGGTTCTGCAGTATCATGACATCCGAATCAATCTGCAGGATCCGACGATATGTCGTTTCACGAAACGCCCAGAGCTTTGTGATGCTGTTGTCCCATGTATTTTCATCTTCTGCGTTAACCAGATCGTTAGGCTGGCATTTTCCGCAACAATCATCGGGGGCCTTTACCTTGAAACCCAGGAAGGTTATTGACCGTAATCGGTTCAAGTTGGACACCGTACTTTTCACGTGCGACCACGAGCAACTCACTGATCCGATCGGTTGACCCTGAGATGAAAGTATCCCACTCTTCGGGATAGAACAGTATCTTATCGGCCCGACTTCCTAGCCTATGTAAGGCTTCGAAAACCATCACCGAATTGCACAAGTACTCTTCGCTAGTAACATATTGCGTATAGGCATATCGTGACCAGTCGATAGCGTCGTAGTTGAGATAGGGAGACAGTCCCTTTGGTGCTTGTGGCCGATTGTAAGCCCAGTAGATAAAGATGAGGATTATAACTGTGAAAAAAGCATATCGTCGGCGCTTGCGGGGGGGGAGGGCCAAGAGAGCCTCTCGGAGCGTCCAGTCGGGTCTGTTGCGATCGCGATAGTCCTCAATGTCGGAATCGTCAGTCAAGTTATCGAGATCAAACGAGACTTTTCTGCGTATCGAGGACGCTGGCCGCGGCAGTTTATGCATGTGGCAATCTCTGCGGCAATTTGGTCGAATATAAAATCAAGAGAGAGTAAAAACTACTGTGACTAGAGCAGGACAATTGTCGGTTTGCAATGGTCTCCCTGCGAATCCCCTGCAATTGCACGTGACTTATCTTATCGCACATGCAAATGGTGCAAACAAATTACCGATCGTAAAGCATGTTTGAACTAATTCACTACTTGTTCTACTTTCAGATACACTATCGTTTAGAAAATTGACAGCGCTTATTTGTTTGATGCAGTCAACGGCATAACTCAAGAGGGGCTCAAATTCTGCTGCGATCTCTGTATGGTATCCCACATATTTGGGGAAATAAACGAACCCTGGCTGTTTTTCTCACAAACACGGCTCTCCTTTTTAGTTCCATGGTTGTCCTTCCACGTCCGCGGCGGCCACAAGTATTGCGAGAAGGTGATTAATCATTGTAGACATGTCTTTCATATGTTCCATTGATGAGAAATCTCAATGATATTGTGTAGAGTTTTTGCCTTGGGATTATTATAAAACGGACTGTGAATCACTAAGTCGGAGATTACGGATCAAATGACTATGAAGTTCTGCTTCCTGGAAGTGTATATAATCCTGTACTGTCTGATGTGTCTTATATTGTAAATTACGGACGTATTTGCGGGTTTCGCCATGATATTATACTGAGCCAGTAGTCCAGGAGATAATCCATGCCCAGAGTGGATTGGCCTCGACATTAATCTACTTGTAACGACATGTATGAAGGACGCGCAGGGAGTTCTTTGCTTGCACACACACAGCATGCTTTTGTTGGTTAAGGTTGGTCATATCTCATGTTGGATTCTCCAAGAGTCTTCGATTTGAGATGTTCCAAGTGTATCCTTCTGGAGTCTTTCTGTTCCATGTTTCAAGCAAGAGAAGCAAGAGAACGACTTTTGTCCTTGTCGACATGGACGTTCTGCTCTTTACTTGTACGTCGTTTCCTTTGTAATCTCTTGACAGCCATGTTGATGTTGCAAACTTGCCGGCACCTCAGCCATTGGGATGTCGTTCATTCAAGATAGCCTACATTCTCTCGATCAAAGAGTCAATCACGATGCATTACTTTGATGCTTGTATTACCCGGTTATTATATAGGGTATATAGTATGTACCTGACCAGTCAGGGTTGACGCCTCGCGCCGGTCAACGCCGACCCCGAAACCGCGGCCAGGGAGCTTTGACAGACCTCAACATACCCGATCCTTTAGATATTACTTTTAATTTAGAACCTAATAAAACAAATACTCATAATCTAATTACGCCATGCTGAAGCATCATGGCGTTGTGAAGCTATTCAGTTACCCCGCGTCAACACCATGTTCTTATTCGAGGATAATCACGCCATGTCTATCTCTTTCGGGTGATTAGGGCTTCTCACCACTGAATTAGAAATGTTATGGCAGCACGAATGGATCAGTTTTGGGCTATATAAAGAGGCCGTACAAGGTCATGGCTGGATGAGTTCATTGCCTACTCCAGCATCATCACATAGTTCTGATATTACATACAATGGCTACTCAGACGGAGACCCAAACTCTTCCGGCTTTGCGCACTGAGCTCAAGGCCGCTTTCGACGAGAAAACACATGAGGGGGTACTACTCTTCTTTGTGTCGTTTAAACCATTGACTTCCGCTAATACCCGTTATAGTACAAGTACGCTGCGTATCTTCCAGTCTATGACAACGTCACCAAGTTCCCACCCACGGAGCCATTCGAGTTCCGCGACCGTGGTTTAGACGCAGACCCGTCCAAACCAAATCTTCTCCAGACTGGGAACCCGGATGTAGTTATAACCAAGTTGACGCCACGAGTTGGCACTGAAATTCGGGGGCTACAGCTCTCCAGCCTCACCGATGCACAGAAAAACGAGCTGGCCTTGTTGATTGCCGAACGCGGAGTCGTGGTCTTTCGAGACCAGGACTTTAAAGACATTGGTCCGGAGAAACAGAAGGCATTCGGTGAATACTTTGGTAAATTGCACGTTCATGTAAGGGTACTCTTGTTGTGAAATGGAAACTGCCGGTCACTAACAACAAGAATAGCCGGTTGGTGCCCATGTCGACGGCCATTTGGAGTTCCATAACATCTATCTTGGACCTGACAATCAGTACCGGGCCACCTTCAAGTCAAACAGACTAACGTCGACTGGCTATCACTCGGACGTATCGTATGAGCACCAACCACCCGGTATCACTATCCTCACTCTGTTGTCGGTCCCATCTACCGGGGGTGACACCGGCTGGGTGTCGCAGACTGTAGCATACGAACGGCTGTCCGACCCAATCAAACAGTTTCTTGAAGGGCTAAAGGCCGAACATAGCGGGTATCCGCAAGCCGAGAATGCTGCAAGAGATGGAAAATTCGTCAGGCGTGACCCCGTGCGCTCATTCCATCCGATCGTTAGAGTGCACCCGGTGAGTAATCCGAAAAGATGGCTTCATAGAACCTGAGTCTAACGTCAGGCTAGGCTACCGGGAAGAAAGCACTGTTCGTCAATCCTGGGTTTACAAAGAGAATTGTAGGACTCAAGGACGAAGAGTCGGACGCTCTGCTGCAGCTTCTATTTAATGTAAGTTTCACCATTGCGTACAATTTAGCCCTTTCTACAATTAACCCGGAGCCAGCATATTCGACACGGGCAAGATTTCCAAGTCCGCGTCAAATGGGACGACCGCACAGTTTCGTTGTGGGACAATCGCGTTACAGCCCATACCGCGATTTCGGATTACGATGTCACCAACCCTGAGGAGGGTCTTCGGCATGGTTTCCGCATCACAACCCTTGGAGAAAAGCCTCGGGGCGTAAACGGGCTGGAGTCTGAGTGGTAGATATTATCATGAATTGGGCGGTAGCTGTGTCATTCATACCTTGTGCATTTGTTAGTCAGTCCATCGCGTAGTTTGTACCAGAGAACCCATCTAGTGGACATAAATTAGCTACATCCGGTGATGTTAGAAGCGTATTGTACTCAATCTGTCGAGTATACGGTTTCCCCAGTTCAAACTGTAGGGTTAACAACAGATTGTTCAATAGCATAGCAATGACAAGCCCTTGGTGGCCCGTTATTGTCATTGCTCTTGAGTAAGGATAAAGGACATGTCTTGAACGAGTGTCAGCATTGTTAGCTGACTATATGCATGGAAATTATTCTCTTGGAACAGAAAGTGGTGTTACAGACGATACAATCTCACTCTGAAACTGTACTGGACATGTATAATATCATCCATGCCGAAGCTACTGCGCTCTCCCAGCTAAACAGTGTATCTATCTTGTTCATACTGCGGTAGATGGCCACGCCACCGACGCCAGAGCCAAAAACAAAACACCGTGATCCCAGTCAAGGGAATGGCGAATGCAAGATATACCCACCACAATCGAGAAACGACAAAGTTCGGCTCTGATGGGCCATTGGTGTCTAACGCGACAAAATTGGTACCAAACAGGCTACAGACGAAGGTAGCCGGCAAATAAAACATAGTCACCCCGGCAATGATCTTCATCGACGCGCTGTCTTTCTTGGCCTCCTGTGAAACGTTTGCAGTGGCGGATGCGATGCGCAGATTCGTCGCGCTGTCGTGGCCCGTGATCAGGTTGTACAACAAAGTCACGAAGATTTGGGTCTTGCGCTGTAAATTGATGATTTGCCGCTCCCGGTCCAGGGCAGAATCCTTTAGACACAAGAGGTAGTCCCGTACGCGCCCGTGGCTAAGGCTGTCTATATAGGAGTCATCTGTTTTCTTGGGCCGGTGCCCACTTGCGAGTTTCCATAAGCGATCGAGATCGCGGACCAGGCGGTCTACGTGGGACCGGTCCCGTTGGGTTCGATGCTCGAGAGTGATGAGGTTACGTGATAGTTTATGAGAAAGCTGTATGTAGTGGGTGAATCTTTCCGAATCTGTGTCTTGAAAGATTGAGCCCTGGTAGATCTGGTTCTCGATCCAGAGAAGCCGCCGGTAGAGATCATCGATCTCCTTATTGCGAGCAGATAGAGTGTGCGACAAGATGACCACGTGTAGCGTGAATGGGTGCATTTGAGGACTGGAAACAGACAGCGCCTGGCCGATGCTGTTGAGCAGATTTCGGGTTTCCGGAGTGGCATTTGGCAATACGTATGTCGTCTGGCCACTTTTTGCATCATATCGGAAATAAAGAGGCTCGTACTCGTGGAGCAGCCGCATATCCCCGGGTTTACTCACATTCAACGTCAAAGTGCTTTCTAAAGACAGAACGTTGTCCTTGTCATATGAAAGATACTCGGTGATGTTGTAGCATATTTCTATTTTCTGTCAGCGAAAGTCAAAACAGCACAGGGCCGCCATACCTATATATGAATGTCCAGGTTTGTTGGCGATTTGGCTATGATAGACGACTTGTGAGGACAAAAGCGAAATATCTCGCATATCAATCCCCCAATGTTGATGGAAGAGATCATACGCCTGGTTCTTATCCTCAAGAAAGATACCGGCATTTTCATTCATGAGGCTAGTAAGATGGTCAGCATCCGAAATATCAAAGTACCAACTATACATACACAACCCGGATATGTGCACCGCCGTTGGCCGGACTCTTGGAAGCAGAAAACTGGACTAAGTATTCAAAATCCGGAGTCACTGCGGATCATCAGCAGCGTTTCTCAACAAGCATGGCTGATACTACCAACCGGCTTCATCTAGCACCAATAGCCTAGTACCCATTTTACTGTTTCGTCTCGAACCTGCCTTTTGCGATGTACAATGCCCGCGACACAGGTATAGAGCATATTGCAGTGCTTCGTATCTGGGCTCCTGCGGAGCAGTCTCCTGTATCTGTACCTGTTTCGGCACCTTGCGCTGCAGCCTTGAAAGTAATTCTTCTTCTGACGATGACACCTCCATGGCGCGTTGGTCTGCTTTTGAAAAGCATCGAGGATTTTTGCACACCAGTTAAAAGATCCCAAGAGGGGGTGTTTGAGAGCTTTGGACGCTCGGACTCAGCTTACAAGAACGGGAAGCTAATGGCAGATCTCCGTATTATCCGTGGCTTTAAACTAAATCGTGCTAACTAACGTACACAGCCTCATTACGCATTTCCAGCCAACAGTTCAACATGCGCCTCTCTATTGATTCGAAACTTTTGAGGGCTCATCGGCAGAAAACCAACGATCACGTCTGCTTGACACTGCCAAGAACCTCCTCTTTATCGCGCGGGGGAAGTAGAAGGGAGTTGACAGAAGTCATGTGTAGTACTATCACCCACCCATGACAAGTATTCTATTCCCAGTTGCCCGTAAACGGTTTTGCGGACCAATTTTCAGGCTCAGAGATCACTCTACATCAAGTTTCTTTTCTTCACTTGACTGATGAGTCACAGAAGCAATCGGTTGAAACGGCGACTTGAAATCAGAATCCGCAGCGCATCGTGCAGTCGATGGTATAGACTCTTTCATTGCATTTATTTTACCCCTGTAATTTTTCGATCTCGATCGGAATTGAGAGAACTAACATGCTTGAGACGTTTACTTTGAGACAGTTGACACCGGCCTATAAAAATTAGTGTACTTATTGGGTCCTAGTTTGTGATGCCGATGATATGCACGTAGCATTCAGCAGCATTAGGCTTTATACTCGGTTTTCCTTTATGAACAACAATACTAAAAGAAACTGATGATATCTGAAAGACATAAACAACACCAATATATCTAGAGACCTAAATAGCTCGCAAGATGAACTCCTTCAGAAGCGCTTGGCATTGGTGACTATGATTAGAAGCAACGGGACCTTGCTGTATACCAAAGCAAAAAAAAGAGAAGAAAAAAGAAAAGAAAAAAACGAGACATACCGAATTGACGCCAGCCTTCAGGTTGTATATATTTATTTTTGTAGCAAGACTTTACATTGTCGCTCTGAGCCTTTGCTGAAGTTGCTTTGTAGCTTCAAAATCTATGTTATGTTAACTAATAGCCGGGAGAATTTATTCCCGGACAAAGATTACATCAATGTCAATAACCCAGGGATAGAGTGCGGGTTTGAACATTTCAATATTGACGAATAGCTGATATAAGTACCTCTATTCACTCTGAATGTGATTAGAAATGTGCAGATGAATTATGTTCACTATACGCTCCTAAATTATTGCGTTGTTTGCTTGTTTGTGTTGGCCGCGGGACGATAACGCGGGTTCCGCAACTATTCCAGAATCCATCCGACATTCAACGCTTTTCGACAACTTCTCTGTCACCATTGAAGATCAGTCGCACACCATGGTGCTTACCCATAACCTTGATAATTAGATGTTTGGGCTGGATTGAAACGGTACGCTATTGAGGGCAGAATAGCCAAAGGAGAGAAAAATCAGAAAAAAAATTATAATAACGCAAACTGTCCGACATGGGCTTGCATCAGCTCCCCGTCGAACTGCTCCACGAAATCACCGCATGGATTACTGCCTGGAGCAATTTAGCCACTCCTGCCCTGCACACTCTGTACCAGTTTGGTCTCACACATCCTGTCATCTGGAAGGTAGTGGAGCGGCCACTGTATAGGTTCAATGTCAGATACTGCGGAAGCTCGGCGCTCTTCTGGGCGGCTATACATGGCTGCGAAGCAACAGCACAAAAGGCCCTTGCGGCGGACGCCAGCCCTAACGTGGAGGATCTGCTGGGCCAGAGCCCGCTGTCACATGCAGCGAGGCACGGCCATCTCGATGTCGCCCGCCTCCTGCTTGACCATGATGCCGACCTTGACCTGAGCAATGAGTCGGCGCAGGGACCACTCTACTTTGCGGTGATGATGGGGCACAAGGACATCGTTGAGCTGATGCTTGAGAAGAGACCGCTCTATGATCTGGACCGGATCGATTACACAGGCTGCACGTACCTGTTTCATGCTGCGCGTGAAGGCCAGACCGAAATCTTCGAGCTGTTACTATCCAAGGGCGCGGATCCGACCATCTCCGACCTAAAGGGATCTTACATCGAAGGCGCCGCTGCGCAGAATGGCCACGCGGACATTCTCACGTGTATACTGGATTATGACCCATCGAAAATGGAGAGCTTGAATGTGGCAGACCATACGCCGCTTGCTCTCGCCGCCAAGAACGGCCAACTCGAGGCTGTCGAGCTGCTTCTCGATTATGGTGCGAATCCCAATTCAAGAAACTGGGTGGGACGGACGCCTCTGATCCTGGCGACGCTCGCAAGACATATTGATATCGCAAAACGACTGGTCCAAGCCGGGGCCGATGTGAGCGTAACCGATAGTACCGACCATGGAGCCCTATACTACGCGGTTCGAGAGGGATTGGAAGAGCTGTCGACCCTGTACATTGGCCTCGGCGGCGACCTTTCACCAGGGCAGCGGGCCTGGCTCATACCGGCGGTGTCCAAGTCTGGCTTCATCAATAGTTTGCAGCAGCTTCTGGATATGGGTCCTCTGGGCGATACCGGGTATCAATCCCTGACTTTCCATGACGCCCTTTATGCTGCAGTGACGGATGAACGCGAGGGTCTGATCAATCGCCTGCTGGAAGGCGGTTGTCCCGTTGACCCTTTACCGGCCGTGATAACGCGACCATATCGTGAGGGAGAAATTCAGCAGGTTAGATCGCCGACGCCTCTATGGCTGGCTGTGCGGCAGGGCAACGAAGAACTAGTGCAAGGACTACTCGTCAGAGGCGCAATACCAAACGTAACCGTTCGACGCGCCAGGGGGAGTGCCATTGGAGTGTTGTTGAACCTTGCGATCGTCAAAGGCAACGACATGATCGTCAAGGCCCTGGTTGATCACGGAGCGGATTTTGAAGTAATTGATCATGACAAGATCAGTCCTTTGCATCGTCTTGTACAAAAAGGGCGGCTTGATTTGGTAGACTACATAGTTCGGCACGCTCCCCGGAAGCCTGGTGGTGCCACATTGGAAAAGCCGGATAACGAGGGCATTTGGAAGACTATAGTTGGGAGGAATAGTATGGCTATGCTGAAATTGCTGTTGGAAAACCACTGTCTCAACCCGACATGTACAGTGCCTTTGCGGCCGCGAAAAGGATGTACAAACCAAGAGGCAGACCCTGCAACGTATGCCTGCAGCAAAGGACGGCGGGAGATAGCTGACTATCTGTACAATTACCTAAACACCAATGCAACGTTTACCGCATGAAAGCAATTATCCTGGGCACAATCCTGACTAACAGAAACGAATCTCGCACGGGATCCGTGTGCCGGACCATCGGCCAGAACCAGATGGGCGCAAAGGTAGCGAAGTAGAGGACGACCCATACATAACAGACGGCATATTCCCATGGCCTGAGCTTTGGGTCCGCGCCCTGGCTTTTCCGGATACACCGGAAATAGAGAGTCTCAAATGCATCTTCGAATACCATGGCCAGTGGCTGCATCATGAAGAAGCGAAAGCCGGTCGCCTCGGACCGGGGGATGCCAATAGCCAGGTCGCTGAGCTGGTGGATACATCCGGACACAAAGAAGACAGACAGTAACGTGCTAACACGACACAAGCTCGAGGCGCGTGGAATTGCAAGCGAGCTATTGACGGAGGTGGCAATGGCTGTTAAGCCACGACGAAGCCATTGATGCCATAGATTGCTACATTTTTAATCGCCAACGTGAGTTAGTTGTGTATAGAGTCTGAACGGGGGACTCGAGCACCCACCCCCAGAATCGGCGTACGGAATAACATTCAACAATTGCGCCATACAATGGTGGCAGCTCCACTGGCTGGCACAGGCCGGTCAGAACGAGAACAATAGAAGATGCATAGTATGTAATCATTATCGGCAACGCGGCGTTGAGGGTGATGGTCATGGTCAAAATGATCCTCGTTATAACCTCTTCGGCGTCGAGCTCTCCCAATCTTGCAAGACTGATGTACTGTTTTTGCTCCGAGAACATTGCCATGTCTGGCGGAGGACCGGCTGTCATGCCATCGAGAAACAGGGACGCCGCCACGACAACGAACAGTCGTCTCCAGACAAACTCCCACCGCGAAGGCAGTATACCATTACGAAAAGACGGAACCTTGCGGATCTCCCATTTTGTGCCGATGCGTCGGAAGTTCCATGAAAGAAAGAATGCCCACTTGATATTGGCAAAAGACAAAGGAGTTCCCTTTGGGTCTGGAGCAGTTTCCAAACCCACGTCTGAACTGAGCAACAGCTCGACGACGCTCAACAGGTATGCCCAGAGAATGCTGGCTGCGAGACCGCGATGCATCCGATTCTGATACCAGGTCGTAAAGGCATACTGGAAAACACCGGTGAGACCAAACAGAGCTGCCGACAGGATCGTGCGCGTGAGTTTGGTTCTGGTGGTGAGCAGGCCCGCGGTAGCCAGGACATTCAAGCCAACGACGCACGCGGTGGATACTGCTAGCAGATGCACCATCTTTCAATGCAATTAACCGGTACCTCTATAATGTGTTTTTTTATGGTCCGGGAATCTCGGGAACCGTCTTCGTTTGTGAAGATCTTGTTTGCGTTAGACCTGTTCGGGACGGCCAAGCCACGGCTCATCTTACCTGAAGGGAGAAAAGGGCAAAAGGTAAATAGTCTCATTAATGTCGGTTGTGCGCCAAAAATAGCAATATGTGGTTGGCCAGATAAGCGCGCTGCAATCTTCAGCCATGCATGGTTCTGTTGTCTCTACAAAACCACGTCCTACAAGGATTACACAACGGTTGCGATTTGTTTGGGGTGTGTTTTCCTGTCAGACAAAGGACCCGCACCGGCCGAACGCTGCCCTGTCGATCCTGCTTCGAATGCTACACAACAAAGGCGCATATAGAACGGCATGCGTTTTACCGCATGGTCGATCGATTGTCTCTACCTATTCCAAGTAAAACCAAAAGAGTAACATGCGGTGCGTCTATCACTGCACTGTTTCGTCATCTCATTACACGGTTTTTGAATCAAAAAATAGGAATGCTCTCCGGTCATGAAGCATCACTAAGAGCTGGGGGCGTTGTCTGCAATGAGGTCGAGCCACGCAGCCAGGCGGTATCCGGCGCGCGCAATCAGCTCTTCAAAGACGGGCTGGCTCGTCTCATAGTAGTCGCCGGACAAGTCGGTGGAGTTGCTGAAGTAGTCCAGACCCGGCGCCAAAACGGTGCTGCAGACGTAGGTGTTGGCATCGGACGCCCAGACCATCGAAGAGGACACGGGGTCGGTGATGTCCATGCCGTCGAGCCAGGACGTCGCGTTGGACTTGTATTCGCCGGTCTTGATACGGTCGGTCAGCAGGTCGGCGAATTTCTCGGCATCGCTCAAGTAGTAGCCACCTGCATCCTGCTCGGGCATGTTGCTGTCCCAGACATGGTGCAGGTTGGTCGGCTCGCCATTGTAGGTCACGTCGATGTCGTTACCGCCGACCTTGAGGTCCTCATCGTGGAGAGGCTGGTGGATGTCACCGAGCAGCTGCAAGTTATGTTTAGTTGGCTGTTATGCGATTTTGTGGGGCGCATATTCTCAATCTTACGTGGACTATGAATCGAAGAGCGTCGACTGATTCGGCTTTGGTCGTGGACGAGTCCAACAATTGGTTTGTCTTATCATCATGTCAGTGATGCCATCCGCGTTATAGAGTCACTGGTCGATTCGAAAGGGATGCATGCTCCTTACGTAGTTCTTGACGGCACTGATACTGCATCCCTCATCGCCGCAATCGCGAGAATAATCGACATTGCATGTTGTCGGGGGGTCGTCCTGGGCATCGATATAATGGAATGGTTTGGAGAACTCTCCGGCCGCGCTGTATTTGTAGCTGTCACACCAGGTAGCGATTCCCGCGAGATACGACGAATTGGTGCTATCGAGAATGTTCTGCAGGTAGCTCTCGGTGGACGATTTGACAAAATTCTGCGCAATGTATCCGACCGTTTCATGACCGAGATTGCCCCAGGCACTCACGCCGTGAAACTGGGAGGCAATGGCCAGGGCGGCTGGAATGACGGAACGAAAGGACATCTTTGTATGTGCCGATCAGATATTGTTGACGCTGAGGCAAGTAGAATCCGCAGTACACAGAGACATAGCCCGCAATATAAATACGGGCTCGCGGAAACGAGCTGAATCCGGCGAAGAGGAGTGCTAGGCGCGTGCCGTGGATCATGCCAATGATTGCTGGCGTGAGCACGAGCCCGGATCGTTGCAATGATATCGCATGTCAGGGGTGTTTTCGATACACCAGCGGGCTGGAAGCATCGTGATTCGTTGCAAAGTGTAGCAGCAGAAAGAGGCGTCCCTGCCGATCTGATCCTAGCGAAATAGCTGCAGCAATTGCCGGCCGAGGCTGTACGGAACAAGCTTTCTGATCTGCAGGCAGAGTTACATCAAATTCTTATCACCACACACGCTGTCGAAGTGAAGAGCCAATGGAGCCCGTGTCTTGTAGTTCCGTCTAACTTGCTGCGTAACTGATCAGCTTGTTTCGTTGCTGCCATGTAACGTCGGGCTTCGCCTGGCCAACCGAGAAAACCGCCAAGGAAGCACTCTCTTGGCGTGTTGTGGGCTTATCACGATACTGTCTGGCTGCGGGGATCTCCGACCGCACGAGCTTGATGTGGATATTCCTCATTTTCTGCGGAGTCAACCGCTGAGATATGATATTGATACGTCGTACATGATTTTCTATCAAAGGAAGGCGATTAAGGAAGACGAAGCCAAGGGGGACAGGAGAGGGAAGCAGCACAGAGAGAGACACCTTAAACCGTGAGACCCTCGCGCCTGCCCGGCGAAACGGACGCCACGTGACTGTCTTCAACTTGATCCATCGTGTCTTTCTTACATGATCGTGTACTTCTTGAAGCCTACAATATACCCTATCGGACCTCGCTCAGCGATCAACATCACAATAGGCCAACAACACAAACGACAAACTTGTGTATTACATCTGTCTGATGCAAACACAGGCGCCGTTTGCGAAAAGTAAAAACAGTGGCAGGATGTATCTCAACCACCCCGTGAATACTCTATTTTCCGATGATTTAAACCATTCATTCTTGCCAACTCGGGCTGGAGGCTGACATACAGTACCCTATAGTCGAGTAATGCCGTGTTTCTCAGGCTGCAAGGCCAACAGGGGATTCACGTGCGAGGAGACAATATCACGTGACTCCCGTCGACGTCAGAGCCTCCATCCCGAGTTTCCGCTGCAGTTCTGGGACTCGGTTTGATTAAAACGATGGAAAACCAGTTCTATTTGCGTCACTTGGCCTTATCGGTGGGCCGTTTTGATGTAACTGGAAGCGTCTCTACTGCGAATGCCTGAGGAACGACACCGGCACACCATCTCTCTGGCCGTTTTGCAATTAGACCATTGCACTCAGGCCATAGGGAAAGCAGGACAAAAAGGCAAACAACAAGAACACCAACTCAGTCCCCAGCCATTGCCATCATCGGTAAGCAGCCAGACGTCAGAGAATCGTGGCTATCGCGAGTGAATTGAGTAGGCATTGGACTGCGAGCTAGAAAGATCTCGAAAGCTACGTCATGCGTGATCTGCGCTGCGATCTCCCCCGCAGCAGGCGGTGCGCTGGCCAATCACAGCCCGGCAAGCATGCGACACATGCTTTGGCTGGTATAGACAGTCGACGTCATCGAGCTCGTGAGCTGAACTTATAACCAGCCTGAGTCTTGCTGAACCTCGACTGCTTTGGATCATTCAAAACATCTTCAATTGCCTTTGCTTCAAAACACATCGAAAACAGCAAGAGACTTTCTGTAGCCAACCATCAGTGTCAACAACCTGAACCGACATCAACCACAACAATGAGCTTCAGCACCGCAGACCCCAGCAATTTTGACGCCAAGGTGCAGTCTGCCGTCGCCAATAGCGTCAGTAATGAAAACAACCGGGGAACTGATCGATCCGCTACCGGTGGATATGACAACGGTCGCAGCTACCAGGGCACCAACCAGACTGGGCCGCTGAGCAGCGGCCTGGGTCGCTCGAATGAGCGTTCTACTGGAACCGGATTCGAGGACACTGGCAGCTTTGCCCAAGAGCAAAGCGGACGCTCATACGGAAACACTCGCACAGGAGAGGTTGACCGCTCGGCTGGAACGGCATTCGACAACAGCAACCTCGACCGTTCAACCGGGAGCGGTTTCGACACTACTGATCGCTCTTCCAACATGCACCCGGGAATTGGTACAAGGAGCGCGACTGCGGGAAACGCTGGCCATGCTACGACAGGTGGTCTCGGCAACACTGGAAACTTGGCCAGTGAAGAAAGCGGGCGTTATGGGAACGAAGCCTCGGGCGACTTTGGCCGTGGAAGCATCAACACCTCAACTTCCGACCCCGGTCACCGCGAGAGTAGCCTGCGAGACACAGTAGAGTCATCTACTCGGGGTCCGTCCACCCGGACTCGGGGCTTTGATAGCGATGCCCCAAACACCCAGCCCCATGATGCCGGCAAAGGTACTACCGGTGTCATCGCCTCCACTTTCGGTGCTGAAAACACGACTACCTCGACCTTTGAGAAGTCGCAGGGCGAGAGCTTCGGGCACGGTTTCCAGCAAAGTGGGCAGAAGCCGCGAAATGAGATGAGCATTGATGAGGGCCGAGGAAACGCTGCCAACCAGGCCGGGACAGGGGCCGCAGCCGGGGGCAGCGGCTACAACGCAGGACAGAGTCAAGAGACCCGCCACCACACCGAAGGAACCACTGAGCATTCCACCGGCAGTCACAAGGAGGGTCTTGCTCATAAGCTGATGGACAAAGCAGAAGGTAAGCCCGATTTTCAAATGCTGTACAATCAACGGGTAAGCTAACGTTCGCTAAAGGACTCTTCCATCATCACGGACACAAGGGTGAAACTACTGAGAATCGCACCGGAGGTGGATACTAAAAATAATCAAACGCGAATGTTAATGTTTATTTAACTCAACCGGTCAATATCTTGCCATTCCAAGTCTCATGTATTTTTAGGGTTATGGTAGTCACGACTTGTTACATATGAGATGAACTGAAATGAAATGATAATCAATTTAAAAAAAAATCACGATAACTGCAAATATACTTCTCAAAGGTAAACGGGCAAGAAATCATATAAGAAAGCTGTATCACGATTGAATGAAACATGCAGGACTACGCGCCAAGAAGTAAGAGATATATATACAGGTTGATAAGTACGGGACGTCCTTAACACCTCCACGGTGCCCTACACGTAGGACATGTTGCAGGCTGTGAGTTTGCTACACAGCTACTAATCCACGGGTCCATGCAGCTTTTGTGATAGTTGTGTCCGCATTGGGCTTTGCACCAGACCAGGGGTGCTGTTGTCAGCCTCGACCCCGTCGATGTGCGAGGCGACCCAGAGTCTGACGAAGGTTCTGTGTCTCCTCCGTCGCTATTTTCCAGCGGAGAATAACAGATCGCACAATCTCCTTCAACCGGCCGTCGTTGGGCCACACCGTTGTCCGCTCGTCGCGGCAGTGGTGCAATGCGACGCTGACTATGGCCGCTATGGGTTGTATCTGTCGTTCCTGATGATAAGTGCTCTGGGTTATCACTGCTTGCTCTCGGAGGTAGGAGTATGGAGCCGTGCTGGGTGTTGACTCCCGGGGCTGTACTTGTAGTTCCTGATACCCGGTTCGTCGTTCCCGATGACAGGCGTTCTGAACTATCACTGCTCGCTCTCGGGGCCGGTCGTATGGAGGTGTGCCGGGTACCGATTTCTGGGACTGCAGTTATAGTTCCTGACGACTGGTTCCTCGATGGCCCTTGATGTTCTGTGCTTGACCGTGTGGTAATGATGCTTGGAGGAGCTCGTTGAAATGGCCAGATTTCACGACCGAAAGTCGTAACAGACGACTGTGCAGCTGTCGTAGGTCTTTGAACCGGGTTTGCTCGAGGTGGCGTGGGTGGCCGAGTTTGTATGTTTACCAAAGAGCTGGTAATCTGTTGAAAGTGGACCGGTCTCGAACCGAACGCTCCAGGGAAGTGTGTGTGGTCTCTCAAGTTGCTTTCCGTGGTGGACTGGGATTGTCCGGTTGAGGAGCTCTCGCGACTTGCGCGGGCTTCGGCTGCTCGCCGCTGCTGTACAAGCTTGTCAACCTTGTTGGACCACTGGCTGACAAGCCCGCTGGCTTGATTCTGATGCCACCGAGTGCACAGGGTCCGAGGTGCAAGGTCCGTGAGAATGTCAGTGATAGACTCTTCTCCAGCCGTCAGGCGAATGCTTCCGTCTTGTAGCAGAGCACTCGCGATAGAGCGATTCTCCCGATTCGTGGTCAGCCTGCAGCGTGCGCCTGTCGACTTTGCAACCCCGGCACACTGATAGTCGTGACTCGGCCATATTTCAAGAATATCTGACAAGTTGCAGCGCTGTTGCGTTGAAGGAGGCATCTTCAACAGTAATGTGATACAATATCAAAAGCGGATGGGAAAAGCTGAAGCCGGTTGTGGCGTCGGGTGTCAGCCTACGATCTGTTCTACTACAATGCAAAGTATGGCTCTTGCCTGTCTTATATACTCTGCGCCTTTCAATGTCCATGTCAGTACCACTTCATGTGAGGAGCGGCCCCCATGGAGAGCCCAAAGCCCTAACAGCCATTGCCTGCGGCCTTCCTCGAAGTAGCCTGTGGCTTGGTCTCGTCGCCTTTTCATTCTGCCCCACTGAGATCGTGGCACAGTTCAGCTTGAGACAAGGCATGAAGCGCGTAGAGCACGACCAAGAGGCAGAGTGCATGCATCGTGTTTCATCGTGGCCAGATCCTGGATGGCTAGCCTTGCCGTGGTTGGTTGGTGTATACAATGCGGCACAGCACCCGCCGAACCAATGCATTGTGCTCGACCTAGCGCTTCACTAACTTGCTATTCTACTAGTGAATGGTCTTTGGGTGACTATGATTCGACCGTCCCCTCATTTGAAGTCGCATGACACCGTGCTTGTTTTGGGGGCGTTAATGGAACGACTGTGGCTGTTGCACAGTAGAAGTGGCTTTCGAACGAGCCTACGAGGCCGAACTTGACAGGCTATAACAAAGCAGGTTACCTTGTTCCTTTTTCTTTTCCTTTTTCAGAAACCTAGTTGCCTGAGTGGAAATCTGGTTGCCTGAAAAGTAATGCGAATTAATTTATACATGGCAGAAATGAATCGGCTAATGCATGCACTTTCTGTTCATGGAGGGTTTGCGCCCAATCAACGATTCACTTGACGAAAAGAGCTGGCGACACTGGAACTGGCTGAAACCGGCTGCTCAGGCAGTAACTTCTATTTACTGTGGCAGTAAAATGCTCACATGAATCAGTTGTGCTAGTCCCTGCAGTTAACATTCATCTACATCCTTCGAGCCTTTCAGTAGGGCTAAACAGTGTACAGCCTTGCGTAGTCTAATCTGTACGTAAAAGCTTCCTTTCAGTTTATGCATTTCACCCTGACTAGCATATCGCCAAGGATAACACTTGATAATTATAGACACTGTCACATGTACTCCAGGTTTTCGGTATGGTGGTGAACCGAGAGGGGATCGCGCCAACAAAGGTAATGCGGCTCATCACCCACCCAAGATATCTGAAATCACTAAAAAGAAAAAGGTGAAGCTTACTAAGAATAACAGATGTTTCCATTCCTGACTTTAAAAAGAACAAATTAAAACCACATACCTCGCGATAATGTAAAACAACCGAGAAATCGACGGTAATGGCCCTTATATACGACGAGACTGCTCCGTAAGCTAGCTCCATCAAGTGGACTCTTACAATCTGCAAGTTGAACAAGAGCTACATTCATGTTTTATGCACATGCAAAAGAAATTTGTAGCAAATATATGAATACCCATGTGTCTCCTCTTCGAGAGAAGATACTACTTTACTTGCCTAGCGTTAAAGCTGGAAAACCATGACATACTAACATTTACTGACCTGGGGAGTAAAACGCCATAGGGGCTCTTTATTTAGAGATGTAAGGCAAGTATAGATGTTTGACTAGCTGTATGTGAGTACGTACATTAGTGTCGAACAATCTGTAATACCCATGACTGGCGCTCTAGAATAGATTGAAATCGATTTCCTTGGACTCAATCTTAGCACGTATCGTGGGCATCATATCCTCGCGCAGCTCATTGAGAAAGGAGAACCTAGATTGGCCGCACACCAAACCGTGCCAGTCACTGGAGTCGATAGGATCTTGTTCGGTACCAAACACATCGGCAACAACCCGGCCGTACTCATAAACACCTGCAAGTCTCGGACCATCTGCATCTAAGAATCCGTGTGCCTTGGCTATTTCGAGAAGATCGTCCTGGACACGAGGACCGCGTCCCACGCCGGAAACCCCATGACCAGAAAACAGTTCGTAAATAACCATGCTGGGCCGGTCGTAAGATATAATCTCGTTTTGAGCCTCATCGAACGTTACATCAATGAAACTCTCGATAGACATGATAAGAACAGCCTGGAAGTCTGACAGCTGTAAGCCCTTCGTTTGCAGAATGACGTCTATTGCTTCTTCAATCCGGCTAATGTTCGCGGCTGGCCCGTTGGATTCATACGGCTGCGCGCCATGTTTTTGCTCCGATAGTGGGGTTTTGATGTTCATCACTTCAATGTCAAGTGGACAAATTCCCAGTTTGAACTGGATAACATCATCAGCGAGTGCGTTCAGGCTGGCCGTCTTGCTTTCCTTGGTCGATGTGCACACTTTCAGTATCTTCCTCGGAGGCTGGGCATCGCTGCGGGCACTTTCTATCAGGGTATCTGGCGAAGGAAGTTCGATCTTCGGTGTGTCCGCTTTCAAGGGATCGTTCGCCTGGAGGTTATTTCGATCCAGCCTCAACGAGGGATGCTTTGCACTCGAACTCCATGCTTCAACATGAATCTCTCCATGAGCTTCCTGTTGCCACAGCTTCTTTCCGCCTGGAACCGATCGCACCAAAGTTGGAATTCCGGGACCCATTTTCAATACTGTCTATTACTGGCTGTTCTGTAGAAGAGAACAGCTAAATGCAAATAAGCGCGAATCAGATCGTGACTGAAATGTAAGACGGCCAAGTCTGAGGGGAAGAGCCAGCCTTTTATAGGCGTAAAACTCTGCTGGTCTGTCTAGTGACTCGGTACTTCCCCTAAATTTAGGGATAACACCTAGCTGAGATACAAGTGCAGGTGTATGAATCACGTTGAGAATTTGTGGCTTGGCTCAATACACTACAACGATCTGATTTCTAAGACCAAAGGTTTGGATGAGGGACCGGTTTTGATGGGATTTTCGCATAATAGAGTTAAATAAATCTAGAACTTTTTGTTTGCTGGCATTATACAAAACAGACTGACAAAGCCCTTTCTACCAATCGGGTTCCATGACAATGTTCTCACATAGACAATCCAGGAACACAATTTAGAGGCGAAAGTGTTGCCCGCGATTATGACTCATGAAAAATGCGAGAACGCGTCTCGAACAGGCTAGTTGATCATTGCTTGTTCTCACAAAATAATACCGCAAGACAGTATTCACCAAGAATGGCAGACTCACGCATTCCAGCCGCGGCAAGTTGAAACCTCGCTCTTTGACTCACAAGTCTTATTCGACCACTCTAATCAGAAAATCACCAAGAAAGGTTACCAAACTCCTGCAGTACATGTTCTTGCCCTCCCATTTTTGAGTCCTTCGTTCGATAAGAATGAGTGGCTTTTTTTTCTACAAGACAAAGGGTCCGGTGGTGATGAAACATTGCAGGTGAAACCAGAAAAAGCTGACAGTAGTTCTACAAACTGCGCGATATTGTACTACACAGAACTTAGCTATCCGAATTCAGCCTTGTTGCAGGTATGGCCAAAGGGGAAAAAAAAAAAGAAAAGAAAAAAAAAAAAGAGACCAAGATCGATGTGCTGCCCAACCTCACCGTAGGCGGGGTACTTGGAGAAATGGAAGCTCGTGGGTTTTAACATCTATGAAATCAAGGTCTTTGATAGTATGCTCATACCCGTTGTCCCCCTCCACGCACATTTCTCCATCGCCTTTCTACCAAGATCATGATGATTTCCTAACTCGGTTTTACCCTACGTAGCAGAACCCTGGCAAGGTCTGCGCTGTACAACACAAAATCTCATTCAAACGTTAGAGGCATTATGCAGCATATCTTATTCCCGATAAGAAACGAGACAAGACGAAAGGATCGATGAGCTTAACATTTTATATAACTTTGTATATGATTCTTGAAATAAAGATTGACTCCCAATATACAACAACTGCTTTTTCTTCTTTTTTCCTTCAGGCCGAGACACCGCCACGTCCCCCAACAGCCCCTACGGCCTGCAGTTGCTCTTTTGTCATGCGAACGTCAGGTAGCGGTCTTCCCCTGCCCGTGGGCCAGCTAATGAATCCTGTTTCTGCCAGATATCTCAAGTATCGACCCACATCCTCACGACTAATACCGTAGCCAGCGCTTTCGTCGATTCCTGTCCAGTGGTGGGCATCGGCTTTGAGGATCTTCACAGCATTCTGATCGTCAAGCTCTGGAGCCTTGGTATTTCCAGGGAGATCATTAATGCAAAAGTGGAAAAGAGGCATCAGGGCGTGTTGCTCTTGGTCCTTTTCTTGTCCACCAGCGGAGACATATCGCTCGAGTTCCTGCTTCCAGGCATCGTAGCTAACTTCGGGCACCTCGTAGCCGTAATACTCAAGAATGGAAAGATATTCGTTCATACGCAGCCTGGGATGGCCGGTGACGTGGACAACCTTTACGTTGTCAAGGGGATTAAGCGCCGCAGCGACAACGACGCGGGCAACATGGTCAACGGGAACTGAGTTCACCGTGTTGATGATACGTGGCCGCGAGCCGAGCTGGATCGATCCCTTCAGGAAACGAATCAAGAAGTCATCGGTACTAAAGTGAAAAGAGTCAGTAAAGGAACAAACTAGAACAGGCTAGGCAAAAGACTAACTTGCAAGCACCACTTTCAGAAGATCCGAGAATATATCCAGGACGAACCACGGACCCTCGGAGTCCTCTCCTACCAGCTTCCCTAACCAATTGCTCCGACACCCACTGTGTTTCTGTCAGTTGGCGCATTCAAAGCAGATCTTCTTGTTTTCACTCACCTTTGTTTGACCGTATCCAGTTCCCAGGTTACGCCGACTTCCCATCAAATCATCCTCTTCTGAAATAGCGCTTTCACCAGTGCTGAGTTGCTTCTCAGACAGAGACACATAGTAATCTGTATCCAGCACACTAGTGGACGAAACGAACGTGAATATTTTCGGTTTTCCAATATTAGCAAGCTTCATGGCCTCGATCGTCGAGAGCACATTAGCAGCCATCATGTCTTGGTAGCGTTTGACCCAGTGTACAGTGGCACCGTTCGCGATGATAATAGATGCTTCTTGTGCAACTCTTTCCCAATCAGCGTTGCTCATGCCAAGCTGCGGTTTGGCTAGATCTCCAGCGATGCAGCTCAATCGTGACTCCCATTCGTCATGCCAGAGACCGTAGGCTTTGAGGGAGCGAGTAAGACGCTCCAAGCCGGCTGCTGGATCCGTAGCCCGAACGTGGGCAATGACCCGTAGCTGGCGACTGGTTCGTTCCAGAATATCCTTGATCACAAACCCTCCCAGGAATCCCGTGGCACCAGTAATGAAAACAGTCGGTTGAGCGGAAGCACGGATTGTGGCGGGGTCCGCAGTCTGGAAATTGGTTGGAAGCTGAGTTAACAGCTCATCAAGAGATTTTGCATATACAGGATCCTCATCGGTGTCGACGGGGCCCTGAGACCCTCCCAGCTGTTTATCAACCTGTGCGCTGAAACTACTGAGTGTGGGATGTTCATAAAGCGTGTTGATGGAAACGTTAGCACTAGTTGCTTTGCGAATGTCGAGTAGCATTTGCTGTGCTAGCAGACTGTGGCCACCGAGTGTGAAGAAATCACTGTCGAGCGGGATGCTCTGTGCGTTCAATCCACGAATGAGGCTGGCCCAATTCGTTGCGATGGTTCGCTCAGTGTCGGACATGGATTCCCATCTCTTGATGTCCTCGTCTGACGCCGCTTCTGTTTGCTCGGCAATATCGGGGAACGGTAGGTTAGGCTTGTCGACCTTGCCATTCGGGTTGAGAGGAAGCGCCTTCAGAAAGATGAATAAACTGGGAACGGCATAACTAGGAAGACGGCCCTTCAAGTGATCCCGGACTTCTGTTTGCATTGCCCGGAATCTTTTCAGATAGACCTTGGTGACACCAAAGTCCGTGCCCTCATCGTCGACTTCTTCCAGTCCGCGTGCCTGAAGCCACTGTGGCCAAACCTTGGTTTCAGGGACAATGTAGCTGACTAGCGTTGGTTCCTCGTTCTTGTCTCGTCGCACGAGTGTTTTGCAATCTCGAATCAACGGATTCTGGCTGAGGTTACTGTCAATGTCGTTGAGCTCAATGCGGAAGCCACGGATTTTGACCTGGTCGTCAGCTCGGCCAGTGCATTCGACATCTCCCGATTCCAGATAGCGGCCCAGATCGCCCGTTCTGTATAGCCGATCGCGCGGACCTTTGTAGTACTTTCTCCACTTCTCACCCTGGTTGTTTCTCCGATCTGCCTCCACCCAGCGGTCGTTGTCGACAAACCAGTTCATGACGAACTTCTGTTCGTTCAACGCTTGATCGCCGCGATACCCTTCCGCTAGGCCAGCTGCACGGACATATATCTCACCGGTCTCGCCAATGCCGCAGAGCTTTGATCGGTCTTCTCTGTTCACAACAAGCAGTTGGACGTTTTCCATGCCCTTTCCTGCAGGGACGGTATCTTTGAGGTGGTCCATAGCATGAGGGTCCTCTGCTCTGCTCTTGAGAAGATAGTAGCTCACGGAGCGTTGAGTTTCGGTTGTTCCATACATGTTCACAATGTTGACATTTTCAGCTAGCCGTCGGAGAGCCTTGCAGTCCCGAGTAGTGAGGACGTCTCCGACGAAGAAGGCGCTCTTAAGGCTTGGGAACTGAGTGCTAGCTCCGCCTACGAGGATTTGACCCACTGCAGAATGTTAACTGTTGCAAATCCCGTCAGAAAAAGGGATTGACGTACTGGCAGGAGTAAGATGCGTGACTGTAGGTTCATATTTGGCCATCCATTCAGCCAACCTTTCGTGCGCAATGTCAGAACGCGAGGGTACCAGTAACTGCGCACCCAGGAACAACGGAGTAAAGACTAGGCCGCATATCGTCAGAAACTTGTCACATGCCACTTGTGTTGTTCAAGCATACCATCGCGCTGAATAGGGTCGTGTGCAACTATGCAAGGTTAGCGATCTGGTTATTGTTGGGTTGTGCATCTGCCGCTCCCCTACTTACTTCCACTAAGCATAGTGAATTTGCTTTCGGAGCTCAACTGGAACGTATCTGCCATCCAGGCAAAATACCGACAAAGACTGTAATGGCGACCTAGAACACCCTTGGGACGTCCTTCGGAACCAGACGTGAACGATAGCGTAGGGTTGCTATCGGGACCGACCTCGGCATCCGGACGCGTAGCGGCTTTTGCTTTGGCAGACTCGAATATGTCCTTGCCGTTCACCTCACCCCCAGAGAGCACCCCATCATCCCGGATTCGCAGTGACGGCACTTCTGCCTTCAGATTCAGCTCGTCGTCGATATAGCGGCGCACAATCGGGGCGAGAGGTCCAGCTTCGTCCGTAGCCCTGCCAATGTTGACCAACGCGCTCGGCTGGGCGACTTCCAAATAGATCTTCTGTCTTGCTGGGGGATATGCCGGATCAAGAACGGTGAAAGTTGCCGCAGATGACAAAGTTCCCATGATGGCGACCACCAAATCCACCGAGCGGTGGGCAAAGATCATTACCACATCGTCATTGGTGATTCCGGCATTGTGGAGATAGTGTGCCAATGTGTTAGAGGCTTCGTATATTTGTTTATACGTAAAGCGACGCTCAGGGCCCTCGGACGAAGCAGTTTCAACAACACATACGCGGTCAGGGTGGTTTTTCGCTATATAGCCGGTTTTATTAGCCTCGACTCTCTGGCTTTTCACCTGGACATTGAATCACAAGGACAGGTATATGACAGCTAAATGCCAGTATGAATAATGAAATACGTACCATTTCTTTCGAATATCTCCTGAATTGATCCAACCTTCAACCAGCAAGCACTCTCAAGTTAGCATTCATATATGTCACTCCACCCCGCAGAACAACGTACATAGCCTGACCAATCAAGGTCGGCCGTAGGATCCGGTATTTGGCCCATTCTCCGTTTCCTCGGGTCGATGAAGATGCGAACGATCGGCTCCTCGATCCCAAAAGGCCCAATTGATGCAATGTATTGAAGACGAGAAAAACTATCTCACTCGTCGTCAACAAATTTGGTGGGCGGTGAGTCATGCGAAATCGGCGTGGGGAAATTAAATTGGCCAATGAAATATCAAATAGATGCCCCGCTCTGGCGCGGTGCTTTGGTGCTATAAACGTCATCGGAGCATCCAACCACGATGATCAGTCTTGCAGTATCAACGCACTGTTTATTCTTAACCTGCTGGTATCGAGAGGTTGTGAAAGGCAATGAATACTGCTGGCCAGAAGGGAAGCGCGGTATATACGTTCTTGTTGCCGTCGGAACGTGCCTGTAAACACCAAAGTGGAGACAATGACTTTCGAAATCCCAACATGATTTACTGTTGATTTACTTATTGTATACCTTACGCTGACTCCCTTTGAATATACTGATGATACAGCTCTTGACGACCCTTATTCCGTTATCATGTCAGGCTGTAGAATAGACTTTGAATCCCATCATGCCCTAATCCCCCCTATGTCCCGCAGGCAGTGTTGGTTCCGAAGCAGTTACTGCGAGCTGGTAGTGAAAATGTAACTTTAGTGGCCTTGAACAGACAAAGGTGAAGAGAAAACTATCCGGAGTTTCTGTTATTGGGACCGTGGCTCCTTCTGTGCTGGCAAAGCGCTGAGTACGTCTACCTAGCAAGTTGGAGCAACTATCAAAATCTACAAATTCATCTTGTGAAAGCATATTCTATTAGTACATGATCCACCACTGCTTTAGATGAATCCGCCGTAATTTTCTGTTTTGATGTCATCTGAAAGACCGGCAGCCAGGATTCACTTCGACACAGCTGGTTCACGACCATGTTCTTGAGGTGTACGTGTAGAAGCCTAGGGGATAGTTCTATCGTTTGGTTTTATACTATCATGAATCTCCAACTGCGTTTCTGTGTTTTCTGATTGCTGTAGTTGAAGGTGATATAGGAATTACACTACTCCAGATCAGTAACGATGTCTTCCAGAACATCTCTAAGTGTAATAACGGCTGATATCAGTCCAGCTTACTGGTCCGGTGAAGTCTGCATAGGTAGAACGTGCAGTTGTGCCCCGGGACGACGCGAACCCGGCCGGCCAAAGTCCACCTTGCGCAGCCACTACACTCCATGAACGTCGAGCACCTCTTGTTGGGCAGTGATATATTTACNCCCCGGCCGGCCAAAGTCCCCCTTGCGCAGCCACTACACTCCATGAACGTCGAGCACCTCTTGTTGGGCAGTGATATATTTACCGGATAACAGTCAAAATCACTCATTAGCCGATAAACTAGTAGCCACTTTTCGGCAGTTGTTGCTGCCCCCCACAATTGCTATCGGTGATTGGATAAACCACCAGTATAGAATGCGGGGGACTCCCCGACGCCGGGTCGCCCAGCTCCTCAATCCCTCACGAAAGTATCCATATTTAAGCCTGTATCTGCTTCCAAAAGAACAATAATCATATCATGTCGAACTTTGTGACTGCTGAATTGATTCAGACTATCCAGGCTGCCATTCAAAGGCATGATGAGCCACTGCAGGCTATCAACCAGAAAGTAGGTTATAAACCAGCACTGTGCGGTTCGGATTTCACTCTGTATATGCCTCTTACATTGAATTTGCACCTTTGCACAGATATGGTCCAATCCAGAGCTGGCGTACAACGAGCACAAAGCTCACGACAACATATGTGACCTATTCGATGGCCTATCCTCAGCCTATGAGGTTCGCCGCAAGACGTATGGCTTGGACACCTCATTCGAAATAGAGTACAAGCACGGAAATGGGGGAAAGGCTGTGGTGTTTAATGCTGAATATGACGCACTTCCTGGTGTCGGCCACGCATGCGGCCACAATTTGATTGCAACTGCTTCTATTTCAGCCTTCATTGCTGCTGTCGAGACAATGAAGGCCAAGTTCCCCGACCATCGGGGATATACCATTCGACTGCTGGGCACCCCTGCCGAAGAGGGAGGAGGAGGGAAACTAAAACTGCTAGATGCAGGAGCGTATACTGATGTTCAAGCCTGCCTGATGGTCCACCCAGTAACCCTTGGTCATAACGACGGCTCCGTGCAGGGCGTCCAGATCGCTGGACCAGAAGGCTTCCTGGCGAACAATAAAATTCGGGTGAAATACAGCGGCGCCACTGCACATGCCGCAGGTGCTCCTTGGGAAGGGGTGAACGCTCTGGACGCAGTAGTATCTGCTTATGTCAACATCTCCATGCTGCGACAACAGATCCTTCCGTCACAGCGCGTCCACGGCATCATATCGGATGGAGGATATCGTCCGAATGTCATTCCGGACACTGCGACTCTGGACTATTATATTCGGTCTCCGGACTCGAAAACCTTGAAGACTTTGACAGAGAAGGTTATGAACTGTTTCGAAGGGGCAGCGAAAGCTACAGGGTGCAAAGTAGAATTTGAATAGCAAGTAAATCCCGTCCTGTCTTTCATCTGAAGAGACTAACTCTCTATATATAGTCTTAATAGCTATATGGAACTGAAGAACAACAAGTCGATCTGTGAGACATATATGGCGACGCTGCAAACTCTAGGCCACGAGTGCGCCTTGGATGACCGTGGGTCAAAGGGTTCCTTAGACGGAGCCTCTACCGATATGGGTAAACAGTTACTTACTCTTTTTCTTGTCAATGTTTATCAGTAGCAGCTAACCAGCCCCATAGGCAACGTGATGCAATCAGTTCCTGGGTTCCATGCACTCTTCCCTATCCCGACTGAAGGGGGGGCTGGTAACCATACAAAAGGTTTTACGTCTGGTGCAGGGTCATTGGAGGGATATAAACGAAGCATCGTATGCGGTACGGGAATGGCCGCGGTAGCATGTCGCATTTTGGTCGATGAAGAGTTCGCACGGCGTGTGAAAGACGACTTTGACCAAGCATAATCCTTTTCTAGTGTTGGAGGTTTGGCAAAAACTTGCAAAAAGAAAGAACAAAACCACTTTGTTATCTGATCCGTTGGATTAGGAGCTATCCGTTGATATTTTTGCGATATAAATTGCGAGTGCTCGCATGTCGGCTTGTCTTCTTCATACTTTACCACAAGGCTGTGTCAACCCAACCCAACCGGAGCTCTCGGACTCCAATTGTTTCTTGTTTTGCACGGCTTTAAAAGCGAATTGACCCTTATTAAGGCTACCATACTATACGTGATTGCAAAATACAATGAGAAGTTTGATAACGAAGCTTTGACAATGCTCTTAAATCCGAAATCGCCGACGAGCTCCTAAACTCCGCCACCAGCTGAAGGTACCAACTGTAGCACCTTTTGTCGTCGGTACATGTCATATCAATTGTTCGTATCATTGCTATTAGCAGACTGTGCTGCAGTACCTATGATTTGAAATGGTTTTTCCCAGTTTAGGTTGTCAAACATGCAAGAAACGGCGGATCAAAGTATATTGGCTGTCCAGCATTGTCTCCGAGCATGCTAACCTGTGTTTAGTGTGACTTTGCACGGCCAAATTGTAACCGTTGTAGCAAGGCTAATCGACTGTGCATTTGGGATCGAAATCTGGATACTGGCGTATCGTTCAAGAACGAAAACGTTTTTGCACAAGGCAAACTTCGACGTCCGCGCAAAGCACCGAAGGCGACCGGCGATGCGCGTCCTCAGTGTGCAAATATCGTTTCATGCACAACCCAATTGTCGGTGCCTCTCGAGGTTTACGCTTTCCATCACTGGAAAGAAGCGTTCACAACGTGGCCGGAGGACTTGTCTGACTTGGCACTGGAATATGGAGCCCATGCTCTGTATGACTGGGACCTCACGCAACCAAACTCGAGTCTGCATCTTGCAGTCACGGCATTCGCGCTCGCTATATTCGGACGTGTAAAGCATTCGAACAAGGCGGTCGAACTCGCTCATCATTATTACTACCGCAGCTGTACGCATGTACGAAGCGAAATACAGCAACTGTCGAACGAGAATATTGACCATGTTTTAACCGCCACGATGTTCCTGGCGACATATGATGTATGTTTTGATATATACACTGGTCTGCGGAAACTTCCATTACTTATTTGCTACATAGAACATGATACCCAAAAAAGTAAGGCCGCGCTCGATGCTAACTGCCACACTAAATGCCTCCAATCAGTGGGACGTGAGCCATCATCAAGGAACGGCCGCTTTGATACTAGCCCGCTCCCAACAACAATATCATCAGAACGTAGCCCTTGACATGGCGCTCAGGAGACCAATTGTAAACATCCTCCCCATCTATGTTATTGGTCAAGGCTTATTTTCGTTTCCTTCTGCAGATTCGGGAGTGCATTGTCCATGGCGCACCGGTCCCAACATGGCTACAGTTTCAGGAAGATTCATGTATCTTGTTGAAGCCAGAATTCCAACTCGATTATCTTATGGTTCGGGTGGCAGATCTCAGATCAAGATTCATTACCTTGACTAGAAGTGCTGTAAAACTCGATCTGATGCACAAATCCGAATGCGGGCTTCTCGCTTTGGAGGCCGAAGAGCTTGACTCTGCTCTTGCTGGATGGGCCTCTAGTCTACCTGCAGATTGGAGATATGAAAACATTGCATCTCCATCTACACATCAGAACGAAAGTCCCTTTCTTTATGAAAGTTCTTGGGGAAACTATACAACGCACAAGCATGCGGTTATCTGGAATCGTTACCGTACTAGCCGCCTCGTCGTGTTGAGTATCCAGATTCGGCTGCTTTCTTCGATGTCTGTCTTGCCGAATCCATATGTCGACGAGCAAATCACGTTCTGTTACAAAGCTATAGAATTGCTTACCGCTGATATGTGCCGCAGCGTTTGGTTCTTCTTAACTCCACTCTTTTCTCGGGAGGAGACTTGTGGCGTGAGAACAGACGCAATTGCATATTCCAGCATTCGGCGGTGCATGCCAGAAATATCACCCAAGATGGCAACTGTGTTGGCATGGCCCCTTGCAGTGGCTCATAGTATCGAGGCGGTATCCTCCTCCCAGAGAATCTGGCTAAAGTGCACGTTAGAACAGCTCTCGAATATCATAGGAGCAGCTGTTTCCGACGCACTTGATCAGAGTCTAGATTCCGCATTCTAGCGCATCGTTGATTCGAGAAAGAAGGATCTAAAGATACCAGTTTTTCTGTCATATACGTATGTACACACAAATATATATATATATGAATACCGGGCCTCAAGAGTGCCCGGCAACAGGTCGGGTTTTATAAGGCTCTTCCAAAAACGCAACCTCGTCCTCAGTCAAGACTTTGCCTCTTAAACCGGCCGCCTCCTCAATTCTTTCGACCGAGTTGAGACCAACAATTGGTATCGAGCCCTTCTTTTTATGCCACACCAAAGCAACCTCGCTCATCTTCCAACCCTTCCTAGTAGCTACCTGCTCCACCCGGCTAATGATCTCTTCATCAACTTCTGTGATGCTTGGATGGTGAAACGAGGGCCGCTTCGAACGCGCCGATCCATCATATCCGACGGGACGCGCGAGTCGGCCGGCATATAACGGAGACCAAGGAATCAGGCCAACACCGGTCTTGTTACAGAACCGGTTCATTTCCCGTTCTTCTTCGCGGTAGCAGAGATTATAGTAATTCTGCATACTAATGAATTTCGTCCAGCCATTCTTCTCTGCGATAAACTGGAGCTCAGCAAACTGGGTAGCCCACATGGAGCTGGCACCCAGATAGCGCACTTTGCCAGCTTGCACAAGGTCATGAAGGGCCTTCATTGTTTCCTCTGGTGGATTAATGTCGTCGTACCGCTGAACTTGAAGAAGATCAATATATGTGGTACCTAGACGAGCGAGCGAATCGTCAACTGCTTTGAAGATGGACGACCGTGTTAGGCCTGATTATGTGTCAGTACTGCGAACATGAATTCAACCACTTTAAAAGAGGGTCCTTACCGCCCAGGTTAACATAGTCTTTGCTCGCGCTCATTTCCTGTCGAAATACCGCACCGAATATATTGGGCTCTTCACCCACATGAAAGCCACACTTTGTCATTATTACCACCTTTTGCCGCGGAATGTTGTACTTTTCCAGGAATCGGCCAATGATCTCCTCACTGCCGCCATTCGAGTAGGAATTGGCCGTGTCCCAAGTGTTGATCCCGCAGTCATAGGCAGCCTTGAGAACCTTGTGTGCTTCTTCCTCATTTAGAAGCCAGGGTACTACTTTCGACTTGCCGAAACTCATTGCTCCCAGGATCGGCCAAGACACTTGAAGACCGGAATTCCCCAGCCTAGAGTATTCCACTTTAGTGCTGTCTAGGGACTTTTGAAGTGATGGCGGGACTGGGAAAGCCATGGCTATTTTTCGTATCGTATCTAGTCAAAGGTGAATCGTGTCTTCTGATAAAATAATCTATCTGATGGGAATATTTAAGATACGTGGGAAGCCAGGCCACTTTATATGTTTGAGCTGAGTGGCGCCAGCGCTGACTTTGTCCAACCTCGAACGAAATCCGCCTCCTTTGGAACATATAGCAGACTCGGACATTGCTGGCTTAACTCCTCAATCCCCCGATCTCTCTGATAATCATAGACTGGTTAGTAGTTTATTATTGGATGGTGAACATACCACAAGCTGTCGTGGCTTTTACTGCTTCCAGAAACGGAAAGTTTCATTTCATCTCGCGCGTTTTTCTAGAAGAGGTATGGCGCGACGTTAGAGCTGTCCCACGTCCAGCATCAGCCCATCACCAGAGCTTATAGAATATATAATGCAAATATTTTCAGTTACGTTATTATCGCTGATTTCTCTTCCTTGCTTGTATTTTATAGAAACAGTGGAGGGGGTAGTTAAGAATAGATATAGATCACCATATTTGGAGAAGGTTCTTCGACTCAGGTTTGACAAATGTACTGTCTTGTTGCTGGTAGCGAATTCGATGGCATTTCTCTAATAGAATTACCATAAGTATAACATAACCTGGTTGCGCTAGAATGAGTTTTTATCCTTTGAGTCTGGCCACGGGAGTATTAGCAGCTGAATAGATGCTAGTCCTCCCACTTCATAATATTGTCCTTCATATTGCCCTTCTTCATCCATTCAGGTTTTCATACATGCCACATTGTAATAGCATAACAGACAATGTATTGGCCATGTTATAGAAATGAAATGAGAATGTAAATGGAGCAAGATACCTCTTTCAGACCAGTCTAGGAGACTCTAAATCTTCAATCAGTATTTCAACCTGTGCTCAGCCGATGACTGGTCAGTCCCTCTTCCCGGGTGCTTCGGCTGAGGTCCTTTGCTGAGACAAATGACAGATGTTGGTGCTGAATTGCATTATCCCAGAAGTTCAACAAAATTGTTTCCCGAAAACATAAAGCGACCTCCTTGGGACTTGGGTTTCTCGACACAATTGCGATACCCTTTGACGGAACCTTCTTTCCATACATTGTAGGAGACATTTTCCAGGGTCATTGTGATAGATACTGTGAGGTACCTTTATCCAATCACCCTGGCCTAGTGGTCATTCCCGGTGTCAATGATGCCTTTGTGAAAGATGCCCAGTACACCTAGATTATGCTGCATCTCATGACCGACAAGGGTTGTTTTCTCATCAATAAATGAGAACAACGGACTCTGCCTTTGTAGTTCAATTTAATATCTATTGGTGTATGATGAAATTAGAGACATGTAGTTCCAGAAATGGCTTTTCCACGGCACCATATATAATTTACAAGTGCCCACTACACGGGTTTTGCATACAGTAGATATAGGCGCAATCCCTGAATAACGTACTCAACTACAGCTTTCTAAGACCAACTCCAGGAAAATGAACAAGGAGACGCGACGAAGGTTGAATACACGAAAAGGGGAATCTTGATTAAGAATTCAGCAGTTACAGCAGAGCACATCTGTCAGATCTCGTCTTCGCCTAAAGAAATGGATTTATTTTTGTTGATAAAGTCTACAGAGATACTCAGATATATAACTGAGGGCAGTACACGTGCCCTCAAATATAGAAGGGTCACCAGTCCCTGGTACTTGAAAATTGGTGCATGTTGATCGGTGGAAGGGCGAATATTGGCAAGGTCGCAGTCGCATAGTCCGCGGTACGTAGAGTCATTCTAAATATTGCAGCCGGTGGAGAACTCGGCGCTCTTGAATGCGCGAGGCCGAAAGCTTGTGAGTTGGCGCCAACACCGGCAATTTTTTGCAGACTATTCGGGAATAGCAAGCTATAAAGATCAGTGTGCTAAACTACATAGGGAGATGTTAGGTTTGGTTGCAACTATTACTATCTTTGATAGTCTGGTTGGGATACCCGCATATCGGTGTCGTTTAAACGCGACACGAGAGGTTGGTTACCATAGCCAAGAGAGAAAGAAGACTGTTCGGAGCATATCCGTGCAGCAGTATAAAGAATCGTTCTCATCTGACAAAATCTATGGTCTTAAACATCTCCAGCCAGAGAAGACCGGATCTATCTTTCAACTGGCACGATTGAAAGCCACTTTGCCTAACAAGCGGCGACGATAATGGGCACGTTTCCTACTGCATTTCGCATCGCACAGGCGATAGGGCTGACCGGCGCAGCCTGGCTTTCCGGTAATTTCTGATATCCTGTTTGAGGTGATGTGACATTGACCGCTGCAACCCAGGAAATATTGCCTGTTTCACTGTTGGTATGCCGGCAGTGCTCCAGAGCTGCAAAGAAAGTAAATTATCGACGGAAGAGACCGCCAAATTCTGGAAAGCTTTATATGACCGTGGCAAAGCGAGAAACCCTCCGATCGCTGCTGCTACCGCGTCCGCTTTCTTCTATCTCGCATATGGTGCGAGGCCAGGAACATATCTACATCGCGTTGCTCGGCCAAACGCCGCCATGTTGTACGGCGCAGCCGCCATTCTTGCCATTGGCATCGTTCCGTACACCCTGATTGCAATGTTGCCCACTAATAGTGCCTTGATGGCCAGAGCCAAGGGTGAATTCACCAATGCATCGGGCAGTGTTGATACAGAAATGGAGGATTTGATACAGAGATGGTCTTCGCTGAATGCAGGGAGAAGTTTATTTCCCTTGGCCGCGGCAGCTCTGGGTATTTTTGCGACACTGTTTTGATTAATAACTCATGTACAGTAGATTCTATGGATATAACTATGTTGACCAAACGCTGTTATCTACATATATGTCTGAACGTATCACGCCTCTCTGTTGAAGGCACCTAAACCACACTGTATAAAGAATCAGATATTCAGGACGGCATCATTATATGTCGAACCAAGTATGAGACAAATTGAGCTACGTCTATATGGTTTGAACCTGAATTGACGTATATAACCCCTCCTTTATTTCCTTCTAGTTTAGCTAACAATCATAGAAATGAGGTTCAAGACACAAACGTTAGACTTGTTCATTGTTCCGGACCAAGTATTTCTGCCACCAGAGGTCCTGTTCTACCAACGCTCTGCGTTGGTTTTCAAGACCGCGAAAGCCGTGTCCTTCGCCCTCGAATAGGACCATTTTCGCTATTCCACCATTGTCTTTGATGCTTTGAACCATCATCTCCGTCTGACTTGGCGGGACTACTTTGTCTTCGCTTCCTTGTAAGAGTAAAACGGGCGCTTTGATCTGGTCGGAATGGAACCGCGGGCTGCGCTCCCGATATACGAGACGCCGCTGGTCTTCGTCATCCGGTACAGTTTTCCCAAACAAAAGACGGAAAGCATAGTGCTTTTCGAATTTATGAGTGTCAACGACCAGCCGTTCCAAATCGCTGATACCATATCGGCTCACTGCTGCAGACCAAACGGACGGAAACATCCAGATTGCTTCGAGGGCGGCATGTCCACCAGAGCTACCTCCCACGATCCCTACACGAGAACCGTCTACGCGGCCGGTTTTGACGAGGTAGTCAACGCAGCTGGCCGCATCAGCCGGGTCCAAGGCTCCCCATGAGCCATCTAAGAGGTCACGGTATTCACGTCCATAGCCGGAAGAACCGGCATAGTTTGGCAGAGCCATAGCATATCCCCTGGAAGTATAATACTGCCACTGGAGTGACAATCCAGGGCTCACGTTGGTTGTGGGCCCGCCATGCATCTCAATGATCAGCGGGGGGAGAGTTCCGGGCTCGCCACTGTAGTTGGCATTCTTCGGCGGAAGGAAGAACGCATTGGCGACGGTTCCAGGTTTAGCGCCTCGTGTTCGAGGAAATGAAATGTGCTCTGCTTGTGAATAGAATGCTTCGGGTATATCTAGCGCCAGAGATGACTGTAAAGTGTCGATCTTCGAGTCAGACTCCCCAAGTTCAACGCGGTAAAGGGCTTTCGGTTTGGTAGGGCTAGTTGCGATGACGACGATCTCTTTATCAGAAAGCTTCTGCAAGGCTTTGCGAGACACGCCTGTTAGATGTTCGGAAATGACCGAATGTTGTAGAGTAGAGAGGTCAATAGATAGCAGAGTCTCCCGGGAATCCTTGATCCAGGTGGCAATTACTGTATCGTTTGTGAGTAGGACAAAGGTGGAGCTAATCAGTTCAAGTGCCGTTAGCTGTCGTGTTTGGACACTTTTTTGCTCGCTAAAGCCTGGCTGCCTACCTGCCTAGAACCCATTCTGGGGACGAAAACTCGCCGTCTTCAAGACCACTAAGGCGAATCGGTTGTGGTTCTTCAGAGCCCTGCCGAAGTGCTTGGAGCTGCCAATACCCGGAACGATCACTTGTATAGAACAGTGTGCCATCAGGGCCCCATTTGGCTTGGTTAACGCTCACATTACGCGCTTCTCCATCAATCTCTTTCACATCAGTGATTTTCCCGTCCCCGGCCCAGGAGCCAACAAACAGCCTCGTGCCTGTCCATGGCATATCCGGATGGTCCCACTGAATCCAGCAAATACGATCTCCAGCCGGACTGAACCGAGCCGAGGTGTAGAAATCAGCACCTGAAGCAAGGACGTGGATACTGCGGTCTGAAGCATTCACGGCCACTAGAGTATTCTTCTCCTCCGGCTGCACATGATGGTCCTCCCGGAGTGCCAGTATCCACTGTGAATCCAGCGGATGAGCGGCAAAGTCGGCAAAGAATACCTGGGGATCTGCATCCACCACAGGCGTAACGTCCTTTGTGGCAGGATCAAGAGAAAAGACTCCCTTGGTCTTCCAATCGGCAAAGATCACAGCGCCTGTTGTCGATGTTGCCAGTGCAGATCCACCGTATCCATGCACAGCGGTCCGAGCGCTGTATGCTGCTGGAAGCACTTCACGACGACTTCCCTGATGATATTCGAAAATCGTACACCTCCCCTCCACGCTGGGGGGGGCCTCAACTGTATAGATTTTTCCATCGGCCTGTGTGTACGCGTCCGATCCCGGGCAGTGATGTATTAGCGTCATCAGCCGTTCAAAGGACCATGCGAAAAGCTTACAGTCGTAACCACTTCCACTATATCACTGCTTTCCGCGGTGAGTGTCTCCACCGTTATAGGGCTTGTCCATGTCCCATACTGCGCCGTTGTTTTGTCTGACATTGCGGCTCTTTCTTACTATTGATTTTCGAAGATACTCGACTACAAACTGGCTGACTCAGAACCACTGTATCTCTCGCCCTATTATTTCGCGTTGGTTGGCTGATCGTAGAATTTGCGGATGCTCGGTTCGCGAGGGGTAGATATAACGGATTAACAATATTCCTGAGGGGGGGGGGGGGGGGGGGGGGGGGATGGTTATACTAGCTCTAAGGGCAACATAGCTGCCAGCACAGCAGACATCTAGGAAGATCGACATTGATTGAGTATTTACGGATTGTATATGGATGCGCTCAAATTACAAGAAAGGCTCCATGCCAAGTGCGCAAAGAACAAGTTCATGCTAGTATGTGTTTATACAAATTCACAGATACATATACATATATATTATACCTATCTTCATCGTTCCACTAATGTCGGAAAACATAGAAAATACATACATATGCACTTCCTGCATATGCAGTCGTCCGAGACTACATGGAGCTATGCTTTCACTGGGAACTTCAGAGAGTTGCTTTTCCGAAGCTTCCTCAAGGTTATGGGTCTATTCAAGTTGACTAAACTCTTGATGTTGTTCCCACAATAATGGGACGCTAACAGAACGTGCTTTGCTTAGCCACAGATGCTAGCTTGCGAGGAGCATTGACCGATGGCAGACGCTCCACTGTGTTAGATTCCCACCGTGTTATTGCGGGTTTTCCTCGAAACATTAGTCATTTTCTCTGAGGAAGTGCTGGTACTTGTGCTTCTCTACAGGGTCTGTTCCGAAATATTGAGAAAACTACGCGTGATCGTCCCAAGCAAACGACTTGTACTGGGAGACCCGGTTCGAGACCAACAAAAACCCTCATCACAAAGCATATTTAGGCGATATCGGAGCGGCCATCAGAGTCAATTTCTGGAAGATAAGAAAGCAACTTTCTCTTCTGGTCCAATGAAAAGTATCTTGGGAATGCCATGTCCACAATTTCTCCTTAACCGGATACTGGGTTCGCCAGTCCGTCTTATTGAATGAAGACCTCAAAATCAGCCTCGTGCGGTTACAAGCTCTATTTCGTAAATGCATGGACTGAAAGCACTACGACGTCGTACCATCTCCAGCAACATTTTTCCAAGCCAATTGTTGCAAGCGACGATCTCCCACCGTCCGTCCGGGGCGGGAATCTGGTTCCACTCGGCTTGATATTGAGAGGACCTAAGCCCATGGTTTTCCGCGGTGTGAGTTGTCTCTCTACGACTCCAAGGAAATTCTCGGAGCTGGAGATCAGGCTGTGCAGAATGGGATCATGTGCTGCCCATCGCAAGTGTTCTACGCCAATCGCTTCGAGTAGTACAGCTCAAAACTCTCCGGTTCACATGAATCGAAGTATAGTCTTCTCCTATTTCCAGGGTCTCAGGCGTCTTGCCCGTCTTGCCCGTCTTGCCCGTCTCTGCCCAACACATTCTGCCCAGAAAACAGTGTCCGTTAGCGTCGCAGGGGCGGTTCGGACTGGGTCGCGTGGGGCTCTGTCCCTGTATTGGCCAGGCTCTGTACTCTCTATATACTTCGCCCTAGGCAGTAGCTCGATACTAGCGCCGCCACATGGTTTCGTGACGAGGCTGCTTGTCTTGCTGTGACCGCGTGGGCCCCCTTTTCTCTTTGCGTGGATATAAGTACTGGTTGACGGTCCGCAGATTGTACCGGTGAGTGTCGAGTTGAGTCGTCTTGCCTATGAGGGATTGACGGTCCCGGAGCGGCTCAGCAAAGAACGTCCCGAAATCTAAAAGCCCATCCCATTTCACTAGCCTTCCCCAAATGGCACCGATTAAGGTTAGGTCTGAGTATCGCGAACAACATGGGGAGCTGATGGATGCCGTAGCAAATAGATCACAACGAAAACACGAGCGAGCTTTGCCATATACGGCAAGGGTCTGTGGTTAGGGCTACCGATTGAGGCGCCACGATAGCCGATGGGGTTAACCGCGTCTTGGCATCTCGTATTCCTTCAGCTGGTCTCTTCGAATATAATTTCGCTTCAGCAGTCATGTTCTTCTTGGCACGTTATAGCGGCTGCTGGCGATGAGGCTCGGTTCTGCCTTTCCTTTCTGGGCAACATCCTGCTGCAGGAGGCGAATGGGAGCCGGAACTGCTGTGCTGCACCCATGGGCCTTTCGTATTCGGGAGGACCTTTTACAAAAAGAAAGGATAGAGTAGGAGAAAAGAAGGTTATAAATATAATGTCTTGATCGTGTCTCCCCGAAGAAGTTCTGTTTGTTGTTTATACCCCCCGCCTCTACCTATTCAGGCTTCTACATACACTAAACCCTACTTTCTCCTTTTGTCCCTTACGTTCTTTTTTCCCTTTCATTCTCAGTGTTTTCACCACACCTCAAATCCAGCCAATATGCGTCTTGCCGAAGTATCTCTCGCCGTGGCCCTTTCTGTGGCGACGGTGGTCTCTGCAGACAAGCAGTTCCAAAAGTTCGGCCACAAGACCTCGCCCGCCCTCCTTATCCGCGATGAAGTCAAAACACTGCGCAAGGGTTTCGTCTCCAGTCACAAACCCAGCCCCAAGCTGATGGCCCGTCAAGGCTCTAGTGACTCCGACTACTGCTCCGGCGCTGGCGTTACCTGCGCAAGCTGCTTTGGCGATGAGTACACTGAATGCCCTGATAACTATAACTGCTACAACCCCGATGACCCTTTGAGCAGCTGCCCTGGCTCGGGTAGCTCTGGGTCTGACTCTGGTTCCGGCAGCTCATCCGGATCCGGATCTTCTGGATCTTCTGGGTCTGATGACGGTGATGTCGAAACCTGTTATGGACTAAGCTGCGCGAGCTGCTTCGGTTCTGGATACATCGAGTGCTCCGACGGCATCACTTGCTATGATCCTAGCGACCCGTTCTCGTACTGCCCAGATGATGACAGCTCCAGCTCTGGCTCTGGTTCCAGCTCTGGTTCCAGTTCCAGCTCAGACGACGACGACGACGACGACGATGACGATGACGATGACGATGACGATGACAGCTCGTCTTCGTCGGGAATCGGCAGCATTGGCGACGCTCCATCAACAACGTCTCCTGCTTCTAGCTCTGAGACAGAATCGTCGGGCTCCTCTGGCAGCTCTGGCAGCTCTGGCAACTCAGGCTCATCGGGCTCCTCTGGTTCATCAATTCACTCGGGTGATGACGATCCTGGCCTCGCGCCAGGCATCTCTATCCCCGTTTCCCTTGCCGTGGGATTTGCTGGTACCGTTCTTGCAGCCGTTGCAGTCATGTAGTTCACTTCATACGTGACCCTTTTTTTTTTTTTTTTTTTTTTTTTTTTTTTTTTTTTTTTTTTNTCGGTTGGGCAATTATCATTACTGTGCATATTTTCTATGCTTTAGTCTTCACTTCTTTGATATCCTCATTTTCATCTTCTGCGATACATATTTTCCGATTTGGCTTTTGTCAATAGATTGATACTTATGATAATCTATTAATTCACATGATATTTTACATATAACGGTGCGACGACATTATCAACAAATAGATTACCTGGCCAATGCTGTATTTTTCAAAAAAACGGAGTTTGGTCTGATAGGAACCTCCCCCTTTTTAACACCATCCCAAACCTATTTCAGACCCAGTAGATTGTGGCACAAGTACCTCCTTATGAATATGGAAGACGAGGCGGTTTTTAATAGAATCTTGAAATCATCTTCGAAAAATTATATCAAAAATTCTGTTGAAGGTTATCTCTTATTTTCATCTTATCTAATGTAGACTTTGCTAGCCCCGAAGAGACTTCATGTGGCCAAGTTATACGCAGGTACAATACCGTATCGTGCCATTGATATACATACCGTTTTCGGTTCAGTATTACATAGACAACATGATGTATTTAATACGGATGAGAGGGAAAAGCGTAGTAATTATAAATGTATTTGAGGGATACATAGTCTTTTGTGTTTAAACAAACCTAGTCAAGTGGTTATATCAGATATTCGCATTATCACTCACAAAGAACTTAGCGAGGCTGATATCAACAATAACAGAAATGAAAAAACAATGTGCAAAACACAGTGTCTGATAACAATTTTATTAAATCCCTAACATGTTCTACATAGTTCGCTGTGTTTCTGAGACATATTGTAGAATTTTTGTATGGTGTTCCATAATTGATATGCTCGACATGCAGTGGTTCCTGGAAATAAAAATGAGACCAGTGAGTACTGTGGCTTATTAATATATAACAAAGGTGTTATCACAACTACATGTACAAACCTTGGAATACCGTTCACTTTGTAAGTCCAGCTTTACGACGGCAATACTACTTCTCGAGCATAAGCAGACGACGGATTATAATGAGTGACTTATTTTATATATTATATAATGTCTTTTAGATATTTATAACCTTATTTAAAGTGTTAATGATCGTTCATAGATATCTGTGCGACTTCTATGTCAGCCAAAGTGTAAAAGAAGTATAAATCTTGATGATGTGGCAGTGATACCAGGCTTTGTTTCGATCTATGTCTCATCTGATATCAAGTCTAACACTGCACAGATTCCTTTATATCTATCTGGTTATGCATCTCCCCAAAGACAGTTGGTTTTGTTCCTGATATGTCGACCGACCGACAACACATATGATTGGCTGATATCGACAAGCCTTTCGGAAGTCAAGCAATAGGGCTAACCTAACAAAGACTAGCTTTGGCTTTTCTACTACACCATATTAGGCTTAGTGCAGCTTTTTCCAGGGATCGCAGACATCCAAATTTCTTCCTCGTTCACCTCGACATGTATAGCTCTATACTTGCAAGCCGCTGTCTATTCATCATATCGGCGATAAAAACTAACTTAGATGCTACTTAAAGCCTCTATAAACTTGGCCCAACCCAAAGCGAAGGCGGTGATGATAATGACATGCGTTCTTCCGCAGTGCCGCCCACATGGCGCCGCCTTCGCTCCCCGAGCTGTCGTCTGTCGCACGCCTGCTGCACCAGATGTCTGAATACAACTTCTAGACCTGCTCTCTTCCGGATGCTAGAAGATGGGTCTGGTACGTTTCCTGGGTGTCGCTATTCAGTCGTGTGTTTTCACCTCCCGTGTTCCTAACTCGCCACAGAAGAAGTCATCACGGAAGACAATCTTTTCTCCTATGACCGCCACAGATGGCTGTAAGTTGCCCTTCCGTATGTACCTCTCTATAGTTTCAAAGGCTAATCTTGACTTAGTCGCAATGACCGGGAAGAGCGAGATATGCGCTATGTCAAGTTCAATCTCGAAGCCCTGGTCTCCAAAGCTATGCGCAAAAGAAAGGACAAGCCGGAAGAGAAAGAATGCAAGTTTCGCGCTCTTCATCCGAGTTCCAGTAACACTCAGCATGGACTAATAGTAAACAGGTATCAAAATAACAAAACTCATTGAGGGAGACAGGAACAAGACACTGCTTTTGACAATGAGAGACGGTGAACAAGTGATTGCACGTCTTCCAAACCCTCTCGCAGGGCCGTCTTACTTTACCGTCGCTTCTGAAGTTGCAACGCGCAAGTTTATATCTTTGGCAATGAGCAACATCCCTATGCCACACATTTGGGATTGGGATTTCCGACAAAAGAATGACGTAGGTGCGGAATGGATACTCGAAGACGTGGCCGCCGGTTTGCCGCTTCGCCAGTTCTGGTTCACCATGGATCGGGAAAGCCAGCTTTATATTGTCAAACAAGTTGTCGAAATAGAGGAGAAGCTAGGAGCGATCAAATTCCCTCTCCACGGTAGTCTCTACCTGAAACGCTGGCTGGCCGGCCGCGACAAGCCCTTCAGTCCACTAAGCAATCTATCCGGGTTAGCCAGAGCTTCACACAAAGACGGACAAGGCATCAGTAACGGGGATACATTTTTTCGAAATTTTGCCATAGGTCCATCAGTAGATCGATCAATATACCATCGACTGCTCCTACTGAAAGCACATCATGGCCCATGTAAGTGCACCTTTCTTCATTGTCACTTTGTTTTCGTTCTCTAACCTGGAGATGTTTGATACAGTCCAGTCCCTGTTTCATTATGCAAGATGTTTGGGCAGGAATGAACGCAGATTCGTGAAAAAACTGGGATGGGACCGGCCAAATTACTTTCAATCAGCGAGGTCGACCGAAGACCCACGAACTTTTGATAAGCTGACCGTGCGATTCTTGGCTGCTTGTCCTTATATTGGCGAATATGCTCCGGAAGACCCATCGACGCTATCACACCCGGATCTTAGTCTCGATAATATCTTCATCGATCCTAACGATAAGAAAATCACTTGCTTGACCGGATGGCAAGGCACCGTTGTGGCACCACCAATCCTGAAAGGCCCGTACCCCTCGTTCTTGGATTCGCAGTTTGAGACTCGCTCCACGAACGTGAACGAAAAGCGTCCACGGGATCTCTATCGGGAACTAATAAGCGAGGCTGATCCGCTTCGTTTTGACCGTATTTATAAAGACCCGAAGAGCTACAACACTCATATCGCACCCCTTCTAGCAATTCGCCGCACATACGAAACACAATCGACCTTTGACTTGCGGGAGTCTTTAAACAATTTTATTGATTACTATGATCGCACATACCCTGAAAAACGCTTTCCGCCTGACCTTCGCCCAACGGTGGAGGAACGCCGAAAACACGAGCGCGAGAGGCTGGCTCGGTCTGAGCTCCGGATGACTTTCCATATGGTCCAAGACGCTCACCGACTCAACAGTGAGCAGTGCCCAGATATACCCTTGGACGGCCGTGTCCGCTCTGAAGATTTCGAGACCGCTCAACGGTGGGCCAGAGATTACAAAGAACACTACATCGATCTTGCGGGTTCAAGTCAGAACCGCTTAGCCTTGCACACGAAACTCTGGCCCTTGAATGATCTGGGCGAGGACAGTGAGAGTCGCCCGCTAGTTCGTCGGCTTCCTGTCAACCAAAGTAAACGTTCTGGCGGTGAGGAGCCGTGAGCCTGAGCCGCTCTAGAGAGTGAAAAGTCAACGTTTGCCAAGTCGACTTGGCCAAATGTTTTACACAACTGCATCGCTAGGAGTTTGATCACAAGTCTATTCTGTATTATTATATTTATTTTGCCCATGTATATCGAATCCAGTTGTGCTGTTCCTCGTAAAATCCCTTCCAAATGCACATACATTCAATATCTATCATAGGAAACCCCAAAATCTAAAAGCCAGAAACAAAAGGAAGAAACCAAAGAGGCAAACCATTCTCATCAAAGCCCTGGCGCCAAAAGAAGACTATCATGAAACAGAAAAAGGTATCGTCGGTGCAACCATTAAAAAATAAATCGTAAAGCGTTCGTGCATGCCGTAGAACTTCCTGTCGGAGTATATTAGACCGCGTATCGTCCGGTCCAGTATCCGAGACGTTGTTGGCTGTCAAAACACACACTTGTCAGTATAAATGGTATCATCAAAGTCCCTGCAGAGCGAATCACTTACTCGGCGCGCCACACGTAGAATAAGCCCCAAAGTCCAGTGACCAGCCAAACTACTGCAGACAACATTGCAAACGCTTCTCCTGCTTGCCACTGGGCGCAAGTGCCATGTGTGCCGCTCACGGTGCCAACGGAGCCGACCTGCCCGCACAAGGTACCATCAAGAGAGTGGATGAGATTGCCGAATGCAGCGAACCAGGCGAGACTAATGATGATATCGACTTGAAAACCTCGTTAGCCAATTCTCTTCCGAGATCAAACTTGGCCGAATGGTGTCCCAAGAGAACAAAAACTTACTTGGCCACACAAACCAGCCGTATAAATTGGGGATCATCAAAATACAGCCACACATAATGGATATCCCGGCGAGAGTTTCGACAAAGATCCATCGACCAATTGGCCAGCCGTCTCCTTCGGCTCCGAGAACATGTAAGAAATAACCGATGATGCCGGCGACGATCTATAGAAAGGAAAATGGGTAAGTAAGGACGTGCATGGAAAACAAACACTTGACAAAAACGTACAGTAGCATCAACAACTTGCGCGAAGCGCAACGCAAGAGCGGCGGAGCGTGGTATCGTTGCCATGATCAAGGACCAGCCAGGCTATGTGAGTCAAGTCTTGGACAAGATCAATAAAATCAGGGTAAGAATATATTTCCTTGGAAGGTTCACAGTAAAAGTTGAGCCTGACACGATCAGGGCAGCTGTTCAGGGACGCTCAAGCACTTATATACCGGCCATCACTCGGCAAGCCGATATCACTCTCGGGACCGGCCCCAAGTATCTCTTCCGAATGGGGCAGCACACAGCATAAGTTTCCACAGGCACATGCTTTCTGACAGTCGAGACTGCGATAGTGGCTTTTCTATAGCGTTGATATGAATAAACCGCCTGTCTAGGGCCAATCAAATGCAACAGGAGGTAGTATCCGTCGAGTCAACATCTCGGTTTGCACCCATTTACGTACGAAAAGAGAGCCGAAATTCGAAAACCGAGACCCGATGAGTTTATTTTGGACGTGTATGATCACGCCACACGATGGCCACCACATATACGATCGGCAGGGAGAAATCTTTCTGGCAGCCTTGTTTCGTTGGTGATCGTCAGGGACTTGCCGCTTTCGGCATATACCTCGGCAAAACTCACGTGGGCGTTCAACTGTTGTCACCGCTGCCCTGATGGCAAGTCTGCCTGTCGCATACTCCTCAACAAAGGATGAGATCAAAGCATAGACAGGCAGCAATATTTTTGTGTGAAAAGATAGCTGTTAGCAGTCCGAGACTCGGAAATGTCGGATGTACGGCAGGGCTGGGTATGTGTGGACACTGAAGATCTTCGCTCTTGGAAGGACTAGAAGCTTGTTTCGCTGTTCTAGAAACAAGTGGCCCCCTATCTATACTAAGAAGAGGACGATGGGGAGTATCACATGCAAATGTTGTTGAACGTATATAGCGTGACATCATTTTCATGTGAAAGCGCTTCTGTTGCATTGTTTTGTTTTTCCTAAATACAAAGAAAAAAATTTGCCTCAGGTACACGACGTCTCCTGCTGTTACTCGACAGAGCCTAGTACACATGGATGTTAGGGCTTGCTTCGTGGCGTCCGCTCCCTATGAGACCGCATCAAAGGGCATACACTACGATATGCAACAAGTAGGCAGAACATATCGAGTAGCATTACAGCTGACTCAGTCTTCCTCCTTTGACTTTAGTATTATTTTTTTTTTTTTTCCTTTTTTTCATTTCCCTTTTCCGATACCTCCCGTCCCTCTACAAGTTTGTCATGTGAAATGATTTGGGCGTGGCACGTATACTCAGCACTCATTTTACTATGCCTACTGCGTAAGTCAAGTTCCCGACATTCCAACATTGTAGCGAATTTTAAGAGCCTTGTACACCACGATATCATATATATATATATATATTGCCTAGAAATGCCATGGATGTTGTTGCACTCTATTTAAGTAGCAAGCCAGGAGATCCAATCATTCCAATGCGGATTTATTCTCCCGCCATACTACTGCGTACTGACGGAGCTCTTGGCCTGCGGGTCGACCAACTTGGGTCTTGGCTGTATGTTCTTTTCTATCTTCGCTTGTCCTTTGTCAGAAAGTGGGTGTTGCAGAGATGATCGACGTGAGAATTTAGATTGTTATATCTGTGGGTAACCAGTTGAGGCCATATCTGGTTCTGCCCCCATGTTTACGTTTTGGTTGCAGTGTTCGGTGTTTTCATTATGTTCTCTTTGCTCCCACCACACAGTCGTCGTGTGTACTGAAATTGCGTTGATGCATGCATACGCGGTCTCAGTCGTGTCAAGGGAGGTAAAAGCTCCTGGTCAATATCATACAGAACCTGCTACCTTCCACAGTTGGGCTCCTATCAACTGCCGATCAGATGAAACCGGCATGCTATAGTTTCCCTTTAGTCTCCTTTAGCAGTCTTTCAACCCTCTCTACAAGCTCATCCGGCAGCTTGACTGGGTCCACTGGTGGCTCTGCGGCTCTGCGGCTCTCTTCCTGTGCCCACCAGTCCCGGATGTTCTCAAGGAACTTACCCACCTGTCTCCCGGTGTCAACTGGGTTTTCAAATGGCAAGGCGTGGCCGCCTTTCTCGACGAATTCCTCGGTGACCTGACCGGAGGCGATACCACCGCCACCCCCCAGCCCGGTTCCGGTGCAGTCAACCAGTCGTTTCCGATAGCCGGCATCGCTTACCCAGGTGTCGTCTCTGCTCCAAATGTAGTGTGTTTTGCAATGGATCCCTGTCATCAAACTCTTGACTTTGTCACACTCAGGCCGGTAGAAGCCTCCGGGCAGTCGGCTCATCTCAGTCCTGGTCGCATAGTCTTCCGTGGGTGCGATTCCTTTATAAGGCGGATCCGGCCGAAGCAACCACACAAGCCTCTGGAGCTTGGGCGTGACAAACTCCACTCGGGCCATGGACGGGTCTGGTCGGTATAAATCCGTCTCGATCATTTTTTCAAAGACGCGCTTGTCGAAGAGGCCGTAATAAGGAGAACGAGCCAGCGATTTCCTCGCCGCTGCCTCGTTCTCCCATGAATCTTGCATTTTATGGAGCCGATATTTGAAGCCAGAGCCTAGACCCGAAACCCCCCACTGGGGGGTGGACGTGTCATGCCATGAGCCATTCTCCACGACTGGTTCGATACAGATGATTGCCTGGAATAGTCTTGGATGCCACGCCGCCGGCGCGAGTACGTGGACTGCCCCCCAGGACTGGCCGATGCCCACCAACGGCGGTGACATCTTCTGCTCGGCCCCTGGCTGCGCCGCGAAATGATTGATCATTGTTACAACGTCACGCGCGGGATCGAGCCACTCAGCATCATCTCCCAGTTCGTTCTTATTCAGCAGGAAAGACTTTCCATGATTGTACACATCAGCTGCAAAAATCGCCTTGACTGTCCCGGGAGGGACAGCGGCGAGCAACTCTTGGAAGAAGGGCTCATATTGCTCTTTGGTGGACCCGACCCCGTGCGCAAAGACGAGAGTGATCCCGGTATTCTTTCTAGGGCGACTGTTCTGCTCCGATGGAGAAGCAATCGTGTACTCATTGACATGTAAAACCAATCGCGACGCTGCGGGATCTCGAACAGATCGCCGATACGCACGGGGGTGAAACGCGGGAATTACGTGCTGTGTCAGCGTCCATGGCTCCTCTGTCGCCATGGCCCGAGAATGCTTTTCCTTTCTCCTTCCCTCTCTCTCTCTCTCTCTTTCTCTTATACGCAGGTAGAAGCCAAAAGAGCAACCCAGCCGGTAATGAATAGCTGGATATTGGTCCAACAGAGAGATACCAAAAGGACACAAAGGACGTTGCCCCGCTCATAAACGAGCACAGTGGTCACCATGCCGAGGCTGAACTAATTTGGCTTACTGTAAGCCACCGCGCAGGGTTGACCGGCCAATCCCCGACACAATGTAACAACATATCTCGTACGCGTGCGCAGGGGCGACAGCCTTTCAAGCCTGTACCGAGTCTTGTGTGCGTACTGAGGACAGGATCCAGTTCTGACTTCCAGACCAAGCACTGTTTGATTTTGGTCGTTTAGTTTCTTCACGGGGACACAACACACACCATACCGTATTCGGACTGGCGTATCATCTGATAGACTAGTAATGTTCGCGCTGACCCTTGGCATTCGATGCTCTTGCCTTTTCTTCCCCATCAACGCTGGAAGGGAATCGAGTCATATTGCAACAGGACACTCAATGAAGAGCTTTGGAACTTTGTACCACTCTGCTGTGGAGCTCGTGTTGGCCTGAAACACCCCTTTTGTGACTTCTTCAACAAGTGCAACCGTGACCGTCACTGCGCTGGGCCATATTTTACCCTCCGGATTTCTCGGGTCCCGACGATTCTCCACTGATCCTTCAGATCGTGCTCATAATTCGCATATGGCAGAGCAGACGCGGTGAGACGGCGTCCGGAAAACCCGGTCATATAACACTAGAGTGCCTGGTGACTGGTGCATCACTACGTTTACTTGTTCTTTGGGCGAATTGTGGCGGGTTGTTGGTCTCCGAACAACCGACACGGAGCTCTGCTGATCCTCCATCGCACGACTATAAGGCGAGGGATGTTTGCCTAGCGAACACGAAGAATCTATTTCGCAATTCTGTGGCTTTGTGGACGCATAACGGGGCGGGCAGTAATTTTGGCCTCGCGATTTATGTTTGCTTTTTGATTTGCTTCGGATCACTCCTCCTCTGCAAGGCAGGCAACTAGTTGTGTTTGTGCTGTCACCATGTTTTCAGAAATCCTGCCGTTTCCCGCCCTTTCACCTGTGCTCATTGCTATTCTGGTCGTCGTCGTTACCATTTCACGACTTAGTAGAGTCGACCCGCGGGAGCCACCGGTTCTAAGACCGCTGAATCCGGTGTTTGGGCATATAGCTGGGTTGATCTGGTATTCAACCGGTTATTTCCAGAAACTATGGTGTGCCCCTCCAAAACCTGCTCGGCATCGTCGAGGGATCGAGACTGATATGGGCATAGTGATGAGAACCCAAGTGCAGCCGCGTTCACAATCCCAATACCAAAGGCGAAAACATATGTCATCACTACTCCTGCGCTGCTTCAAGCAGTCCAGCGCAATTCCCGCCTGATCTCATTCTCGCCCTTGCTCGATTTGGCCGCGGACCGCATGGCCGGCATCTCCAAGCATGCCCTAAGTATCCTACGCGACAAGCGCCATGGTGGCCAGGGTGGTAATCAACAAACCCTGCTTGCAATGCACCCGACTCTTTCTGGTGACGGTCTGGATGAAATGAACGAACGAATGATCAAAAACCTCAAAGTATGGAATGATGCACTTGCGGCTCGAGCCCCCAAGAAGATCGACTTGTTTGAGTGGTGCAAGGAAGTCATCACTACTGCGGCCTCACAGTCAATGTGGGGAGACCTAAATCCCTTCCAGTCAAAGGAGATTCGTGATGCCTTCTGGTAGGCGCTCCCCGTCGTAGTTTTCGGGCAAAGACCAAGGAACTGACAAGACCAAGGGACTTCGAAGGCAGCATCAACGGCCTCTTGCTCAACTTTCTCCCTCAGGTTTTTGCCCGCCGGGGATGGAAAGCCCGTGAGAAACTAACCAATGCTTTTGTGGAGTATTACAAGGCTGATGGAACCAAAACCGGTTCTCGATTGGCCCAGTCCAGATGGAAATCCTTTCATGGCATGGGGCTCTCTTTAAGAGACTGTGCTTGTCTCGAGACAAGCATGGCTATTGGCCTGCTAGCAAACACCATTCCTACCTCGTTCTGGTTTCTATTCGATGTGTGCTCACGGCCGGCGCTACTCGACCAAATACGCAACGAGTTACTGGAGGGCGCATTACATCTGAATCCTGAGACCAAATCCGCGGTTATCGACTTGGCCGACATCCGGACACAGTGCCCGCTCACAGTTGCCACCTTGCAAGAGAGCCTGCGGGTGAGAATGCTGGGCCAAGCCACCCGTTTCGTGTATGAGGATGTGCTGGTCGACAACAAATACCTCTTGAAAAAGGGTGCTATGCTGCAAATTCCTTACCAAGCCGTACATGGGCAGTCCAATGTTTGGGGCTCTGGATCCAAAGACTTTGACCCGACCCGTTTCATCAAGCCCGCCCCGCGCAAAGTGGGAGGCTTTCTCGAGTTTGGTATCTCACCATCGACCTGTCCCGGTCGTCATTTTGCGACGGGCGAGATTGTCGGATTTACGGCCGCCCTCATCCTCCGTTTTGACCTGACTCATAATTCTGACCTGGCTGGCGGCTCGCCGTGGGATGAGCCCGAAGTCCGGCGGAGCAGTGTGGTCACGAATCATTGTTCCTTGAAAAACCCATTTTTCGTCACCGCGACCCCGAGAGAGCTGTACAAAGACTATGATTGGGACTTTAGAGTAACAAAAGGTAGAGGTCATTTCGACCTTGTCATGGGGTAGTCCCCCTTTGGGCCCTTCTCAATCAGACGGCACCTTAAAGGGCATCATACAAAGTGCAGACTTTTCACAGCTCTGACAGTGAAGCATCTTTCCTCCTCCCACCTACTGCCTCACAACAACAACTGTCACTGCAGTTGTTTACCAAGATACCTACTTGAGCGCCCTGGATCATACTATACATCGGACCGTTGTGAATCTAGTGGCGTTTCTGTATTTTCTCGGTAATCAATTAAGCTTTCCAGATCACGGTTAAGATTGATCGGCGTAAATCCCGGTCAACCAGAAAAGCACTTTACAGCGGTTAAAAAATTTTTTCCCCCTTTTTACCCCACGCGAATACCCTGTATATATACCTTCAGAAATAAATATGGAATTAGAGATAAAGTCATTGGGTTTTTTTTGTTCTTTTATTTTAAGGAAGATTTTCTGTTAAAGCATCTGCAGAATGATCGGGTTGTCGGGTGTGATGGCCAGTAGGCCGGATAACGAACATGCTGTACCGACGGGAAAAGATGTTGCATTGGCTCTTGTGAGCAATGATGTTGCCTTGGAAATTGACCCAACGGTCGAGAAGCGAGTCTTGAGAAAGATAGACTTGTTTTTTATGCCCGCAATGCTCATTGGTGAGTCCTTTAGAAGAATTACCTTCTGTGTTGGGCTGGGCTAACTTGGGCAGGTTATGGAATGGTCTATTATGACAAGGTTGGAAAAAGTCCCGTCTTATACACGGATATGGACTGTAGTTCGCGGTGCTAATGTAAGGGGCTTTTTTGGAATACAGGCTATTCTTGGGAGCGCTTCTCTGTTTGGAATGACCACCGACCTTCATCTGGCGGTCACCAATGTTACTACCAATCCCCCGACAACCGATACGTCTCGGTTGAGCTGGGCCACCTCCATTTTCTACTTTGGCATGTTGGCCGGCCTGTATCCCATGTCCCTTATTCTGCAAAGATTCGATACGCGTCACGTTATTAGCCCGTTAGTCCTTGTATGGGCGGTCGTTTGTGCTGCCACTGCGGGAGTATCAACCTGGCAAGGACTCTTCATACAACGCTTCTTTCTAGGTGGGTAGGCTCATTAGTTGCTTGTTGACTCTATTCTCACATTGTACGCATAAGGATTTGTCGAAAGTGTCATTCCAACAAGTTTCATCACAATAGTCAGCGGGTTCTACACTCAAGAGGAACAAGCTCTTCGGCATTCCTGGTGGTTTTCCGGCACGGGAGTTTTCACCATCATTGGGGGGGCCCTCAACTATGGCTTTGGCCAAATCACATCTGGTACCCTCAAGAGGTGGCAGTATATCTATATCTTCGCTGGCGCGTTGACTTTTTGTTTTGGACTATGGTGTTCTTTGATACCCAACTCGCCTGTGTCCGCCTGGTTCTTGACGGCGGACGAGAAAATCGTTGCCGTGGAACGCCTTCGTCGTGGCCAGACGGGAGTTCGGTGCCAGCAGATCAAGCTGCACCAGGTCCTCGAGTGTCTGACAGATGTCAAATTCTATTTGATCGCCATAATGATGGCCTCCGCGTATGTTTCCCCAATTGCTTTGTTTGCTTCAAAAGATGGGGCTGGAGTGGCGAACTGTTCAGACTAACCCTTGTGTAAAGATATACCATCAACGGTGCCGTATCGGGATTTGGTCCTTTGATTGTAAGCACCTTTGGCTACGATACGCTTGACAGCATTCTCTTTCAGTTTCCTCTCGGCGGTGTTTGCGTCGTCTTCATCCCCTTGTGCGGATATCTTGCCTCTCGCATTCCCAACATTCGAATCATCATGCTGGTTGCCTGCTGTCTGCCTGTCATCGCCGGCTGTGCTCTGATTTGGAAGTCCTCTTGGGGCTATCATCCGGTAGCCCCTGTCGTTGGGTACTCATTAACAGGGTTTTTTGGACCTGTGGTGAGTCTCATTATCACCCTTGGAGCAAGCAATGTGGCTGGCGCAACAAAGAAAGCGATCATGGCCGCCACTGTTTTTGTTGCCTACACGGTAGGAAACATAATTGGGCCCCAGTTGGTCAATTCAAAGACAAAGGACCGCCACTATCCGGAGCTGTGGACCGGATTGATAATCTGGTACGTGCCATTGTTTGTTCCTGCAATATTGTCGTACCTCACTTTTTTCTTTTGTGCACAATAAATTGTAAAAAGATGTCACTGACAACGACCTTATAGCTACTGTATCACCATCGTTAGCTCGGTTTGCCTCTATATCGTTCTACGACTTGAAAACAGACGAAGAGAGCGGCTACAGTTAGATGAAAGTCTTCGTGATAAGATAGCTTTCGACGACATGACGGATAGAGAGAACATGTTTTTCAGATATGTCTTGTAGGATTCTTCATATAAATGCAGATACCAGTTGATAATGAGCAGTGTGCATTGGGGTGCTGGTACCTTGACCGATTCCTTTCAGCGGTAACAACGTCCGGGGTGAAAGAAAACCATAAGCAAGGGATGTTCCCATTGTTAGAAGACAGTTTCATTGTTCGGTAGGAACAATTTGGTGTACAGCAAGCAAAACCTAAAGGAAATCGAAGGAAAGTTCCGGAATTTCATAATCTTGGGTGTGCACCGAGCAGCCTATATTTACCATGCAACTCATGTCCTTTCCCTGACCCTTCCACTACCACCATCCACACTGAGTGCGAACGAGGGGGTTATGAGCCCCAAATCTTTTATAGGTTATGAGCCTTGTCGGGATCCTACATCACTTGACTGGTTTCACAATTTCTTTCCGTTCCATTTCTTTTATATATATATAAAAGATAGCCACCACCTCCTTCATCCATTGAAGTCGAGCAGCCTCCTAGACCATCGACTCCAACACCGGCAAACGCCACTCTACAACCAATCATGACAGTGGTTGGGCCCTTGACTGTCAAAGCTTTTTAGCTCCCCAGCCATCATTGGTAGTAAGAGACACACAACTCACACTCGTCTTGGCTTTACTGGGAATGACCACGTCGATGCAGCCGGTTCCCAGGGAGGCAAAATGTGCGGCTCTTACCCACTCCAAAGTTCTGGCTCAGCCACGTTCAAGGGTCGCGTTTTCCATGTCTTCCGATTTCCTCTTCATGACAGAGACCTGTCTCTCTGAAAAAGATGCTCAGCAGTTGCAACAGAGTTATGAGGGCCATGCCCTGATGATTGATCCCACTGCACATATACGAAACCGGCTCTTACCCGCCTCAAAGTTCTGGCTCAGCCACGTTCCAAGGGTCGTGTCTTTTATGTCTCTCAAATTGATAACGATTTAGTCTTCCAGCTAGGAAGAGGACTTATATTCTTTCGTTTATGCGGCTCTTCAATGGTTAACGTTCTGGCTCCGCCACGTTCAAGGGTCGTGTCTTCCATATCTTTCCAATGTCTACTATCCATCATGACAGATTGTCTGCCTTTAGAAAGGTCTTTGATGAGGGCTCCACTTGACTATCTGTTTTGATACTTGTTTCTCTTTCCACTTTTTTTTTTTCCTTTTCCAAAACAGCGCTTATCCATTGATGTTGAAGCGTTGTGTCTGTGGTTCATTTTTTTCTTTTCCTTTCTTTCTTTTTCCTTCTAATGAAAAACATAAAAAATTCAGATACAATACATGCTTGCCCTCATGAGCTATTCGGCGAGGGCTATCAATATAAACATTTCTTGCAGCTGCGTGAAAAGCATAATGTAAGAAAGTATGTTACTTGTGGGCTACTTCTACAATCTAAATCAAGGTTTCATAGCGGCTAAATTCTACCTTTTTGGATAAGTGCTCACTTGGTCACAAATATTTATTTGATCAGTAACGTAAGCTAAGGCTCAGCACCAGTTATAGTATTGGTCATATTCCGGTGGACAATATCGTCGGCTGGGTAAAGATGTAAGATGCTTCCCCGCTTCGAAGCAAGCTAATCAGAATGAAATGAAAGGCGTGTTGGTGCGCTGTCTACAGTGGTCTATTGGCCGCCTGATAGTCATCCTTAGACTTCCCGGATAGGGCATGGTCTATAGTATTCCAATTAACAGCTGAAATGCCCCAAACCAGCTGTTGATAAATGATCACCCTCGCTCTTTTGGCTGTTTCTAATCTCAATTGCTAATTTCTGGCCCTGTTCGTTACTTTGTCTAACGAATTAATACATAAAGAAGATTATCGTTTTCAAAATGGCTTTCTTGTTTCCCTCATCGATGCCCTCATGGTTGCTCCTATTGGCCACCGCGAGTATATCGACAGCAGCCCAACCGTCAAAGACTCTTGTGAAAGACGTTGCTGTAATAGGCGGAGGGGCGTCCGGAGCGTACGCTGCTGTCCGCCTTCGAGACGATTATGACAAAAGCATTGCGCTCATTGAGATGCAAGGGTCACTTGTAAGCTGAATGCATTGATACTAGAAGCTTACCGTGGGTACATAGCATGCAGCAACATTAACTTACTTGATGTGGTCAGGGCGGTATGGTCAACACATATATCGACCCCAAGACAGGCACGCCATTCGACTATGGAGTTCAAAGCTTCCTGGACATCGGCAATGCCTCGGCCTTCTTTGATCGCTTCGGTGTGGAACGATCCGCTGTGACACAAACAAATACTACCGCCAAGTACATTGATTTCACGTCCGGCGCCCCCGTCAATCTCACACTTCCTTCTTTTGACTCTCAGGTAGCTGCAATGAAGAGATTTCTTGAAGTGGTAAAACCATGGACCGATTACTTGCAACCAGGCTATTGGAATTTTCCGGCGCCGGGCAATATTCCGGAAGACTTCCTTATTCCATATGGTGACTTCATCGCTAAATACGAGCTTCAAGATGCTGTTCCCATCATCTATGAGTCAACCGGGCTAGGTCTTGGCAATATGACCCATGAAACGACAATGTTCGTGCTACAGGCGTTTGGGACATATATGGCCGAGGCCATTGTGGGTGAGATTGACTCGTACCATCCTACTACTGGAGGCAATCAGGCGCTATATAATGCTATTGAGCAAGACCTGGGCGATGATGTCCTGTATCACAGTACCGTCTTGCATAGCTCACGCACGGATACCGGCGTTACGTTGACCGTCCAAAATCACCTTGACGGGTCTAAAACAGAAGTTCATGCCCGACAGCTCCTCATAGCCATCGAGCCCACCGCATCCAATACAGCGCCGTTTGACTTGGACGACAGCGAGAGGACAGTGCTCTCCAAGTTCACATACGCAAATGAGTATTCTGGTATCGTAAACAACCCAGCTTTCGTTGCTCCAATGTCGTACACCAATATGGCCGCAGGGGCTGCCCCAGACAATTACCTCATCTTACCCGAAAGTTCTTTCACCAACACGATTAGCTACATTGGCGGTGACAATCTCTTCCGTGTTATTATTGTTGGAAATGGCACTCTCGACGAGAAAAGTGCCAAATCCCTACTGCAGAAAGACTTTGAGATCTTGCTCAAAGCCGGTTGGCTGGGAGAACCCTACAAGGACCAGCAAATCAATTGGGTCGACTTTTCAGTACACGGTCCAATGCACGCTCGTGTCTCTCCTAAAGATGTCAAAGCCGGTTTCTTTCAGGAACTGTACGCACTGCAGGGACAGAGGTCAACCTGGTGGACGGGGGGCGCTTTTGCATGTAACTTTCAGACCACCTTGTGGGAATTTGACGAAACCCTCATCCCTAAGATTTTGAAAAATCTATCATGATAAGCGAGAACGTCCTCCGTCGTGCGTTGCCATTGTGCGATTGTTTTAAATAAGAACAACAATCGATTGTAATGGTCTATCAGCCGACATGCCTTTTCTATCTATGTACCTGTCCCGTTGCAAACATAATGTCATCAGATGCCACGAAAGTCCTTCGTAACGAGAAAATAGCAAAATCCGCAGTCTTCAGTTATTTCTAGCTAGCCCAAAAAAACCCCTATCCAATCATGACTATATAGCAAGCATATATGGCCATTTCATGCGTCTTCCATGCTCCGCTACCGCAGAATAGGAAATATATCCGATGTTATAGGATAACACCCTGCACATGAAAAATCTTTCAGATTCCCAGAAAAAAAAAATCAGGGCTTCCTACTTATCTGTCTTTTCCTCTTTAAGTACTGCATAACCGTGTTTTCTGCTACAGTAGAGTAACCTCACGATCCTATGAAAATCCGGCGTAAGGGGAACGGAACTATCGGACTCTATTCCGAGCCGGAAAAGGTACCGGAGAACCTCATACACGAGAAAACATTGCGGGGCAAATCTAGGCTCTATATCAGTATAAAGATGGTCTGATATACGATATACTGTAAGCATTTTTATTAAATGCGAACAACGTCGATAATGGCGACAGCGACAAGTCCCATGACAGCTGAGGAAGTAAGCGCGCAGAGGGAGGAGATTGCGACTCGCCTTCTGAATGGCACGCTCCACGCAGGGTATCCGAATATCGAGCAATTCTTCACGATTGATCGATTGCTCAAATCACATGCTTCTCAACCAGATGAGGCGAGGCGGCCACTAGTATGCTTTCCAGTCCGAGGGCCAGATGATTTTGAAGAGCATACAGCTGGCGATCTCGATCGCCATACAGATACAGCTGCTCGCTATTACATGCAACAAGGTCTTTCTCCCGTGGTCAGTATAAACTATCTGAACACGTTGATTGTAGTTAACCTAATACCTCTAGAATCCTAATATGGACCAAGCGCCCGTGGTTGCTCTTCTTGCCGGATCCAGTTATGAAGCGGTGGTCACCTTTTTCGCGTTGAATCGCCTCGGATACGCTGTTCTTTTTCTTTCGACCCGACTCACTGCTCCAGCTCTCTCAAGGCTGATGGAGATGGCAGATTCAGATCAAATCATCAACGCAGGCCCGTATCAGCAAACTGTAAACGACATCCTGAAGGAACGCCCTAGTTGTAAAAACTTCAGCATCTTGCAGCGAGACCACTGGTTTAATAGGCCTGTTCAATTACCTCTATTTGAGCGAGAAGGAGTTGATCCGTCACGAGAAGCAGAAAAGTCATGCTGGATTTTGCACTCTTCCGGCAGTACGGGCTTCCCAAAACCGATCTCCTTGACCAACTTTCAGACTCTGGCCAACTTCCGGAAGAGCTTCGGCTTACGACTCTTCACTATAAGCCCACTCTTTCACTCTCAAGCCCTCATGGAACTAGGGAGGGCTTTCTACACTAGGGCTCCATCCTACCTCGGCAGTCACTCAATCCCACTTACGTATCAGAATCTACTCGATGCCCTAAATGCGTCGCAACCTGAGCAGTTCACTGCTGTGCCATATGTATTGAAGCTTCTATCGGAGAAGCCTGAAGGTATCCGAGCGCTTGCTCGACCGAAGATAGTGTTGTATGGCGGTTCCAGCTGTCCAGATGATCTTGGAGACCGTCTTGTGGCGCAAGGCGTCAACTTGGTGGGCAATTATGGCGCAACCGAAACCGGCCAGATCATGACCTCTTTCCGACCGCCAGGTGATACGGAGTGGCAATACATGAGACTACACCGCCCTATGGCTGACCATACCTTGATGGATGAGATATCGCCGGGTGTGTTTGAGTGTGTTGCTCTGGATGGTCTGCCGAGCAAAGGCCCTTCCAACTCAAAACCACCTTATAGTGCCAGAAACCCGGAGAATAGTTTTCGGACGGCGGATTTGTTCACAAGACACCCGGATCCGGAGAAGAGCAACTACTATAAATATCTGAGTCGGCTGGATGATCGTATTACGCTGGTGAATGGAGAGAAAGTGCTTCCCATCGCTATTGAAGGTCGCATCAGAGAGGACCCCTTAGTGGGTGAGTGTGTTGTCTTTGGGTTTCAGCGATCAGTCCCAGGGGCTCTGATCTTCCGAGCCACCAGCAAGACACAAGAATTGAGTGACGAGGAGTTCCTGGAAGCCATTTGGCCATCTATCGAGGCTGCCAACTCGAGGGCTGAAACATTCTCTCGGATACCGAAAGAACTTATTGTGATCAAAGCCGCTGACGTGGCCTATGCGAGAACAGATAAGGGGACTGCTATCCGGGCTCAAGTGTACCAGCAGTTTGCAGAAGATATTGAGCAGGTCTATGCGAAGTTCGAGAGCACCCAGCAAAGGCAAGGAACCCTGGCTTTGGCTGCAGCAGAGTTAGAGGACTGGCTGCTCTCGAGGTTCCGCAATGATCTGGGGGTATTTCTGGTACATGCTGATGCAGATATATTCTCTGCTGGAGTTGACAGTCTACAAACAATGCAGATGTGGGGGTATATCGTGCGGGACCTTGATCTTGGAGGTCGCGAAGACCAGGTGTCTCAAAATGTTGTTTTTGAGAAAGGGACTGTTAGAGCGCTTGCAAATTATCTTTATCGATTGCGGACTGGCCAGGGTGTGGAAGAACATGATGAACTACAAATCATGGAAAATTTGATCAAGAAGTACTCCGGCTTCACTCGACATTTCTCGACAACAACACGACACCCTGAAAGTGAAGTTGTCGTGGTCACTGGCGCAACAGGGAACTTAGGTGTTTTTATTGTAGCGAAGCTCCTCAAAAAGCCAACGGTCTCAGAGGTATGGGCATTTGTTCGTGCACCCGGACAGGCGGCGGCAGGAGCACGTCTATATAAAGCGTTGGCAGACCGCAACATTGTCCTAACTGACGATGAGGCTAGCAAGCTTCATGCAGTTCCAAGTGACTTGTCACAGCCCAATCTCGGTCTAGACGGTCCCATCATTCACCACCTCCTGTCAGGGATGACAGCAATCATCCATAGCGCTTGGGCAGTTAACTTTAACCTGGGTGTGAGGTCCTTCGAGCAACAGCACATTCAAGGCACCTACAACCTCATCAACTTTTGTTTGCGGTCCCAATTACCAGCCCCTGCACGGTTCTTCTTCTGCTCCAGCGTCAGCACCGCAAGTGGTACACCTAAGCCAGCATTGATACCCGAAAAAGTGATAGATAATTTGAATCATGCGCAAAATACGGGATACGGAAGATCAAAGTTAGTCGCAGAGCATATCACCCGAAATGCGATGCGGCAAACTGGCATACACGCAAGAGTATTGAGAATCGGCCAGCTTTCAGGCGATACAGAAAGCGCGCAATGGAATGACAACGAAGCAGTGGCACTCATGTTCCGTAGTGTATTGACGACAAACTCACTTCCAGACTTGGATGAGCGAGTGAGCTGGTTACCAGTTGATCTATGCGCTCAGGCTGTTGCGGATATAGCTCTGAACGCCGCCTCGGGCTCGGAAGATGTCGACCTTGTGTATCACTTGGTCAATCCAAAGGTGTTTAGCTGGAAACACGACCTAATTCCTTCTCTCACACGAAGCTCAGCCTTGCCAAAGTTCGACGTCATACCACCTCAGAAGTGGCTTGAGCGGTTAGCACACAGTTATCAGGATCCTGAGAAGAACCCGAGCATAAAGCTTATCGACTTTTGGCGAGCAAAGTACGCTAGTCACGGTCAGGGTCATGGCAGAAGCTTGATCCAGAATTCAGAGTCACAGATCCAAGATCCTGCTGCAGGTCTGGCCTTCAACACAGATCGCACCATCCAGGATTGTCCCTCCCTCGCTCTCGTCGAGGACCCGGTTAAGCAAGGATTAGTGGAGCGGTATATTGAGTCATGGATGCAGCGTTGGAGTAGACAGTAGATGATTTTCTTTTTCTCCAAACTTACAATAGAAAAAAAGCCAACAAAGCAATCAACTAGCAATTTTATAACCCATAATCAACCCTCAACGCCAACCACCAGCTTAGCTGTGACAAGTTACGTTGTGAGAACAGAGAGATTACATTGTCCGATTGGTTGGGGACGTATAGTCTCGATTGTAGGCTCAGTGTGTCCAATCATTTACACTCAATCGTAACTGTGTGGGTCAACTTGTACTGGCTCAGCAAATAATCGGACAGTATACGTAACACGGTACTGTATCCAGCAATGATTGACTTTTTAAGCCAATAGACACTCGGCCCTAGACATCAGGCTGGTTTAGCGCACCGCGATTGGGCAAGATCTGTGACCTATGGCCAAGAGTGGGGTCAAACCTGCAAAATCAGGCAGAAACGAGGCGCTCATCTCGGGGCAATAATGAGGAACAGACGGAGGGTTTAGGGTTCCTTGGCAGCGAAAATTGACCGATATTGGATTTGATGAATCAGAAACCGAGGTTGACTTCATGAGAGAGTTCCCCGCGATTCCTCTTATGTCCGGAATTATTCCAAAGGAGTTCCTGGGTGTGCAGCCGCTTCGCTACTAAAACAGGCTGTGCTGCGGTTGCCGTCAAGTCCGGTTTGGCCGCACTAGCCTCATTTGGATACCTCCAGTCTCACTCCTTCTCGCTCGTCTCAGACTGACCTGTCCCTCTTTCTCTCTATTACCAACCCGACACCACGCACAGCATCCTCTGATGAGCCTGGTAGAGACAAGCGGCTTGTCTTCATGGCCCAGGATCATATTCTAGCAACCTCACAGACAGCCTAGCGTTCGGTTGACCATCAAGTCAATTAGACGGCCTGGATACAAACCCGACAGCCCCGAGCCCGCATGGGCTCGCGAGAGACGCCATGGCTGACCACGAGCTTCTCCCGCGCTCAAGCACCGATGGATCGATTCATCAGGTATCTGATCCAATCCCCGCAGATGGCTCCTCGTTTCGACCGACGGACGCTCCCCGTCAGACCACAGATTCGATTGTTTTCGCAGACGACTATACAATTGACTCGCCCGACACGCCTTACTCCCATCGACGCTCCTTCTCCGCGCATTCCACCATATCTTCCTCCACCGCTGGCCGTAGGAGATCCAATGTAGCGACTCCATCCTCCGATCACATGCACATGATGCTGGCAGAGCAACAGCACAAACGACACCTGTTAACGAACCGACAGGAACCCGATGCGAACGGGGAATCCAGCAGTCAGCCTTCACAGATTCAATCCAATACATCAACGCCAGGTGATGAGATAGCTGTCGATCCGGTCACTGACCAGCCAACAACGTCACAATCACAGAACGACGTCAACCGCCGCTCCAGCATTCGGAAAGAAGGCGGGACTTCCCACCATCGATCAGCCCTTTCGACCACATCTACGAGGTCAGGATATCCCGATATCTCTAGAGAAATGAGTCCGTATCAGGGTGCAACCGGACCGAGTCACCCATACGCGATGTATCCTCAAGTTGGAGTCAGCCGTTCGGCAAGTGTCGCAACAGCATCGACGACGCGGCCGGATGCACACTTGCACGGGCCAACTGCTCCATCTCACCCTTACGGCATGTATCCCCAGAATATAGATTACGAAGATGATATCGGCGACCGGCCGATTCCATTGGGGTTCCCCCCTGACAATATGCAAAGTTTGCAAGACCCGGGTCACGCGGATGAAGTGGGTGATATTGTCGGACCAGATGGGCATATGGAGCAATTACCCCCCTATTCCCGCTATCCTGATGGTATAGTGAGATCTCGATCCGGCCGCGGTCCCGCCAGTATTGCAAGTGCTATGCGGGAGCCGAGGCAAAGTTACCACGACGAGCCCACATCCCGTTCGGATGAGTCTTCCCACACGCTTGTCAATGCTGGATCATCAGATCCTCTTCGTCCATCTGGTGAGCGATCGAGTCGTTCCTCCGCCGTGGTACCGTTCAATGAAAAACTGCGTCAGAAGGGCCAGCGCAAATGCTGCGGTGCTCCGCTTTGGCTCCTGGCTCTTCTAGGTCTAGGAATGCTAATTGGCGGTATAATTGGCGGTGTCATAGGAGGTGTGTTAGGCGAACGTGCTGCTGAGCGGCGATCACGCGATGCTGCGGCGGCCAAGCATTCAGCAACATCATTATCACCACCTCTCCCTAGTCCCGCAGTTGTGACCATTACCGAAACTACTGATGTGACACCGTATCCCTTCGCTCCTACCGGGATCCCCAGCCTACCTATCGGTAAATATCAGGTTCCATGGACGCTCAAAAACACGTCAAAATTCTGCATTGGCAATCCGGACCAGTTGCCTGCTTGGAGTTGTCATATTTTCGATCCGCTCGTATTTGAAGTTCTGGGATCCATTCAGCACGGCTCCATGCTGATCGATTCGCCGTCATTCGACGGTGCGGAGATTTCGTACGGGGCCCAACCGCCTTATGATATCAGCCCCCCGATACAGGACCTTCAAATGATGAAGGACAAAGATGATGCTGACTTCGGGCCCGCTCTGTATTTTACTACCTCGTTCAACAAGTTGGTCATTGTCGAGGAGGAGCAGATCTTGAAGTCGAAGCGGTCCTTAGATAACAGCCCTTTCGCTGGCGGATGGAACCAACAATCCAACAGTGCTTCTCCGGGCGATAAGCCGTGGTACTGCTGGTGGAACCAAACCCAGATTGAAATCTTCATCTACGTTAACGAAACTATTGGTGAGGGCGCACCAACAACATCGACTGCTGCTGGACCGGCGTCGGTTGTGAGCACCGCTACATCACAGTTGACAACCACCTCACTCTATCAGGAACGAAGCTTGTATGGTCGGGGAGGCGTGATCTCGGGCAACTATCCGAGGAAAACCAAGGTCAAGGAGAATCGGTATATTCCGGATGCACCCCAAGCCTATTGTCAACAAATGCAAGTCAACTCGGACAACTCAGTCACCCCGATCCCCAACAAAATCGTTGAAATCGACGAGAGCAGGGCAATGCCTGAGTCTGAAAAGAGAGGTATGCCCGATGCACAGGATGGCATTCCGAACCCATGCTATTGCGAGTGGTTAAATACATAATCTGGCGTTTTCTTTACTTGGGGGTTTCCGGCGTTGACTCTGTGGGCTTGCTTTGATGTGGTACGAATACACTTTTCTCTCTCTTATGATTCCCCGCGGACCGTTCAGTTTTTGATCATTCGGACATCATTTGGCATACATCGTCTTATTTAGCCGACTACAAGCATTTAAATCTTCTCATCATTTTATGTTCTCATGGTTATGGCTTTTAGGTTGAGATAACGTACACGTTCTGTCTCATCACCCTGTCGTAAGGACGATATGTATAGGTTTTCTACTAACAGCGTTGCAAGAATTCTAGCTCAAAGATGGCTCTTGAAGATAGAATCTATAAATTAATCTAGATGTTATCATGCTGTTTCTGCAAAGTTGTTTCTCGCATAAGCTCAAGGCACGTGGGGACAATCGGTGACAAGGTTCAACGTCATCGCTCCATGCCGCTACTCCTGCCGTCAACCTCATCAAACTTGTACTAAAGATTTCGTGAGAAGACGCAATTGAGCACAGGGATTAGACCGAAATACATTGTCCTTTCATTTTATTTTTAAAACGCTCGACACACAATATATATGCTGGGTTTATTGCGTTGGAAAAGAGTTGAGGACTAGTCGCTAGAAACCGGTGTCGACGTCAGTCACATAAAACACGTTCGCCACCACCAATCAATCGCCTTCAGAAATTGGCATTTCATCTCACTATAGATTGATTCCGTTTCCCGGTTGTTATTTTCTTTATTATTTCTCCCGAGGCTTTGAGATATACCACTTCGACAAACCATACACTCAAGTTCGCGATCACAAGGAAAGCCCATCGCTCAACATCAGACATCATGCCGTCACTTGTCCACCTCGCGCGAGTAGGCCGAACAGGCTTTCGAAGCTCGAACCCAGTGCGATCAAACCTGCTGCTCACGTCAGTTAGTGTGAACGGCCACGGCAGGAACACTACGCAGACGCGCCACCAACAAACTCAGCCATCGTCTGGCCGTGATGGTAACTACAAGGAGAAGAACGGTGATCAAAACAACGATCTGCCTGCTTCTGCGCGGACTCGTGAGATGGAGCATCCCGGTTAGAATCATTTTCCTCTGCCCCTTTTTCTTCCCTTTTGGAGTACGAAGAGCCCAAGTTGACAAACGATTGATAATGCAAAGGTCCTCCGCCACCGAATACGAGCGAGACATCGCCCAATACGGGAGCTGCGCTACGCATCGACGAACAGATTGATTCGGATGCGGTCCGGCATGTCAAACAGGAACACCAGCAGCAGGAGCAGCAGCAGCAGCAAAAGCAACAGCAGCATGACATCGAAAGAGAAAGGGCCAGCCAGGAGGTTTCCTCGGGGGCGAAACCGACATTGGGTGAGGAGGTGAAGGGGAGCCCCTCGGAAGGAGTCAGACGGCATAATCAGGAAATGGCAAGCAGATATGATCGCGCGTTCAATCAGATTGGAGAGGACGAAGATGCGGATGTGGGATTCTGGCAGAAAGATGAGGAATCGCGCGCGAAGAACGATGGAAACAAATGAGGCTCCTGCGTTTGCAAAAGTCCTTGATATCGTATAATCTCTGTATCTGTGACTGTTATATACATTGCCTTTGTATGAAGTTGTTGCTTTATCACTATGTCCGGAGAAGGGGGGTGGTCTCGCTAGATGGTTCTTCCCCTCCGCGAGCTGAGGGCTGCTCAGCTGTCTCGTCGGAACTATCGATAGTTCCGTTAATAATGTCCTTCTTTGGTCCCAGATACTCAAAGTAAATGCCCATGACAAGCAGACAGCCTTGCAGGAGCGCCGTAACAACGTAAACACCCCATGCACTCCAGCCCTCCATGCCCAATCTTTGGGCCAGACTAGCAGCCCAGACTAAACTTCCTGGTGTTTGGATACACATCATGGGGATGCTCAAACTGCCGACTCTTTGCAATCGAAATGTTGTCCAGATTTGAGGAAAGTACTGGATTGATGCGAGGATGGCAGACATGATACCCAAGACATTCGCCCATGCTTGAAGATGCGACGGATGTGTCACCGCAATGACGATAGAGGCCACCACGATCACGACCGCGTGGATGATGCAGATGATAGTCACCATGACAGCGGTCCGGTAGGTTGGTTGTTTTTCTCTGTCCTCCTGGGCTTGTCCCGTAGATGCCGTACCCCCCGGGTCTGTTGCAGAAGTTGCGCGGGGGAAGTATACGAGAAACAAGAGAAGGCTATCGTTCCGACCAGTTAGCTTGTCGGGAGGTTCACTGGGGTTTCCCCACACGAGCTTGGGGAAATGAGAGCAATATACATCACACAGAAACAGGTACACTGGACTCCAACTTGGAATATGCCCAGCAGGCCGGCAAAACATGAAACACCGGAGATCTCCCGACAACAAGCGACATCCCGAGCGCTTCGCGGGAGGACCAAGATATTCGCGAACGCAGACGTGCCCGATGTTGTGCCCAACAGGACGAAGAAAGGCGATATGCCAAAAGAGCTCCGCAGTTGGATAATCCGAATGTGTTGGGGAAGGTACGACACGAGGATTCCAACAAGAATCAGGCTTTCAGCACTGTTAGTGTCTGGTCCCCGCATGGGGAGGGAGCTATGCGACTCACAGAGATAGGACGAAGTTAAAGCTGATGCCGTGGGGCAGGACCAAGTCCCGGCACTGCGGCGATACCGCGTCCATTTTCAACCCGGTCTCGAGCTCTATTGAGATGTCAAGAAAAGGAAGTGTTCAAAAGAAAACGAAACTTGGGGGGTGTGCAGCCAAGCTAGCCACCTCTCTGTCTTGGACGGAGAGCTGTGGTTGGAATAAGGAGGAGCTTGGGCTGATAAACGATAACCAGATAAGGTCGACGATCGTCATCCTCCCACGTCCCGTGACAAGGCACCGCTGGCCAGTATTGTCATGTGCAGAGACCATATTTCTTCGATAATCAATTGACGGAAAACTATATATAGTTTGGTATACCTTCTTTTTTTTTTTTTTTTTTTTTTTTTTTTTTTTNGTGTTTTTTGGTTTTATGTTTTGTTTTCTTAATTTCTATAGAATTCTTGATGGCAGGAAAAACCTGATTTCATTACGGGCTCTCACACTGGCCACGGCGATGCAATACAATGTGAATAGGCTAGGCCGCAACTGTGTAAAGCCTAGAACGCTCCACACTTTTTCTTTGAAAAAAAAAAAAAAAAAAAAAAAAAAAAAAATANGCCAGTGTCATTGGCTACAAGCAGCTATACAAACTAATATCAACTGGTAAACCTAAAAGACTCCAGTCTTCCCCAAGTATGAAGCCTCGGAACGATTCAAGCTTTGGGCAATGTCGACAGTGGGTCCGTCCAGGTAGCTTTAGTGTACACTGTATATCTGTGTTATAGATTTTTCATATACAACTAATTTACCTGCACAAGGATTGGAGGTAATAAAGAAAAATTTAAACCCAAACCCAGTCTGTATTTCTGTATAAATTTGAACATCGAGTGAACACGCGGTATATGTTTTTATTTTGGTTGTCTGTTTGGAAACAGGAATAATATTTGTTGTTTATTTTCGTCATCCGCGGCCGAGCAGGAGTGATGAATAACTTTACAGCATCTTGGTACTATAGAAATACACAGAACAGTCAAGGCACGCCAACTCGAAGATACCGGCGACAGAGACATACACACATGTCATCGAGGGATGCACGCAGCATCATACAGCTGCAGCAACGTCATCCAAACAGCAGAGGCAGCTCGAACAGCCAAGAATGGCGGGTCGACAGACTGACGTCACCGCTCATCATCCCTCGCGTTGTCTATATGTTCTGCACCGGCCGCTCCTTCTCGCTCCCCCCTCTATCAACGCCTCCTCGTGCTTGATACCTAGGTGGGTTTATCTTTCCTTCTCGTTCACTGCATCTGGCTTCTGTTTGTGCTTTTCAAGTGCTAATAATCGCATCAGTTAACGTCTTCTCGCGTTGACCATCACAGACACACACACCCACTATGAGATTTAATTGGGCTGCTGGCCTTCTGGTCGTTCTAGCGACCTCTGAAGCAGTCGGTGCCAGCAACTGGTTCACCAAGTCTGGTAATGGCAACTCAGTTTTCCGTCGCAACAGCGTGCCTCTGACAGAGCCTACAGTGTACAACAGCTGGCATGAAACCGAACTTGAGCGATGGCTTGCAGATCACGGTAGGCTGCGACCTTTCTCTTGCAGTGCCTCCGTTCACGTCGCTAACTCATCGACAGACATCCCATATCCCACTCCTGCGGATCGCAAGGATCTCGAGAAGCTAGTCAAGGCGAACTGGCACGATAAAGTGCAGGTCCCCTTGGCTCGGACTTCGGAATCGGCTACCGATCACCTGAGCAATGTGAAGGAATGGATTTTCGACAGGTAATTCAAGCTCTTATCAGTAACTTCTCCATGGATAGTCGTCTAACTTGCGTTCAGTTGGAGTGAGTCTCAGCTCAAGGCTTTCCTGGATAAACATGGTGTCCCTGCGCCTCAGCCCCGAAAGCGCGACACACTCCTCCGTGCAGCCCGCGAGAACTACGAAAACATTGCAAAGAAGCTTGGCGAAACCGCTGCGTACCCCGGTAACTGGCTTTATGAACATTGGTCCGAGTCTGATCTCAAAGAGTGGCTGGATACGTACGGCTGGCCGGTGCCACAGCCGACTACCCGAGACCGTCTCGTCGCTGCCGTTCGTCGCCAGTCAAGGCTCTCTAGCCTTGCTTCGCGACAGGCTGCTGCGTCTGCTTCTTCGTCTGCGGAAGCCGCTCAGTCGTCCCTCAGTGAAGCACTCTTTAATGCCTGGTCTGACTCTGATCTGAAGAAATTCTTGGACGAGCATGGCGTCAAGGTGCCGCAGGGTTCTAGACGCAACGAACTCATTGCTCTCGCTCGGAAGCATCGCAAATACCTCGTTGATGAGGCCCAGTCGCTGTCCTCGTCCGCAACCAGTGCTTTTGGCGCTGCTACCTCTAAGGCTGGAAACGAATGGGCCCGTGCCACCGAGGATGCCCAGCTCAAGACAGAAGATGCATTTGACGCCGCCGTCGCTGGATGGTCGAACTCCCGGTTGAAGGCGTTCCTTGATGCTCGTGGAGTGCCCGTTCCCCAAACCAGCAAACGGGACGAGCTTCTTTCCAAGGTTCGACTCCATAAGCACAAAGCTGCTACCGGCTACAATGCTTGGACTTTTGATACGTGGACTACTGAGAATCTGAAGTATGTTGCCACTTTGGTATTGCGCTTTTCAATAGATGCACTACTAACGGCATGACAGGGAATATCTCGCTTCTGTTGGCAATAAAGCCGCGAAGAAAGCGGACGTGTCCCGCGAAGAACTCCTCAGACAAGCCCAGGAACAATACGCCAAGGCATCCAAGACGGGCGGAGAACAATACGCATCTCTAACCTCATATCTCGCCAAAGCGACTGATGCGACCAAGAAGGATACCTTTGATCAGTGGTCAGAGTCGGATCTGAAGAAACTGCTCGACTCATACGGCATTTCGGCCTATCAGGGCTCCACGCTGAATGAACTCCGCGCTGCGGCTCGCCGCAACGCTCAGTATTTTCGGTACGGGACTACTTCCCCCTCGCAAACGATTCTTGCTCGCCTCCAAGAAGGCGCCTCGTGGCTTCTGGACCAGTTGAAGCTTGGTGCTTCCAGTGGACGTGCACAGGGCCAGGAGGCGGCTGAATCGGCCAAATCCAAGGCGGCCGAGGCGACTGGCAAGATCCGCTCTGAACTCTAAACGGTGCTACAATGGGGATGTGGCTTGGCTACGGAAAAGGGGAGAAGTTGCATGTCTTGAAACTATAATTTCATGAATCCGATGACTTTGGGTATGGCGTTTGTTTCGTGCTTGTCGCGTCATTCTCGTCTGTTTTCACTAACATTCCAAATTCTGTTTTATCAACGAGCGTTTGTGGTGTTCATAATCTTTTCGGAAAATGGATATATCAAAGTTCCATGAAAGCTCGAGTGTTGTGTCGAATTACAGTTGCATATAAGGAAAATTGGTATGAGCTTCGTAACTAGTGATTATTCTTTTTGTAGGCCGTCAAGTGCTTTTTTAGTTATAAATCGCAACCCAGCAACTTTGATATATTGCATTGGGTTTTGGATCATTGACATGTCGTGATATTAGCAGATTGCTCTGGAATGCAAAGCAGTGAATCGGTCGTGTGCTTTTCCCTTCACATATAGAAAGAATATCTCAAGCAGACAAGATCGGCAGTGACATCATCGGTCACTGCCATAATATGGTCTCAACAAAAAACCAAAGTATCAAGACTTTGGAGCGTCCGGGTCGCCCTCTGCCACGAGTTTTCCGACAACCAGGTATTTCTCATTGAACCGTTCCTCCCAGCCCTGCAAGTTCTCGAGCTGTTCGCTGTTCAGATCCTTGAGGTCGTCAAGCGGGCCGTGTAGGTCCTCGGTGAGCATCTCTTTATCGAAACTCTGGAATGCGAGACCACGAGACGCGTCGCGGCCGGCAAAGTTTTCATACGGACCGCCCTTTTTTCCGCCATAGTTAGCACCCATATCCATTTTCTGCTTCACACAAGAGCGGCCCCTTGGAGCACATGAGAAGAGACGTACCGGACCGTAGAAGTTGCGACCCGGGGTCACGTCAAACACCTTGCCACGAACAGCCAAATAGACGGGCGCTCCATCAATGCCGTTGAAGGGTAGCAGTGTTGACGGGGTAAAGGTGCGGAAGACGACCGGAGCGGGACCCTTGGGCAGGCTGACGGCGGCTTTGGGTCGGAGCTGCAGATAGACGTAAACGATGAAGAGGGACAGGAGGATAAAGTTGATAGGCGTTGCTATTGATGTGCTAGAGGAAAGAAGCATGAGAGCCTGGCCTTATTCGCGATATGGGATTGAGTTTTTGAACTACTTACACCTCAGCCGGTGGTGGTGGAATGTCAGCGTAATCTGGGGTCGCTCCGACAGCTTTGTGTCAGTAAGACAGTTGCGCGCAAAGAAGATCGGCGCTGAGAATACCTGAGTCCATGGCGGAATTTGTCTATAGTTTCTCCAGTGCAAAAATTCTTTGGTATGTTTCTGGAGAAGATAGATAGGGAGGTTGGATGGGTTGATGATTGATGATTGATGATTGATGATCCCGTCATTATTCCATCGGTGTCCGGCGCTAACCGCGTCGGGCAACAGCTCTGAGTAATGTTGCAGGATGCTCGGATCACAGTAATATTAATGCTATCGGCGTGCTTACTTTATAATCTGGTGCCTTTGAACTGGCTGGAGTTCACCCGAGGCATTTGCTACAAAACTGCGCATGCCATGCTTGTTTTGTGCTGTCTGGTGTTCTTGTAGCCTTATGGTCATGAGATCACGTGATGTGTTCCGATAAGGAAATACCCTGTCATGCCGGTAAACAACCTGGATAATAATGACCCTTCTACTAGAAGATGGTAGTCTATCTATCATTGTACATCATCTGTCGACTGATCCGAGCACAAAAGCCAATCTAGCAGCTACCGGTCTTAGCGGCTGTCCAGAACCCCCGTTTTAGCCCGTGCAGAGTTAGATGAATGGTCCTCCGACAAGAATGGATCATTTTGGGGGCCTTGCATCCTTTGCGATGCGGTCCTGAGCGCTTGTCGTATTTACGCCACGGCAAAATCCATATTATCCATGTGCAATGTGGTGTCGTTAGCTCAGCAAGTCATCTTGGCTTGGGTCGCAAACAATCAAACGAGAGTCAGCAGGAAAGTTTATAAATAGCTAGTTGATACCACAGTAAAGCGATATACCTGAGAACCGAGTGGTCGTCATGACCGGACTCAGCAGCCACAGGAGAAGAGAAGGGGAGAAAGAGCACAGCTCTGAGGGGATCGGGAAATAAATCTAATTGTTTCAATCAGTGTTTGAAAGCATCAATAGTCTGGATGTCAATGGACTCTTCAATCATATGAAAGCCCGAGGCTTTTACTGCTCTTCCTGGGCGAACCTGAAACGTCACCTCCCGTCTGGGCTCCATCGGCCACTTAATCAAACCCGTCGGCCCCCGCTTCGCCTGCACCGCCAACCATCCAAGGACCAAGCGTCTCGTCCTGCTTTTGTGTTCTTTTTCATCTCTTTGTCTGCATCGTGGCCTGTGGCTTCTCATGTCAAGAGACTAGATAAATACCCTCGCGCGGGTCTCAGCCGGATTTGACCGACCGACCGACCACGTCTCTTGCGCGTGTACTAAAGACATACATGTCGCGCTGCGTCATCCCACCTGTCGCTGCTGCTTGTTGCTCTAGACGCGAGATTGCCGTGTCCTTGTCCTGGACGGATAATACAATCACGGAAGCATAAACAGATCGACTGCGATGTGGGCAAAGAGAAACAGGGGCCGCAGTGGCCGCAGTGGCAGCAGCCCTCCTATCAACCCCTCTGTGCTGGACTCGAGCTCGACGCCCAAGAATATCTCCAAAGATCTACCAGCCCTGCCAAGGTAAATGGAGGCAACCGTCTTGCAACCGGGTTTCCAATATGGAGAGGGTGTATGTATGCTAATAATATGGGCACAGCGAAGCTCTCGAGACGTCCCCTCTCCAGCATAACGACTACCAGGACCGTTCTCGGTATGCCGATGACGACCCAGGCATCTCTCCTCCAGATTCGCCTATCGACATGACTGGGCAACGATCGTACTCGATTCACGATGTGTCACCAATCGATGAGACTGCTGGCCACTTTTTCCCTGAACCATCCGTCAAGAAGCCGAGTCAGATCCCTGTGCCTCGCAGATACAGTCAGAGTAACGTGCTCAACAAAAGTGGAACTGGTCGTGAGTCCCCGGCCGATGCGAATCCAACTGTACAAAAAGCAACCACCCCGCAAATGTCCAGCAGTAGGACGGCTATGGCCAAGACGACCAGAACCCCAAAGGCAAAACACCACCACCATGCCTCCAGCTTGCTTCAGTCGGGCCGGGAAAAGCTACAGATTTTCTCCAAGGTCCGAGATCAGAAGCAACGCCCACGTGAGCAATGGAAGGGCGCCAGTGGGCGTGCTCCTCTGGTGGGCCCAATCGAAAGCAATCCAGCCGCCAGGACGACTCCACCGCGTTCTCACTCACCTCATGTGGGCACCGAATTTGCCGATTACGGTTCCAATACGTACACGGTGACTACCATCACCGCAGGCAACTCCTCGGACGAAAAGCCTCGGAAGAAGTCACGCCAGCCCAAAGCAAAGGAGGACTCTTGGGATCTTGCAAGCGAATCAAACGTATCCCTACCTCTTGCCGGCGGCAGCTCTGATGAGGCTAAAGACGGGGGCGATCAGACTCCTCCCGCAGTTGACAAGCTGACACCCCTCACGAGCACTGACCTTGAGCAACCGAACGACTTTTCGTCAACGTTTCAAAAACTGAATCTCATCGATGAGCCGCAGAGTCGGTTCAGTGCTTCAACATACAACGCAACCGAGCTTGCCACGACACCACCAGGCAGTGCTGGCTCTGACAGTCCGGCTGAAGCCAACAATCCGCCATCGCCAATCATGACCCGACGCCGACCGATCCCGGGATATGCAAGCTCAATCAAAAGCACTAAGAGAAAGCCTGTCGGATCAGAGACACCACCTCCTGAGGTCGATCTTGCAAGCATGACACCTCAGGACCGGCTACAACACCGTATCAACAGTCTACAATTCCGAACCAACGAGCTTTTCAAGCGCAAGACAAGTGTCAAAACCATGCTCTACGAACTGACCCAGGTGATTCAACCAAGTTCGGTTGCATACGACATGGCCGCTCGCGAGGAAGTCAAAAAGACAGTCGCTTCGCTGAACAACGAGCTGGCCGACATCACGAAGGAAGAGCACGACCTTGGCGTGAAGCTCAGCCGAGCTTATAGAAAACTTGACACTGCGGACAATTACGAGCACAGCAGCTTGTGGGTGAAGAGCATCGACCGGTGACCCCTCTTTCTTGTTTGATTTTTTGATTCTTTTGATTTCCCCCCCCCCCCCCTTAAACGGGGCGTTTGAATGGCAACAAACGCTGCTTGTTGCAGATACCCCCTGAGCGTGATGTTGTAAGTTGAGATACCCTGTGATTTGTGATTTTGCGATTTGCGGTTGGCGATTTGAAAGCTTTTTCATTCTTGGTTTTGAACATTGTTACAGCATTGCGTATGTGTATATATTACCTGGAAGCAAACGAAGATCTGCACTAAGCATACAGGTCACATAACTTAAGAGGTATCCATTGAACAAATAGTAGAATTAAAGCACTTCGAAACCATCAATAGTGCTATCATAACTCGTCACTGTCGTCAGAATGAACTCCGGACGTGCGGTAAATTTGCTCTCGACGCGGTGCGGTGATTTCAAGTCGAGATTGGAAAAAGCGAGGCAAGATCGGTTTGTTCCACGATATGTTCATTTTTTGCCGGATTTTTTGATACCCTGAGAACCAGTGTTGAGCGGGCCTTTACCTTTGGCCTTGTCCAACAGTTCCTTTTTCGCTTTGGCCTCTATTTTGTAAGAAAATGGGTGTCAGCAGGGTTAATCGCATGTCCATATACTGGTCTCGAGACTAACCGGCTCTTTGCCTCTCTTTGAAAGCAAGATCGTCGTCGTCGAGTTCCTTTTTCTCCTTCTTTGGAGCCTTGAGGGGCTTGGCTTTGCCACCTACATAGACGAACCAGATCAGAGCTGAACAAGAGAAGAGAAAAGGAAGGACGTTTGCTAACCATCTCGTCCGTGACCACCCATCTTGGAATAGACTAGATCTCAGCACTGCAAAATCAACAATCCAGAAGAATGGCTTCGCATTCGCCGATAGAAAGCAAAAAACTGGAGAGAGGGGAAAAAAAGCGGCCACACGAGAGGGAAAAAGCGGGTTGGAGGGCTTATCGGTACGCTAAACCACATACAGATTAGCGCAGCACATTGGCCACTTTCTGCGCTTTTGGCAGCTATGGGAGGACTTTGTCTCTTGCCTTACGAACTACTTTTCGCCGGCAACTCGCTTTCCATCGCGCTATCACCAGAGCTGTTATCTCACGAAAAGCGCTTGTCTCGTTCCATTTCCTTCAGATTTATTATCACTACTTTGCGCTTGTTTCTACATGCATAGGTGACAGTTTGGGCCAAGGAGAAAGGCAGAACATTCTAGCCGGTTGGACATCTCAATACCATCCCTGTTTCTGTTTTTTTCTAGAAGACTTGTGGCTTGGACAACCTCATTGCTAACTGCGTGGTGTTTTCTTCTTTCATCTCAAGCTCCATTCAAATCGCTGAATTGCTCATAAGAAGATTCAAAAGGAAAAGAGAGTGTGAAACTTATAAGAGAAAAGAGGACGAAAGACACACTTGACCTCTCTTTGTTCCTCCACCATGGCATCCCGCAGGTCGAGATCTCCGTCGACTCCCTCAGAGGGCGAGATTGTCGAATCTGGTTCAGAGACGAAGAAGGCAACTACGTCGCAGAACTCCATTAGTGACACCAATGTTAACCGTCGCGCCAGACTCAGTCCATCGCATTCGGCGTCTTCTTCCAAAGCATCGAGTAGGTCGGCAGCCGGGAGACGTCGATTTCGCTCACGATCGCGATCATGGTCTCGGTCGCACTCGCGCTCGCGCTCCCCTTACGGACGCGCTGAAAAGCGTCGTCGGTACGATGATTATGATGACGACTACCGATACAATCGCAACGGCTCGCATCGTGCGCGCCACTACGAATCGCGATCTTCCGATTACGATCGCGGCGGTGGTTATGACGGCCGGCGCCGCAGACCGTATCATGACTATGACCGGGACGATGGCTACAGCGGGGGGCTCCGATATACGGATGAACGGTACGACAAGCGGCCAAGGACACGCAGCCGGTCGCCGGCTGTTCGCGAGACCCGACGGCCCAAGAAGTATGATGATTCGGACACAAAGGAGTCGCCCAGGGTGACGTTTGCAGAACAGTCAGTGAGCGAACGGGGGAAACCCCCAGTCGTCGCTCAAAGTGTGAAAGCAGAAACTGAACGAGAGCATCAGGTGCAGGCTGGTAATCCCACGGAAAGTCGTCAAGTACACGAGTATGGTGTTGTCTTGCTCCTCCCGGTTTTGATCGTTGGCTAATCATCGTATTCTTGTAGTAGATCGCAGGACAATACTCCCGAAGAACCCGCAGAGCCCATGGATGAGGCTGCGCGTCTCGAAGCCCGACGGAAGGCTCGCGAGGCTATCAAAGCGAAATACCGAGCGCAAGAAGATCTGCGCATACAAGCTTTACACCAAGGAGCTGCTTCACAGCAGGGTCTCGGCACTCCAAATAGTACGACTGGTCAGTGTTTCCGTATCAATGAAGCAGACTATGGGAGTTCCTAACTAACTTGACAGACTCACCAATGTCTCCCGCCGTAGATATGTCGAGCGACACTCCCGGAACTGAATTCACCGTGACCAAAGACGAGGACCTCGCTAATGGTAGCCAGCCCATGGAAGGGGTTGAAAAGGACGAGCCCTCGGCAGCAGACTACGATCCCACGCAGGATATGCGAGAAGAACGGCAGAGACATGACAGGAGGAACATGGACGACGAGGTATCGGCGTCCGCATACGACGAAACCAAGGCTGCCACCCAAGATGTGCTCATTCCCGACGCTCCACAACCGGCTCCGGCGAAGGATGAGTTCGACATGTTTGCCGAAGACGACGACGACATGTTTGCGCCAGAAGGAGAAGAGAAAGCAACGCATGCGAGCGCACAAGCAATCCCGAAGCCACAGGAGCTCGACATGACTATGCTAGACAACTGGGACGATCCCGAGGGGTACTACAACGTCCGACTGGGTGAGTTGATCAATGGACGGTATCATGTCCGCCAGATCCTGGGCAAGGGCATGTTTTCGTCGGTGGTACGTGCTACGGATTCCAAGTCAGGCAAAGCCGTGGCAATAAAGATCATCCGCCAAAACGATACGATGCGAAAGGCTGGGTTGAAAGAGATTCGGATTCTTGAGAAACTACTAGCGGCGGACCCGGAGGACAAGAAGCATGTCATCCGGTTCGAGCGGTCTTTCGACCACAAGGGCCACTTGTGCATGGTGTTTGAAAATCTCAGTATGAATTTACGAGAGGTCCTGAAGAAGTTTGGACGCGACGTGGGCCTGAACCTGCGCGCGATCCGAGTCTACGCACAGCAGATGTTTCTCGGATTGAGTCTCTTGCGCAAGTGTAATATCTTGCACGCCGACCTGAAGCCCGACAATCTACTGGTGAACGAACAGCGCAGCGTGCTGAAAGTGTGCGATTTGGGATCGGCATCGCCAGCGTCGGAAAACGAAATCACTCCGTACCTGGTGAGTCGGTTCTACCGGGCGCCAGAGATTATACTGGGAATCCCGTACGACTATGCGATTGATGTGTGGTCGGTGGGCTGTACGTTGTACGAGCTGTACACGGGCAAGATCCTGTTCACGGGTCGCAACAACAACCAGATGCTGCGGTCGATCATGGAATGCCGAGGCAAATTCCCGCCGAAGCTGCTCCGCAGGGGCTCGCTGACCTCGTTGCACTTTGACGACATGCTCAACTTTCACAGCACCGAGGAGGACAAGCTCACGGGACGGACGGTCACCAAGATTCTCGATTTCAAGAAACCGACGCGTGACCTCAAGACGAGGCTGATGGGCAAGGGCGGAAGCACAAGGGGTGCGGCGGCGATGGATGAGACCGAGGCCAGAGAACTGGCACAGTTTGTGGACTTGCTCGATCGGTGTTTGAGCTTGAATCCGGAGCGGAGGTGTACGCCACTGGAGGCCCTGAAGCATCCGTTTTTGACGCGGCGATGATATATCGTCTTCCTGTCGTCAGACTCTTCGGGCAGATGCATATATACTAATCCACTATATACTGTACAATGTGATGCGCTACGTCTGCTACCAGCCCCTTTTGTTTTACATACTGTACGTAAATCTTGTGCAAGTTTACTGTCCGCCGTCAATGTTGGACTGCATAAGAGTCCATGTCCAGATGAATCCACCCGGAACAACAAACCACCACTTCCTGTTTTGACGACGATCGAAGCAGGGCTTTCTTACAGCCCATAATTCATTTGGCCACTCCACAGCGGAGGTACGGAACGATGAGCTACAGAGTACGCAGTGCCTGTGCGGAAGCGATCACGGCAGGTACGCTCGCTCTATACCCATACCCCTTCTTTCCGTTGTTCTAGTACGTACATCCAACCAAAGCGGCTTGGATTGCGAAACTTTGACCGCAAGCACAGAAGGAAGAGGCATGCCAGGTTTCGGTGCTTTTTGACTTTCTGTGGAAGCCCGGTCTGTAGGTTCTACTCCGCACCCTGTGCACGGGTAATTGGCGTACGGATTTCGGGTGCGGAAATCTGAATCTGATTAGTGACCAAAGTCAATCATAAAGTATCTGGACTGGTGGAAAAGTTGCAAAAGTGTAAAAGGTGGTAAACACAAATCATGATAATAATGCGGGGAAGGAGAACCACCGGTCGACTATCTACAGCGATCGATCATTGCACTGGACCGCATTCGGATTTTCAACAGGACCTTGCCCATCTTTCCTGTTCCGTACCACTCCGGGTTCGTTCGATTGTTCCTTTTGTGGGATCGTTATCACTATTTTAGACTGTTGAGAATAATTTCAAGTGAAATCGGACACTAGTACGAGTACGTGGTCACAGGTGGAACACAATTTATCTTTGGAAAGTCAAAACCATCATCAAAAGGGTAAAAAGTAATGTATATCGCCCGGTAAGTTGTGTGTCCAGACCAACTGAATGACAAGTCAGGGGTGGGTTGTTCTCCCCGTCTCACCAGAGTTAGACTCAGTTCTTGTGGATGCACGGCCATTTGGTTTGGTCTATTATGGTTTCGACTAACACCCTCTTTCGCCCCAGAGCGTAAAGTTCTGCAAGTTGGCAACTCCTGTCAGGATGTCTTGGTACTCTCGAGTCGGTCCTGAGGTCAAGAAGCCGGACGAGACTATGGGGTTAAGGTTCGGTGTCGACTATTGGCAAACAAGGGGGCGACGCCTAAAAGGGCGCGCCCTTAAAACATGATTATTGCCAGGACAGAGCCAGATACGCACACAGCTCGGCGCAATCGCTGCTAGCCTGGGCTAGGCTAGCCTAGGATGACGGTAGGCCCCACATCACGAAACAGCGGAACGCTGATTTGCCCAAGACTCCAAGGAAAAAGAGCCCGAGGGCTTCAGACTGGTGGTCCATTAGGTCGAGTCTAGTTAGAACCCTTCAGTTATCCTTCCTTTCTTCTATCTGCACAGTCCTGCGCCTGCAGATGCAGCAGCCAGCCCAGCTATCGCATCACACAGGGCGTCCACGGGATGCGTTGCAGGTAGAAAAGAGAAACACGGAGAACGTTTCCTGGACGCTGATCGCGCTCGGCTGTCGCTGTACTGTCGCTGTACTACAAGTCTGGCCATGAGTCTTTGGCCCGTTCGTCTTCAGACTATTGGTGTATGCAGAACATGGTCGGCGCGAAATGAAACCGGTCTTACATTGATATTGATTAACAGAGTTCGCCAACAGTCAGCACGCATAGGAGATGGATGCAGAGGGGGGATGGCAAAACGTGTCTGGCTAGTGGCGCCCGTCCAGGTTGCCTCGGGCAAGGCACCAGCCGAGCAGAGAGAACAAAAAAAAAGAAAGGAGAGACCAGTCTGGCCGTTTTTGGAGACGCAGGACAGAGGTGGAGACGATGCCGGGCTCAGATGATCTGACGAGTTTTTCGTTGAGGGTGGAGCCTGGAGAGAACAGGGAGGAGCCACCCCGTAACTAGGTCGCCAGCTAGAACAGAACAAGAGGGACAGCCATACTATTGACGCCGCGCCTCACTTTGAGTGCGGAGTCGTTGGACGCAACCACGATGCAGGCGCGCTAGTGCGGATGCAGCAGCATTCGAAACTTCAACACTAAACATGACCGGCTAATGAGATTTGCCGCAAAGCATGCCACTGCGTGTTGCGCAGGCCAAGCCGCTCGTGAGCGTGGCGCTAACCCCGACGCAGCGCTGTCCCACACTCTGATTGGTGCACCCGAGCGATCGCCAGTGGGGCCGCTTCGAGAAAATTTAAGGCAGCAAGGATCAAGTGTTTCTCCGGCCTGGGGGCTTGGGCAACTCTGCGTGCAGGCTGCTGATCCGCCCGGCTCACGGCGGATGCCCAGCCTGAGGCACCGTCCGTCCACGACACCGCTCTTTTCAGTTCCGGTCTTGCCTTTCTATTCTTTGTTTTTAGACAGCCTCCGCATGTGGACAGGTCAATCATCGAGCAATAGTCGTTACGAACCACCGGGTCGCGGGCATATTAGCTTTTGCCCTCATTGCCGGTATCAGCATCATTCCGATAAATGTCCATTGTTCAACATCCGGTCATGCAAGCCCTCGCAAATCCTAACAACAGACCAGACTGGCGTTGGCGACACACAGAGCGGCTTACTACTAGAGACTGTATAACAACGTGGGCCAATGGCAGCGCCGTGACTTGCAGCAAGCGAGCAGCCGCCCAGTCCGCCCACGAGACAGGAGGCTGAGGCGAGACAGGCCTGTGCAGGCGGTGCCGACCAATGGCGGCTGCCAGGGCCCGTTTGGCGCTGAACCCGCTGACCCGCCCGGTGGCGCGGCCCAAGCGTTCAGAGCGGGCCCATCTGTCGGGCTCAGGGCGTCGTGGATGTCGCTGGGCCAATCACCGCCAGTCATCTGGCCCGGGCCAGAAGCCTTGACCAGGTTTCAGCACGATCACAAACGGATGAGGAGTCGTAATCAATGTGAATATGATTAACAACCACCATCAAAACAATTATAGTATCAGCAACGGGCACACCTGTCCGAGTCTATCAGAACTATTACCAAGAGTACAGAGATAGTGGCTGGACTGTGGAGCAGCCCTCTAATTAGTTCCTCTTCCTCCCCCCCCCCTCCCCCCNCTTCCCCAACAACAACCCATGCGTTTTCACTACCGGTTAGATTAAACAGGGAAAATTAAAACACGGATCGCCATGGCCGTGTCTAATATATGACGCCCATGAAAGGCGGCAGCGACTCGCCACGATGTATGTGAGGTTTCATCAGTGCGACAAAAGAAAACAGGACAGGGAATCGGGATCGAGCCATACGGAGCAACGGATTTGCATTGCTGGAACACAGCCAGGTAGGGATGATTCATCACAGATGGCAAAAAATGATGAGAGAGTGACGGGAGACGGTAGAGCTAGTTGGGCGTGGCCTGGAAGGGGGTTGCCGGGTGGCACTAAATCGGGTAGTTGTGAGTGGTGGAGGCCGGCCAAGTCACGGCGTCATCGGGTGACTCCTGGACGGTTTAGTCGCCCTGCAGCCTGCAGGCATCGCTGCGACGCACCAATGACAGCCAGCGAATCGCATACTATGATACATCATGTACTCATGCCTCCTCTGTGGTTACGGGTGGAAAGCTAGCTAGTCCGGAGGATACCTCGTCCTATCACGCCTACTAGCATCGAGTCCCAGTCCCAGTGCACTGATGCAGCCTCGCAGTAGTCACAGCCCAGCAGGATGAATTGTACGGGTACAGGGCTACAGAGCTGCTGCTCGGTGCGACCAGGGAGACCGACTAGCGACCAGTGCAGTAAGAATCAGCAATCCATGATTCATCCATGCCGTATTGACTTTCTGTCCGGAGTATAGTAGCAAGCAGAACAATAAACAGACCAGCTAGTGATAGTCGAGACCCTCCCGAGGGTGCGTGGCCACAAGCACCAGCGACGGCTCCCCAAGTGGGCTATTGTGGGCAAGTGCCGGCAGGCCAGGCCCGGCGGTGGAGGGCGGGCGGCGAGGCTGAGAGCAGGCTCAGAGACACACACACACAGCAGCCGTCTGGGATCGCTGGCCACTCACCAACAAAGTCAGCGGAGGTAGCCAGAATTCGCCCCCCCTTCGTGTTGCGAGGAAAAACACTAACCGCTTGGCGCGGACGGTTTGGCTGCCTCCAGCCTGATTGGCGCCTTTCTCCAGTGCCACTGCCCGCCAGCGCCAGAGCCTGCTCCTTCCTGCATAATACATCACCACTTCTGGGCTGGCTCCTTCCCTAAGCTTTCCTGCCGCCGCCGCTCTTTCCCTCCCGCTCCCTCCTTATCCTCGCCGCTTCCATCATCACGTCCCATCATTCTTCAATCTGCCTCCTCCCATCCTCCTCTTCTTCTCTCCCCCTTCTCTTTCCCTCACACACACTCTCTCTCTCTTTCTTCAATTCTCTCTCCATCCTTTCCCCCTACTCTCCAACCTCCTCCTATTCTTCCTCCCTCTTCTTTCCTCATTCTCCCTTCTTCTTATCCTCCTCCGTTTGCTTTCTTCTGTGTATCTTCTTACTCAAAGCTCTCACACCTATCCTTCTATCTTTTTCGGAACCTAGTGTTGCAGTGCCCGGCAGGCGTGGCACTACTATCGGACCATCTAATCCCTCCCGTCTGGACATCTATATTATCTATATATATACCATAGGATATATATATACTTAGTATAGATCTCAACGGCTTCGACTTCTACGCCACTCCCCGTTGCGACCTTGTTTTACTGGCCGTCTGGACTTCCATTCCCTCAGGTCTTCCGTCGGCCGCGTAAAGACGATAGCAATATCGTCTTTGCAAACGCCGCTTCTCTCTTTTTTTCTGTTTTGGAACTGGCCTGACCAACAACCTCTCCGCTCCTCTGGATCTTCTTTGCCCGTGGACCTTTCCACTACATCCCCGGACTCTTCCCAGGATCTTTGCCCAGGATAATTGTCACTCTTGCTTTCGACAGCTTCTCGACCAAACTCCCGGAGCCATGATGTATCATCCCTCCATGCTACCTACGCCTCCCGCGTCGCCACCGCTGCTTCGCTGTTACGCACCCCAGGACCGTTTGGGAATGCTGCTTGCCAACCGCCTGGAGCTGACCAGCATCTTGGGCGTCGGTGCCTATGGAGTCGTCTACACCGCTGTCGACATTCACACCCAGGTCCTTTACGCCGTAAAGGCCTTGAACAAGACCGGACTGGATGCACGGCAGCGCAAGTTCCAGCAGCGGGAAATCAATCTCCATCACCAGGCGAGCCGACATCCGAACGTGGTCTCGCTCGTCCGCATCCTGGATTCCCCAGACTGTACCTTTGTTGTCATTGAGTTCTGTCCCGAGGGTGATTTGTTTACCAACATCACGGAGCGCGGTCACTTCGTCGGCAACGACCCATTAGCCAAGCGTGCCTTTTTGCAAATCCTGGATGCCGTTCAGTTTTGTCATTCCATTGGGATCTATCATCGCGATCTGAAACCGGAGAACATCCTGGTGGCTGACGGTGGTATGACCGTCAAGCTTGCCGACTTTGGCCTGGCTACCACCGACTACTTCACCTCGGACTTTGGCTGTGGCTCGACCTTTTACATGTCACCTGGTCAGTCTCATTTGTTCCCCACCCTTCCAACGAGTCCGATGGGACGGTCCCCGCTAACGCTTTTGCAGAATGCCAGCAGACCAACCCGCGACCCTGCTCCTGCTATGTCTCCCCCATCAACGACGTTTGGGGCCTGGGTGTCATCCTGGTCAACCTGACCTGCGGCCGCAATCCTTGGAAACGCGCTTCCACAGAGGACAACACCTTCCGTGCATACCTGAAGGACCCAGAGTTTCTGCGATCCATTCTGCCCGTGTCTCCGGAGCTTAATGTTATCCTGCGTCGTATTTTCGAATGCGACCCGGTGAAGCGGATCTCCTTACCCGAGTTGCGCCAGTCGATCCTGGACTGCCCTCGGTTCACCGTGCCTGCCGTTCCTTCGAAACCAGGGCATCCCGAGGAGTTGCCGCCGTGCGTTTTCTATCCATATGCGCAGGGACCCCCTGCTGCAGTGCTTTATACACAATACTCGGACTCTGCCATTTCGGACACATCGCTCACCGACAACGAGACCATCTCGTCAGTTTCGTCCCGCTCGGATTATGCGTCGGAGACCGAGGTCGACGGCTTCACTGTCGTTGAACCCCAGGCTTCGCCTGAATTCTGGGAGGCTCCCGTCCAGGCGCCTGGTGTCTCTGGCAAATTTGCGCTCCCCACTCAGGCAGTCCCGGTATATTAAAGATTCCACCACGTCTTCCATTTCTTCGGCTCTTTGTGCCGGATTACACCCACCTACGCGTTACGATAATCACGACTTCAAATTTTTACCCACTCATCCCCTAGGATGATTCGACATTGTTTTTCTTCTCCTCTGGATCTTCTTTTATACTACTTGCACATACCCGGGATACCTAACCGGAAATTTTCCCATATATACAGTGGCGGCCCGTCATTGTCAACTGGGGCTCGCCCCAACTGCAAATACTCGTTTTAATACTTTCTATCATTGCTAGGGCTCAACGCAGCCCATGAACCAGCTGTATCATATTTGGTTTGGCGGATGCATATTTTGACAAAATTACATATTGCAAAGACGGTGAGAGGCGTTTTTGTTTTTCGCGTTGTTTGACTGGAGCAAGGAATGAAGGGGAAAAAAATAATACCCAACTGGACAGGACATTCTTTTGCACTGTGGTGTTTGTGTTGTTGCTTTTGGACATTTTGCTTCGGACATTTGCTTTGGACTGTTCTCTTGTTCACTCATTGGCGGCACGGATGCCAGTTCTCATTTCTTTTCATGTATGTATCTTATAGCTTTGCTTTGGGGGCCGGCTCCAGCCACGTTTTTTTCCGATGGAGCGCAGGTCTGATGGTCCTCGGTTTGTGCTCGTCTTAGGATGCACCGAGGATGATCCTATTCATATGCGATACCCGAATATAGATAGATTTCTAACATCCACGCACATCCCTAAAGAAGTTTTTGGTAGTATGTAGTTGTATTCATTTACATAGGCTTGAGGATCGCTGGACTTATAAACTAAGCTAAACGACTCGACTTAGGTGTTGCGGCCGCCCGTTACCCGGATAGTCTCTCCATTGACGTAGGAAAACCACGGACTGGCGACGGCGACTATCGCCCGGGCCGCTTCCTCAGGTGTACCGGGCCTTCTCAGCGGAATATCTGCGTAGGCCACGTCCGGGTTGACGGCCTGTTGGGCGGCGCCGCGACCGGGAATACCCAGCGCAACTTTGGTTCCGTCGGCGGTGGTGATGGTGGCGCCGGCTTCTTTGGCCGCCGTCAACCGGGTGGTAATGTAGCCAAACGCGATCGTGTTGGCGCGCACGCCAAACTGCGGTCCCCATTCTTTGGCGATGGTCTTGGTCAGTCCGACGACCCCGGCCTTGGCGACGGCGTAGTTGGCCTGTCCTCTGTATCCAGTTATTGACCGTGTCAGTTGGCGCAGTGAAACAGTAGAGTTGTATAGAAGGCTCACGCGTTCCCGTGGATGCCGCTGGTCGAGCTGATTTGGATGATTGATCGAGGCTCCTTGTCCTTGACTCGAAAGAACGGTGCTGCAGCCCGAACCAGCCGGAAGGGCGCCGTGTTGTGCACCGCGAGCATCGTGTCCCACTGCTTGTCCGTGATCTTGTACCAACGTCGTCAGTATATACATATATATATATATATATATTTCTGCAAGGTCGTTTGCTGGCAAAGAGGTCAATGTTGTATGTTGTATACCTTGTGAATCACACCGTCCCAGGTGAACCCGGCATTATTCACAATAATATGAATCTTGCCACCGCCAAACTCGGCAGCGCGCTTCACCAACGTGTCGATATACGCGGCGTTGGTGACATCGCCGGCCACCGCGAGCGCGCGGTCGGGTGCCGCGCTGTTGATGGCGTCTGCGACCCCGTTTGCTTTCTCTACATCAAAGTTGCATTAGCCTTTCACCCCATTGCTCACTCCGGCATCCTAGACAAAGGAAGAAATAGATTGTCAACATACTCTCGTCAATATCGGCAACAATCACTTTGGCACCCTCGTTGGCAAACAGTCGCGCGGCTTCGGCGCCGATGCCCTGGCCAGCGCCGGTGATGATGGCTGTTTGGCCCGCGAAGAGACCGCGCGGGAAGTTGAGGTGTGAGGATACCTGGGCGAGGCGGTCCATGTCTATAATATCCAATAAAAGACTGGGGGAAAACGGTGTGGTGGTTGTTTCTTTGGAGCTGGAGCCGGCGTTGAGCTACTTATTCATTACCAAGTCAACTGTCAGGTCAAAGTAAAGCTCGCGGGGAACCGAAACCGTGGGGCCGAGACCCGAGGTATCGACGGTTCGTCATGGCGCTAGCGCTGTCCGGGTTGGGAAGTTTCCTCGTTTGGGTTACACGTTCAACCAAGAGAAAGAATTTTTCTTTCTTGTCTTTTTTCTTCTATTGCTTTCCTGTATCAAGTTGTGAAATGCATTTGCTAGTCTATCAGTCTATGTACAACAAAGTACTATAATGCTCAAGCACAGCTTGCGCATTATATCTTTGAAAATCTGTCCAGCAGCGTTTCTGTTCGTTTTTGTCTTTATCAGAGTCTTTGACCGATTTAGGCTTCGGCAGCGGAAGTGGTTGGAGCAGACGAGCCGGGACCAGAGTCAGTGGCGGAGGCAGCGGCAGATGCAGAGGCAGAAGGAGAAGGGCTGCCGTTGCTGCTGCTACCAGAGCCAATGTTGAGATACATCTGAGTGCCAGAGGGACAGCCATGAGTGGCGTGGTCATCGGTAGGGATCAGATAGACGTCGCCGCAGTGGGAGTCGCCCGGGGCGCAAGAAGCCGAGGGGCAGTTGCTATCGTTGGATGAGACTTCGAAGCCCGCACTGGTGAAAGCCGAGTTGGAGCCCATGTCGATGCAGGAAAGATCCCAGTAGATAGTGTCTCCTTGCAGAGTGTATTCGTACTGCAGCACATCAACCTGCTCGGGCTTCAAGGCCATCTTGATCGAGATACCGCCGCCGTTGGGGTTGGTTTGCCACTGTTCAGAGTAGGTGCCACCGGCATTGAGGGTGACCATATTTTCGTCGGCACTGTCACCGACTGACCAGAGGTAAATGTCTCTATCCATGTTGTTCGTGATGTCGACTCCGCCGCCGCCGCCGTCTCGACGGATGGCATGAGGAAAGGCAGAAGCAAGGCCACCAAGGGCAGCAATGGTTGCGAGAGCAGCAGTGAACTGCATATTGACCGTTTTCTGAGGAAGGTCGTTTGCTTGAGAACAGTGTTTGATGATTGGTTTCCGAAAGAGAAATTGATACTTCGCGAAGAGGTTCAGTTTCTATCCCTTTGTTTCAAAGAGATAATTCTTTCTTATAATGATTGTCTGATTATAATTGATGGATTCTGATGATGGAAGGGGTGAACAAGACAAAAAATTTCAACCTTTATATACCTCTTGAGAGGGTATTGCAATCTCATAGAAAACCCATTTTTCTACCGAAGACACACCGACAGAGCGAATCGGTCCCCGTACCCCTGAGTCGCCCCTGAACCGAATCTGCCGTACCATGGGACGGTATAGCGGTATAAACGAGCCCCGAACGCGTTCCGAAATATGGGCATACCGTCACCGTCAATTGGGCCGTTTGGGGTTGATGATGACCAGGCCCGTTGTTTAAGGTAGTGGTCCGTGACCCGATCCATGGTAATAGTGATGGCGATGTTCAGGGGAGGGTCGGTCTCATTTGTTTATCTGAAGCGTTTACGCGTCCCTGACGTGGCCATATGTCATAAACGGAAGGATCAGAAGTCTTCAGAAGTGGCTAGGGAGGTTGCTGTTGAGGAACCTTCCAATCGGAATATGGTGTACAAGTTGCCACAACAGCGTTCGAGAAGACTCATGAAAGGTTCCGGCTCGTAGTTTGTTCGGCAAATCTGGGGAATCCTCAGTGTGGAGATTACCGTAAAGGTGGTGTGCTACATGACATCTTATTCTCGATTGATACTCACGTCGCAGATCATGTCTTGATACCCGGCTGTACGCATATGCATCCGATTGTTAGTGTCTGAAGGCCAAGACTACCATTGTTACTCGGCCATCAAACAATACAATATATTATTTCTTCAATCTAACTATCTTACAAAAGGCTCTGGTTAGACCATGTAATTATACGTGCCGGTGTTGACAATATTGCTGAACAGGCGTGGATCACGTGATATGTCTAGCCCTGGTCCCCAGATCGTACACATGACGCCTTGCATTACTGTTGGCCAATGCCAAAAAAAAAAAAAAAAAAAAATCATATCAACCATATTACTAGATCTACTGCCAATTCTAATGAGGCTCAACTCTATACTGGAATATTATGGCCGGAATAATACACTGTAATGATGGAATCATTTGGTGTACCGCTGCATCCCCCGTCCCGTTCAGGCTGCTTAGTAGTTATAAGGAGCCAGGTACATAACGAAACCATTCCCTTCACCATCTGTGCATTCTCCTTTGTCCTCTTCCGACCATTTTTCTAAATTCTCTGGTTCGTCTGCGACTGAAAACTGTTCAAATACCTCGTTGCACTCGGGACAAAGAGGGGAGTCTCTCCCTCAGAGGATTAGGGTTAGCCGCCAATCCGTTCGATGAACCGATTGGAAACCATCAAAAGCGTTTGAGTAGTAGCAGGTAGGCGCCTGGGAGCCACGAGTGAGATCTACATTTGTAGATGTTCTCTTGCTGAGTATTGTTTAATGTTGTTTTACTCCTTAATCTGCTGCATATCAACTATGTCCGTATCCCTTTTTCGCTATTCCTAATTTGCATATCTTATCTTGCCAAAATTGTCACTTCTGCATGAATCAATCTCTATATTTATTATCAAATCATCTGTCTGGCTAATCAAATGACTGCTGCATATCACACACATCAACCAACCAACCGATTCGCCCCCCGAGACGCGACAGGCAGATGCAACACCACACAACGGACACATGCATGTGCGCGCACATGTCCCTTTTCTCAAATCATTGTAATCACTTTTCTTCATCATCTCATCGGCTTGCTGCTGGCATAAAGAAAATATGACCTGCGTAGTAGGCCATTGGTTGGAAGATAATACTTGCTTATCATGATGACACAGTTTTAATATTAGACTAGCTGAACTCCGTATTCTTGGCAATCTTCACTTCTCAGTTCATGACAACAAGCCAAACCTCGAGTACGGATTACTCTGCAAGACAACCTGTAAAACTCTTTCTCACCAGGTCTCCCTGGCGATCATAGGACTCAGCCAGTCCAGATCAGAACCAATCCGTACCCTCTAGGCCAATCAGAACACACAATCCCACTTCACGATCGAGATCGCATGCATAAAATTCGGTAGACTGGGACAGGTAAGATTACTGAAGAAAAAGAAAAAGTTTAAAGAAAAAAAAGACAAGAGTGAAGTTGCCGGTTACACCCAGACCCCGACGCAATGAGCCCTACCAGAGGCTGATTATAGCTTAACTCGAATTAAACCCCGCAGGGTGCGTGCTGGTGCTGCGCTGCCGGGCTTTAATTCATGCCCAACTGCAGGTAACCTTGCATTTCACTGTGTAACTTTCAGTGTCCATTGATCGTTTTCGACTGCCAATCGAACCAACTTATCATGCGGGTGGGGTTAATGTTCAGCTTCAGCTTTTCTATTCCACTTTGGGTCCTGCATTCTGCATCAAGTGAGGTGTAGCAAGGGAGAAAAAAAAGGAAGACAGAAAGAAAACAATGCATGCACCTGCTTACCCGTCCTGCCGTGTCGCGTGAGCGTCTCATGGATTTGTGAACTATGACAAATCCTATACGAGGAATGTCTCTATCTCGAAGTGGTTATTACTCTTTAATGAGCATGACCAATAAGGTATGAACGAAGGAAAGGGACTAGAGAGGAAACGACCTCAGCTGCATAATTTCGAGTGCTTTATACCTATCGTCTGAAAACACCTTGATAAGGCCAATACGACAGCAAATTCTTCAGCAGGCTATCTCACTCCTAACTTGGCTATTCAAGCATAATCTGCTAGGGCAGCCGTTAGCGGATATGCATAGCCAGCATTCATTCTTCCGAAGGCTTTGTTTACATTATATTGTATCAACAGAGTGCTAAAACAGAGCAAAGACGAAGAGAGGGGCATATGCACATTAACGCATCGGATCAGTCGGTCTATTGAGAGCTCCGTGACCCTCCTGGCTCGAATCAATGCAAAAACAGGCAAAATCCATGGTAAGATGTGCTGTATTTACGTCTCGAGTATTCTGTATAAACCTATCCAATTAAGCCCACCTTGCGAAACCGCGTAACAATACCGGAACGAGCGGGATTTCCAAATCGGGTGTACAATGATACCCCAGCAATCGATCGGTCAGACCAGAGACAGATAGGGTGGCATTGCAGGATAACGGCAAGACAACGTTTCTTGACCTTTTTTTTCGTTTTTCTTTTTCTGCCTCTGGACAGCTGATGTTTCCCATGGTCAAACTCGTCCAACTGTAACATCGGACTTGCGGAGTATTTTTGTTGGATTCCGAGGCATGAAATAATCCGAGTCACTTGTTTCTGAGTCTTCCTTTTCGCTCGACATCATTCGATAGCATCGATAGAGGAGAGTCTTGTTACACGAAACTGCGGTCTCGGAATTGCATGGATCGGGTAATGTATTATGAACAGCAACAACATGGAACCGCCTTCGTCTTCAGGTACAAAATAGTGTAAACAGACATGGTAGGTAGACACAAAGGTGGATGACAGGCATGCGATGGTGTTATTGCAAAAGTGACATCGATAAATACGTAACGAACCGTGAGCTGGTTGATAGCCTCACATAAACTCGAAATCACAACGAAAACATAAACAATAAGAATGATCCAAGAACATTCAAGATAGCATTTTCAAAAACCAACAACGTTGTAGACAGAGCCAGAGTGCTGAAAAGGTTGCGGATGATGATAATGCGACACGCTCGACTCAAAGACATTAGGGATCCAGGCTGCCTGCAGCTCAAATGACGTGGCGGCCGAAGGCGGCTTAGGCGCAATATTACAAGAGATTGCCATCCGCAAATTGTCCAGCATAGCCGCGTAGCGACGAGTGAATTGGTGCAACTGGGCAATGTGTCCCGAGTCAACACCACTCCTAGGGTTGTCGCTCTCGAAGATTGAAGGACAAAACTGTTCGACACTGCCAGCGTCTTGGCGAAACAGCCCCCAGGAGGAAGAAGGATTCGCACCATTCTTTTGCGTCGCGTCTGTTTTTGCTAAAATCATTGGATCGGGCAATTGTAGATTCTCATTGCCAGTGTAGAGATTCACGCTAGGGTCAAGAAGGCCCTTCAGCAAGTCAAGGGTCTCTTGCCCAGTTTTGATAGACTGGTCCACAATTGATTTGCGTGTCAAAACGTAGTCACGAGAAACAGTATGAGAAGCATGCCCCATACTGGCCTCTTGCAGAATCGGCGGCACCGCTTGAAAAACTGCTTGGGTCAGCACGGAGAACAGGCGGTCGAGTAAGGAAGTCGCTGCAAGCAGGTTGCTCGTCTCCTTCGAGCACAGAGCGCAACTGAACAACAGCTGGCATGATGAGAGCGAAGAAAATACGACGTCAATCGTTGGCTCGAATAGCCATTGCGACGGCTCGTGTCCGAGATTATACAGCTTTACCTGGCACATATTTTGCCGACGCATACAGCCACAAACATCAACCGGTGTTTCGATCCCTGTCAGCACGTTCGGCCAACTGGTGGACTCTTCGCTTGGGGAATGCATGTATTGGGAGGGCACCGGAGACATGTATGGAGTTTCCAGAGAATCAAGACTTCCCAGGTCAGCGGATAGAGCTCCTTCCCACGCGTAGGGTTTGTATCCGGCACTAGTTGGCTGGAAAGCCGGAGTGGTAGTGCCGGGCAAGCTGGTATTTCCGTGCGCTTCAGGACCTTTGCTAGGCATGTTGCTGTGAGATAGCCAAGTCATCTCGTGATGCATTGCAATGGGTGCCGGCTACAACATTATCAGTTTCACTTCGTATAGGAAAAGGCTCTAGTACTCTCGCTTCTTACATCACTCCGCTGTCGGTCTCGCACATACAGAGAACTTTGGCCAGAAACCGCGCCGGGGGCTGAGGTCCAGGATGCGATCTTCTCCTTGGAGGATGCATTGCGTTTGGTGGCCTGGAGATTCTCGAGTTTTCTCAGCGTGGCCTTGTTTCTGCTGCCCTTCGGCTTGCCAGCACGGCTAGCAATACTATAGGTACAGTGAAACTCATGCTTCTCGCAGCGCATGCAGACCTGGCCGCCCGAGCAGCGTACCTTGGATTGGCGACAAGCGTCACAAGCAGCGCGCAATCGGGGCTTTTCCGGAGAGTTTGGTGACTGCAATGGCTGCATATTGATCGATACTTAGCGCAACTTCTGACATATGCAAGCAAGGAACATAAGTCGTTAGGTTGTTGGCTTCGCGAGAAGCGGTCGGTGGTGGCTTAAGGAGGGGTATATCAACAGAGATTGGCCACCATCCATCGACTAAGTAGGTGAGCCAACTAGCTCTGACTAGACCAAATAAGCTCCTGGGGGCAATAACGGATGAAGGGAAAGGGTTATATATAATAAAATCACGAAGTCATAAAGACGAATGAGATCCCAAGGAAGGCAGCTTCATAAAGACCGAGTATAGAGTATGCCTCGTTCTTGGGCTGCCCTTGTTAATAATTACCGTAGGATAGGATGTCATGTTTTTGATTGCTTGCCAACACCTTATCCACAATGGACCACTATTCAACCTAAACGCTGTCATACCTTTGTATTGCGCCCGAGCCTAGCCGGAAGCCCATCGTAGGCTGAGCAGGTCTTCCACTCAGAGCGACCGAGATCCTAGGCGGCTCCAGAAAATGCCGAAAATGGAAATGGCAGTCCTTTGGGGGTCATCGGGGATAGTGCGTGTGGAAATACAGACAGACTCATCATGCAAGTGTCATTCATGCGCCTTCGAGGTGCGTTGCCTTGGTGGTGGAACAAAGCACGCGGGCGCTCCCCGTCAGCCTGCAGCAGCAAGAAGCGAAATAGGAAACGAGAGAAAGGGAGAAAAAGAAAAAAAAAAAAAAAAAAAAGAAAAAAGNCTCAGGAAATTACTGATTGATTTGCGACCAGTCAGGGCAACACAAGCAATGACAAATAGTGTTATACGACAAACGAAGAGATTGCCTAAGCGAGGGACACAGGAACGCGAACGGAAGTAGGGCTGTTCGGGTCTCTTTGTTCTCATCGCGCGCGCTCCCCCCGCGATGACTGGATAAGCACAGCACGGCCCCGGTAAATGCTGTCGGCAACCCTTGGACAGACCCTGAACGGCCGCATGATTATGCTTTGAGCCTTGGCTGTGCGGCATACACAAAGGCTTCTGGCTACAACACCTGGACTGGCGACAGGGTCGCAAGGAGCCTTTCTTGTTCTCTAGAGACCGCTGGACCCGAGTCGTCCTCGCACAAGCAAGATGCAATTCCGGAATTTCGCCATGTGTATCTCCGCCGATGGCCGGACAAAGAGAAAATTAAAGGGACACTGCTTCGTCTATGGGCACTCGCCCACTGAACAAATGAAACACAGGCCTGCGCTGTCGAAAACAAAAGGAGGCATCTACAGATAAAGCAGCCTGGCTAGAAAAGGAGAAAACGATCAACACGGTGCAGCGGCGCTATGGCGATAGTCAAACGCCCTCAAAAGACCGGTCAAGTGGGCGACGGCGGCACAGACGACTAGGACGTGGAAGATCTGATGCGAACTCCCCACAATGTCGAACTTGCCGGGCCACAGGCGCTCTGGCACGCGAGCTGCGTAGATGGTCGCGCCAAGGATGTAAAGGAAGCCCTGGAGCAACAGCCAATCGAGGCCGATCTGATAGGTCATCTGCGGCACGCCGTACAACCACAGACCATGGATGACTGGAAAGATGGCCGACAAGCCCATCGACACAAACATAGCGGCCCGGAAGGGCCGCCATTCCGGCGTTCGAAACCGAGGCATTACGCAAACGCAAGTGCAGCAGAGCCCGATGGCGGTGATCATGGTCCAGTAAGCGTTCTGTAGGACGGGCATACAGTAGAAGCCGTAGTAAATGCTGGGAACAAAACTGCCCGTGATAAGGCCAACAATGCCAACGTAGTCCAGAGCATTGCCGATGCGTGCGACAGCCGGCGAGTGATTTGATATGGTGTGGTACGTCGCGGACATGCCCAGACAAAAGGCGGCACCGACAAAGAAGCATGCGAAGACGACTATGTCGGCCGTAGTCGCGGAGCCGTAACGCGGCGCCAGGACCTGGTACAATCGAACCCCGGCGGGGATAGTTACCAGGGCTGGCAGCAGATGGCTATAGATGTTGACACTTTCATTATGCAGATAAGCCAGCGACTGAAACGAGGCCACAAAGGACGACGAAGCTGGCCGATAGCCGGTGTGAATATGGTGATTGTCGCGCAGCCAAGCCGGCAATTCGTCCCAGCTCAGCAATCTTTGAAGTGCTCTTGCAGGCTCCTTCACAGCCAGCTCAGCAGTGGTCTGGCTATTCTCCGGTTGAGTTACGGTTGGCTGCCTGCGCTGGCGCGTCCCGGACATGGTTTCCGCTGTAGCGTTTGTTGGGTCTTCCCCAAACAGGAAACAAAGGAGAGGAAAAAAACACGTGGACGGACAAGGGCAATGAGGAAGAAGATACGCACGCGATAGTATAATAAGACGGACCGGATGGACTTTCTGTTTCAACTTCTTTCTCTATGTCTAGAGGGATTGATGGTGGTGACAAAAAGGTCGAACCTCAACTTTTGCCAGTTCCTGTTGGGGAGAAGACCCGTCGCTCGAGGCAGGCACTGGCCGGCTATCCCTTTTCGGGACTCGGTACTCCTGATTAGGAAAAAATGCTCCCCACTTTGGTTCGATCACATGTAAAGGACCGCCCGACATCAGATCTCGTTCACCTCTTGATCTATCGATTCTCACCTTTCTTGTTGGATCATCATTGAGTGGATTGTTTCTATATATATATACCCATTCCTTCATAATCTCAGCTGTGGTTTTACGCGATCTATGTCAGCGTCAAGCACAAATCTCAACTGTGGTAAGATATACTAATTGAAGAACACGGCGCCTATAGCTTTATTCTGATCAGTGGTACATGCCTTTTAAGAAGGAAGATCATCACCATTGCGAGCAACTTACCGTACTTTCTAGTTAACTAAGTTTACTGTTGTCATACTCTCTCGAACGCTGTTTAGTCTCTAACATGTACCTTTCAATTGTCCAGGCATCTGTCCAGGTTAAGATGATTGCTGACGGTCAGGCGACGCCCTATAAATTTCGAGGAAATGCCAAGCTACAATCTCGATCTCAGGTCAGGGGAGAGAGGAAAAGGATTTGTCATTATTGTGTAACTTCTTTTGTGTGTATGGTACGCACGACTCCAGTACTGAGAATATGCTCAAAGAACCGGCCATCCTCGGGCATTGTTTCGATCAAATACAAATAACCGTACAAAGGGGTATTTCACAATGAACATAACAATGACCGACCCTCTCGCCGATATATAGACTAACCTGAGACATTCTGTGACATGCACATATGTTATGCTACATCTGATTACACGAGCCCAGAAGGCGGTAACCTGGTTTCAGCTATGAAGACAAGGTTGCGCACGCACTATGCGGTAACAACTTAAGCAAGCGAGGGCTAAATCATCAGATTCAGGTGCTGAAACCCTAAACTGTTACACAGCAACCGAACCGCCGGAGTGCATACAAACACAAGGGATGCCCCGAATCATATCGTAGTATTGTGGAACCATGTGCCTGCCAAAAGGTTAGTTCCCCCGTGTCCGAATCTTACAGTTTACCTTTGTTAATCTTACCCTACAAAAAAATTGTATCAAATTAAGCCACCCCTGCTATTCATACAGTTAAAGCATACAAAAGCGTGTGTAAGTGTATTGCTAACGTATTCTACTCCTAGCAACACACTAGCCAGCCTACATGGCCGTTTTACAAGAGTTTACTCAGAACATTACATGATTGTAAGTAGCTATCAAATACCATCCGTCCACTAACATCATCTCCTGAGCAAGAACCTCTCATCTATGGTAGTAGTAAGAAGTAGTTACACACTCCTTCGCTCGAGAATGACAACTCTTTCGGCGGATATTCCAGAGACTTGAAGTGGAAGAAAGCCACCCACAAGAGGCGATACGCTTCGAGTATAATCAACATACAGAGTGGAATCTAGTTATTGATTCGTCGTGTTAAAAATATTTGAGAAGGGAATGGAGAGAAGAGAAATTGAAACCCCAAGTTACCCTTGAAACAAGGTGCCCTAATCAAAGAAAACGTACTGTTCTCCTTTTGTTTTTCCCTTCTGGTCTTTTTTCCTTCCATCTGAGAGAATCTCACACTTGATTCTCCAGTTTTCACTTTCACCGTGAGTATGCCAAGAATGGAGGCGCATTGCATACTTGCCTGTTCCTGCATTCCCTGAACCTTATAGCATAACATAGTACCAAAACAGGGACTGCAGCACAGAGAAGAAAGGAAGATCGGTACGTCTCAATGTATCAACATGAGCTATATTTGGTATCGCATTTACCAAAAAAAGGCAAAAAGAAAGGAAAGAAAAAGAGTCGGATGACCTGTCGCAGCAAAAGCATATACAGATGATAACTTCTCCCCACAGGCTTCGAATTGCATATTGTCAGCAACTAATGCAACGCGGATGTATGCACGCTCAGTTCCCCACCAAAGTGTTATGATCATTTTCCAATTGGCTACCGAACAGTATTTCTAGTATTTAGCCTCTCTTGTTTTATATATATAACACGATAAAAAATTTGATGGGGGCTGTTTTCATGCAGGATGCGGGAAAGGAAGCGCAACACCGCCCCTCGCCGCTATGATTTGCATTTGCAGTCTATAGGCTGATTGTGGCGCACTCCCTGTCTTTGTATACACAGTACTATGATTTGGTCTCTAAGACAACTTTGTCTCGACTGACCATGGGCATCTACCGGTTGAACAGTGGCACTGTACTAAAACTTTGCGCCTGAAGGTCATATTAACCCTTACTAGGTGATTGACAATCTCATTGGGCATCTAAGTATCCCCATCACTAACCTGTTCATTAACTTTGGGTATTTATTTACTGCTTGATTAACTAATGTAAAATCTTAACGAAAAACATTTGGAACTGGGTACAGATTGAATAAAGTAAGGGCTGAAAAGGAAGGTTAGGGGTTCCTAGTATAAATATAGATGTATCATTAAAAGAGCGTTTATATAAGAGAATCTGGATAAGATATGATGGTGACAAACTAGAAGTTGTAGAACATCTATGAATTGGGGGTGCTTACGATTTGGGCAATCATGATACCCAGTGAACGCTTTCGAACTTCAAGCACTGAGTTCTCGATGCGGGATGACTGCGAATCAGATAGATGCGTACCCTGTAGAGCGGGGCGAAATCAGGATAGATGTTTACCAGCGATAGCTAGACGTTTGCAGCATGTAAACCGTGTTTACCAGCCACTCTAGGCCCCCATTCCACTGTGTCTCCTGTCCGACGAGGTAACCTCGTAAAATCTAGACAAAACATCTAGGTCAGGATTATTCGAGTAGAACAATCAAGTCTCAAGTCTCTACGAACTGTGTAACTCTTGACACCAAAGTCTATGTTCTCCTCAACCAGAAAATGAAATGAGCACGTGGAATACTGAAGGAATGGCGTAGTATTCTAGGAGCGCGTATAGATGGCTGCGGCGGCAGTTTTCCCATCTTATATGGTCTTCGTCAGACGTAAGACAGCCAAAGTTTCAGAATACGCAGAGAACTAATAAGTCGCACAACAGTTGCAGCTGTGTAATGAACAGACTACTCCAAATTGCAGAATCTTACTAGTGTGGTCTAAGCCATCCAGTCAGTGTATATGTTAATGCACCAACTGTTATAGATCAGAGACAGTGATCACCCTATGGGGAACCAGGTGAGAAAACCAACGTCTCCCGGATCAGCCAAAAGCGGCGCAGGAGTCACAGACAGCCAGCATCTGTGAAGAAGAACTGTCCGTGTGCGCGGCTTCGATTATGTACGTAAGTATGACTCGTTAGCAAATGGGGTAATTCCCAAGTCTTTGCCGTCAGCTTGAGCAACAGGAAATGCCATGTTAGCGTTAGACCGGACAAAAATAGTACGTTGTTCGACTGTCATGACTGAGCCCAGCGCTAATGTCAATTGGCAGCGCGAAATCCGCGGTTCGATTTAGTGTGGCCAATGGAATAAGCGCTTGGGCCCTGTGCGCAAATCAGGGTCCAGGGTTTTGTTGACAATCGCGCCCGAGCCGGCGTCATTAGGATGCTCAATAGGCGTTGGAAAGTTCGTAAATTTACGCACTAGGACCAATTTTAGCCTGCTGGATGCCACCTACCAACGAGCGAGAAGGATCAATAAGCTATGCTCGACTTGTTTATTTTTAACCGGTGAAAGCGGACCGCAGCCTCGTGAACGCCGCGGGCGCAAAATAATTCTTGCGGGGCCTTAACGGCGTTGTGTGCTGGTTTTTGCGTCTTCCTAGCAAGAATTTGGTGCAGCTGAACGCGCAAGCTGGTGCATTCTGCATGCGGAGAAACAAATTGTGGTACCGGGCGAATGACAGACTCGAAAAGATGTCACTAAGATTTCCTGGGGCTGAGAGATCCTAAGACTGTCACACACGGGCCAGCTGCCGTCTCTACTCCACGATGGTTCCGTTCCACGTCAGATCGAACATGGCGACCGGCAAAACGGCTAGCGAGGCTGGTTGATCATAAAGTCTGCAATATCTCCTCTCGGAAATGGCTGGGGCGGGAAAAGCAGGCAAATCAGAGCAGTGGAAGAGCGAGAAGCTGCACACCAAGTATGCAAACACCGCCGCTTGATCTGCTATCTATTTTCGAGACATCTGGACCTCATGAAACTTGTAGTAAACGTATTCGTGTTGTGCGGAGACCACCAGTTCCGGGGCTACCCAGCCATGTCTGCAAGGGGGCTCATATCGTAGCTGAATATTTCATGCATAGACAGCATAAATTCCAAGATACAAAACCAGGGGGTTTATTGGCGTGTTTTATTTTAAGCCTCCTCGCCCTTGTTGTCCCCTCTTCCCCCTCCCTCTAATATCTGTTATAGCAGATCAGCAGAGACCATTATACGCTAGCCACCACGCGGCGTGGGAAGAAGGCGCATCGTAAGGCGAGCAACATTCATGAAACACTGACCAGGGTAGCAGGAGCTGAAAGTCCTTCTATTGCGGCTTAGTCTTTCCAAATTGTATAAAGGAGCCGCACAGGACTCACACTGTTTTCCCAGGGCTGATCCAAGGTAGAGATCCAAGCTTTCTCGAAGAGCCCGTTAGTCAATCAGAACAGAAGCTCAGGTACCGCCATGACTAACGTTCAGACGCCCAAGCTCCGGGCAGCGTGCGACGCTTGCCATGAAGCGAAAGTGCGCTGTACTCGAGGGATGCCGTGTGTGCACTGCAAGAATCATCAGCACGAGTGTCATTACAGTGTTGCAGCACGAATTGGCAAACCCAAGGGGAGCCGCAACCGCAAGACTCTGGCGCGCCTGCGGGAGCAAGAAGCCGCACTCCGCACAGCAGGCGCGACTACCACTACCACCACCACCAGTAGCGCCTTCCCTACTAGCTCAAGCTATGCCAACACAACTGCCGCGGCTCCCTCATTTAGTCCACCGACGACATCCGCATGGGATCTATCGTCGTCGTATTCAGTGAGTCTCTTTCCACCTTCTCTTTCTTGTCTCTTCTTTCTTCTTCTTCTTCTTCCTCTTCTTTACCTCCTTTCTGCCTTTGCTTCTTCTGGCTCTCTTCTTCTCTATAGCTGTCTCCACTCCTCCCCTCCTCCCCTGGCGATAAGATTATCTAGGCTGACCAGCTCTCGCCAGCAGCACAACCAATATGCGCCGTATGCGTGGTTCTCGGAGCCGTTGATCTCGGCCAGCACCCTGGAGAGCACAAATTGGCGGAGCAAAAGCTTGTCATTTCATCACGATCTAGTCGTCTCACACCCCTCCCACAGCCCTTCGCTCGACTCCACCACCAGCACCATGTCACAACCCAACGACATCTTCTCAGCCGGCAATGATTCAACATGTTACCCATCCTCGTTCTCCGCACCTACGTGCGGCTGTTTCCAGTGGCACACATCCAGTGTGGCATCGCTTCAGACAATGAGGTCTCGGGCTCATCTCATGCAACACGACACTTTCGATGAGTCGCTGCAGTGCGTGGACGTCACATTCGCAGCGTGCCAACGAACCGCCGCCTGCCAATCGTGCGAGAAGGATTCGCCTTCGATCCTCTTCCTAGTTGCTTCTCTCCAGATGGCTATCGATCAGCTCCAGTCAATGCTTTACACCGAACTCAAAAACTTCACCGCAAACGACCCCTTGATGGGGATCACCCCGTCCATTCGCGGAGAACCGGGCACCCTTCGCCCCATGCAGCTTCGCCACATGCTGTTGAAGGGCCAGAGTACGCTGCAGGATCTACGGAATGCATCTGAGCTAGTCAGACTACATCCCCGCGGCCGAAGGGTTTCTGATTCCATGCTGCTTGACTCGGATTCTAACGACCCGGAATACATGTGGCTTGTCTTCGATAGACTGCAGGCTGGGATCGATACACTACTTGGCACCATTGGGCGCTATGTGATCTGACTAGGTGTGAGGGGTTATTCTTATTACTTTCCATTTATTCATGTCTCTTGTTTATATCTGTCTTACTCCAGACTTTTCTTCTTCTCGGGCATGGGGAGTTGGTTCGTGGATTGGCAATATCACTACATTATATGTCGTTTTGATAAATATAATTGTTCTCGGGACCTTTTCCCAGCTGGCGTTAGAGACTCTTGAGTGAAAATCCCATCTTAATACTGAACAGTTGGTGACAATAATCTCGCGCAGAACTGCTAATGCAGAGACTGGGTGGATACCAAAACTAGGTTTGAACGTGGGACTCCACTTTGTCCATTCTCTACTGACCCGCTCGCTCTCGCTTGGCACGTGGAAGCCATTCCCGACCTCATCAACTCTAAACCTCTGTGCATTCCATCGTTGAAAAAGAAATCACTCTCACAGCCGATTAACCTCTCTCGAGGAACGGCTCACTGGATTAGTGGTAGTTGCTGAATCTCTGTTTGTTTACTGCGAAGCTCACTTGCATTGGTCAGACATCGACAAGCTGCTGCGGGGTTCAGTAACAAACACATCGTCTTACGCAGAGCTAGTACAGTAACGATGGGTGGGTTCTATGGTGTCGTGGGCACCCATGAAGAGGGAAAACTGCATCATATTGTACGCTTTTGCTGTTTAACAAATTTTTGCTCACCAGAAACTAATCCGCGAGGACTCGGCTCTAGACTGAACGATTAGTGGCTTTCGAGTACTTGCAGCCGGATGCCCCCAGCAAGCCTCACAGCCTCATCTTTGTCGGTGGCCTAGGTGATGGTCTCTGCACGGTACCGTATCTGAAAGATCTCTCTGCTGCTGTGGAGTCCACCCAGTGGTCGTTGTTCTCCCTCATTCTCAATTCCTCGTACGACATGTGGGGTTGCGGCCGGTTAGGCACAGATGCAGAAGATATTGCTCAGGGCGTTGAGTACATCACCACATATAAGAGAGCCTTGCAGACAGGGGAAGAGCCAAAGGTCGTGATAATGGGTCACTCTACAGGAAGCCAAGATGTTCTGCACTACCTCTACGCTCCCAATCCGCTATCCGTCGATCTAGTCTTCGATCAGGGATTGCTTCATATGCGCAGGCCAGCTGTCGATGGGGCAATCATGCAAGCTCCCGTTTCTGACCGCGAAGGTTTGCTTGCCCACCTTACCGATGGGGCCGGCAATTTCAAGGATGCCGAAGGGGAAGGCACCTACTTGCAACTTGTCGATATGGCCAAAAGACTTACCTATGCCGACAGCAACACGCATGATGTTTTGCTACCATTGTCATTAACAAGCAAGCTAGGGTTTCCACCGATCCCAATGACAGCCAGGCGATTCCTGAGTCTTGTTAGTCCGGACAGCCCAGCGGATCCGCAGGAGGATGACGTATTCAGTTCGGATTTGTCTGACAAACGGCTAGACGAGACGTTTGGAATGATCGCCACGAGGAACCTTCTCAAGACAAAGCTTGTAGTACTATACTCTGGCGAGGATGAGCATGTTCCTAAGACACTAGACAAACAGAAGCTATTGCAACGGTGGCAACGGGCAACGAACAAATCCTTTCAAACTGTCTGGGATGATGAGTTTAGTGGCGTCGTCCCTGGAGCGTCGCACAATCTCGGTGGCGATGATGAAGGTGAAGCACGACGTAACTTAGCGGCACGAGTCCAAGGATATCTGGAAAAGGTTGAGAAAACAACATGATCTCAGAACGTTTACAACGTGAAGGATTTCGAACCATACTCTTGATGAAATGGAAGCTTAGGGTACGCGAAAGGCATAGGAAATACCATTGATGACGGGCATACATTTACCGGGCAAGAGAAAAGTTGGACAATTAAATAGAGAATGGCTAATCAAAACAAAAACCAATAGTAACCTAGGGTATAACAGCAGTGCCAGCACAGATATAAAAGGTTGGGTACTGCCACCAAAAGAAATCGAGTTTCCCACCGAAAGAGAAACAAAGAGAACAAGCCTGTATGGAAAAGATAAGGCTTGTTTAGATTTTGAGCCACAATAGGAAAACCCCTTTCAAATAACCAACAATTTCGTCGCCTCCGAGCTTGCTGTCACCATACAACCGATCGACGAACGTGATGGGGCATTCTTCGACCTTGTAGCCCAAAGCTTTGGCACGCACCATCATCTCCATCTGGAAAGAGTAACCTTTGCTCTCAGTGCTCGTGATAACTTTTTCCAGCACGCTCTTTTTATAAAGCCGGAAACTGCCCGTCAAATCACTCACACCGGGCATCAGCATCACGTCTGCAATGAGATTGGCGCCACGCGACGTAAACTTGCGAATCAGATCCCATCCATATACGCCGCCTCTAAGGTCGCCCCGCTTTGCGTACCGCGTCCCCGTCACAATATCCGCATCGGTTTGTTTCTGAATCTTGATCATTTCGGGAATGTATTTGGGGTGGTGACTAAAGTCGGCGTCCATTATGATAACATAATTGCCCGATGCAAACTGCAGGCCATGGACATAGGCCGTTCCAAGACCTAGCTTCCCCGCTCTTGGCTTGAGGACAATTTTGTCTGCGCCCCAGACTTTCTGGAGCTGTTTGGCGATGTCTTGCGTGCCGTCGGGGGAACCATCGTCTACGATGATGACCTCCCAGTCGAGATTACTAGTAATCACACAGACACCGGTCAGTATTAACGATACGTAAGAGTCCCATAATATTGCAAACTGTGTCTCACTTTTCCCGGAATGTCTTCTCGATAAGCCAGCAAATAATTGGTAGATTTCTCCGCTCATTGTATGTCGGCAGGATAACAGAATATTTGTTTTTCGAGGACATTGTGTATGGGTAATACAATAAGACAATTAGAATCACCGCTTGTGTATATCAGCAATCTATCTCAGAACAAGCGTATACAACGACGGTTTGGGTACTGAACACGAGTTATAGCCTGTTGTTGTCGTCGAGGACAGCTCTCAACTTGGCGATAGGAGATGCACTCACCGCCCGGCAGAATTAGGCTGCTCCACTCACGGAGGTTCAACTAATGTTTAATGCGGAGGGAGCACTGTCCTACCCTTCCAATCGCTGTATTAACAACCTCATGAGCAAATACAGGAGATCCTTTTGTTTTGCTTCGCAGCTATGGCCAACAGACAAGATCTGAAGCACCAACGCAGTACCTCGTCCAGGTGTAAGACAACTTCATATGCTCCTTCACCGAAGTGACGACGCACGCTCACATACTATAGCTTCACGTCCGCGAGCATCTACCAAAGGCCCGTTGGACCTGGCTAACGAGTGAGCCGAACCCTGCAACTATGAATGCAGTGACTAATGTGCTTACACAGTGATCCTCTATCATCAGACGAGCCACTGACTCCTAGATCGCCTCAGAAGGTTCCAGTACGGACCAGCGATGTTGGCCAATTGGCTCCATCCACTGCTTTTGATTTGACCTCTCTGAGTGTAGAGATTGATAGTATTCTTGAATCCCATAGCTCTCCTTCGGTTACCAAGGACTTGTCTTTCCTCCTTCGCCCGGAGATTTACCATCCGTTGTCTCAATTGGAAGTCCCTCCTGTGTTCCGCTCCCCATTTTACAGTCCCAGCATTGAGGAACCTATTGAGGTTTCACTTGGTGCTCTCAATAGGTTTCTTGCAGACGGTCAATTCCTTCTGGCTGCTCACCTTAGTGCTGTACTGTTGACTTCACCCAGCATGCGGCCTTCGAATTCCAAGACTATATTTACTCTATTCTACACCCGCTTAGCATGTCTCGAGCTAACCGGAAATGCAGCGCTTGCAGCACAAGAGTCGAAAGCGTTAGAAGATTTGCATTCCACGTTTTACTATGTAGATTCCGACCTGGAAGCTGCCGGTGATGCAGCGCCTCAGATACCGAGGAAGAACTCTTATCACATCGTGCCCTGGCCACTTCGAGTTCTTGCAGTCCGATTGCAGAGCATAGGCTTTGGGGATCCTCGTCGAGGTATCACGGGCTTTTACGAGCTTGGCTTCGAAGCGCGGCACGAACTTACGCGACCCGACTTGGATAAGGCCCAACGACAGATATGGCAGGAAAGATTACAGGATCTCGGCGTCCGCAGTGTCAATGCGCTTATTGAAATGGGCGACTTGGATGCCGCGCAGCGTTCTCTGAGGAATCTTGGGAGTGCGGATAACGTCAGCATCAAATCAAGACTTGCCCTTTTGGCTTTGCAGATCGGGGATGTCACTATTGCTAAGGATATATTGAGCAAATCAGATGTCTTACGAGAGGGTATATTGAAACCCTTGACCAGTATGGCTGATGGTCGCTACGATGATGCTATCGTGGAATGGAGAGCGCTTTTGGAGAACCCGATCAAGTCCCACGAGCCCATGATTGTTCAGAATCTCGCTGTGTGTCTGCTTTACACTGGTCAGCTGAACGAAGTGAGTAAAGCTTGCTGGTCATTTTTGACTTTCAGATTTCTAATCTGATTCCAGGCTCGGTCGCTTCTGGAGTCGCTGATTTCAAATAATCATTCGTTCCGGAGTCTCACTTTTAACCTTGCAACAATATACGAGCTATGCTCTGATAAGGCGCGTGACCTAAAATCCCAGTTGGCGAACCAGGTGTTCCAACAGAACCATACCGGAGAGACAAACCTGAATCGAGCAGCAGCAGACTTCAAACTGTGAAGAAACCGATTTTCCTGCTATAATTAAGATACAAGTGATATGATGCAATGACGCAATCGCAACAATGGCCTCAACCTCTCGCATGCACGCGGTATATAGACAATGCATGATGCCGAAGAGGAAAGCTAATCATTAGTCGCAACGAGACTATATACATCGAAAGCGCGGCTTAGTAGTGTCTCGAGGCCAACCATTATTGCTTTGCCTTGGGTCTACGAATAATAATCATGTCGCCTTCTTGGTCCCAACCAAGCCTCTCCCTTGCTGCAAGACCCTCCCACGTCAACTTATCATCACCAGTACAGCTGGCCAAGAGCCAATTCATGTTGACGCTCAGATATGTTCGACCAACAGCCTTGAGCGCCTGTCTTGTGACCTTTTCCGTTGCCCAGCCCATTACCGCACGCATGTATCCGTCTACTCCTTTGTATGTGCGCCAGAACGAGATCCAGTTGTCATGAGTCAGCGCAGTGAGCGCTTCCGCTACGGCTGAGGAGTGAAAGCCCTGTTCTTGCTTAGATTTGACTAGCAGCTCATAAGCTGTGGCCAGCAAATTCTGCCGGCAGGCATAGTCAAGGATAAGGTAGGATGTGAACTCAGTGAGTTGAGGCGGCGGGAGAGGGTGGGACGACGTGTGCAGGGACTCGAGCAGATAACGCAGGGAGGAGAAATACGACGGCGGATGGCGCGCTAGGATGGAGAATCGTATGGAGAATATGTGAACCTGTTGTTGGAATGCGATGGGGGTCGTAGAGGCCGTTGCAAGGAGCCCTTCGCGCAGCTTCCGGAGTGACATCAGCAGCGTGGATAATTCCGCCGCTGGCGGTTTTTGCCGCCCATCCTGTTGTGTCGCATCTGCTGGACCAAGGCTCAATCTAGCCGTCTTTGCAACGAGGGAATCTGTTTGTTTGATCTGCGTCGGTGATTCTGGTTCTGCACGATGTCTGGCAGGAAAGTTGGCCGGAGGGTTCTTTGTAGCGTCAGCGGAAGCGCTTGCAGGTAGGGAAGCCCAAGCAGCCTCCAGATCATGCGAATAGTACGAGCAAAAGCGCATATAACGATCGACTATTTTGTCATAGAGCTCCTTCTGTGCCCTGTACTCCAATAGTCTGCATGAAGTTAGTTTGCCCTATTAGCTGTCCTGCTAAGCTCAAACCCTACGTCTTATCGCCCTTGGAAGGGAAGCCGACAGCGTCGAGCGCATCGGCGACAGGACGCAGGCGACTAGCCCTTATGTTTGCGGTGTTATTGTTGTTATTGTTTGTGTTTGTGCTATTGTAATTATGCTGTCTTTTGGAGTGCCTTGGTCGCGAATAAGCCTCCATCTTTGATCGTTTCCTAGAGATGTGTATCGGATGCTTGGTTATTGTGACGATGATCAGATTCTTGCCCCACAGCAGAAGGAGCAGAGGGGTGCCACAGTTGCGGGCTGTTTGTATTGTTTGGCATATAGCACGATGCCTTCTCTCGAAGTTGCAGGCTACAGCCACATAGACTCTGTATCCTTATGTTTAAAATTTACTGGATCCGATAGGTGCTATGCGTTCTTTAATAGGTAGTCCCTCTCAAACATCAATTCATGTTGATTGGTACCCCTCCAACTGATACGTTACATGCTACATTCGTGGGCTCTTCACCAATATATATATCTCTCCCCAAGATCGAGAATAGACACTAGGCAATAAACCTGACGCATGATATCGCTGGTGATTTTAGCATTAAAAATATATGCAAAGCTAGGAAGAATACCATAAATAGATAGACAGCTTCCTCCTGAAGCCGATAAAACCGCTACATGTATTGGCTTGCTGCACTATGTATTGTGACGCCTGCCCTAGCATGTGCCGTTTGTTGGGTCAATCATATACTCGGACACAGGGATCAGTAACCTGTCACTGCAACAAAGAAATGCGCGCTAGTAGTAAAGCTGCTAGGCAGAAATATGACGAAAAAAAAAGGCATACCGGTTCACAGATTCACGGTCATAACTGACCTGCAGCCAAAAAAAACAAAAAAGATATCTCCGAGACGGGGAATCGAACCCCGGTCGATCGCGTGACAAGCGACCATCATAACCTAGTAGGTATTAGTGAGAGGGGTCAGACCAACTTGTTGGAGTTGAGACTAACCATTAGACCATCTCGGATGTTGAGATGGTCCGCCATTCTTTGTATTATGGGGATCGTACACCTACAGAAGCAAAGTATGCTTGGGACGTAACTAACCGAGCGCCTCGTTTATACATTATTACGTACAACAATAGAAGGAGGGTGGGCCACCACTCCGATTCGGGTGCTGATCATATATCACGTGACCATTTGGTAGATAGGTTCATCTTCAATCACATCTCAAATTTAAACCATTATTTGGGACCCCTTAAAGGTCTTGGAAAAACTCTGTTCATCAGAGACTTGTACCCTAAAATGCAAAAACTTTTCAAGTCCGAGATGGTCTAATGGTTAGTCTCAACTCCAACAAGTTGGTCTGACCCCTCTCACTAATACCTACTAGGTTATGATGGTCGCTTGTCACGCGATCGACCGGGGTTCGATTCCCCGTCTCGGAGATATCTTTTTTGCTTTTTTTTTACCCCTTTCAATACTCTCTACTCCAGATACCCTATGTTTTAATTATTCAATTTTTGGTTTGTTTCCTTTACTTTGCTGAAAACTCTCTACTGTCTCATTTGTGGATTGAGGAACGAAGGACTTGAAAAGAGTAATCGTCTTACATGTTAATTCTGAAAAATGCAGTATCTACAGATTTCGCCATCGCGGCGATACCTTACTAAAGAACCATTTATACACTTGCCGCCCTAACACCAAATGAAAATGCAATGCCACCTTCATCTCTACAACCAAATAACCGAATATGTTCATTAGAATCGAATCCAAACGGGCATCATCCCATATATAGAGCCATCTACCTTGCTCACACCTGTCCTTCTGCTCCCTTAAAAACGGCTGGCTGATGTAGGAGTGAACGTCTAACGACGTGAGTGCGCGCTTGGTCCTCTTGGTCTCGTTTCAGGGCACTCCAACCTACGGCTTCGGTCTCACCGAGGTGTACAGATGAGATTCCAGTTGGGATTATCGAATATGATGACTTCGTTGATGTCGAGGGATAGGTGTGGGTTGTTGGAACCACGACCGCGGAAGAAGAAAGAGTTGGTACAGCAATTGCGGACGATGAAGAACGTCGTGTTGATGGCCAATCAGTCGGAGTCGGTACCGAGCGAAACGACGATGAAGGTAATGATGAAGATAAATAGGTAGTCTTTGTCGATGTTGGACGATGTGGTTTTGAAGTTGCAGTAACAGTAGTTGTAGGCACAGACGATTCGGGCGCAGTAACCGTTACAGTAACGACGCTGGACGGATCAGAGGTTGGTTGCACAATGGAAATAGCCGTGCTGGTGATGTCTAATGTAGCGGTTGCGACCACATCCGTTACTGTAATGGTCTCTGCTGCTGTCACCGTCGCCGTTGCGCCGCTGTTGACGTTCACGACGGAGTACGTAGCATGTCGTCGTTCCAGCGTGGGAAACTGCTGTGGTGCGACTGGCATGGCCGTTATTGGGAGCAGCAGGGCAACTGGCCCTGCAAGGAGAATGGAACCCTTTAGGAAAAGCATGTTGCTGTATTTTGGCTTTTGGCCAGGATAACTTGAAGCGATTCTCTCAAAGTGTAAATATTGAATCTCAAGAGGCTCGTTATAGCGCTTGAGGAATAATCGCTGCGTGAGGCATGAATTCATACAGTTCGTCATTCAGTCATTATTCCTTTGTTTTGAGAGCAGTTGGCCAAAGAAGTGGGAATGAGAAACAAATTATTATTATATATTTCCAGAGTAATTGTTTATGCATGATATATCAAATGGCGGGGTGGCGTAACGGCGTCGCCCAAAAGGGATATTAGTGGATCCGATCGGTGGCTGGTAAAATATTGACCATTTATTATTGGCCAAAGCGAGACACTAGTCATCCCAGCCACATGAATTACAATCAGCCTAACAGACCCAGGCCAATCAGAGTGCTTCCTTGGCTAGATCTGGGAGGATCTGCAACTAGTCACGTTTCGAGTTCTAGACCTGACGGAGTCGTGAATCTAGACTGCTGCGGTGCCCCTTTAGGGTTCTCATTGACATCAATGAGTATTGATGGAAGAGGAAGAGAGAAAAGAGGTCGACAAGAAACAAACCCATATATTCCGTCCATTGTTACAAGATGATGTCCCGATCACTCACTATACAGCGCACACAGTATATCAATGGAATATAGCCAAATCCTCAACACGAATCAGTCCGGACCCCATCCCAGCTGCCAGCCATCCGGCGCATAGCTGATTGGGATTCCATTCTAGAGCAAGGACATGTTGCGGCTCATCGTAGACGGTGATACCCATCACCCCGTTCACGACCTTGCCATCTCCCCGAGTTGCTCGCGTCAAGCTCAGGCTTTCGACTTCCACCTCGTCTGTAAACCGCACCGTGTCAGGTGTCTCATCATCCTTGCCCCTTGCCCATTCGTGTAGAAACAACCGGGCATGAAAATGCGGCTCCTTTGAATGCATGAACCTACGCAACGCGTTGAGTACAAACACAGAACCCTCGGTACATCCCGCAACGGTAGAAGGGTGCCAGCGGCTACCATTTGCAATCGCAGATACCGTGCTTGGAAGCCGGCCGATGGAGGTGGAAGTGTAGAATCTTCGTATCGATAGACCACGTACAAAGTCATTCTCGTCACTAGAGACAAATGCCTGCAAAAAAGGATTGTACGAGATGTGTGTTGTGCCCATTCGCTGTCTCTGCGTATCGACAACGTCCTTGATTGGATCACTTAGAGAAGTAAGACGCGTGTTACCGTCCATTGATACTGTGGATACGACTTGCGGATGCTGGGGATAGCCTGTCTCTATGTTGTTGATATAAGTCATATGGATCGGAGAAGTGATGTAAGGGATCGGCTCTCCATCAGATCGAGACGTGTCGCACGTAAGAAAGTTGTAAACAGAGATCGACCCATTGGCGCAACCGACAACTATGTCGGTCGGAGACAGCCATGCCATACAAGTGGAGATAGTTGGAGACGGAATTACCGTAAATGCAGCAGAGTGTACGTAGACTGGAAGTCCGTTAACAAAGACACAACTAAACAATGAAGGGAGGCCACATACTATATTCAGTATTCCCAGACTTCTTGCTCACCTTAACGTCTAGTATCCTGGTTCGACCGTCTGAGAAAACACAGGCCAACAGCCCTAAAGGTTCGGTGTTACCGTCTTCGTCCTTCTCACGCTTCTTGCGCGGAATTGTACACCAGTTGAGTTTCCTTATATGTCCAAACTCCATACAGAGGACGGTCCTCAATTTGGGCTGCCTCTCAACGTCCAGAGTTTTTGTTTTATGATCCTCACCCCGTTCTGCATCAAAAGACCAGATTTGTATGGCACCTGGATGGGGTGGGGAAGGAGAGAAAGCCGGTGAGATTGTTGTCGAAGCAGGCGGGTTGTGTTGCTGCTCTTGCTCCGAATTGATAGGAACAGAAACTGCCAAGTATTGTGTACTGCCGCTTTGATTTGGCGCCCATGATAGTGCTTGTACCTTGCCAGAAACGTTTAAGAACCACCCATAACGATTCTTCCGAGTTCCTTCCATAAGACTCTCATCCTTTGCAGTTAAACTATCAAGTGCTTCCGAATTCGTCCTTTTCCTGCCTTTCTTCTTAACGGTGTCTGTTTTTCCAGTTTTATGAGTTTCGCCGCGGCTCCTCCAAGCATTGCCAAAATTCAGGGATTCATTGTGCTGCATGTTCAGGCTCGCTAAACGATCACTGGGTCCATATATGACCTTAATACCGGTTTTGCGTGGTTTGATGAGGAACTTTTCCTGCGCTTGTCTCTCGCTGATGGCTTCAAGGCGTTGTCTGTTCTTGAACTTTGTGCCATGCTGTTCGCTGTAATACCAGTCCCACCCGGTTGTAGCTTCACGTTCTAGGTCTTCTGCATAGACCCCATGGGTGTTACCAGGGCCGTAATCAGGGAAGCCCAATGCTTTGTCCAGTGAAGCCCTGGTGGGGAAGATAGAATCTATTCCAGCTGACCATCGTGACCTGGCGTTGACAACAGCGAGTAAGTCGCGGTCGTCCAAGCCAAAGGTTAGCTTGATATGCATTGACTTGCTCACATGCTCCGAGGGGTTATATACCCCACGGGTATGAATGTCGTCTGGCTGAAACCGGAGTGTACCATCACCCTTCCGCTCACGATAGCGGCCTATACGGTTGCTAGCAACTGTGGACAAGCGCTTAGTAGCTACAGGCATCGCAAGCTCTGCTTCGTCCCGACCAGAGCCTTCGCTTTGAGAGGCACGAGCCTCACTTGCCTCGTCTTCATCTTTACCTAATGCTTCTTGCTCTGCGGCACCTTCGTCGAATTCATCATCCGATTCTCTTTTGCGCTTCTTCGGTCCCGGCTGTGCTGTTCCGGTAGAGGCAACTGACGGCTCAGCAGTTTCCTCGTCATCAGATTCTTCTAGCCCAATATCCTGAAAGGGATCATCTGTATAGTTCTTTTGAGCACCCGACCGGCGCCCGGACCGGCGGATCGGCATCTTTCTTGGGTTGATGCCGATATCAAGTTATCAGTTATGCATGCAAGAAATCGCCAAAACCGCGGCTAATTAGTCGCGGGCCCAGCATGCAGCGATCGAGATAAGATCGTGAATGATGCACAGAGGGTGCGCGCTGTTGATAGGCAGTGCCACTCTGAATCGGTGTGACGACGAACGAAGAGGACAATTGTATGAGGTTGTCGGGACGAAGGAAAGAAGCATAAAGGAGTGAAGGGTTGAAACCATAAGAGGTCTGAGGAAAGCGGTCTTGAATGCCCGTAATTGATGGCGGCACATGCCGCATTAAGCGCGGCTTGCTGTACCTGTACCGTATTGTTACCGATTGTTACTACCCACATATGTAGCTGTCCCTTTACCAGTCGACAATGGTAGAGGGTATGACAATTTATTGATACGCATGTTTGTTCTATGTACTCTACTGTTTTTTAAATGAGTTAACCATGTTCAAGGGCTAAAATTAACGTGGCGCATAACCCATTCCCCTCCTCCACCAGCCTAGCACGCCTCGATCTTTCATGACAGAGCCGAATTCTTTGATGGAGCCAACCTCTCGCAGTCCAGGATCAATTGCGGCAGTGCTGCTTCTTGGATAGCCCTCATCTTCTTGCAGACCAGGTCTTGTCACCAGCTGGTAGTCCTTGTACCGTAATTTTTGCACAGTATTTACCCAAGCACTGACGTCCTCTTCTCGCCCGCTTTCAACGTACATGACGCCGGGGCAACCGCCCGTCCGTAAAAGTACATAGCAGTTGTATGTATCGGCAGCCTTTTTCAGCACAGCGATCTTCTTACGGGAGGTGATGTGGTGTGTTCGGATGAGCGCATTGAAGAGCATCACCTTGGGCGGAAACTCTATAAGTGAAAGATCGCAGCCGCAGGGATTAGCGGTGCCTCTCGCGTGTCGTTTAAATAAGGTTCTTTAGAAAGCCCTGCATCTGTATCTGCAGGCCGAGGAGTTCGCCGAAGAGAAGGTAGATGCTGTCTGGACTCTGTTTGGAGAACTGAACAAAAGAACAAAAAGAACAAAAGACAGTTTCAGGCGGTTAACGGAAAGGCAATCGCTTGCCGGGCGGTGAAGCAATCGCCGGCAGAATAGCAGCAGCAGTTTCAACCGTACGTTGCATACACCGTGAACAGCACCCAATCCAGAGTATTCCGCATATGAACTGCAATATACTCGACCAAAATTATAAAAAACCAATTAAAGGCTTGGATTTTGAGGAATAAGGAGCAGAGTTGAGTATAGAATTAGCCAGGCACGAAGAGCGCCCGCTAGCCATAGCCCGGCCAGCCTCGCTTGCGGCGTCTAAACAGGCACGGTGCCCGCTTTTGTCTGGACCAGCCAGAAGCCGCCCGCGTCAAGGTCCACCATCCGTTTGATCCCATCTCCGTCCACCATCGAACCCATCTCCGCCCAGCTTGCACCGTGTTTACGTCGCCTACACGCCCAGGTAGCGCCTTGCAACACGCTTGAACAACATCGAAGAATTCTCCTGGATACCTTTTATTTCACCAGCTTTTCTGCCGCCATCCCAACCGGCCCCAAACCCGCAGCCCGCCCGCGTCCTCCCCCAACTTCCCCTCCTTCCGGCTCCGACCCTTGAAGTGTCTCCAGCCTCCGCCTTGGCTATTCACCTCGCCCCCTGTATCCAAAGCCTCGCCTTGCCACAGCCTGCGAGCTAAGGACTGTACAAGCGATTTGCTGGCGACTCGTGTGACAACAGCACGGCGGCTTCTTCATGTTACTTGCGATACTGCCAAACTAAGCGGCCGGTGGCTCTTCTTATCGAAAAGGAAACAAAAAAGCGGTATGACCGCTGCCTTCTGTTGATCCTCCCGTCTTTCATTCTCAAAGAAAAGCAGTGCTAGTGCTCAGTGTTCACAACCAGCCGCTGCTCGTGCATAGTCGCCCTTCAAGCTTTTGACCACCAAAATCACACCGACATCATTTCTGATATCATGGCGCCTGCAGTGAACCGTAAGAAGGCCAAGAGGAAGCAGAAGCAAGCTTCCCGTCTCGTTAGTGAGCAAGAACCACACAATGAGGCGTCATCAGTGGGAGTGTCGGAACCGCACCAGCACACAGGCAAGGACTTCTCGGATAATGATGAAGGAGACGTATATGACCATGGCGACCTCGATGGTGAAGGGCAAAGAAACACATCATCTATTCCTAACGGGACAGGGGCCCAATCGAAGCCGAAAAAGAAGAAGAAGAACAAAGCTCGCTCCGCATCCAAAGATACAGGCAATGGCACTTCAATATCACCACCTGCCTCGGTAGACCAGACGCAGCCGCCTCCTACATCGACCTCGAAAGATAGTTCGGTGCAAAAAGGTACGAAGGAACGCATTTGGAACACGTCAACGCAGGAGGAGCGTGAGAATATCAAGAAATTCTGGCTAGAACTCGGCGAAGACGAGCGAAGGGCGTTGGTCAAAGTTGAGAAGGACGCCGTGCTGAAGAAGATGAAAGAGCAACAGAAGCATTCATGCAGCTGCACAGTATGTGGGAGAAAACGCACTGCGATTGAAGAAGAGCTTGAAGTGTTGTATGATGCATACTACGAAGAGCTTGAACAATACGCAAACCACAACCAAGGCGCTTTCCAGAACGGCAACTCAATTGTACCCCCTCCCCGGCTGATGCATCACAATTTACATCACCTTGATCACCACCATACGCATATACATCATCACCACCATCCATCTCACGGTCGAGTCCACGAGCTGCCGGAAGATGAGGATGATTTGGAAGACGATTATGATGATGAGGAAGATGACGAGGAGCCATATAGCGATGATGAACTTGATGATGACGACAGTCGGGATGACCGAGCCGATTTTTTTGCCTTTGGGAACAGCCTCACCGTTAAAGGTAAGCGTGTGTTTATTCTTTGACCCCAGTCGATAAAGGGAGCCTCATCTAACCTTCGTCCAGATGGTATCCTGACAGTCGCAGATGACCTATTGAAAAACGATGGGAAGCACTTCATTGACATGATGGAACAATTAGCAGAACGTCGAATGCAACGTGAAGAAGACACGCAATATGGGATGGCCGCCGCCCACCAGTCGTTACACGCTGGCCACAACCACGGACCATTGGATGAGGATGCGTACGGGGATGATGAAGAGGAGGATGATGATGCGTATGCTAGCGAGGAGGATGAAGACTATGAGGAGGATGACATGGTGGGTGTTTCCTTAAGCCCGTGGCTTATCTGCTTCAAGAATGGCACATTGACTTATACGCTCTTACAAATAGGATACTATGACGGAAGAACAGCGAATGGAAGAAGGGAGGCGCATGTTTCAAATATTTGCTGCCCGAATGTTCGAACAACGCGTGTTGACAGCATATCGAGAAAAAGTTGCCCAACAACGACAGGAGTTACTTCTTCAGGAATTGCTAGAAGAGGAGACACTGAATGAACAGCGGACAGCAAAGAAAGCCCGAGAGGCGCAGAAAAAGAAGGACAAGAAAAGGCAGCAGAAACTAGCCCGCGAGGAGGAGAAAGCTCGCCGGGAAGCCGAGAAAGCCGCTGAAGAAGCCGCCGCCCGTGCCCGAGAGGAGAAGAGACAGGAGGAGCAGAGGAGAAAGAAGGAAGAGCTTCGGAAGAAAAAGGAGGCGGAAAAGAAACAACAAGAGGAAGAGCGACTGCGCAAAGAGGCAGAGAAGCAGAGGCGCTTGCAAGAGGAGCGGGAGCGTCAAGCCGAGGCTGAGCGGAAGCAACGAGAGCAGAAGGAGCGCGAACGAAAGAAACGTGAGGAGGCCAAAAGAAAAGAACGTGAAGAACGTGAAGCCAAGGAGAAAGAGCTGCGAGAGAAGAAAGCCAAACAGGAACGAGATCGCAAAGCCCGCGAAGAGCAACAGAAGCCAAATGCGGATTCCGCCACGAGATCCGAGCAACTTGCTAAGGAGCGCACCCAGCCCCAGCCTACATCACAGTCTGTTGCTTCAGCTTCCAAGCGGATGTCTCAATCTGGTCCCAGTATAATTCCTATGCCGCCTGGACTGCAGCCTTCTCATGGTGCTCCAACTGCGAACTCTCCGCATTTCCAAGTAGCAACACCTATCATTCCAAAAGCTCCCACCCCAGCCCGCACTCGCCAGCCTTCCCAGCAAGAGTCACATGCTTCGTCACCACGCTCCCAGACCGCCAGTGGAACGGAGCCGCTCACATCAGTATCTCCTCAAACGATCCCTATGTCGCATTCGTCGGGAACTCCTACCAGTTCGTCGGGGAAACTTGGTCCTGGTCAGCAACCTGCGCTCCACCATCCACAGCCTTCTGCGCCTCTATCGCCACTGGGCAGTGCTGGAAGATCTCACCCGTTGGGCTACCCAAGTATGAACGGCTTCCCGTCCCATCCTCCACCTGGCATGTCTGGATTTCCGGGCCGACCATTGGGTAACGAGAATTTACCACTGTATCCGCCGCCTGGGCCTGCTGGTGGTCAATATAGGGGGTTTCCGGGAGCAAATGGTGTTATGCTTCCTCCGGGTATTGGTGCTGGCCGATCAATGTCGGGCCCGGGCCGAGGGTTTCCTCTGGATGCGGGTCACAATTCGGCATTCACTGGTCAACCGCCTATTCCTGGAAACGTAGCTGCCAACCACCCTGTTGGACGAACACAAGGGCACTCTCGTCAGACTTCAGGATCATTCGATCGATCCTCTCTGGATGGCCAACCCATGAATGCTCCGATTTCCCGACCAACACCGATCAAGCGCCCTTCAAGTCCCCAGAAGAACGATGGGAAGACAACGGAGTCAGAGGTAGATGACTTGAGCGCTCAGCTGGGCAGCAGTGCTCTTCTCGATGAATCGGACATACCGTTCACATCGAACTTGTCGCAGTCGCTACCAGGCCCACCAGTGCCTAGCGGTTTTGGTCTCTCTCGTGCCAGTTTTGGTGGTTCCCCTTTGTTCCCAGATCCTCTAAGTCGTAAGTACCCGTACTTTCTATCTTTCGAGGCAAGGTGTGTACTAATCTCGGAAACCACAGCGCCGAAACAACCCAGCTTTTCCGGACCGGGAAACACGTGGGGAGTTCAGCCTCCTTTCGGGACCCCATTTGCAGGGTCTTGGGGTGCTCCAACAGGTGAGTTATGGTCCTAGAAGAAACAACCCTGGTTTGGATAGTCGAATACTGATACTGATCCAGGCGGAGGCTGGCCAAACCATGCGTTCGGTCCAGGCGGAAACCATCGAACTCACACTTCGCGACCTGTGGCCGTGCGACTGTTGGTCATCCAGGCGATCAAGAGTCTCAACTCCATGAGCCCTTCCAAATCTGGCCCTGGTTTTCACCCAGTCAGCCGGCTGCTCCAGCAAGTTGAACAGCTGAAGCCTCCGAATGAGCCGTCGATCCAGTTGAACGAAATGCTCGATATCTGCGATACCGAGGGCAATCCCCAAAACGGAGGCGGGTCGTTCATCGTGAAAGAAGACGACGATCAAAACCGCTACGTCAAGTTTGAGCCTGACAGTAACAGTCCCATGGCTGGCCATCGTGTGGGTCTCGCGCCTGGGGACATAGGAAGCCCAGTTCCTATGAGCAGCATACCAGTTTCTTTCGGTGGTATCGGTACTGGCCCCAGTGCTAGGCAATTCTCACCGCCGACGAGTTTCTAAACCCTCTTTGTTCCCTCAACACGTTAGTGTTATGGGTGGATATTACCTTATCAAAAGCATCCTGGCATCATGTTCCATGCCTTTCCTGTCTTGATCATTTTGCTGCGCGTTTTCGGGCCATGTGCGCGTTGTTTTTTTCCAATATCGTCGTGCTAATGGATACTCCCCCGGCTCCATGATTTTTCATTATTGATTATTAACCAATCACATGTTACGGCTTGTCTCTTAGGTTGTTATGCAGCATACCACCATTTGTGTGGAGTTTCTGTTTTCCTTTCTACTCAAGGTTCTCATTCTAAGTGGGTTGTGTTTCTGGTTGTTTCTGTTTTCTTCGGTTTTGCTTGCAGCTCTTCATTTCTATCCCCAGCCAAGTATACCTCCGACACTTTGAGGGGGCCGCTTGAGGTATTCTGTACTGTACGTAGCTTGGAAAATGCCAGCTTGTCTGTGGGACAGATGGCATATTATCAATGACAACTGATGGAGCAGGCTTTTAATGCTGCTGCTCCCTGATGCTCGACTGACACAACGCTTAATCTTGTAGTATAGCTTCCTATACTCTTGTAGTGTATGTGTAAGTGGTAAGATCGCATCATATACTGTGTAATGTACAAATCTACATGCCTGGGCAACTGCTAAGTGCAAGTACAGTATATATCGGGGTTGGCCTAGCGTATGGACGATATACGCACGTTGAACTGTTAGGCTGGTTTAGCGCAACGGACGCTGAGTGGCTGAGCGCGAACGGCTGCTCCGCCGGGTGCCATCATCAAACGGCGAGCTCGTTGCTCCTCCCGGATTCTCCCCCCAGTCTTTCCTGCCCATCATTCCTAATCTCCGTGTCGGCGCTGTCGCTTTCTCATCTATGCCTCTGTACTTGCTGTTGCAGGAAAGAAGAGTGTGACGGCATTGCGCTCTGTATCGTTGTCGTGATCGCTATCTCGTGGGGGTTTCTGCTGAGCCACACCCCATAGCCGCTGCTTCCCCAAACCACCATGTCTCTTTCGCCAACTCCCCCGGAGGACCAAGGCCGGCTCCTCGAAGAGGCCTTGGGAGTGGTGCGCCAGCAGTCGCTTATGATGCGGAAATGCCTGGAGGCTCCTGGTAAACTGATGGATGCTCTCAAATGCGCGTATGTCTATCCCCGCCGTGCCCCGTTACTTCCTTGTGTCTAGGCAGCCGTCTTTTCTCATGTCGCGCATGGATGTTATACTTACGTCTTGATGCAATTGCTAGGTCTACTTTTGTCTCTGAGCTCCGAACGTCCAGTTTGGGCCCGAAACAATACTACGAGCTGTATATGGCTGTCTTTGACGCTCTTCGACACCTGTCCGTCTATTTACGTGAAAGCCACCCGGTGAACCACCTGGCAGATCTTTACGAGCTCGTGCAATATGCAGGCAACATTATACCGCGTCTATATCTCATGATTACGGTGGGGACGGTGTATATGGCAATTGAAGATGCGCCCGTCAAGGAGATCATGAAGGACATGATGGAGATGAGCCGAGGCGTCCAACACCCTGTGCGCGGGCTGTTTCTGAGATATTATCTGTCAGGTCAGGCAAGAGATCATCTGCCAGAAGGAAAAGGCGATGGGCCAGAAGGAAATATCCAGGATTCGATCAATTTCATTTTGACCAACTTTGTGGAGATGAACAAGCTGTGGGTTCGATTACAACACCAGGGACACTCTCGCGAACGCGAAAAGAGGACACAAGAACGACGAGAGCTAGAACTACTGGTCGGGAGCAATATTGTTCGCCTCAGTCAGCTGGTAGATCTGGAGACCTACAAGTCGACCATTCTGCCGCCTTTACTGGAACAGGTTGTCCAGTGCCGAGACGTCTTGGCGCAGGAATATTTACTTGAGGGTATGATGGGTTCTTCTTACGTTTGATTTGCAGAATGGGGCTCTGACTCTTGCCGATAGTGATCACCAAGGTCTTCCCGGATGAATATCACCTTCATACGCTGGATCTGCTGCTTTCGAGCATAGCTCGTTTGAATCCACATGTGGATATGAAGAAAATCGTCATTGGCCTTATGGATCGCCTGTCATCCTACGCTGTGCGGGATGCAGATCAAACCGATGACCCTGCCAAGAAAAAGAAGAACGAAGAAGAAGCAGTAACGAAACTTCTCGAAGACTTTAAGCTTGCTGAAGAGAAGAAGGCTGAAGCGACCAAGGCAGAGCCGGCTCAAGAAAATGGCGATAAGCCTGAAGAGGTTGCGCAGCCTACGGAGGAGGGCAGCAAAGTGCCCGAGCAGCCAGAAACGAATGGGTCGAATCTGACAACTGAAATAAAACTATATGAGATATTCTACGAACAGGTTGTGAATCTGATCAAAACAAGGGGACTGCCTATTCAAGACATTATTGCTCTCCTGGTGTCCCTCGTCAATCTTGCCCTGTAAGGCCTCCTTGCAAGCACCGAAGAGACTGAGATGGCTAATCATTGTTTCTTTAACAGCAATATCTATCCTCAACGGTTAGAATACGTTGACCAAGTCTTGGATTATGCGAACCAGAAAACAGCAGAGAGTGCGGATCAAGCAGACCTGCACTCGGCACCGGCACAACAGAATCTTCTAAACCTTCTTCTCGCGCCCTTGAACTCATATGTGTCCATCTTCACCGCTCTTGCCCTGCCTCATTATATTCCCCTTTTAACATCACAATCGTACCCGACTAGAAGAGCGGTTGCTACTCAAGTTATCCGAAACCTTCTCAACAGCAAAACCACAATCTCAGATGCGGAAAACCTAGACCGTATCCTCCAAGTCCTTAAGGTTCTCATCAAGGAGGGCGTGCCTCATTCTGCAGGCTATCCTGGTATTCATCCACAACGGCGCGGCGAAACCGACGAGACGATTGAGGAGCAAGGCTGGTTGGCCAGGCTGGTGCATCTTATTCAAGGGTCTAATAATGATACGCAGCTTAAGGTATGGGCATTGTGTTCCGTCAGCCGGCTTCAATCCACTGATTGTTATGTAGCTCCTGCAAGCCACACGGACAGCATATTCCGAGGGCAATGAGCGGATCAGATACACCACACCAGCCATTGTGACCGCATCACTGCGACTTGCGCGGAAACTCAAGTCCCGCGAGCATTACGAGGACAACTGGCAGTCTCAGTCATCTACGCTACACCGCTTCATGCACCAGTGTGTTAGCAACCTCTACCAGCGAGTCAACACGCCAGGTTGTGCGGACTTATCACTACGCCTGTTCGTGATGTGTGGCGAGGTGGCCGATCAAACAGGGTTTGAGGAGGTTAGCTATGAGTTCTTTGCACAAGCCTTCACCATCTACGAGGACGCTATCAGCGATTCGCGGGCACAATTTCAAGCTGTTTGCATCATAGCCAGCGCCCTCCATAACACACGGGGCTTCTCCAAAGAGAACTATGACACGCTCATCACCAAGGCTGCCTTGCACGGAAGCAAGCTGCTAAAGAAACCGGACCAATGTCGCGCTGTTTACCTGGCCAGCCATTTATGGTGGGTCGTTGAGAATTCGCAACGAGAAGAAGACTCGGCGAATGTAAGTTCCTTTCACCCGCCTCATTCGGAGCAATCTGTGGTTAACTTGGTGACATCAGCTGTACCGCGACGGAAAGCGTGTTCTCGAATGCCTTCAACGAGCCCTCCGCGTGGCCGATGCCTGCATGGACACGGCGGTGTCAGTCGAGCTCTTTGTTGAGATCCTCAACCGATACGTCTACTACTTTGACCAACAGAATGAGACCGTGACAACCAAGTATCTGAACGGGCTCATCGAGCTGATCCATTCCAACCTGCAGACCAATGATGGCGAAGAGAACCCTAGCCTCGAGAACCCGAAACGTCATTTTCAGCGCACTCTCGACTACATCAGGTCGCGGGATTTTGAAGGGGTTGTTACTGAGGCACGGCAGTAGCCAGCACATATTGTACATGTTCTTGCTCGTTGTTGAAGTTGGTTGGTCGTGTAATGATGCTTGTTCATGTCATGAATTAGGTTTAATATCCTTTTCTCTTTCCCAAGCTGCCTATCTATCTGCTCTGTAGGAATACATGTTCGGCGCCTCGTTCCCTCTTTGACATGCTTACAGTCTCAGATAGAGCTTTAAGCGCCGAAGCTGTCGCATCACAGCTAAGACTTGAGCTTGGAGACAAAGCTGCTACCGACCAGAAGCAAATCCATGTTCAATGACGGAGAGTAACCTGCTTTCATCTGGACGAGATTGGCACATCACATGCAGATGGTTTTGCAGATGGTTTTTCAGCTTGTCTATTGAAGTACTGACTGGATAAGGAGCCGTAGGGCTGAACGCAAACGCAATAACTCGGCGCGAAAGTAGTCGGCTGGAGGCTGCACGGTGGCAGAACACAGTACTGGTTGGATCACGTTAAACAAACTTCTGCAAGATATCATGCAATGCAATATTTTTCACGGCAGAAACGGCCAGGGTAGAGTTGCATTGAACGAGGCTGGTTTTCCGGCCTGTCTTTTCCGATGCTACCGGTTGGAAGACCGAGGCAATTGGCCAGCTCAAGAAGGGGCCTTTAGGCATATTCTCCTGAGTCTAGCAAACAGGTGAACTGGTAAATATAATTACTCGGACATTAGGAGTCCCCCCGTTCAGCGCTGTCTGGTGGATTAAGTGGCCCATCATTTGCGTTAGCCATATGCATACTTCAATAGCTGGGCTTAAGGAAGAGGCAAGATATACTTAGTCTGTCGTACAAGGTTATGCTATAGTTTGCATCCACGTGTAACACAGCTCCTAAAATCTACCCAATGCGGTCAATTCTCCTTGATATTTACGAGCAGCGTTCCCACTTAGACTGCTACCTATATCAAACAGTAAGCATAGAAGCAGACACATTGCCGAAACAATAATGTTACATGGTCGTCGTTCAGGATCTCGGATGAAGGCTTGGCTCAAAAGGCCGAGGCCAAAGTAGTACGCACTTCGCAAACAAACTAATTGGTTTTAAGTAGTTGCTAGTAACTTAGCAGGAATATGCGACCGCCACAAGAGACCGCATGTCTTGCTACCTTAACAGTACAATTCCGACGTGGCGCATAGTCAAACCAGTTCGGGGCTGGGCTGGGGATAGCTGCGGCTGCGGCATCGCAAACAGCCAAGCGCCAAACTAACACCAGTCGGACGCTGACTCTGGACCAGAAGCTGAACTGTCTTCTCCGGTTTTTACCTCTGTTCCTTGCGCGTCCCTCAACCTCCTAGCCCACCGACGAAGCAAAGCCATTCCTTTCGCTTTGTCGATCAGCGTCGATTCTCTTCCCCTCCCCGACATTTCTCGAACGGTTTTGGTATTCTTGTCTCACCCGATCAGCGCCTCCGCCTCACCCAATTCAGCCAGCCAAGGTGTTGGTGTGTGTGCTTCCGGGCTGAACAACGAATCTTCAACGATAACTCTACATATTTATGTGATTTCTCAGTAACTCGCGCCGGCGCCGTCTATAACAAATTGGATCTCCGATCCGTCTCAACCGTGGAGAAGACGCTCTTAGCTTTGGGTTGAATCCGCCTGTCTCACTGCAACAAACCGTCGACTCTTTTTAAAACCGCCAATCTCCCGCCCCCCCCCTCCGTCCTTTGCCGAACGACTGGTCCTCACCGTCATCTTTGGACTTCCTTTCACAGCTGCTCGCTATGGCTCAGCAACCGACAGATAATGTTATCCGGAGGTACGTCTGTTCCCTGCCATGATGGACGAAGGGAGGAGACTGGTCGGGCGGCAGATCCGGGTTGTTGGGCTACTGCTAGTCGAGAGGTCGAGCGGATTCTCATATGCGGTCCCTTGCCGCCGATCTCTGTCGCCTAGACATTCTGCTTCCCATTCATCTAGCCTAAGGATAGGTTTGGTCGCTGACCGCGTCGTGGTTTAGGAAATTGGTTATAATTGGTGATGGTGCATGCGGAAAGACGAGTCTGCTCAGTGTCTTTACTCTTGGCTACTTTCCAACGGTTAGTTCATTGCTCTATACCTACGGGTATCTTGACCTATACTAATCTATGACGCAGCATTATGTGAGTCTCGTCGCATCTCTTTTCTCCAACGAACCTGTCTTCCTCCCTACCGCGACCCCTATCTGACCCCGCCCTCCTAGGTACCGACGGTCTTTGAGAACTACGTCACCGACTGCAGAGTAGATGGACGCTCCGTACAGCTGGCACTGTGGGATACAGCGGGCCAAGAAGATTACGAGCGGCTCCGGCCGATGGCATATTCCAAGGCACACGTGCTGCTGATAGGTTTCGCTGTCGACACCCCGGACTCGCTGGACAATGTGAAGACCAAGGTCAGTCGGTCGGAACCTACAACTCCGTCTTTTCCTAGCTGATCCGTTTGCATAGTGGATCGAAGAAGCAAACGACCTTTGTCCCAATATACCAATAATCCTGGTTGGTTTGAAGAAAGATCTCCGGGAAGATCCCGTGGCGATTGAGGAAATGCGCAAGAAATCGCTGCGATTTTTGACGTCGCGAGAGGGCAGTGACGCTGCCAGCCAGATCGGAGCTCGAAAATACCTTGAGTGCTCCTCGTTAACAGGCGAAGGCGTGGATGACGTGTTTGAGGCAGCGACCCGGGCGGCGCTCCTCACGTTTGAGAAACAACGCAATTCATGCTGCGTGATTTTATGAGCACGGATTACCCTCTTAATTCGTCTTTTCGTCCGAGTGTTTGTGACGTAAGAAGATGAGGTGTTTCCGGTAGCTGGGTATGTATTGCGTGCTTTTGAATTGTTGATATGCTAACATTTGCTCCCTTATACTAGTATCTTCCATCACTTCGACATCTACGAAAAAGTTTCTTTTAACTATACTCCGACGGCTATAGACCAGAAAACAGGCCTAAGCGTTGGAGAATAAGTCTCCCCCTTGCATTGAACCTGGCGTTTTCTGGTGTTTTGTGTAGCTGTGTGTTTGTGTGTGCATGGATATATCTTATTTTCTGAGTTCCTAATGCGCACTTGATGAAAACGTTTTTTTTCTTTTTCATCTCTTGTTTTCTTCCAAAACCATATTATAGTGTTTTGTTTTTCTTCTTCTTCTTCTTTTTCGTCATCATTTCTTTTCCCTCTTCGAGTCTATATCTTATTCTACATACAATTTCGTCGGTTGGTAACTGCGTAGCTTCACTGAATCCTGTGGGTTCTGATTGTGTGTTCGCATTTGTAACATCAGGGAGGCTTGCTAGTTACTACCAAAGCTTATATAGACATGCAAAGCACAATTAACATTGAAACTATGGTACAATCGAGTCGCTGTCTAGACCATAACGACATCGAAATTTTGCATGAGCCGGGCCGCCAAGCTCGTCATGCAGATGTGAAAAGAACAAGACTTTTTAACCTTGTTAGTAGAAACCCAAGCAATATCCATACAGAACATGTGAAAGAAAAAACAATAATTTATACATCTCTCCTAAACAAAGCAAATCAAACCCTCTTCCAGTCATGATTCCACCCATCCTTAGGCGGACTATCCGTCTGCAACCGTCCATACTCAATAGGGAACAGATCGGTGAAAACGCCTCTTTTATTCATCGAAATGCGAAACAAACGAGCACCGCGCTCGCCGCACCCGGTCCGCAGCTCCTCGCATGCCGCGGACATGGCCTGCTGTTGACGCTGGAGTTCTAACTGGTGCGCGGCGCGCAGTTTGTTCTGGTACAGGTTCCAGGCGCGGTGGATGGTCCAGTGACGAAGGTATCTGTTGCGCGAGAAGCGGAGAGGTCGTGGGGTTAGAGGATGGTAGAGGAAGTATCTGATTAGAGCTGAAGGGTTTCTTCTGTTAGTCTCTTCTGGAGAGTCCAAGGTAGATGATGAGTGACCGTAGTGGTTGTGAGGAGTACGTACTGATGCGCTTGTCCGGCTTGTACCCGGAATTTTTCCGCTTGGACAACGATGAGGTAGTCGAAAACGAGGATGTTTGCTGTGATGCATAACTCTGACCGTGCAATGGGGCTGTCGTCGAGGCGATTGCTGGCCGGGTCGACATGGGGATACGGAAAACGCTGGCCAAGGAGGCCAGCACGGGGGATAGCGACCGCATTGACGACAGACAACTGAGGGAAGTTGTAGAGGAATAGCTTTTTTTGGTTTTTAAGACACACGCTGACTGTTGGAAATCGCCGGTCGTACGTGATTCAACGGTTGTTGGGGTGTGCGTGTTTGTCTGTTTGTCTGTTGTTAGCCGGTCCAAGTCTTCTTCGAAGTGGAAAGTCCCTAAAACCAATTCAACTAGCGGGTACTCCTAAGACCCACACTAAACCAAGAACGCTTGTAGTACATGTTTCCGGCGGATCCTTATGGCAATGCCTGAGTGGTCTAGTGGTATGATTCGTCGTTTGGGTCAACATTGAAGCCAATTTCGACGAGGCCCAGGGTTCAATTCCCTGCTCAGGCCTTTTTTTTTCCTTCATGATTTCTGTCTCTTTTTTTTTTTTTTTTTTTTTTTTTTTTTCCTTTCTTTTTTTTTTTTTTTTTTTTTTTTTTTTTTTTTTTTTTNTTCCTTTCTTTTTGTATATTTTTACTTTTCTATTTTTAATTCGTTTGGGTTATGCACATTTCATGTGCTTGGTGCCATGAGGTAATTATAACATTAATGATTGGTAGTTGGAATACCTAGCATTATTCATGTGTCTAACCTATGTCCATGTTGGTTGCGCCTGGGCTGTTCCTTGTAGAAGAATGGAATCTTTTTGAGATTCCACCACCCAAACGCCATTTCGTTACGCCGTCGTTCGTTACTTGAAAATAGATTTAAAGGACCCAAGACTCTCTATTATACAGTCTTCTTCTTCTGCCGGTCGTAATTCAGCACCCGTCGTTTGCGATGCGTCTGTGCAAGTCTCCAGCGGCAGTAAAGCACCAGTGCATCCTTGAGCAGAACAAAGAGGCAGCCTCCAATCACGCTGCGTCCCCATCGGCTTTGCAGGAGCCCGGCTCGGCCTCTGTCGAGTATCGACGGTGGGGTTGTCCAAGACCTGGGTAGTGCGAATTTCAGCAATCCGCCCATACCAGCTGAGATGGCGGGAAACAACAACGCGCCTAGGATGGTGTCGGCGAAGTTGCTTGTATCGTAGATGAGATCTTGTCGGCGGCGACCCAGAAGTTGCTGGTCTTGGTCTTGCCCGTCTGGCGCGATACCGTTTTGCGCTGCATTGTTATCGTTGTTGGCCGCCCGGTTTTCATTCCCGGCCCGTGCAGCACCGCCAACATGGTTTTCTTGGTCTTCATCGACACCAATCTGTAATTCCAGGTCGAACTCCATCATGATGCCGCCGTTACCGACTCCCAAGGGCCCCTGCTGGCCGCCCTCTTGAGCATCGTCTTGATTGTTATCACCTTCTCCACCCCGAGGCTGGACTTCGGCCAGCCATTTGCGCTCAAGCTTGCCGAACATCCGCTCATATAGGGCACCATAGATACTCTTGACATAGGGCAATGCTGCAAATGTCATGGCCGCGCTAGGCGGCCACAAGGAGCCTTGGGGGTCCAGATCACCTTGATTATGCGTTGCGAACAATAGGACCGGAATAGCGGGGAGAACACCTTCAGCCCATCGGAAGCGCGAGAAGACGAGCACCAGAGGGATAAAAGGGATGCCCACGTTACGAGCAGGACTCCATGAAATATCAGTGCTATGGTCGAAAATCCGCTGTGCGTCCTCTGTGCCAAACACAAGGTAGATCGAGTACACGCCATGCGCACAGCATCCAGCCCACAAAGTACCCGCAAACGTAAAGACAAGTCCCGGCAGAACCAGCTTGCCTGCGAGTTTCTCACACGCCCGGACAAAATCGACCACGTAACTGCGGGGGCGCGAAATGACGATCTCGGATTTGCACTGTGGGCACTGCATTCTGGTCTGACCGCCATTGCGCTTGCGAGAGCGCGGGTTCTCGAGCTCGGCGAGCCAGTCCAACAAGCAGGCTTCATGCGCAGTCAATGCACATGGACACGGAGACCGCCAGTCGACGTTGTGTGGCGAGTCCTCGGTTTCATCGGTGTAACAGATCCAGCACTTTCGAGGCTCTTCGGTCGTCGACAGTTCCTCTGTCTGGGCTCGTCTAGGTCTGTTTGCATCTCTTTGTGCTTGTGCTTGCGCTTGACCATCGTTGTTATTTTCATTTCCCGCTGTGGCTTCTATCCGAGGTGGTGGCGAGGCCGGCAGATTGGCGGCTTCAACCGAAGGTGAGCGGTTGAGAAACACATCATCCGACGCTGTCGTGCTGCTTATTGTTTCATGTTGGTCATAAATTGTAGAATCGGATTCGCCGTGCTCCTGTGTACTGGACGAAGGGTAACCGGCGGTGGAAGACCGCGTTCTGCGAGAGCTGATCTGTCGAGGAGGAAGCGATGCCATGGTTGGCGAGAACGCCAGGCAAGGTTCCTTTTGTATTGAACTTGGAAGCGAGACAGGCCTTATGATTTTGATGCGCTCATAGTCGGTCAATCTGCAGTCGTAGGATGAAAGAGAATATGATATAAAGATGGAAATGAGTAATGAAGGACGAAGTTGTCGAGATGATGCTGTAATCGGCAACATGAGCCAGAGCCCGGTGGAGCCCCGATGGCGGTGGAGTCATCGCTGGCGTTCCCGCTTCTGTCATGATGTGCTCGGCCTGCAATAGAGTGCCGAGGCTCAGCACAGTCAGCCTCAGTATATCTCGGTTACTTTCATTTTAATCTTTCTTTTCTTTCCTGTGGTTTTTCCTTTGAAATGAAAGAAGTTCACTGCCATTATAAACACTATATATATACACCTGTAGGAAACTTACGGTGAACCGAAAGGAGGAAAAAAAAAAAAAAAGATAAATTGCCGGCCAAGTGAGTAGGTCGACAAGTCTCCAGATGCATATGCTTTGAGAATAAAACTGTTATCATAAAGGGACTTTTTGTACAAAGAGCAGCCAAGAAAACGCCCAGGACTTCGCAAATCAACGATAGCAGATGACAGAACGACACGGTAGATAGCACCCATTCTTCCCCATGTCACTCCCATGTTTTACTGTTTAAAAAACAACACCTCGCTTCTTCATCAGAGCTTTCCGCTCTTTCTCCTTGGCTGTAAAAATTTAAGGGTTAGTAAGCTGTTCTGTGACGGGATGGATGTTTTGACGTACCTTCATCGTACAAAAGGAAATCGTGAAGAGCTCTTCCGGCCGGCACCATAGGCAGGACAGGAACCTTCTTGTCGGTGAAGACTTCCAACAAAGCCGGGCCATCGCTCTCGATGAGCCACTTGAGCTTCGCTTCAACCTCGTCGGGACGCGTGCACCGTTGTGCCTGGACTCCCATGGCCTCAGACAGCTTCACAAAGTCGGGGTTCTTTTGATGCGTGTGTGCATAGCGATCTTCGTAGAATAGGTTCTGCCATTGTGTGACCATACCCTGTTCCTCGTTGTTCAAGATGACCACCTTGACACCGATGTTGAACTGGGCGGCAGTGGACAGTTCGGTCAGGGTCATGTTGAACGAGGCGTCACCGTCAATGTCGATGACCAAGGCATCCGGGCGAGCGACTTTGGCACCAATGGCAGCGGGCAGACCGAAACCCATGGTTCCGAGACCTCCAGAGGTGATCATGGTACGAGGATGGCGCCAACGGAAGTGCTGTGCAGCCCACATTTGATGTTGACCAACACCGGTCGTGATGATGGTGCGGTCCTTGATAGGATTCGTCAAGTCACTCAACTTCTCGATAAAGGCCTGGGGCTTGATGGGCCCCTCGGGCGTCTGCTTCTCATACAAGGACAACGGGAAGCGCGTCTTCCAATCGTTCAGCTGTGCAAACCACTCTGGTCGTTCGGTCACCTGTTTGACCTTTGGCAACAGGAGCGCCAAGTTCTCGGCGCAGTCACCCTCAACGGCTTCGGTGGCTTCAACCACCTTGTTGATGTTCTTGGGCATCACCTCGAAATGGACGATGCCACCGCGGCCTTCAGCCGCAGCCGCTTTGGCCTGTGGGGCAAATCCAGCAATGTTGAGGGTGACCCGGTCATCAAAACGGGCACCGAGGGCGATGATCAGGTCCGCCTCCTGCATGGCCATGTTGGCGTAAGCAGCTCCGTGCATTCCCAGCATGTGGAGCGACTTGGGGTCGAGTTCGTCAAAGCCACCGAGACCCTGGAGAGTGGTGGTAACCGGGATGCAGGTCTTGTCGGCAAACTCCTTGAGGAGCTTGGGGCCGTCGGGTCGAGCCAGGATACCCTGTCCGACATAGAGGACAGGCTTCTCGGCCTTGTTCACCAGAGACGCGACACGCTTCAGAGTGCTCTCGAGCTGGTGACGACCAATTTCGCGCGCGGCATGGCTGGCGGCACTTGGATGGGATGGGAGAGTGCTGTTCATAGGAATGGGTTTCCGAAGGATACCGCCAGTGATGTCCTTGGGAAGATCGACGAGAACAGGGCCGGGGCGACCGCTCGTTGCGATCTCGAAAGCTTCCTTGATACGGCGAGGAAGTTCGGCCACACTCTTCACCATCACGTTCCACTTGGTGCAGGCACGGGAAATGCCAATGACATCGGCTTCCTGGAAGGCATCGGTGCCAATGGCAGACGTCGGCACTTGGCCACAGAAGACGACCATTGGCGTTCCATCCGACAGGGCATCCTGCATGGGGGTGATGACATTCGTAGCTCCGGGCCCGGATGTCACGAGGACCACGCCCGGAAGTCCGGACGCGCGAGCATAACCCTCGGCCATATGGCCGGCACCCTGTTCATGGCGCGGCAGGATGAAATCAAAGTGTTTTGAGTTGTAGATGGCATCGAAAACTGGGAGAATAGCACCGCCAGGATAACCGACTAGACATGGAAGTCAGCAATTGGCGACCCATCCCCCAAAGTCTGGGACATCGGAATCGGATGACTCACAAACATGTTTCACTCCTTGGCGGAGCATCATCTCGTGAAAGATCTCACCACCACTCAGTCCGACGAACCTATCCCAGTCATCAGAATCAGAGCCAATGCAGATTTGTCTTTTGTTGTCCTCAGAAAGAACAGGATTCACATACGAGTCATCGAGCTCGGGCAATTTTCTGTTCTCCAATGGAGACACATTTGTGCGTGGCGAATCTTGGTTGAATGCCGGGCTAGGGACGGGACGGGCATCGCTGAAAGAAGAATCATTAGCCAATCCAAAACGGATAAAAAAGAATCCCTGGCGACAGAACGAAAACTCACGAAGAAGCAGTTGCCGTGCTGGAGTCTCGCTTTGAGACCATCCAAGAACGGTGGGGCGAGATGGCACCGACAATGGAAGAGGAAGAAAATTGCCTTCGACCGACGGTCAATGATCTCTGGGTGGGCAAGGCGCGTAAAGCGCTTTTGGATGGTCTGAGAGACATCATCTTGGGCAACAGATGACGGCCAGGCCACCAAGAGAAAGCGTGGCAGAAAGAGAGGAGATGGTCCGAAGATTGTGAGGAGAAGAATCAGGCCGGTAAGTTGCTTAGACCGACATTTAATATTGTTCGAGCAGCGAAGAATCTCCAGGATCTCTCACATGGGTTAGCCGGGGCCCGCTGTTTGCGCGCGCTCTGACTGGCTGCCGAGGACCAGGGTGGCGCCGAAGTCGGCACACCGCAGTGCCAGATACAGCGATACACTGCAATTACCGTCATCGCGTAATCTTACCTGCCATTTTGCGCACATCACCGTCCGCAATAACGCGTAAATACGGGATCTAACGAGAAATACTAAATTGCGACCAACCGTTGGACGTGACTCATCAGCCCCAAGGCTTCAAGCTTTTTCTCTCAGGTGACTCATTGGCCCTCGCGATTGTCCCTCCCGATCTGTTCTCGATGTTCTTCTCTCGCGCTTGGAAACGAGTCGATTGCTCTGGAGAGACCAGCACAACAGCTCCTCCGATTTACGGCACACCCGTCGCCTGCAACTAGAAGTCTAATGCACGCTGTGGTGGCTAGTCCTCACTACGACCTTGGCTACTTTTAGTGTTTCGCCCTCACATCAGGAGGCCGGAGTAGAGCACATAGCGCCGAATGGCCCATTATTGGTCCGTGTGATGATGCGGGGAGAAAGCTGGCCATCTGCCGCCGGCCAATCACAAGGCTGTTGATAAAATCATCTTGGTGTGCGATAGGATTAGAGATGGATACATATGATTGACGTACGGAGTAGCGCTATGCAGACTGTCACTACCTACTTCGTAGAGTCAGCTTTGGTTAGTTTCAGGTCGACCTGTACCTTCCCCGAGCTGCGTTGCGATCCGCATCGTACTTGCTAGGCACAACCACCCTGAAAAGATAACATTGAATCTCATCCAATTAACACCTCATCAAATGCACAATTGGCTGGGAGCAGAAGGGTCATCAGGCACGCAGCCATTATCAGCATCTTTGCATGTTTCGCAACACAATTTCTGTGCAGGTGATAGTCAGCCCAGTCTCGTCTGCGACGTCAGGAGTCGATGGGTATACGGAACATGGTCCTAACTGGACACAACCGTGTATATATGTATAATGAATATATATACATATATCAATCTTATGCAGGTATGCAGCTATACCGCTTGATCTCATATTACCCTATTAGCCTTGCAGGGACATGGACGTCATCGCGGGACCAATCAGTCCACCGAGCCTCTCTGGCAACGGTTTAGTGCGGGGAGCGTTGCATCTGCTTCGCGCTTTTTCTGCTCCCAAATTATCCGAGCATGACAGCTGTGTGTCGCGTCCATAAAAACACCATTTCACCACAGTCTTTTTTTCTCCTGCTATATGCAACTTTATAACCAGGCAAGGATCACCTCGTTTACCGAAACGGCCTTTTAAAGACACGCCCTTGAGAAGCCCGTGGCAACAGCATCCGTCACACACGCTCCCCGCTTCCCCGCGATGGCCCCGCAACAACTGATCCCCCAGACAGAGAAGATCGCAGACGTCTATGCGACTGACGATGCCTCGGCCAAAGCGGTTGCCCCCGAGATCAAGGCCCGCTGGCAGAACCTGATCAGTCAATTCGTCAAGGTGTATGGCAAAAAGCCCGACTTCGTCGCGCGGAGCCCCGGCCGTGTAAACATCATTGGCGAGCACATTGACTACAACCTCTACGATGTCCTGCCTACCGCCGTCAGCGTCGATGTCATCATTGCGGTCAAAGTGGTCCCAACCGAAGGCTCCGAGGCGACGGTGAAGATTTCCAACGTCAATCCCGACAAGTTCCCCTCGCGCGAGTTCACCATCCCCTCCGACAAGGATATCGAGATCGACCCTACCAAGCATGAATGGGTCAATTACTTCAAGGCGGGTGTGCTAGGTGCACTGAAGTTCCTCCGAAAGGAAAAGGCTTCGATCACGCCGGTGAGCATCGAAGCCCAGATGGACGGTAATGTCCCACCCGGTGGTGGTATTTCCAGCAGCGCTGCCTTTGTGTGCGCCAGTGCCCTGGCCGTTATGAAGGCCAATGGCCACCATGTGTCGAAACAGGACCTTCTGGACTTGGCTGTTGTCTCGGAACGGTCTGTGGGTGTGTACTCTGGAGGGTTTGTTGCCATTGCTTGACCTTTGCTGCTGACCCGGGCTGATGATCTCCCCAGAATGGACCAGGCTGCCTCCATCTTCTCGGAGCGAGGTTATCTACTCTACACCAAATTCTTCCCCAAGTTCTCCGTCGAGCACGTCCCAGTGCCCGAAGCTGACGAGGAAGTCACCTTCCTAGTGGCCCAGAGCTTCATCACTTCCAATAAAGCCGAGACCGGCCCTCGCCACTATAACCTGCGTGTTGCGGAATGCACCCTAGCAGCGGTCGTGCTGGCTAAGCTCAGCGGCGTCACTCTGGAGAAAGACACCAGTTCTCTTGGCTACAGCCTGCGGAACTTCCACGAAGAGTTTATCCGCAAACAGGGTCGTCTCCAAGAGCCCTTGGACTCCCAATTGGATTCGGTCATTCAGACCACGACAGATCTATTCACCCAAGAACAAGGATACACGCGCGAAGAGATCGCTAAATTTCTCGACATCACCGTCCCCGAGCTCGAGTCGCGTTTCCTTTCCTCCTTCCCCGTTCAGGCCGAGCGATTCCTGCTACGCCAGCGCGCCCTGCACTGCTTCAAAGAAGCTCGCCGTGTTCTAGACTTCAAGGCCTGCCTGTCTCAGGCCAAGAAACTCGATGAACCACGCCTTCGCTACCTCGGCAAGCTCCTCAACGAAACCCAAGAATCCTGCCGTGTGGACTATGACTGCAGCTGTCCCGAAGTCGACCAGATTTGTGACATTGCACGTCGCGCCGGCGCTTGGGGCAGCAGACTGACGGGCGCCGGATGGGGAGGCTGCACTGTGCATATGCTTCCCAAGTCCAAGGTAGACGCTGTCAGCCAAGCGCTCAAGGACGAGTACTACGCTCAGAAATTCCCTGATCTTTCTCAGGAAAAGCTGGAGCAGGCTATTGTCATTAGCAAGCCTTCAAACGGTTCTTTCTTGTAAGATTCCTTCGTCTTGATTTTCAATGACATGCAGTTTGCTAACATACTAACCTCGACAGAGTTCACGGTGCCGCGCTGGATTTCTAACGCTATTCTGTTGCCTATTGATTGGTCCTGTCATGTCTTGATTATCCTATTATTATTATTGCAGTAATATAGATAGACGATGAATCCCGATGTAATATTATAATAATCAACCCGGGCTCTGAACATGTCTTTTGGTAGGAAAACAGGACTGCAAACCTCCCCGGCCAGAGTCGGCAAAAGTCGACAATTGGTGAAAGCGGCCTTTTCAAGAGGAAGCCGCACCTGATCTCCGCGAATTCCGGTCCTTTCTGTGATCCCCTAGCTTGCACCGTTTGTGGAGGAAACGCGAGGTCTATCTTGCAGGGGGCGCGCCAAAGGCCGGTGCGTACTGACTTTGTCGTAACAAACCAAGCACTGACAGCTTGAAAGAATCGAGATTTTGGAATGCAAAACCCCTCTCACAAGAATATTCAGGTCTTTTTCTTGAAGAAATCACTCATTTTCTTCATCCCACTCGTATTAACTTTCTTCAGGTCTCGCACACCACGCGACTCAGAAAGCTTCTTTTTCTTTTCTTCCTCTTCCTTTTTGCGTTTCTTTTCCGCCTGAGACTCGGCAGCCTCATCGTCCAGTCCTCGCTTGCGCGTGTAGTTTCCGGCCGCCTGAAAGGTTGCGTTTGCTTCAGCACGGAGAACTGCGAGTTCTTGGAGTCGGTCGTCCAGAGGCTTGAAATCAATCGGACTTTCCGGGGATTTCAGCAACTCGTCGATGCTGTTTGACAGGTGTGGCGGGAGGTAGGACTGTCTCATAAATGAGAGCGCAATGCGTAGTCGGAGTAATCTTGTGATGCTGTCAGAAGATGATATATCGTCCACCGTTGACAATGGCTGTGTAGCCGGCGTCGACACGCCGGATTGTTCTTCAGACATCGTAGTGACTGTTGTGGTGACTGTGGATTGTGTTTCTAGGGTTTCGGATTCCTGGCTCTCTTCATTGGTCGTCGTCGAAATGGTTGTTTTTACCTCTTCTTGCGTCACGCCCATCAAAGGAGAGTCCAGCGCCGTACGCACAAACCGCTCTTCTAAACTGAGCGGCAGTCCTTGTGCAATCATGCGCTCGGCTTTTGCGATCAATTCATTCACAAGCTTTGTCTGGTTGAAACGGTAGAGCTTCTCGTCGCCTGCCTCCATGGTGTCGCAAGTCGCCTGCATTCTCCGTTCAAGCGTAGGTCTGAAGGTTACATCGTATAGTATATGGCGCAAATGGGGCGCGAGTTCGTCTTGGGAGTCGAGAATATCATCAAGCGGTTGGAACATATGCCTTGTCGAGCTACTGTTCTCTGAGGGTGCTATAATCGGCAGCATGAAGAATAGCACATCAATCGGTGTTGCAATTAGGAGCTCTGCCTTTTTGGCCACATAGGCCTTTCCGCCGTCCTCGTTTGAGCCTTCCTTCTCCGAGCCGCGCTCTGATGTGAAAAGGATACTGCTGGGCGCCCATGGCGTTGACGCAACACTAGTGAATTCGTACAGGCCACCGTGCTGAGGGTCGAAAAAAAAGCGACTGGAAGCTCCAGTGCTTGGATTTTCGAGTGTTAGAAACCTGGCGGCATTGCTTCGTTTTGACGGCAAAATGAAGGTGCGACTGGGCACGTCGACAGATCCCAATGGCTTCTTCTTTGTGTCTGCTTGTTGTTCTTCCGTTGGTGTCGGTTTCGACGCGGTTGTGCTTTTTGAGCGTGTCTTTGGCATTGTGAGATGGGCCCGTACTTTGGAAGGACCGTTGTGTATCAATCTTTTGTCTTTTTCTCTGTTTTGAGAGCAAGCACCATATATTGGTTGCTATTCGTGATATGGTTTATTTGACATGTGCCAGAACCAGCATAGTCGTGAGCGGATCATTACTGTAATTCCCGCGGAGGACGCGTCGCGCGGAGGCTTTCTACTGCGGACTGTAAAGCCAATATAGTAAGGCCCAATGATTTTACGATACCCGTATACAACTAGGAGGCTCCGCTTACCGTTGACCCGTTCAAAAGGGTATCGTAACATAAATTACACATATATACCAGAAATGCATATATACACAACTCGCTCGCCGTACTGCGACGCGTCAGGGCGGTCAGTTATGCAGAAACCGCGATCCAATCACAGCCGCACGTCATATTAGGCTGGATCATTAGTGCCTCACTGTCTCGGCCTTTTGAGCCCTTGATTGACACTTCCAGCTCGTCTTAGATCTAGAGGAACAGGAAAAAAATCGGATTCTCACTTCCATCATCTCTCTACTCTGCTTCATGCAAACACGTCCGGAGTCTGCTATCACCGCGGTATGGTGGGGTTCCTGAGCCGCACTATGATCGACACACTGCTATGGGATCAAGACGAATGAACATACGGATCTGATTGCCAACGACACAAACTAGTAAGTATACTGTGTCCGGTCAGTAATCCCTTCACAATTAGCTAATCGATCCTGTTAGTGGTCGAACCCCCATCATGGCCCCCCAAATCGCCTCGGGAGGCCCTACTCGTCTCACCAGGTGGTCGCAGACGGTTTCTCGAAATGCGTCGCGAGCGAGAAGCCCATGAGCCGCAGTCGCCTTTGAAGCGATCAAACACGACGCCGAATTTCCGTGGTCGGAGTCTCCTGCAGGACGGCAACGAGGACGAGCAAGCCGGAGTCGGCGACGATGATGACGATGAAGACGAGGAAACACTGCAATTAAAGCTAGCCGCCATTGAAGCAAAGCTCAAGCTTAAAAGGCTACAGCAGGGCAAGTCTGCGGCTCGGCCAGCAACGGCTTCCTCCGACGGGGACGACATCCGTCAACGACGGCCGTCGTCTCCTACGCGGCCGCAGAGCAGGCTGAATGCAATGCGAGAACGCTTAGCGGCGTCTGAGCGCGGCTCCGATGTCCAAGTTCCATTGTCTCCCTCCAAAAAACCTGTTGTCCCAGATCCAGCATCCCCTCGCAGAGCGTTGTTCAATTTCAAGAAAGCGAGTGAAGTGTCGCTGAAACGACCGTCGAGCTCTCGAGCGGGGGGCCGGCCTACAAGTTCATTCGGTTCCGGTACAAAGCCTTCATCGGCCATGAGTCAAAACGGCAACGACCATGATTCCTCCGATATATGGTCACCACCCGTAGAAGACTTGAAACGGGCAAAGTCATTTAGCGAACGAATTGCCGAGAGCAGGAACTCCGATAAAGCTAAACAAGAACGGGCTAAGAGGATACAAGAGAATAGAAGCTCTGCCTTTGCCGTCGACAAGGGAGAAATCGAACGTTATAAAGAGGTGGCCGCTTCAAAACCTCAATCGACATCTCCTAAAAGACAGCAGGCAACGGAATCATTCACCCGTGAGGATGTGCTGCAGTCATATGGCGGTGCATATCCTTTAAAACGGTCTACCACAGCGCCAGTCCTTCGAGAAGCGTCATCAGCACCCATTAGCTCCCAGTCCAAGACGACAGCCCATTCGAAGGAGAGCAGCAACATGCCAGAAGCGGACGGGTCTAAATTCGAACCTTTTTCATCTCTTAATCTCTCCAATCGGATTTTACCTCACTCCTTCCTTGTCCGAACTCTTGAGAACAAGACAATGCTCCGAATACCTCAACTCCTAAAGACAGTAAAAGCACCCGACTTCGAATTGCCAGAAACAATTGACGGCGACTATGTTGTTTTCGGGATTGTGGCATCCAAATCAGACCCGAGACAACACAAAGAAAACAAGACCTCTACGAAAGAGGCTGACATGTTTGATGACGGGCTGAACAACAGCGAGCAATACATGGTTATCACGCTCACAGATCTCAAATGGACGATAGATCTGTTCTTATTCGACACCGCTTTTCCGCGATACTACCGGCTCTCTGAAGGCATGGTCATTGCTATACTCAACCCGACAATCATGCCACCACCGCCTAATAAACTCGACACCGGCCGCTTCAGCCTCTGCCTGTCTTCCTCTGATGACACCGTGCTCGAGATTGGGTCCGCACGGGATATTGGATACTGCAAGGCAGAGCGTAAAGATGGCAAGATCTGCCGGTCCTGGGTCGACGCCCGTTTGACGGAATTCTGTGACTTCCACGTCGACGTGCAGATCCGAAGAACACAGTCGCAACGAGCCGGAGTCAATGCGGGTACCGGCATGTTCGCCCCCGGCGGCCGCAGTGCACCACGTATCGCGAACTTTGCTTCTTCACGTAGTGGCACCAACGCTCGCAGTGGTGGCCTCGGAAACGCAGGTCCAAGGGGTCTCAAGCCCGAGGGCGCCAAATACGACTGGGGAACACAGTCTACATACTACGTCGCTTCAGCACCTAAATCGTCATCCGCTCGTGCGAGCGGCGGTCCAATGCACCCGCACCACCATCGCCCAGGAACGGGGAGCAGCTCAGCTGCGTCTCTGATCGACTCGATCGACGACAACCCGTTCTCGGCAAGCAACAACGTGCGCGGCAACGAGACCAAGGAAGAACGCACGCGTCGACGTCTCCTCGAGGACCAGCGTGAGCGCGACATTGCCAGGAAGCTCGGCTCGCGGAGCGGAAACACAGGATCCGAATACCTTCGCGCCCGACTTGGACAGGCCAAAGCCTTGTCGTCCTCATCAGGCTCACTAGTCTCTGCATCACCGGCCACAGCGACAAAGGACGCAACAGTGGCAGCTGTAGCTACACCGTATCTCTCCCGCAAAGCGGACTCGGTCAGTCTCAGTCCGATCAGAAAACGAGCCCATGAAGAGGACAAGCCATCATCCAAAGCAGCCGCAACATCTGTCAAAAAGACTCGATTTATCACTGCAAAGGGCATCCGGGAAGCCGGGAGAGATAGTTTATGTGAACATGAAGCCAGGCAAACGATTATGAATGATGACGACGACGAGCTAGATATCATATAGTTAGTGAGACGCGAAGATTAGAACTGACTTTCACTACGTAGCTTTTCCTTCAATTGATACCCAGTTTAAATCTTTATCTACATATAGTAACAGATAAATTCTTTTCTTAGTCAGATCTCCGAAAAGAAAATCTCTACAAAAAGATTACGAGAACTGAGGCTAACTTCCAAGCTCAAGTCAAGCGATTCGTCCATTCTTGCTGAAAAGGCTAAAACTAAAAACTGACTATTCACTCCTTGTACTGAGTGCAAAACAAAACACAGCACATCCATGCGTCGTGGAAAATATTCATAAAAACGGAAACAAGAGAGGTATCGTGGATCAAGAGGTCTTTTTGTATTGTGAAAACAACTCCCAAACTCCGCGTCGCACCCAAAACACGAAGACGAAAAGAGAAAAGGAAGAAGAACAGACAAATCCCGTCTGAATAGTCCTCGGCCGAACAAACAATTAACAATTAAATTAAAAAGAAAGAAAAAAAAAAAAAGAAAGAAGTATTTCCCTCGCCAAGTTCATCATATGCACACGTTGGAGACCGACAGCTCGAGTGAGTTTGTAACCGAATGTTAAAGTCAATTGCCGCGAGTCTTTTTAGCGACAGGGGCAGTGGTGACGGGTGAACCATCAGCTTCGCGCTTCTTCGGCGCAGATGCTGCCGGGGGCGATTGCTTTTTTCTCTTCCAGATATCAAAAGGGCTACCGCGGGTCCCTCTCTTCTGGGTCTCAGTGATAGCAGCGATATGTGGAGTGACGCCATCAGACAGACGACGGGAACGAAGAGAACGTCTTGGAGGAGTCTCCTCGGTGGCCTCCTTAGGGGGCGCTACGACACCATCATTGTCGTCGTCATCCGCGGGTTCAATCTGTTCGTCAATGTCTGTGGTTGCCTCTTCGTCGTCGTTGTGGGACGGCGGTGGCACCTCTTCGGTTTTTGTTTTGCTATTCGATGGAAACAGAACGCGGCCCTTGATGGCGGAGCGGGTGATGCGAGGAACGTGAAGATTGACACTGCCATCTAGCAAGTCTGGGCGGTTGACAAACAGGCCCAAGTCTTCATCGTCACTCTGCTCTCTGTCATCTTTCTCGTCGAACTTGCGGAACACCTTCTTTCCACGGCTAGAGACAAACAGCAATTAGCAAACGAACCAGGTTGGAAAAAAGTCCTTGTGGACACTTACAATGTGTACAGCATTCCATCATCACGATTCACGGCATCTTTTGGTTCAGGCTCTGGGGTCGCAGAAGAGGCCAATTTGCGGCGTTTGGGCAGCACTGGCTCGGTCGAAGAAGGCATTGTGGGTGCAGATTGCTTGATAAAAAGATTATCAGGCTTCTTATTCACCGTTGGAACGCGATCGCGAGAGTCTGTGTATATCTCGATGCGGTTGTTGTTGCCTTCAGAGCTGTCGTCGAAGCTTTCCAGAGAGTAGCCACCCGACGACTTTGACTTCTTAGCACGGTTTGGGGAAGCAGCAGGAAAGAGAGACCGCGCAACGTTGCCAAGGTTTGTGACAGGATGACTCCTCTTGCTGTTTGGTGTCTTGGCCGGAGTGGGGAGAGAAGAAGCTGTCGAGTCAGGCGGTAGCAGAGTTGTTGCACGTGAGTGTTTGCTCGGAGACGCTGTATTGTTGCGCGAGAGACCAGACTGGCTGCCGTCGTCGGGGAGCAATGCCTGTCCTCGAACCAGTTTGCGGGGTGACCTGCTTGTCGGAGGGGACAGTGTACCGGCATTGCGCTGACGGGCCGCCTTTTGGGGAGAGGCGGGCAATGGAGGGCTTGCGCTTCTCGAGTTCAGTTTCTGCCTCGCAATCCTCTCAGACTGGCGGGACGGATAGGGTTCATAAGAATCATAGGCAGCGCCATGCTTGGGAGCAGGTGGTTCACGCAACAATCCTGGGGGAGGAGTGGTCGCCATGGTTTACCAGGCTAATCTGCGCCGTTTTTCTCTTGAGCTGGAACGCCTAGCAAGATGTGGTAACGATAGCTATATGCGGGATAGTGACTGTGTTTGCCCAGATGGCAGTTGTCGCGTCGCTGAATATAAACAAGGGATGTCTGTTGGGTTGACAACAAGCCCACCCTCTGATAACACAACTGCAGAACTCGTGTCTTTCAGCACAAGGGCACTCCACCACCGGCACAGAACAATCGAGAAGAATATTCAGATAACCCAAATGCAGTGTATCAAAGGAAGGGCGAACAACAGAGGATGAAGGGCCGCAGGACGTGTTATGGCGAAGGAAAAACAATGATGGGCGGTTGGAGGAATGCGGTGCCAGACGGGAAAGGGTTGAACACCAGCCACTGCCCGAAATTCGGGAGGCTGACAACCGGGCCCCTGCGCCCGTCCGCACGTGCCCCGCGTGTGCCAAGTCCTCACATCGACGCGCTTTTGGGAATGAAGCCGACGCTCGACGCTGTGATCTGCTGGAATAACCACGATCAGAATCTCCGCCCTGACTGATCTGCCCTCTGTTCAGCAGGTGGACGTTGGAGGACACTGTTCCTGTACGCGCCACAGTCTCTTTACCACGAAACTCGCCCTTTTATTGTCGGCTTTCTTCACTTACGGCGGCGGCTTTTCTCGTTGTCATTACATCTCTTTGCCCAGCCCTGTTTTCTAGAAGCGATTTTTACCGACACAGGTGTGCAACATTCTTCACTGCGATAAGACCCGAAAACCGCCCACGTGCGAGGAACAGCACGAACCACACACACACAAGTCGCACGACAGTTATGTCTTCAGCAAGTGCCGCCGAGGAGATGGAACGGCTCCAGCTTGAAGACGAGGACACGGAGGAACTGTGGAACTCTCCTTCGCAGCGACGCACAAAACCAGTCAGACAGAACATCTCCTCTACACCGGATGACCGGACGCAGCCTCGGGACAGTGAATCGATATATGGGCAAGACGAAGCGCGTGAGCAGGCACTGCGCAATGAACTGCAACGCGTGCGCTCCGTCAACCAAGCCATTGAGGGCGTATTGGAAAGCCTACAGCAGGCTAGAGGGAATATGGAGGTATGTAGAGGTTTCAATCCCATGGTATCATATGGCGTTGACTCAGCTCACAATGGCAGACTGTCTCCCGGACCGTTGACTCGGCCTCCACTTTGATGAACACCTGGACGCGAATCCTTTCACAAACAGAACACAACCAACGACTCCTCCTCAACCCTCAATGGCAAGGCGCCACCAACGATATCATGGAGATGGAGAACGAGGCTGCAGCAAAACGACAAGCCGCCGAGCGAAGAGAACGGGAGCTACAGGAACGCCGAGAAGCAGCAGCTCGAAAGGCAGAAGAAGAGAAGAAGCGAGCGGAGAGCACCGCAGCGCCAGGCAGAGGCCGGGCTATCTCTCGAGGCCGAGTAGTGCGCACGGGAGGACTGAGCCGGTCAACGAGCGTTTCCTCCAAGTCCCAGACAAGCACCCAGACCACTACGTCGACGACGCGACGGCCGGTCAGCGGTATTGTGCGCGGCGGAACGACAGCACGCGGACGTGGTAAGCCATAAAGGTAATGATCATGAAATAATACCAAAATGAGGAATGCCAATAGATGTATATTTAATCTTATTTTATTTGTCTGGACAATTTACTTGATACCCTCTAGCTGCATCTTGCATTGTTCCTACGTCCACAGCCACGGGACCACAATACAAGTCAATGTTCCAAAAAATAATACGTGCCATTGTGTAATACATATCTGTGAGACATACACAAGATACCGTATGCTTGGAACATGTAGAGAACTAAACATGGCATGGACGTTTATCAATGCATAGAGGGGGATGTGTTCCTGAGCCGCGCGCGCGATGCCGCAATGCGCCATGGTCGAGCCAAGTGGGCCCCAAAGTCTAAAGCTTATCAGCGGCTTCGAGAAGCTGTTCAAGTCGGCTCCTGAATACCCCGGTTGTTCCTCAGTCGCGTCCACGACTACATTCCCACGACCTCGGAGACAAAAAGCACTCTTGCTCAAAAACACCGTAGCTCACGGGTCGCTATGAACTTTGCTCCCTACCAGGACGACTCGCCCGAGGTCGAGCGAGCCCTCTCTCCGCCGCCGCCGTTCGCCGACCCATTCAATCGGACGAGGTCGCCGCCTAGCCAACAACAACAACAGTCACGATCAACACCACCACCTGCTTCGAAAACAAGCCCGCCAAGCTACTACAGTCACCACAGTACCAATAATGGATATATCGATTACAGCGCGTCCTCCAGTGGGTTCGGAAACACGCCAGTCTCCGACAGCCCTTTATACCAACAAGATTATGGTGGACGGGCAGACCTGGGCGCGTTCGACACCAGTTTACCCCTAAGAGTCGACTATGAGGCGATGCTGGCATATCTCTTGCTACCACCTGCGGGAGGAGTCGCGCTGTTGTTGCTCGAGCACAAAAGTGACTATGTCCGGTATGGAGTCACATCTACTTTTATGCGCCACTTCAGAACTAAACGATGTACGCGAGGTTATAGTTTCCATGCATGGCAGTCAAGCATGCTCTTCAGCTTCATATTCGTATGTCTCACTCCCGATATTCCGTGCATTTGTGTCCCCCTATTCATACCATAAATACCATAACTAACTGCGGGTACAATGCTCGTTCTTACCAGATTATGCACTTGATTTTCTCCTGGTCAAGTGTGATCTCCTGGCTCATGTTCATCGGAGACATCATCTTGATCGCATTCTTGAGTCTTCATGCCTATCAAGACGGTAGGCCCTTTCCTTCTGCATGTCTCACGACTTTGCATTTCTGATTTTATCACTTGTGTTAGTCGACTCCCTCGAACATTACGAAGTCCCCGTCTTCGGCCGCTTAGCAAACTCCTTTGTGGACGACGAATAAATAGGAGAAACGGCACATAAAGGCATGGACATTATATATTTTCCCTTTTTTCTGGCTTCATTGTGTTTTTGGTGTGGTTCTAACATGTCGTTGTTTTTCGCATGTTGCTTGTTTTTACCAAGACACCTTTCGTGTCGTTTCACAGATAGATACCCACATATTACTAATACTTGCTGTCGCGGTTTGGCTTTGTTTCTGAAAAGATTAGCTCTACTATTACGATTGATTATACTGGCTACTGCGCTGCATGTGGGAGATCCTTACTTGTGTTCATCGTTTACACAGACAAGAGGGCCCTTTTCCCAAATGTATCATACGAATATAACCTTTACAATATCACCCAGAGTTCGATCACTACACGGGGAATAAAAAATTTCTTATAATATGTGAATATTACACTCAGATCAGAATTTATAAGGAAATCGTTGATTTGTCATGTACGAGAATCGGCCTATCACACAAAGAAGAAATCACACAGAGATCGTTTCCCAGAATCTTGGAAATCAGCTTTCATGCCACATAACATAACATAGGAACGTGGGGCAGAGAATCAGAAAGTTTGAACGAAAGAAGGAAAATAGGCTGAGTCACTCATTGGTTACATTCTTGATGATTAAAAAGATACTGGCAATCGTGGACAAAGATGAAGGACGGATCGAGGCAGATTGAAAGAAAGAACAAAAAAAAAAAAAAAAAAAAAAAAAAAAAAAAAACCAAAACAAAAAACCACACAAAAGAATTAGATGACAAGAAAAAGGACACGAAAAGACAGAAGGGACAGACAGGCTAAACGAAATAGGGATAATCTGATATCATAGTTAAAGTGTCGTACGCAGAATGAAAACGAGAAGCGCGAAATTGGGTGGTGACTCTGTTTCTTTGTACAAAAGGTCGAGTCCGCGGAAACCATGCAGGCTAGTTTAGATGTTTTGCAGGTAGTTACTCGGAACCAGACCAGAAGGACCACGGCTTCCGGTTACCTCCGCCTCCCACCAGCCATCATCCTGCAATCTGAGGACTGCCAAGATGTCTCCCTTGGAGAATCCAAGCTCTTCGGGTATAGCAGCAGTGTAGCTATACAATGCTCGAGCTAAGGCACATCGATTAGTTTTCTGAGACATGACACGTGAAAAGGAAAGTCACTTACCGAAATGCAAGACTGGACGACCATCACGACTGAACGGACGGTTGGGATCTGCAACAGCCACACTTCTGCTACGAGATCGCGAGCTCACATCGGAGCCGTTGCCATAATACATTGACTGAGGCCGGCCAGCACCACGGCCGCTGTAGTTATCGTAACCACCACCGTACGGCTCGACCTGCCCTCCAGACAGCTGAAGTTCCATTCCATTGGCACTTGACGGGCGATTATTCTGAGCAAAGTGAGGTCGGGGCGAGACAGGGCGGGCCGCATCAACTGGAGAGGCATGTCTCGAGTATTGTCGTGGAGAGTACCCTCGGTCACTGCCGGCTCTAATGCTGGCTGAGGGGGACTGGGCATGACGGCCATTAATGCTGTTTGACTGATACGATGCCGGGCTACTAGCCATTCCTCCGCTACTGCCACCGTTGTTGCCGCCATATTGGCTCATGCGAGTATCTACCTGAACCGGTTGTGGACTCGCACTTCTTCTCAGTGTTGGGGCAGGAGACCGCGCGCGAGGAATGTCTTGAGCCGGTGCGTGCGATCTTGTTGGCATCTTCTGAGGGCTGTTGGACATCTTCTGGGCGCCACTGGACCCTCTAAACATATTCTGAGTCTGGCCAACGTATTTCTGGGTGGTCTTTTGCATCTGGGCCGAGGTAAAGGCCGGTTGAGGAGCATCCAGGCGCTTCACAGGAGCATCATTGTAGGAGGGAGGCGGGGCATCTGTATTGCTGTAAGTAGAGTTCGGTGCTGAAGGTGCCGGCGTTGCTATACCGTGATATCTATCGGCAGAGACACGGCCGGTGGATGCTGATGGTTTCCCAACACCTTTAAGGTCAGCGAGTGCCCGCGCAATAGGATCGACATCATCCTCAGCAGGTTTGGATGCCGACGACTCCTTCTTGTCTGGAGATGCAACATCGAAAACGTTATTGCCAACGTTTAGTTGGAAATTCGCTCTAGGATCAACAGGCTCAGGACTGATCGGGCGATCCTCAGCAGAGGATGGTGCCTTGAAGTTCGTCTTTGTGGGACTGCGAGAGTGCGACTGAGACTGGCGGTCTTTTTCATGGCGACTCTTGCGTCTGAATGGGCTATTGCTGAAGAAAGCACTTCGTTTTTTCTGAATCTGCTTCTCCGGCGTCATCGCCGGCAAGGCAACGCCATTGGTAGGTTTTGTGGGCGACTGTTTGACACTGGGCAGAGGCTCTTGGCTAGAAAATGATGAAGGGTTAGAGATGTCACTCTGCGTATCTTCACGGCTGGATGGCCGGTATTGGCTATTGACAGAGCTTCTCTCCGACGGAGGGCCCGTTCGGCAAAACATTGTCATTCCATCTGTTGGATATGAATTATGGGGCACCTTGCTGATTTCACCGTGCTGGCTAGGGTCATAATTTGGCGGCAGTTGGCCACCACGACGAAGGTCTAATGGAGCCGGTTGAGTAGGCTGCGGCTGTGGCTGACTCTGTGGTGGAGGGTGACTCTGTGGTGGAGGGTGACTCTGTGGTGGAGGGTGACTCTGTGGTGGAGGGTGGCTCTGTGGTTGAGGGTGGCCCTGTGGTTGAGGATGGATCTGTGGTTGTGGTTGTTGCTCTGTCTGTGGGCTAGGCTGGGCTTGCTGTGGGCTAGGCTTCTGTGGAGTAACAGTTGCTTCTCTGCTATTCGGTGCAGTGGCACTAGGGTGTCCCATTTGGGCAGCCAGTTCTGAGCTTGGGTCATGGTGAGACTCATAAGTTGATGGCTGCGGCGAAGAGCTGCGGAAAGCTGGGTTTATCGCGCGCTGGAACTGGGCAACAGAGTAGTTGTCTTCTTCTGACGTCTCAGAACTCGTGTCGTTGATGTCTCCGCGGCAGAAATTGATGAACCGTGGGGGGTCGGGGATCTCTTGACCAGTGCCCTGCTCTTTGATAAAGCTGACGATATCTCTCTCTACCTCGCAGCCCTCTAGAGATACTCGGATGCGCTCGCAAGACTTTTTACACACGTTAGCCCTAGCCCGAGAATGAAACAGTCTGGCCGACTTACCGCATCATCGCTGACGCAAACTGTGGAAGCAATATTTGCGTAAGCCCAGAGACTACTCTTTGTAAAGTCGAGTCGTTCTTCCTCCAGATCCTGAAATTTCTGTCTGCTCGTTAGCACAGATGTCACTTGATGGGTCTCAGATAAGGCTTACATCGCAAGCAGCCTTCCACTCCTTGTTCCAGCGGCCGGTTGTTTCTTGCAGGACCTTCACCGCCGCCTCGTACTCGGCGCTGTTGGAAGCAAGTTGAATTTGAGTCTTCTCTAATTTTGCCTTATTCTTGCGTTCTTCTTGTCCCATGACCATATGGCCTTGGGCAAGGTAACCTTTGATCCTCAGACAATCTTGCTCATATCTGTCCCGAGTCTATAATGCGGTTGGTATTGGGTAAAAACAAAAAGGGCAGCTTCTTTTACGAACCTTGTTGACAGTATGTGTTTGTTGGTTCTTAACTTTCAATAAACGTTCGATACCGTTCTGTATAATCTTGCGGCGCTCTTTCATTCCTCCAGCAAAAGCAGCAAGAGGCTCCTCAAGCTCACTCTTCATCTGCTGTGAAATCGCAGAATGTGCTTTGGCCATAGCTTCCGTTTCTCCGCGGACAACGTCAATTGATACGCGGAGCGTACCGGCCTCGCTCGATCCGAGTGGCTTCCGACAGAGTGCAAGCAGCTTGCGGGCATATTCGTCTTCAATGGCAGCGCGAGCTAAGTAGCTTGTCAACACGGTTCAGATATACAACATGTCAGATGAGCTCGGGATTAGTGGCATACTGCTATAAAAGTTCTTCAATTCATCACACGTTACTTTGGCATTATGCATTCGTTCCATCAATGGCATAACTCCTGCGTCTTCTTTGCCCCAGAAGTTGTTGGCAACTGTAAATCGACGGTCAGTATGTGCCGATGGAACATGGCATGTGTAGACTTACATGACATGGCCACCGATGGCCCGTCTACTGTGGTGCCAGGCATACTGGCTGAGCGATGTTGTATAGTTGAGCTTCGACCAGCGGTTGCTCGAGCTTTCCGAACAAAAGAGAAGGCAGTCGGATAAGAAAGCGAGGAAAGAATGTCGCGGGTCAGGAAAAAACAAAGAACAAATAACAAGCAATTGAAACTGTGCTGGGCCGTTACTACACTCTTGCACGGTGGACAAAATATTGAAGCTGTCAAGACTGACTGTCAAGGGCAAAGAGAGTGGAGATGGCAACTGGGAGAGTTCTCGCCCTCCCCGTGTTTACCGTCATACGTCGCCCGGGGCAACCGCCGTCCGCGCGGTGACGCACTTTCTTCTAGCGCTTCGCGCCCATCTTGATTGGAGAAAACCAAAGCATTAGCTCTCTTCTCAGATCCAAGGGTTTTATCTAGTCTACTTAATGTTAATTTGGCCTATTACAGCCTTTCAGCCCAACAGTGCTTACTGTTACCCCACATCATAACTTCGTTGAATAAGAATTACATGATTGGTGAACCATCCCAGGAGAGCCCTCTAAGGAGAGCCCTCTACTATGTAGTTATAGTTACTTGGATGGCAGACTATAGCAACGCCAAGAAATCGAAAATTAAGATGACTGCTCACTATAGGATGCTGTATAAAATCATCTCAACCACGTTTCTTCATTGCTAGAGGTTGGTGCACTTTGGCCTGGCTTAGGCTGTGGAGAGGTTCTTCTGCCGCGGAACGCAGTACAGTGAATGTTTATCTTGCATTGACTGTACTTCACCCTGCCCAAAATTTTGAAAGACCTGAACAGTCCCCATCCTCATTCGCCACATCTGCACCCGGTATGCAAATACGACTCCACCAGCTACATCCTTCAGCAACGGTCCATTGATCAATATATTGGCCGGACTCGTTACCAAGCGAACGGCATTAGCGAACCAATAGAGGGCGACTAAGCGCAAGCAGCTCTCAATTGTCTGATGATGCACAATTCTCTCGCCTCATCCATCTTCGTGGGTCGCTGGTCTAGTGGTATGATTCATCGTTAGGGTTAGGATACGAATCGTCCCGCCTGTTTGATTCGATGAGGTCCGGGGTTCGATTCCCCGGTGACCCCTTTTCTTTTCTGAGCAGTGCTCTCTCAATTTAATTTTTTTACCTTTTTGGACGTCCTTGAGGAGTACTGAGGAATAACACACTTTTTATATGAATACAGCACGAGCTGCAAGGATGTTAACCGCTGGTATATACACATGAAGGATAAGCTCCGAAAAATGTATGTATAGTTGCATTGCTCGTGCTGCGATAGAAAAGAAAGAATATTCCTATCATTTGTCACCTGCACGGTTGACAGCAATGACAAAATAAACCAAACGTTCCTTCCCTAGAATGCCTACGCATACACCTGTTGCAGGGAGCCTATGGAAAACGATATGGTTGTTTGTATTTGCTCTGCGGGGAGAAATCATAATCATACACACAACCAGCGTCTGAACAGTACTTCTGAATGTACAATTTCTGCAATCGGAAGCGTAGTGTATCATCTATAAACAGTAGGTGTAGTTAGTACAGACATAGTTACAAATTATCGATAGCTAGCATTGGGATTTCTGACGATGCTGTGATGCTTTGCTATTGCTATCATGGAGGCTAGCTGGGTAGGTGGCTCGTTTTCTGCCAGTGACCTTCCTGACATATCTTAGCTGCTAGATAACACATTGTTTATATCAATCGTAACTGCCGCTCTTCAGACAGTTTTATCTCGAGCTTGCACTGCTCGATATACTGAAATATGCTTTCTTCATAACCCAAACCGTTCCCTCAATACGCCGAAATATTGAGCGGTGCCTGAGTTAATTCTAGTTCCCCGGGACTGCGATAGTTGCCGGTACTGGAAAGCCTGATCTGACGACCGGTGGTCAATGTAGGATAAGTGATACCCAAAGCTGTTGCGCTTTTTCAATTCCGGTTCCGGCCACTACACATGGGACACCGGACAACTTATGCACATTTGGTGCTGGCTCAGCTTCATAAATTCTGGTACCCCGTTTAGCGATCTACAGTCTCGGCCACTAGGTCAACACATCGATCATCTACGACCACTATGTACCGGTACAGACGGCCATTTCAAACTCCCAGTCAAGTCTGAAATTTCCTTGAGACGCCCTTTTGATTGCCGTAGTTTGCTTCCTTCACCGACAGGGCGCAGCTTAAAGCTGATCACCGTCAGCAGCGTACAGTCCGGCAAACAAGGGTTGGTTGAGGATACTAGCGGCTATGGCGACCTAGTGGGCTTAAGAATAAAATATATTTCCAAATCTTACTTGACAGCAAGCAAAAAAAGATTTAACTTGATCAACTAGCTATATATATATAGTGGGATTGAGAGTGGATGGGCAATAGATGATAATCGTTCGGTTGGTGAACCAAAAAAATGGGGTCACCGGGGAATCGAACCCCGGACCTCATCGAATCAAACAGGCGGGACGATTCGTATCCTAACCCTAACGATGAATCATACCACTAGACCAGCGACCCTCTTAGCAGGGTCAACAACTTTATGCATAATATTCATTCTCTGGAAACTCCGTATCTCCCACAAGTACGGTAACTGCTACTCCCTAAATGTACTCTTCTGTAAATCCAAGTGTAGGGTATTTATAGCAGTATTTAAGGGGTAAACTACTTGTGTAAACATCTAGTCACATGGAAAAATCCAATGTTGTTGGTTCCTCGGTCCTTAAATCCACTTGCTGTCAACCAGTTGTATTTTTAAACCGTTTGTAGGTACAGATGCAACTTCATGGCTAGCATTGGCCTCGATGTTCTGTATTCAAGATTAATGTTTACCTACCGCAGCGATGGCACTGCACATAGCACGAGAGCACCACAGTATTATCCTATAATCACTTTCCTTTCTTATTGCTTTCTTTATTCTTCTATTTATTCTTCGCTTCAATTAACCATAGGAATTTGACGTTATCAGGTATTCCTAACATTGAGATTGAGAGGCACCAGGACCCTGGTGAAGAGAATCTAAATGCACACATGCCGACAGGCAAATCAACTTCGATTGGAAGCTAGGACACGTAGTGTCAATCATTGTTTGTGGTACTATAACCTGGGCCGTAACAATATATATTATCGGTTTCCCGTTTTATATTGACATATATGAACACCAATAGAAAGGGCTATAAGCGGCACAATACAAATGAGCAAGGTAGCCTGGCGGTCTTCTTAGCACAAGAAGCCGGAAATCTAGCCACGGACAATCGCCGACCGATATATCGATGTCCAATGTTAATAGGCTTTGGAAATGAGTCCGTGTGATGGGAAGAATCCGCCAACTCCTGTTTGTGCCCATTGCACCTACATGCCCTTTCTAGCAGTCGTGGCCGCAAAAACTCCTCCCACAAGCCGCTCGCGAAATGTCTTCATCCGCTCAGCCCCTTTTGAACCTGCCGAATAACTTCACTGAAACAAGCAAACCTTACCGGACCGGAAGTGTGCCATGTTGTATAAGCGTCAGATATCTCGCCTGACACCTAGTGTAGCTGTGCTATATCTTCAAGCCCTAATTGCTACAGATCATCCGGCTCCATGCGAACATCAAGTACTTGTGTCAATTTCAAGCAGCCCAAAATATGTGAGGAATGCTAGCTCATTCGCATGTCCATTGCAACCTAGCCCCTGGCTCCTACACGGACGTGTAAAACAGTTCAAGTACCTCGGACCCTCGGATCATGACGAAGAGCAGATAATAACATATGGAATCGATGAAACTGTCTTTCATCCACCCTGTTTGCGAGACTGCAGACCAATCTTGAGGTTATGTATATATGGAATCCAAGCTCACTAATTTGAGTTCAAAGAATTCGAAGAATCCAAAGAATCCAGACCGACTACATTTCAGGGAGATGTAGCACATACCGCACCCTTAAGATGGCTAGTATGTACTTTAAAACAAACGATACTCTGCACGACGAGGGTGTCCGCTTAATCGATGTAGCGATAAATCCTAAGCCACATACCACTTTTAACATAATGGTGAGAAGCGAACCAGACACAGAGTGGCTATATAGAACAATATTGAAATATGCTTTAGCACAATATTGAAAGTAGCAAATGGGGTGATCCGTCTACATTGCTGGTGGAACGAACACGAAGAATCCCAGAGCTTGTGTATAGACTCAACAATCACACCCTACACAGCTAGAAGTATCGATTGATCGTATGTGAACATTGAAGATTGACTACAGTTGTCTGGACAATGTTTTTTCAGTATTTTTCTCGTTGATTTCGAGAGAGGGATACTTCTTGCAAGGATATCACAACTAAGCCAGCAACCGCACAACAACCGGGCCCTAACAATCTTCTAAGCATATAGATAGAAAGAACGTTCGCACATATATATATCTTTATAAAAGGATAACGAGTAAAACGCGCCAACTGATGCACCCCCTCGGCATAAACTAGCTCACTGGTGATCCATTGAAGCGACAGAACGCATTCAACGAGGGGCCGCAGCGTCGCCGTCACGGGGTCGCGTCCACGTGACCATACCGTCCCGCCCAACGCTAGCCGTCGAGTCCCACCAATGTCGAACTGGCGACCAGCCTTCTCCAGCCTGTCGGAGTTCTTCACACTTCATCATCCACAACAGCAACACCCTTCCTCTCGACCTTGTCATCGATTTTCTCCCTCTCATACAGCAGCCCAACAATTGTACGGGCTCTAGATCTGTCATTCCGCTATCTCCAGCTCTGTTGAGCTTGACAACTTTTTTTTCCCTTATTAAGACCCAACCTTCTCAGCGGCCGTGGATCAAATGATCGCGTCTCCTAGATGACATTCTCTCCCCCTCTTCCCTCCACTCATTCATCGATTGCTTCTGGCACCGAAAAATCTTCAGCAGCGAGACTGCAACGGCCCCAATCCTCAGCCTGGGGCGCTCCTGGCTCTCAGTCAGGACCTCGTCGCGGCCTGACTCCGCTCACCACCAATAGCTTTCCGTCCACCACCACGGCCAGCGCTCCTTCTCGCCGACCACCTCAATCAAATAGTCCTGGTGCTGGCAGCTTGGCACCATCCCCTATTGCCTCTACATTCTCAGCTGTGCTCAGCTCCGCAAACCGATCGGTAGGTTGCCAGGAGAACCACCCCCTCCCCCTCCGTTTTGTGTCTCGTTATCTTACATTTTCATTTCAATGTACGCTGACGCTTCAAATAGCATATCTCCAACTCCGTCTCCTCACCTAAGTCGAACAGGGCCCTGACGCCGTCTGCGGGCTCCCAGCTGGCAGGAAACATACCAGGAGGAGGCAGCGGGGGAGGTGGTGGGTTGGGATCATCAAGAGGTGTCGCCTTCTCTCCACTTTTGTCCGGTAATACCGTGAATTCTCCAACTGGCTTTGCATCTGAAAAACAAGGCTCGAGTGTTGGCTCAAGCCAGTCTTCCCTCGCCAAAATATCTATCGCGCAAGTCTATCTTCTCCTAGACTCTATTACAGATAAAGAAGGTAAAGAAAAGTGGGAAACAAAAGCTGCTCAGATCCACAAGGTATGCTGATCCATCAGATTGCTTGTTCCACTCTTGGTTGTTATAATCCTTCTGCTAATGTCTAACTTAGCTTGTTGATTCCAACGGCATGGAGGTCTTTTCTAAATACTTTCGCCGCCTTCTAACAGGCAATGCTCCCCAGATATTTCCGGGGATCAATAAAGTCGTTGAAAATGCGGGAAACTATCCACTCCTCGTTCAGGAGATGCAGAAAGTTTCGCAGGATTTAGATCAGGCTCAAAAAATCGCGGAGACTATTGATACATCAGAAGGTGATATTTTCCGTGACTTTGACCTGTCAACGTTTCTGGATCACTTTAAACTTGATGCTATTGTCAAGGTATCCTTAGCGTTGGCGTTCAAATTTGCCAACAGATCAGATTTACGTGCAAAAGGTTAGTCGATTTCCCATATGCTTTGACTATCAGCAAACTGACCACACTTCTGTAGCTGATGCCATCTTAACGAACACCGTATCTCAATTCCTTCAAAGTTTAGCGACCCCCTCAGAAACCACAAAAGATTACAGCGTGTCATACATCGCTCTTACTTTGGAACGCTTTATCTTGTTTCCGCCCCGGAATTTTAACGACGAGCTTAGGGATAGGCTATCACAGGCTGTTAACATGCGTTATCGAAGCCAGTACGCTGATCTCCCAGAGGAAATATACAATGCATTTTATATGTCCAATTTCAGTAGCCCGCGCCTACCTATAATCCGGCAACTTCACATGCGAGGCGGGAAAGGTACGGCTACTCAAGACTCAGTCAACGATATTATGGCGTCGGCAGGCCCTGAAAGCTGGGGGGAGGAATCTATTGGTCTCGCTTTGGTCTTCATGCTGTTATCGCAACATTTTCAACAATACTCGTTGGAAGTATTCATTCGAGCTACCAAGTCGCATTACGGTGAAAAGCCCATCAATTGGTCTGTCATTCTACGCGCATTCGACCGTGATTATCTGAAAATTTCGCCGATAAAGTTTGCGAAGTTGTATTCGGCTTTTTTGATCGTCGCAGCGGATGAGCCAAATCTGGATGTTCAAAGACTTTGGGGCGGCGATTGGGAGCATCGACAAACTCAGCTCTCCTTTTTGGGTGCTTACTTGGAATCACGCTCTGATCCATCACAAGTTCCTAACTTGCGGGCTACGTTTACACAACAATTATTCGAAGATGCCCCCGATGCCGTGCGTATGCAAGCGGAATATGCCTTGAAATCGCCCATGCGGTCTCTTGATGCTGTTAAAGCAGTTTTTGATTTGGCTCTTTACTCGCAGGCTCAATGGAGTCTGCCTGAGAGTGCTTTGGTCATAAAACGGATTCTGGACGATGATTTGCCTGTGTTTCTCCTTTCGTCGTTATCTATACCGCAACCTTGGACAGCAATTCAACAAAGTCTGGTGTTACGCGCACTTGCGGTCTTCATACTTCGACAAGAAGAAGGATTTCAACTTGCACTATATGGCGTTTGGAAACTAGATAGCCAATGGCTTGCCGAACAATTATTCACCATGTTCACGCAAGATCCAACCTCGACAGCTCCGATCTACGAGAACGCTGTTGAGTATGGCTGGCTGGACTACTTGCTGGGATTCACAAATGGCCTTGCGCTTGATCTTGCATCCCTAGCGCATGGTAAGGCAGGGTTCGACCTGGAAAAATGGATTCGAAACGCTTCTCAGAAGGGGCCAATGGACATGGGCAGCCTACTCTCCAAATTTCTTCGAATCAAAGCTGAAGATGAGCTCCGCGTCCAGCGGACAGAGCATGCCGCCCCGCAAATGGTTAGCCTTTCTGTGAAGACAGTCTGCACTTTGCTCTCAATTCTCGAGGAGTACATTGGTGACCACGAGAGCCTGACCCCAATCCAACGGATTTGTGTTCAAACTTATCCACGGTTAATCAACTATGGCGAAGGATTTGATGATATTATCGACCTCAATAGCGAAAACGGCAACGCCATACCGAAAGCCATCGACGAACAAATGCAAGAGCTTTTTGGCAAGATGTATCACGAGGAACTCTCTCTGCGTGAGATGCTAGAGCTCATGCGGCGATATAAAACATCCCGTGATCCAATAGAACAAGATCTCTTCACTTGCATGGTCCATGGACTTATTGATGAATACCACTGCTATCACGAGTATCCCTTGGAGGCTCTCACGAAGACTGCTGTCATGTTTGGAGGAATCATCAATTTTCGACTTATTGACGGAATTCCTCTAAAGGTGGGACTAGGCATGATCTTGGAAGCAGTGCGCGATCATCAACCGCATGATCCAATGTACAGCTTTGGTGTGGAGGCTATTGAACAGTTAATGAGCCGCTTGCCAGAGTGGGTAGGGTTCTGCCATTTGCTATTGCAAATTCCAACCCTGCATGGCACTCCCATCTCACAGAAAGCCGAGGAGGTTTTGAGGGAACAGGGTCACCAACCAGGAAACGAGGAGGACCAAGCAAGACTAAACGGCAGTATTGACGACCAAGCCGTAACAAATGGTGCTGCAGATGACACCGAATCGCCACGCACATTTCGTTCATTGCACATTGATCCTCCGTTACGTCCGGATATCTACGAGGACCCTGACGAGGAGGTTCAAGACAAGATCCTCTTCGTGCTGAACAACGTGTCAGAGCAAAACATCCATGAAAAACTTCGTGACCTTAAGGAGGTTCTCAGGGACAAGCATCATCAGTGGTTTGCATCTTACCTTGTTGATCAACGTGCGAAACTGCAACCCAATTTCCAGCAGCTATACCTGGATCTCCTCGGCCTTATCAGCGACCATACCCTATGGGCAGAGGTTCTTCGAGAGACTTACGTTAGTTCTATTCGTTTGCTAAACGCAGAATCTACCATGACCTCGTCGACGGAGCGTAGCCACCTGAAAAATCTAGGTGCATGGCTCGGATTGTTGACAATTGCCAGAGACAAACCTATCAAACACAAGAACATTTACTTCAAAGAGCTTCTAACAGAGGGTTACGACAGCCAGCGTCTTATGGTGGTCATACCTTTTACTTGCAAAGTCCTTCTCCAAGCCGCCAAGTCTACTATTTTCAAACCTCCAAACCCGTGGCTTATGGACATACTTGGGGTGTTGGTGGAGCTATATCTTTACGCTGAATTGAAACTCAACCTCAAATTTGAGATTGAGGTCCTATGTAAAGACCTCGAACTTGACCACAAGGCGATCATGCCATCATCTGATATACGCAATCGTTCTCAGCCAGAGGGTGATGCACTCGCCGCCGCCACCACCTTGCCGGAAGGTCTGGAGGTGTTTGAAGACATGTCCCTAGGAAATATGAATCAAGGCATTAGGACAGAGAGGCTGTCCCCTACTACTTTGCTGTCCGGCTTGAATATAGAGAAGATACTGTCAATTCCGCCTTCTGCAAGCAGTATGATCGATACAAATGTTCTCCGCCAAATCGTGCTTACCGCGGTCGAGCGCGCTATTGCGGAGATCATCACACCGGTTGTGGAACGCTCAATAACTATAGCTTCTATATCTACCGTCCAACTTATTTCCAAAGATTACAGCATGGAGCCAGATGAAGAGAAAGTGCGTCATGCTGCCAAAACCATGGTCCGGCAGCTTGCTGGCAGCTTGGCTCTTGTTACCTGCAAAGAGCCTCTGAAAATGAGCATGACAAACTACATCAGGATGATACAACAAGATGTTTCCGAACAGCCTATGCCTGAAGGGCTGATTTTAATGTGTGTGAACGACAATCTCGATGCTGCATGTGGTATTGTTGAAAAGGCTGCCGAAGAAAAGTCTATCCCCGAAATAGAAAAAGTTATCGAGCCACAACTGGAAGCTCGCCGACGCCATAGAGCTGCGAAACCCAACGAGCCATTCATTGATCACACAATAAATCAATGGGGCTTGTACATCCCAGAGCCTTATCGTCAAGTACCAGGCGGACTGAAGAAAGAGCAACTGGCCATTTACGAAGATTTTGCTCGTCAGTCCAGAGGTCCGTCCTCAACCCACCTCCAAACTGCGTCCACGGACTCTGGCAGGCAGCTACCCGATGTTCTCCAAGAGGCGTACCCTGCAATCCCTAATCTTTCCACTCCTGCCGAAGCTCCTGCGGTTCCGCATCAAGCACAGGCTCAGCAAGATGGCCGCTTGCAGCAGTCAACAGTCAGCGCCCAATCTCAACTGAACGGCTTCATCGAAGCCCAGAGCCCTCGTGAGAAAGTAGAGAGTCTTATTGTTGGTCTCCAGCAGGTTGCTCGAAGTGCTCCAGAGGAACATATCAAAGATCTTAGCAGTGACAGTGCTGTTATCCAAGAATACAACCAAATCTTGCGCAGCATCATCAGCTCTCCGAATGGTGAAGACTTTGCTAGACTCACTTGCCTAAAGATTTGCAACAACCTTTATTCACAGACCGAGGGTTCGTTGGAGATTGAAGTGCTGGTTAGCCTGCTGGCTAAGATTTGCGATTTGTCATCAATTGTTGCAAGATATACTTGGGCGATCCTCTCTGATATCAATGAAGATCACTTGTTCAAAGTTCCGGTCACAGTCGCTCTTATTGATGCAGGACTACTGGATCTACGCCGTGTGGACATGCTGTTGACCAAGCTGATACTCCAAAAGGAGACCAGTGCTTTGGATATCCTGGCTACTGTTCTGGACCGCGTTCTTTTCAATGACGAACCGTCAGTGCTGAGGTCCGACTTTTCTGGAAGCCTCGAAGCTATGAACCAATGGCTGGTAGACGACCCGAACTTATCGGTGGCTACTGAGATCGTACGCAAACTACGAGAATCTGGTATACCCGAAGTAGTCAACACCTTGTTGAGCGACAAAGCCAGATCAAAGCGGGACCAGATGGAGTACATCTTCAGTGAATGGATTGGTGTCTATAAATTCCCTGGCGCTACTGATCGTACCTACTATTCTTTCCTCAAGGACCTCCACAATAGGCAGGTTATGAACAATCAGGAGGACTCTGCGTTGTTTTTCAGGTTGAGCATCGACATTTCTGTTGCCATGTTTGAACATGAGTCTCAGAATCCGAACGGGAGCCTCGACGAGGCATTCTTATACATTGACGCCCTCGCAAAACTGATCATCCTGCTTGTCAAGTATCAGGGCGAAGGTCCCGGGTCAGTCAAAGCTACCAAGCATGGGTACTTGGATTCCATACTCTCATTGTTGGTCTTGGTCCTCAACCACCACCAAGTTATGCGAGGTGACGCTTTCAACCAGCGAGTTTTCTTTAGACTTTTTTCGAGTATTCTCTGTGAATATACGACATCTGGCCTGCCGTCAACCGAACAACATCAGAACATGATGTTTGCTTTCGCCAGCAGGTTCTTGACCTTGCAGCCGAAATATGCACCGGCATTTGTTTATGGATGGCTTTCGCTCATTTCTCACCGAGTGTTCATGTCCGGCATGCTTAATATGCCCAACGAAGCGGTTCGTATCTCTTCTATCTTTCAGTAAGACCAATGTCAACTAACATCACAACAGGGCTGGGAACCATATTGCGAGATAATGCAAGCTCTTCTTTCTTACATGGGGGAACAGTTGAAACCAGGGACAGTGTCCTATGTTGCAAAGGATTTATACAAGGGCGTATTGAGAATCCTTCTGATATTGCATCATGACTTCCCCGAGTTTGTTGCTGAAAATCACTTCCAATTTTGCAACGTGATACCAGCCCATTGTGCTCAGTTGCGTAACCTCATTCTCAGCGCGTATCCTTCATCTTTCCATAAACTCCCTGATCCGTTCCGGGAGGGCCTGAAAGTGGAGCGGCTGGAGGAAATGCAGGAGGCCCCAAGAATCACCGGAGATATAGTTGCACCTCTTCAGCGGGCCAACATCAAGAGCGTTGTCGACTCGGCTCTAAAAAGCAACGCAGTCAACGAAGCTGCCATCCAGTCAATATGCGATAGCCTCTATAACACGAAGACCAGGGATACTGGTCTTTTCTGGACTCCAATCAATGTTGATGTGGTCCTGATCAATGCTTTGGTCCTGTATATTGGCCAACATGCGGTATCCTCGGGTCGATTCCAAGGTGGTAACCGGGCTGCTTTCGATGATTCCCCTCACTCACTCCTACTGGAGAGGCTGGCTAAAGTTCTCAATCCGGAGGCTCGTTATTATCTGTTGAGTGCTATGGCAAATCAGCTCCGCTATCCTAATAGTCACACCTACTACTTCAGTTTTGCCATCCTCCACCTGTTTGGCGTTGACTACTCCGAGCAACAAGATTCAGACATCCGCCAACAAATCATTCGAGTCTTGTTAGAACGTCTTATCGTTCACCGACCGCACCCATGGGGCCTGATCATCACATTGCAAGAGCTCCTCCAGAACCGAAGTTATACTTTCTTCCGATTGCCTTTCATTCAAGCGGCTCCTGAGGTAAGACTATTTCGTCGATAGTTTTTTTATTTACTCCTTGACTAATCAATTTTTCATAGATTGGCCGACTTTTTGATGCGCTCCTACAGCATATTCAGCAACAGAGCCCCCGTGCTCTCTCTTAAATACAATAACTAGTTTAATATCATACAGGATCATACCTGGGAGAGGCGTTGATGACTGGCCTGGGTAACGAGTTTCATTCAATTGTTGGACGCGGCGTTAGGAGGTTTTCTCTTATCCAGTTTTTCTCTAATTGACTTAATCATTGCAGGGGCCTGATTTTACGTTGCATGGATATCTTTTTGTTTTTTCTCGTCAGGGAAGGATGAGCATACGCCAGTTCCATGTATTACTTCACGTACCAAAAGAGTTCATCTTTCATCTAATCTGGTTTCAGCGACCATGGGTTTATATAGGATGTCTTGAAGACTGCAAAAATGTACGCAGGCGTCATACTCCTTTCTGCATGTATCATATTTCACAGTCTTTCCAACGCGCAGTTGTTTCTGGGGATTCCACTTAGTATATGTCCTCTGTTGTAATCCGTGATTAATCATGCATACTGTTTTCTTATACGGTATAGAACTATTTCGATATCAACTAAGATCAATGCTTAAACTCGAATGAATGGTAAAGCAATCTAATAGCTGATTTTTGCATGTGATCGGAGCCGTGGCTGCATATACCAAAGCAGTTTAGCGGCCAAAGACAGGAGTTACGGAGTGACATCACTCGGATACTCGCATCGGTTGTGTTTTGCTACTCATCCGCGCTTGGCTTGTATCTCATGATACCGACAACAGGGCTGTCTATGCCTGGCTGTTTCGGCCATGGATAATAAGGCAGATTTCTCAGATGACGATGAAACCTCGTTTCTGTCGAGAGTCTTGGTATGATTGAAGGGTTCCATTCTCCCCCTCTGCTCCCACGCGCCATTACTGACCACTGCGAAAAGGGCGTCGTTACAGCTCCGGTCAGCGCTCTTATTTCGAAGGGGGCCCAGAAAGCCTACTTAGGGACCTTCTTACTTCTCGTCGCGTCCACTGTACTCTCTATTGTTGCTGTTATTGGATACTGCATATTCTACTCCAACTATGTCCCTCAAATTGGCTTGGAACGCGTTGTGCATTTACAATTCGGGTATGCGATACCCCCTCTCACTTTCTCTAGTGTGCGGTTACTTTGCAATTGAATGCTGAAATGCGATTTTTACTAGTGATGAAGCTCCGTGGGGTACGGCTCCGCTCGGCTCAGGATTGGTTCCTCAACAAAAGTACGACGTGAGCGTGTCTCTCTGTCTGCCGCGGACACCGGCGAACATAGATGCTGGAAATTTCATGCTTGATTTGGCAATGTTATCCTCTACGGATTCCACCGGCAAGCCGGCTGCCTCTGAAGCTGTAATAGCGAGTTCTCGACGTCCGGCAACCTTGACATATGCCTCTCCGCTCGTAGACACTGCGCGCAGGGTCATGCGTATACCACTGTACTTGGTGGGCCTACAGCGCGAGGAAGAGAATCTAGAAGTACAGATGATGGAGGACATTGAATTCCCTCGGGGCTGGCGCAAAGTGCCCAACAAATTGAAGCTGGAGATTCACAGCCGTGAACAGATGCAAGTCTATGGCGTGCGAGTCAAATTCGCAGCCAGGTTCACCGGAATAAGGTGGGAAACAGATCATAGAGTGCTTATTTAACATTTGCTAGTGCTGACATGACGCATCTAGGTGGCTCATGTACACTTGGAGGATTTCGGCTTTCCTCATTTTCACGTCCATGTTTTGGTCGGCTGGGATGGTCCTTGTCAGCATCACTTGGTTGTTAGCTTCGACGTTTGTGAGCTCAAGAGACCGCGACGAGGATGCAAACATCAAGACAGAGGAGGGAGAGGATGAGGGAGCATTGGAGAAGGAGGAAGACGCGTCCGAACTGGAGGAACCAGAGACGATACGAGACAAGAGGACAAGAACGCCTATCAAAGACGAAGAAATCGAAGAGACTACCAATATTGCGCCCTTGAGCGCCGGTTATAACGACTACGACGGCAACTCGGGTCTTGGTACAGGGCTTGACAGGCAGACGGTGCAATGGCGTCGAAGTCATTTGCCAACTCCGGATGATGATTAAGATTCTAAATGATGTATACCTGACTCACGCATGCCTGGAGTGTAGTTCTATATCTCACGCCACGAATCCTATCGCTTTATATCAGTAACTTGATCCTGCACTCTAACAATTATAATCGCGGTCATATACGGTTGGAAAAACACAAGTGCCTTGTGATTGTCCTATATAGCCTTAGTGATCAAAAGGTTCTATGATTTTTTTGGACAGCAAAAGTGGAAGTCGAAAGAGAAAGACTGGCATTGCATAAGGGGTGCCACGTCCTTTGATCCACCTTCTAACTAATACATGTAATTTAAAAGCGGAGAGCGGGGAACAGGCTTTCGGAGAAAATAGAAAAAGAAAAAAAAAAAAAAAATAGAAATCAATTACAGTTACACCTTCGTTATTCCTCAGTACTCAACGATCTAGTTCATCTCTTTTCCAATGCATATTTTGGTGAGTCCTAACCCATCGAAAGGAGTGCCTTTCTAGATTCGAGAACAGTTGACATCATTATCCTACCACTGGAAGATGAAAAACCCCGCGTGTTTTTGGCTAACTCCGTACCCCGCGTCGCAGGTCACCAACGACGACGGTCCTCCGTCGAACCAGTCTTCTCCTTATGTCCATTCGCTAGTCCATTCACTGCAAGCTGCCGGCCATACCGTCTCCGTGGTGCTCCCTCACCAACAACGATCATGGATCGGTAAAGCACACATCGTCGGAGCGTCTGTGAAACCGACCTATTTCCGACCAGGCACACTACACCAGGACGACGGCACGGTCCACGCGCTGCCCCGAGGCAGCGATGGCCAGGACGATGATCCTAGCAATGGCGATGAATGGGTGCTGATAGACTCAACCCCTGCCAGCTGTGTCCAGATCGGACTATACCACTTCTTCCAAGATCGAGGGCCGATTGACCTGGTGGTGTCCGGACCCAACTATGGACGCAACACAACCGCTCTCTTTGCGCTGTCGAGTGGCACAATTGGAGGTGCTATGGAGGCTGCAGTGTGTGGCAAGAAAGCTATTGCCCTGTCCTTTGCCTTCAGCTCGAGGAACCACGACCCCGTCGTCATCGCCGAGGCATCCAAACACTCCGTGCAGCTTATTGAACACCTATACTTAAATTGGGATGATAGTGTCGACCTGTACACGGTAAATGTTCCCCTGGAGCCAGGCGTGAGCAAAAATAAGATTTTGTATACTCATATGCTTGACAACCGGTGGTCGTCCGGAAGCTGCTTCCAAGCGATCAGCGCAACCGCGGCCGGGGATCAAGCTGAGCTCCAAGAACACGACCTCCGAGAAAAAGGCGAGGGTGAACTGGCCGGCAAGCCTTCATCTGGCCAGAATACACCACAGAAGCGGTCGTTGTTTCAACACAAACACTTCAAATGGGCCCCGAACTTTTCCGACGTTTACCGTAGTGTTGAAGAAAATAAGGATGGGAACGATGGATGGGTGGTGAAGGAAGGAATGACAAGGTGAGTTTGCGAGATCATAGTGACTGGTACCCATTGGAGCCGATACTGACTAGATTCATCCGTGTAGTGTCACGCCTTTGAGGGCGAATTTTATGCATGCACCCGGCATCCAAGGAGAGATTAAGCTGTGAGTAGACACACAATTGAATGAGCGTACAAGAAAGAGAAGAAAAGAAGAAAAAACCAAGGCGGGTTCCTAGGCAAGAAACAAAAGAACTAGACTTCCAAATTGCTTTACTCCTCTTCTTTTCTCTTTTTCTCGTCGGTTTCATAATTGCTATAGATGAATTGTATTTCTGATGTTCGTTGGATCCCCAGATCAAATAAGAAGCCGAAGTTCTATTGCGTTCTCAACTATGATGATAAATATGTCCAGCCTCTGCTAGAAGAACTGTTCCGCGCTCTTGTGGACCAAGGCGTCTGCCAGAGGCTTCGGTCAACAAGCGAGCTTCCTGATCCCAATAGTTCCGTGCTGCAGTATGTTGCGTACGAAGAGATTGATTTCGAACATGTTTTGTCTCATCCAACAACATCACTATCAAACTCCTACATCATCCGGAAGGCTCTCATCAGGAAACACTACCTTGCCACAACAATTGCCAACTGGATATCCAAATACCCAGATAGTCTCCTACGGAATCATTTCAAACCGGCAGTGGATTTCGAATTGGATTTCTCGGAGTTCTTGGATGAAGCCTTGCTTGAAGCATATGAACTGCGCGATAGCCTAGCCGCCAACGAAACGAAGCCGGCATCTGAGCGGGAGTGGTGGATTTTGAAACCCGGAATGAGTGATCGTGGTCAGGGAATCCGTCTTTTCAACAGCGAGGCTCAGCTTCAAGCAATCTTTGAAGGATGGGACGTCGACGAACACGATATGGAGGGTGACGGTGACGACCAAGAGGGTACTTATAGTGACACTGCAGATCAAGGAGTGGTAACTTCTCAGCTCCGGCATTTCATCGCCCAGCCGTACATACACCCGCCCCTTCTCCTTCCGTCATCTTCCGGGCGCAAGTTCCATATACGTACCTACGTTCTCGCAGTAGGTTCTCTTAAAGTATACGTATTTCGAGAGATGCTTGCACTGTTTGCGGAAAAGCCCTACCAAGCCCCATGGGAAGAAGATGACGACATCCGAGATTTAAGTCGGCATTTGACCAACACATGTCTGCAGGAAAACGGTAGTGCCACAGAGGGAAGTGTGCGTCGCTTCTGGTCTCTTGAGAATTCAACGCCGGACCTGAGTGAGGGCTGGAAAGAGCGCGTTTTCGATCAGATCTGTTCTGTCACCGGTGAGACGTTTGAAGCAGCAGCCCGAGGAATGCTTGTCCACTTTCAAACTCTTCCCAACGCCTTTGAACTATATGGACTGGATTACCTTGTTGATGCTGAAGGGAAAGCATGGCTTTTGGAAGCCAACGCCTTCCCTGATTTCGGACAGACAGGAGAGGAGCTTAAGCGAACAGTGGTGGGCCGTCTTTTTGAAGCGACCATCCAAGTTGCGATCCAACCTTTCTTTGAAGCTCCAAGCACAAGTGGTGAGGACCCTGATCTAAGGCTCGTTGTGGACCTTGACCTCGGGCGAGGTGTGTAGGCGAATACAGATCGTTCCCGTCCTCTGACCGGCGAATAAGCGAAGTTATTCAATGCATTACTCAAGAGTCTCTCACATATTTTCGAACAGATCGACCTTCCCCTCGTTGAGTAGTCGTTTAACTATAGTAGATTGCATGTCATAGACGGACAATGCTTGCGCGCTCACCAGCCAACAACCATGTGCCATGACTTTTACTTTATTCTGGCCTTCATTTGTCGAATGAGAATGCGTTTCTATGCCGACATGTGCAGAGATTTGTCACATGTTACAGATCGGCCTGGTCCGTAGAAATTGACTTCTCTTTCTGAATCACTTTACGTCCTTGCGACATAGATGGCACGGAGAATGCATGGGCATCTCAACGAGGACAAAGAGAGACGGAGGTCAGGCTTTTCACAAGAGGTGCGAGCCCAATCGTGGCGTTCATCTGAAGCTAAGACCCCAAGGTTTAGGGATGCTGATATCAAGAGTTAACTGCGTCAACTGTTAAACAATGAGTCACCCACGTAACAGGCTTTGGTATCACGCCACTGTTTGTGCTCAAGCTCATAAATGGTCTCTGATGGTCAGTTTCGAGGTCACCTTTGTTACACGCGAAACCTTAGTATCTCGAAGGTTTCGATATATTTGAGTTCTGAAAAGCCCTAGAGTGTGAAGAGTGTCGAGAACCTTGACGAAAGCAAGTCGGCTCATCCCCTGGGAAAGAGTCTAGAAGAAAAATACAAGAGGGAAAGAGCTCACCCAGTGCGACTGCCGCCACCAGCTTTTGTCTCAGAGCCATCTATTTCGTGCGACGCAAACGAAAATTTGTAGATGCTTCACCGATTGCTATTTACACTCAACCACCTCAACCATCCATCTCATTCATCATCTGTCTCATATTCGTCTCCATATCTGCCTGTGACCGGAGATCCAATTGTGACTGACTATGTTGTCGCTAAGAACCGAAGACTGGCTCGATCTAGCAGCTGACACAATTCAGTCGCAGCTTCCATTGGCGTCCGCCTTGTTTTACTTTGTCGGGCTTAGCATTAGGTTCGCATTTGTGCAGTCTCGCGGACAGATCACATCGTCGCCATCCCTGCTAAATGGCATTTTCTACTTGATGGCATGTATGCTGCTCGCTTACAGCGCCGAAGTAGCTTTAATCGTCTACGAGAATCTGCAACAAGAAAAGCCTATTCTAGAGGACCGGCTTGTATTTATTCTCTGGTCGCTTCTCCTATGGGCTATAGTTCTGCGTGGACTCTCTAAGCACGGGCATGCGAGGCGCTTTGGTCTGCCACATTGGGGATGCTTGGTATTGTATACTGCAGGAGAGGGTGTACTTCTTCGTAGCGGCTCAACATTTCTTTATCCTTTTGAGACCTGCTACCTTACTCTCCAGATAACCCGCTTGGTGATATTTACCTTTCTTTGTGGACTACCTATATTTCACAGATTCATAGCCAGAGTGAGGCAGAATAGGCGACGCACCAGGGGTGAAGAAGCTGTGCGTGCTTTGCTACAAAATATCCCCGCTACTCATAATGCCGCTGGGTATTCAACGATCACCAATCGCGATGGATCTAACACCTACACCAACGAAGTGGCAAAGGTTTCTGCTGGAGCCTATCAGACGCTGAAGGAACTTTTGCCGTTCTTGTGGCCCACAGGACGAGTAAACCTTCAGCTTCTGTATGTCGGCTTGGGGCTCTGCATTCTTGTGGGCCGGCTTATCAATGTACTCATTCCGATGCAGCTCGGGGCAGTCACGGACGCATTGAGAACGCACCAGACTTTCCCTTGGCAGAATATTATATATTATGCCGTGTTGCAGCTGCTTGGTTCTGATGGAGGATTGGGTGTCTTACAAGCGTACTTGTGGCAACCGTTGGAAAACGAAATGAAAGGGAAGATAGAGAAAGCGGCCTTTAATAAAGTCATGGACCTTTCTTGTGACTTTCATGAAACGCAGAAGTCGGGAGAAACCACGAAAGCTGTTGAACGAGCCCAGACCATTTACCTGCTGATCAATTCCGTCTTCTTTAATCTTGTCCCCATGATCATCGATCTTTGTCTTGCTATCGCTGTTCTTCACACCGTGTTCGGCCCGTATATGGGTTTGCTTACCGCAGCAATCATTGTACTTTTCGTGTGGTCATCAGGCAACCTCGTAGCGTTGTACAGACCCTTACTCGCGAAGTTCGTTGCGGCCAACAATGAGGAGAGAAATATTCTATATGGAGCACTGGACAATTGGGTGACAGTTTCGATCTTCGACAAATTCTCCTACGAGAAGAATCGCTACTTTTGCGCGGTTGATAATGTTGCGAATACATACACGCCGTTCCTGTACCGAACCAGGGGAAAGAACACGGTGCTATCAATTGTTCTCACGCTTGGACAGTTAGCTGCTTGCCTCCTTGTAGCCCGCCAGATTTCCAAGGGCTCGAAAGAAGTCGGATCTTTTGTCATGTTGACAGGCTACTGGTCGCGACTTTCGGGCCCGCTCAAATTTTTTGAAAGCGGTTTTTCAACTCTTACCATTCAACTAGCAAATGCTGAAGAATTCATTGCGCTTCTGAAAAGAGAACCCTCCATCAAAGAGACCTCTGATGCAAAGGCGTTGGTTTTTCAGCGGGGTGTAATTCAATTCAAGGATGTCACATTCTCTTATGACGGCAAGAAACAGATTCTTCGAGGCATTTCGTTCGAGGTGCGCCCAGGACAAACACTGGCAATCGTAGGAGAAAGCGGAAGCGGCAAAAGCACAATATTGAAGCTGCTGTTGCGCTTTTATGACATCAAGCAGGGTACAATCGAGATTGATGGGCAGAATATCAAGGGTGTCACACTAGAAAGTCTGCGGCGAAACATAGGCGTTGTCCCTCAAGCTCCGGCAATGTTTCACGACACAATCATATACAACTTGAGGTATGCAAATATGACAGCAACAGACGAGCAAATTCAGGACGTCTGTAAGTCCGTGCATCTTCATGATCATTTTGAAAGTATAGGGGGTGGATATCATGCGTCAGTGGGCGCGCAAAACTCCAAATTATCTGGTGGAGAATTTCAGCGTATGGCCATAGCTCGAGTCATCCTTCAAAACCCTGTAATCGTGCTCTTGGACGAAGCTACAAGCTCGGTTGACAGTAAGACCGAAAGAAAGATCCAGGAAAGTTTGGCTGAACACACTGCCGGAAAAACTAAAATCGTGGTTGCTCATCGCTTATCGACTATTATGAACGCGGACGTAATCCTGGTCATGGAACACGGGCTGATTGTTGAAAAAGGGACACATCGCGATCTCATCAAAGCCAATGGGCTCTACAGCGAGCTTTGGAAGAAGCAATTTCCCTGCGAATGCGCCCATGGGGATAAGGGAGCAGGCAAATCCTCCTTGAAGCCACAGGCTGCGGAGTTTGTCCCTCGACAGACACCGAACTGAAATGTTTCATGATCATGGCGATGCGTCTAAAGGGTGAGAGACGCTCGTTGTTCTATATGTACCTATGTATCATACATTAGAGTAGGCTAGACTAGATGTCGAACCCAAGATCAGACAGCAATCAATCTTCATATGTGACCACTACCCAAATCTCTGCTTTGCCAGAGCTTTGAGCCAGCTCATGGTTTCCTCCTCTTTTTTCTTATATTCAGCCAGCCGTTCTTCCCTCTCCATGCGCCTCGCTCTCGCGATTTCTTCTCGTCGTATCTCTCGTTCGTTTTTCTTCCTCTGTTCTTGCTCCTTTGCCTTTTTCAAAGCTTCCAGATCACCGTCACCGCCGCCCATTAGTTCTGAGTCGGGGGCGGCATCCATCGTTGGCGAGCCCCCCCTCCTGCCAGCAGCAAACTCGCGGTTTGCAGCCGCCGCCGCTCGCCTCTTTTCCATCTTTCGTTCGTGGGTCCCGGGCTCTGCTCGTGGTGCAACTTCTTCTTGAGCAGTGCGGATTTGATCTTTGTGTCTTCGGAGCTCTTCTTGGTGTTGGAGGAGAGCTGTAGAGCGGGCAGTTTGGGCTTCTTCCTGTGCCATTTCTGTGTAGATGACCATTAGTAAATGATGAGACTGTTCGGCATCTATCCTGACTGATAACCGTGAAACTTACCTCGTTGGACTTCTAGATCTTGCAGCTTTGGTATAGTCGGACCAGATGGTGGATTGCGATACGCAGTGACCTGATTTGGAAGAGTTGGGCCGTATATCTCATCCTCATCGTCCTCATCGGCCACATTGTCATGCTCTTCATTTCTCTCGGGGGGCGATTTCCCTCTTGGTGAATCGGATCTATCATCGTGCTTATCACTCCGTGTGTCGGATACCCTCGTTGGCAGCGGCTCCCTTTCACCAGCACGAGAGTAATCATCGCCGGTCCCTTCGAACCCACTGACAGCTTTCTCAAAAGTGCGGGGGTCATACCACCCCTCAGCCAGTTCACCATTATTCCTAGCAGATCAGTTAACAAATGTCTCCAGTTCCCTTGCGCAATACAGACAATGCCGCCCACCATCTCTTGACAAAACTTTTCCACCTTCCTTTCACTTCTCTCTCATTCAAATCCCCAAGGATCAAACCCTTTTGTATATCCAGGTACATAGCAAATATGGGCTCCATCCGCGACAGATCATGCTTTGAAAGCTGTCTTGCATTGTACGGGAGCACGCGCGGCGCCGCGGAGACTGGTGAGGCTTCAATGCGCCGGCCGTGGTCGCTACCGCGTCGCCGATGGTGGTGATGATTGTGGTGATGAGAATAATGTCTGGATCTCGCTTCCTTTTGGTCGCTATGGTCGTCGTCATCTTCGTAATCGAAAGCCCTATGGCTACCCTCGCGGTGACGGTGATGTCTGCGATTGTCCCTATCGCGAACGCGCTTTTCGTGGGAATGGGAATGCGGGCGTGGTGAGAGGGATCGACTGCTTCGCTGCCGTCGAGTGCTAATCGAGTCAATGTTTCTGCTTGAATTAGGGTCCATTTTGTCTCGTTCTCTATTGACTGGGGGACAAAGTGGAGGTGCCGTCGTCGAGGCGGACAGCTGGTCGGACAGTTGAAGATGAGGTCATGAATCGGCCGGAAAAAAAAAAAAAAAAAAAAAAAAAAAAAANTATCAAAAATAAACAAAACTATGTATCGCTCAGCGAAGACCACTGTTGATTATCTTCTTGGTTTGATAGAAGAGGTCTCAAAAGTTTAAGATGTAGGAAAGGTGATTTACAATTCGCAACCCAAGTAGGCAAACAAAACCCCATATCATCATTTGTAAAGTACAGAGAACTATTGAAATAGTGATAGTAAATGTTTATATTTAACTGGAGCCCTGAGTCTGAGCCCCTTCGCCGGATCCCGAGGTTGGTGACTGAGCTGTATTCTTCGACTTGCTCGCAGCAGCCATTTGCCACGCGGGAATCGAAGCAGATTTGCCTAGCTGGGAAAGAGGATTGTTGGTGCTTGTGGCGGTACCAGGTGTTTGAGCAGTTGGTAGAGATGAAGGGGCATTGTTAGCAGCTGTTGTTGTAGAAGACTGCGCCGCTGATTCGGATATTGTTGCTGGAGCAGGAGTTGGAGCTGGTGCGGGCTCAGGAGTTCCAACGGGGCGGCCGGAGAGTGGTGTTGTGGCCGGGCTAGAAGTGCTAAGACGGTTGTTCAGAAGAGTCTTGAGACTTCGTAGCTCTGTACCAAGCTCTTTGAGTCGGTTCTCGTTTCCTTCCCGGGCACCTTCAAGAGCCTTGGGAATACTCTCCTTAAGATTCTTGACCTCCTCACTGATGCGACGAGTGTCGTCATCTCTCCGTCGCGTTGACGATTTCAACTCGGAAACAACGGATTCAACTTCTCGTAGAGCGGCATCTAAGCGTTCCGTTCGCGCTTCTTCGGCCGTCTTCAAGGCAGCCGTGTCTGTCGAGAGTTGGTCAATCAAAGCAAAGGCGCGGCTGAATTGCTCGTCGATGCTCTGCTTGTCTTGTTCTAGTTGCGGGGGTGTGGGAGGCGCAATAAGAGGAGTAACATATCGCTACCAGCGCAGGTTAGTCGGTCGTCTGAAAGATAGTTCCAATGTGACTCGCCTTGGCAAGGAAGTATAGTCCATAACCAATCCCTCCCGTCACCGTAGCCATAATAAACCAGTCCCGCCAATCCCTTCTAGGGACTCTATTTAAACAATTAGCAATCCTGATAAAAATGGCAACATCAACTTCCTCAACTCACTCTGGAGGGGGTTGCCATTGTCCGTATGGTGGATAGCCATAACCCGATGGCGGAGCAGCCGATCGGTAAGCAGGAGGTTGTTGTTGACTGTATCCTACAGGTGCTGTAGTCGTTGTGGTCGTCTGAACCGTTCCATCACCCGCTCTTGCAAGGGCGATGTCGATTTCTTCTTGCGTGAGGTTTTTAGACTGAAGAAAGGCAACACGCTTTTCCAACGGTGACGATGCAACCGAAGGATCTTGAAGAACTATAAAAGCATCAGTATTTCGCCTCAAGCAATCGCATTGATCTTGTTGGTTTTATAGAGTACATACAGGTTACCTGTATTCGGACAAGTCAGCGTTGGATCGCAACAAATGAGTTCATGAACTTACAGCCGAGGAGATAAGCTCTTCGCGAGCCATGACGACGTCAACTTCGCTCCGTGCGAAGGAAAACCAAGGGCGCTCCCACTTATTCGATCATTCGATGGTAGTCCAGTTACGTACCTTGAAAAGGCTGGCGTTTCCAGAGAAATGAGTGCAGGAGTGAGTGTTTAGCAAAAGGAGAAGCCGCTCAGTCATGGATTGCGAACGGTAGCAGGAAGCCGAGCGAGCTGGACCTCGGCCGGAACTTGTGCATAAAGACGCTTTCCCCGGAATGACGATACCGCTAATACGGCCACTATTACCGGAGACGATACCGCACGTGATTGCCAAGCTGGCTGCAGACCGCCTGCCGTTTTGGGGCGAGAGCCCGCCGCAGCCAAGACCAACGTTGCTTTGTTTACATCCAAGCCTGTGCTCGTTCCCGATGTTCTCTCCCATCTTTTTAGGAGCTGCGCATGTGCCTCACAGTCTCTGATTTACACATGCACTGCATATATACTCTGGACACAGTAAATTTTGATCGAACATTTTCATTTGATGCGCAGTTGTGCAGCTACTGCTGCGTATTCTCGCCATGTCGCAAGACACGGGTTTATTTAGCATCAAGCGGCCCCGCGAAGTACGCTGACCATTTCCTCTTCTCATCTCTCTGTCCTTTGCCCTGCGCGACGGTCTTCAATGCCTGTGCTGTTTGAGTTTGCTGTTAACCTTGGCTGACTAGTCTTCGGCCCAGACGCTTGGGAGCGTACAGAATTACTCTTCCTTGCCCCAACCATCGTCTGCTTTGAAGCGCACCAGCTCGATAGGCGGCTATCAGAATCCTCCATACACCTCACAACACACGCGCTCGACATCGTTACTCAACTCTCTTGGCCGACCACAACAACCGAACTTCCAGCGTGCGTCATCAGGCGGTAATGGCTTCGGGCAGGATGCCGGCCTCTCATCGGTGAGACGGTCTGTCTCTAGCAATCTCTTCCAGAATGCAAATGCTGGTCGGCTGAGCTATGCGCCTGGTTCATTCCCTACGAGCGCTTCCTCGCAACAGAACCTGCAGCGCAGGAGTAGTGTGTTTTCACGCCCTTCCATGGCCGGAGGGCCCATGGGCCATCAATCTTTCTTTACTCAAGGACCGGTTTCGGCAGGTGTCCCGAAGGATCCAAGACCCCTTAGGGATCGCGCATTTCAGGCGCGAATAGGCCAGGAGCTTTTGGAATATCTCACTCACAACAACTTTGAATTGGAAATGAAGCATTCCTTGGGCCAGAATTCGATGAGATCGCCGACACAAAAGGACTTCACGTACATGTTTCAGTGGCTATACCACCGCATCGATCCAAGCTATAAGTTTCAAAAAAGTATTGAAGCTGAAGTTCCGCCGATCCTGAAGCAGCTGCGCTACCCATATGAAAGAAGCATTACCAAGTCGCAAATTGCCGCCGTTGGGGGTCAGAGCTGGTCAACCTTTCTCGGGATGCTTCATTGGATGATGCAACTTGCGCAGATGCTAGACCGTTTTGCCGTTGGCGAGTACGATGATGCCTGTGCTGAAGCTGGTGTTGATGTCGCGGGCGACCGGATCATTTTTCGATTCTTAACGGGAGCTTATCATGATTGGCTACAAGGAGGCGAAGATGAAGACGAGGAAACCGCCGAAAAACGTCTCGTCCCACATGTTGAAGCAATGGCAGCTGAATTTGAGCGTTCAAATGAGAAATATGTCCAGGAGCTGCAAGTTCTGGAAGCTGAAAATCGCACCCTTCGGGACCAACTTGACGAACTTGAAAAGAACGCGCCCGATATGGCGAAACTCGATAAACTCTTCCGAATTCTCGAGGATGACAAACGCAAGTTTGAAGATTACAACTCCAATGTACAGGGAAAGATTGACAAGTACAACAACCGCATCCAGTTCCTCGAAGAAGAGAATAATAAAGCCGAAAGTGAACTGCAGACAGTTGACGCAGAGCGTTCTAGTTTGCAGGCGAGCGTCGACAGCCAGGGTATCACCATACAAGATATTGATCGGATGAGCTCAGAACGTGAACGGCTACAACGGAGCCTTGAAGACACCGCGGCTCGGCTTGATGAGACCCATACTCGCCTAATGGAGAAGGAGGCCGAAGCGAACCAGAAACTTGAAGATCTAGAACAAGTGGTGAAAATCTACAACACTCTTGGATACCAGATAAGCATTATCCCGTCTACGGCAGTCAATGCGAAAGGGCAAGACTATGAGATTCGTCTCAATATCAATGAAGCTAGCTTCTCATCTTCGCAGCTTGGAGGCTCACAGAACCAGACATCTCCGGAAGGATATCGTCTTCTTGCCGATGCGAATACCGGGTATCAACCGGTAAACTTACTGAAGCTTGACCTTCGAGGCGTTGTCCGCGCAAACCTTGTATCGCTCCGAAAGGAGATCAATGAGCGACGAAAGGCAGTCGCAGAAAAAGATATCTCTGACCGTGATCTTTTGAATGAAATCAAGGAGGCTATGGACGAGAAACGAAGCGAGATCGAAGCTCTCGAGCACAGACGACGTGCGGCAGAGGAAGAATTTGAGCGCACCAAGGAAATTACGACAACACAAAAGGTGCAATCTGACGCCCAAATCGAAAAAATGGAAAAAGAACTGGCAAAGATGCGAGCTTCGCTGACCGAAAGTGTCCAGATTATGGAGCAAAGGGAAATGAATACTGATGTTGAGTACGAACAGCTTACGCTGCGTGCCAATCAACTTCGGGAAGAGCTCCATACTGGGGTGGAGAGCATGTTGAACGATATTATTCGCTTCAAGGTACATGTTCAGAAGGGATTGGAAGATTACGAGAGTTTCGTGGTAGATGAGGTTGAGCAGGAATTAGGCGGGGAGATACCGTCAGCAGACGACGTTGATATGGGAGAAGCCGACTAGTGCTGGTCCACTGCTGGGGGCTGCGATGAATGATTACTTTTGAAAATGCCTTTCCGGAAGATTATAATCTTCCTTCATATCTTGATACCTTACTTTCATGTATCTTTTTATGGTTCCTTGAATGAGTGATGACATGGCGGATATATCTTTCTTGTACTTAGATACCTTAGGGTCTTTTGGGAGTGTTGGTGTTATAGTGCTAGACTCAGCGACCTCAGTTTGCTCTTTTATTGATCCTGCAATTACTATTGAGGTTTGATAAATTTTATGATATAATTACCTTGAGCAGAAGGGAATCAGGAATATAAAAATCCAAATCACTGACACAATAGAAATGACAGCTCTTCACATGACAGGCGGCGAACCGCTGACTAAACCAATCTTCACTTTAGCGGCGCGAACAAGATCTCGGGCTTCACGAACCAAAAGAACCTGACATATAATCGCCAGCCAACCTGCAATACCTCCGACACAGCTTAATCGACGGGTTCGTTAGCATTCTGAACTGTTCAATTATCGGTCAAGGCTGGTAGGCATGCATTGGAGGCTTTTCGGGCGTGCTAACCACATTGCATTCCTCTATTTCGTCTTCTCTATCTCACAGCGTCAATTTTTCGTGTCATGAGAAATTGCCTACGCCCTGGCCGTACTTTACAGCTGGGCTGCAGGTATCTTGTCTCTCGCTCTGCAGCGCTCTCATCTCAGCCACGCCCTACCACCCTCGAAAGTGCGCCAGCTAGCCCGCGTCGTTCGGCATGGATCCGAAACCTCAGAACTACGGCTGAAAATAGGCAGATCGTACACGAAAAGCCACCCCCTACTGCTGCTGCTGCTGCTGCTGCTACTACGGTCGTCGAACCTGGCGAGGGCGAGTTTTACTATCATCCACGGCTTTCAAGCTTTGTGCCGAGAACGAGAGACGATGCTTCCGCTTGGATGCGGCTTTTGGAGCCTTATCTGCCGCAGCACTTGCGCGCTAGTCTTTCAGAACATGTCGATATTTCCGGTTCGTCCAAAAAAAATATAAACGTGAGGCCCGAAGAGGGCGAGGAAATAGCGTCTATTTTACGCCATGCACGCCTTCTCGGAGATCTAGATCTTCTTTCATACCTCGGGTTCACGCTACAAAGGTGGACTGCTGTCCACACCTTCGTAACCAAGATGTTGGATACAGTGGACCTACTAGAGCGAGATGCGCTGCCTATGAAAGGTCATCCTTCTAATCTGCAGTGGCATGTGGGCGATATTAAAGAGATTACAAGTGACTCCTTTGCGCAATCGATCAAAGGCACATCTTCGATTATTTCAGGCTTTGAGAAGATGCCTGCCTCGGTATCTATGGATAGACTCACAAGTGAGCCACATGAGGAGATGGTAAAGTCACGCATCATGAGCGAAATTTGGCAGAGTCTAGGTCATGTTGTCCTAGAAGCTGCCAACCGACCTACCCAGGAGTCTGACGTGGCCATGTCGTATGTTTATCAAACGCTCGGGCGTCTTCATCATTCGGGGAATGTCTCGGATTTGGTCTATAAGCACTCAGATGTTGCCAGCGACCTGTTACTATTCCGTCCCCCAGGCATGCATCTTCTGTACACGCATATAATGAATGTGCTGACAGACGCTGCTTGGGTGGTCCACGAAGCAGAGGTATTGAGGAAGGCGAAGGCTGCTGGTGATAAGTCCCCTTACCGCCCTTTCTCTATGGGCATCCGGCATTTAAGCCACGAGATTTGGCTCGAGTTTATTCTTTGGTCATGTATCGAAAGCGGTAAAATCAGAGAAGGCTGGTGGATTCTGAAGAATATGCAAAAGGACAAATCTGCGTCTCCGTGGAGGACGGTATCATGGAACGCGCTGCTTGCAAACCCACAACTCATAGAAGACACAAACATTGACACCCAAGACTTTTGGCCTCACCCTGATATCTCAAGAACAGCGGAAGAGCTAAAGCATAAATCAGGTTCTTTTAAAGGGTTCGGAAAGCGAATCATCAGTGCCGAGGTTGTCACAGCTTTAGCACATCATGCGGCGAGACTCGATGCAAAAGATGCTGATTCTCGCCAGTCTCCTGAGAATAACGTTGAAATTATCTCCTCCATCAATGAGATTGCAAGATCTACTGGTGACAAATGGCCTGAAAACTCGCTCCCCTCGAACCTTCAGATAGCTGGATCGATAGAATCACAGCGCTTAGATACAGGGGCAGAACCAAGATCGCTAGAGCTGCTTTTGAAAACTCTACACCCTGCTACGCCCCCATGGGACGACTCGGTTCCGACAAAAATTCAGCGTCTTTCTTCGATTAGCAGACATGAGATATATAATACTTCATCCATGCTTACGGGTTTACTAGAGAGGTTGATGCGGACGTATTCTATCAACCGCCAGGTTGAGGGTGCGACAGAGACCTTCAATTGGCTCCAATCAGTCATTGATTCAATCAAAATGGACAGAATACGAGGATTCTTTGAGAAGACGAAAAACACTGAAGATCAGCCCGAGTCTCTGGAGCTGACACAGCTACCCGAAACGCCCGTCCAGATTGACCAGTCCTCGATCCCAACTATATCTCAGGGTACCTTGGCCGATCTGCTGGATCTAATTACTATCAGCAAATCCTTTGACTTTGGAGAATGGCTGCTCTTCTCGCAAGATGCTGACGGGCCTGCTATTCCGCTCGACTCGTATGGAGACCAAAGCCTGACACCATCCATTCTTCGCTTCGCCATGGCTACTCGAAACCAACAACTGGGAGAGTTGGCGATCGAGAGACTAACTCCACCCGTGTCCCGTAACACGTTTAACGCCCTTGCAAACTTCCGCGTCTCGTTCCGGCAATGGGACCAAGTTGAAGCAGTGCTCAACTTGCTTTGCCAGCATAGGCTCAAGACATGGGGTGAAAGCACCCTAGCGACACTGGCGGCCGTCATTATGAGATTAGAAACAAAGATACAACGATGTCCCGAAGAGGACGATATTGAGTCGCTTGCACGGGCACAGGAATTACTAGAACGTTTTCTATCCGGCGTTTACAGCCCCAAGAAAACATCCCACTGGCATCTCCGAATCCACTACGACCGAGCCACTTATCGATGGCACCATGTCCTCTCCTCCATCGGTGGCACATTGACACAAGCATGTCGCAACACTCGGCCTCGCTACACCAACAAACACAACCGCGACAAACTACCGTACATCCCCTCCGTCGCATTTCACGTCTTACTCGATGCCCTAGTCGAAACGCAGGGCAGTTATCGCGGCATGGAATTCTGGAAAAGATGGTGCATCGACGTAGAACGACCCGCGGCCGTCCTCCTAACCCAGGACGGATTCTACCGCTTACAGAAGAGCGCAGACCCAGCCACAGAATATGCCGAGCCGGAATTCGACCTGGTCTGGTTCCGTGAGAAGCAACGCAAAGCCGTGGTTCCGAACCTGGCGACTGTACGCATTATTTCGCGGGTCGCTGTACAAGAGTACAAGGCCCTAACGATGACAGATGAGTCGTCCACTGAAGACAGAAGAAAGGTTACGGAGGTATTAGATTTCTGCGTTGAGCGATTTCGAAGACTCGGTCTCGATAAGGACCAGATTGATGCCGAGACGAACAATCACGCACGCCGACAGAGGAAGTCGGAGGCGAAGAAGAGAAAAGCCTTGGGCAAGCCGCTTGTTCACAAGGTCTATGAGGACAGCATGTGGAGTCGGTGTTAGTAAATCACATGTCTATCAAGGTTATTAGTCGAACGCGGACGTGTTCAAATATTTGTATATATCGTGTATAATAGCATACAAAAGAGTTTCCCATTTATAATATAAGGCACTTAGTTGAAGTAATCTGAACATATTAAGAAAGTATGTTTCGTCTATATAGTACATGCAACGTCCAGTTCAACGTTTGCTTTAGCTGGTACATTTCACGTAATCCCAAAAAAACCCCCAACTCCAACAAATCAATATGTTTTCCTGATACGCATCCAACATACCCTCATAAAATTGTCATATGAGACTAATCAAGTGTTCCAGCACCATTTGAAGGTAGATGAACAGAGATATATATAGTAAGGTATAGCAAGGGAATAGAAAAAATCCACAAGCCAGTGTTTTTACAGGAAAAACGGAGTTCAAACTGGGAAAGCCAGAACTGAGACACCGTGAAGGTACCGCGGTAGGAGAATTGATCATCAACCGGACCAATTCTGATTATCGTCACCTGTGTACGGAAAAAAAGAGCCCATGAATTCGCCACTGATAGGATCATACGGAAAATGGAACTCAGTGTTCGACGTGAAAGGCATCGACGGTGGAAAATTAAGGGGATAGGAGACACCCATGTCAGACGAGTTGGTCGAACTATCGAGTTCAGCAGCAGTGCCAGATAAATCTTGATTGGCCCCTTCCGCATGTAGAGTGCCGATTGACTCCAATCCTGTGCTCCAGTCAATAGCTGTTTTACCAGCAGCCGTATCCAGGGATGTCACAGGTATGGTGTGTGCTGGATCTTGCACCTGATTGTTGTTGGGAAAACGCTGGAGCATATCATCGCTGGGTAAAGGGGGAAGGTCGCTGACGTCGTAATCCATGCCAATGGCGATTCGACGCATACAGCTGTCGCAGAGAACCCACGCTCGTCGCGAGGCAGTGCTGTGCTCCGACATTGCGTACAGCCAGCGGATAGCCTTTTTGCAGGATTTGAAAATATGGGCCTCGTCTTCGGGAACATGAACACAGGCGAACGACAATTCCAAGAGAAGAACGGTGGCAGCCTGCATGAGAAAGTGGAGGATACACCACCAAGGCCCCAGTTGATAGAGCTGGTACGGGTCGGGAGAGTCGGGTATCAAATCAAGCATTCGAGTGGACGACTCGAGAGTGACTAGAGCCATTTTGTGGCTGAAGGAAGAAGACGTGTTACTCCGCGAATCGCGTCGACATAGGCACGGTCGTCCAAGCGTGATTCGAGCACTGTAATACTGTAAGGCAAGCCCTACCTTGGCTCGGACATGGTCTGGTGAGCTGCTGTCTTTTTGTGTAAAGTTGCAGGCATCTGGCAACTGCTCAAACCACAAATCAATTCGTGATTTCAGCTCGCCAATGCGATTCTCGATGTTGGACCACGGGATCCGAACGGCGTCTGATGTGTACACTTTATTGATGATCTCCTGTGTGATCACCAAAAGGTCCATGTATAACATAAAGAACAGTCCAGAGTTCATAGGAATACTCTGAAACCATTCAAAATGACTGGACTTTTCATGTTTCTGCAATGACCTCCCTTCTTGTGGATTTGAAGACATCAGGCGAATCATATGACTGGCAGCGTTCGTTTGAACCTTCTGTTCACGAAGGTTCGAATTGCTGAGCAGCTCATCCACATCGGGTTCATGAAACTTTTCTTCTTCAAAGGGAATCGGCAATGGAGTGGTACAAATCCCATCCATAATACAGGTTGCCCTGCCCGTCATGACACCAAGCAGATGCTCAAATGAGTAAAGCGACCACCAGACACGATATCGAGATTCCTTAGAGGCATTCGGGGTCGCTTCACTGGTGCTCTTCATGTTGATACCTAGAGTGATTGCTGAGCGTACAGCAAGGCTGGATATCCGCCAGGCTCTAGAGTGAGGCCATCAGTAACGCGAAGAGTGTATCGGGAGAAACTAACGAACCTGTTAATCTGATCGGTTGACAACAGATAGAAAGCGATCAGCCCCTCTACCTGAACTTGCTGGAGATCAGGATGACTAAAGAGAACATCACTTGTCATGCTCAGATGCCTCGCGCGTGTAAAGTATAAGAGATGCTCTTGGGGATTATCTCCTTTCCATGGTGCCTGAACCAGATGCGAGTGTTTCGAAGCAATAGCGAAAATCATGTTCAAGATCGCTCGCCACTTGTCGCCAGGCTGCGTAGGATTCTCAAGGAAAAATTTGAACTGGGAACGAAAGAGCGGTCGGTTGATTATGGGATAGTGAGGGTGGACTGTCGCCAGATAATCCTCGAAAAGTCGTTCTGCATGTTCGCGAGGCGGCACGTAGTACACGTCTACCGGCTCTGGAACACTGATATCGAGATCATCTAGATGGTAGTTCACAGAGTTGATTGCAAATTCTTCGTGATGCAGTTCCACAGGTTTGCCATCGTACATGCCAGGCTCTTTTCGGGACCGCTGCACTGCCTCTCTTTGCACGCGTTGCATCCAGCTAATTTCCGAGTTTTTTCCAATGTAGCCAGTTGCCCGCACATTCTCCCCCCGATTGAGGTCTTCCTCGACGCGGTCTATTGCTTCCAATGATCCGACCGACGACGGAGACGACGGTTCCATATCGGCATCATCGAAAGGAGTCCGAGAAGACGAGGAGCGCTGGCCAGCAGACTCCCCGTCCCCATCGGCTGTGTAGCGACTTAGTGTTGTGGTGATCCTGTTAGCCAGGTCTTCACTAACAGACGAGCGAAGGTCCCGGAGAAGGGATTCGTATTCATTTGTTTTGGTTGTAAGAGCATCCATATGCCTGAGCAATTGTGCTTGTTAGAAGAAAGAACAGGATCGACAAACAAAGCCTGTGGATCCTACCTTTTTGTCTTTTCCCTCATCCCATCGGGATACTGGCAAGAAACTCGAAGCTCGCGACATTGTCTGCAAATGGGTGTGTCCCCAGAACACTTCGTCTTGCGCTGGCGACAGGATTCGCAAGCTTTCGCCACTCGACGGGTAAAGCGAGGCGCTAGACCACCACGGTTTCTAGGAATTGCGACTTTAGCAGGTCTTGGTTCATGGTTTTGTTGTCGTTGTCGCGAGGTCGACTTTTCAATGGACTCCGCCATGCCATGAGCCTGTGACTGATTCCAAAATGAGAGCTTGAAATCTCTTTGGGACGAGTGGCCGAGCTTCTTACCGCCATCCTTCTCGGATCGTTGGGTGCTCGCCGCAACATCGGACGGCGAACTCATGGCGGAGAAGGGGCCAGATTAATTGCTGCTTATGTTATCCTCTGATATTTAAAATGAAAATGAATCGTCCAAAAAAAAAGGAAAAGTAGGAACGATGTTAGCTCGTTGTCAACTCTTGGATTGTATGAGTTCGCGCTCAGATACTCCTCGGATCAGAAACATCACATGACATGTCGAACAAACAAGATTTCTGTCGCGGATAGCCACGGTTGTGGCCTTTTGTCCAATAATATGAACTTTGTTTCCTTTCTTCTTATCGTCTGGAGAGGCAGTAATTTGGCTGGATGGCGAGAAATGTCGAGTAATGAAGAGATTTCCTTGCCTGGTTGGCAGAGCGGGGCAGGAATGGCAACCCATGGGTTTGGGACACCCCGCGCTGAGAGCTCGACATGGGCCGGCTAGCAGATCGGCACTAAACTTACTTGTATAACTATGAACTACGTTCTCGATTCACCATCATATGCATATAACAGGCGAGATTGGAATCGATTGCGCATAGAAGATGCAGAAAAGCAGCTGTTCTCTTTAATTTGCAGATATACACTATATAGACTGAACAGAAGATACAGGCAAGAAATTCTGGCAACACTGCAATAGTCATGCGGTCAGGCCAAACCCACTGTTCAGCAGACTGCTAGACGCGACGAAACTAAAACCACGAAAGATATCCGCGTCGTTCACACCAGCATGGGCCTCCGAAGACAGACCAACCTGCTTCAACATGTCACCGATCCGGTCGTCATCGGTTGCCGTCGGGCTGAGCGCCAGGCTGGTGAAATCGGTGGAAAAGTTTTCTGCTAAGGCAGGATCTGTGATGAGAGGCTGTATGGGTGCTGGGAGTTCGCGGCGAGCAAGCGCCTTCCAGTCAATCTTGCGGAAAAACCGATGTTTCTTGATGGTCTCGATGTCCTTGTGCGTATGGTACCCCAAGCGCTTGTGCGGCTCCTTGCGCAGGAGCCGGATGAGTAGGTCTTTGGCGTCCGGTCCGATGAAATACGGGACGGTCAATTTCTGACGGACAATCTTCTCTTGGATTTTGGCATGGTTGTTTGCTTTGAATGGCGGCGAACCTGTCAGCAAGTCATAGCCAAGAGCTCCAAGTGACCACCAATCGCATGCTTTGCCGTACGGTTTGCCTTGAATGACCTCTGGCGCCATGTACTCAATCGTCCCCAAGGAAGAGTTACAACGGTCTTCTTCACTGACTGCAACTTTGCTCAAGCCAAAGTCGGTAAGCAGGAGGTGCCCTTCTGCATCCAAGAGGCAGTTTTCCGGTTTGAGGTCTCGGTAGATAACACCCACAGTATTGTGCAGATGTTCAAGAGCCAGCACCATCTCCGCCATGTAGAAAGCGGCAACGTCTTCGCTGAACATGCGCTCCGCGGCCAAATGGGTGAACAGCTCACCACCCTGAGCATACTCCAGAATAAGATACAGCTTCTCATGGTCCTGGAAAGCGTAGTAGAGCTTGACCACGAACGGATGACGATTGACGCTCTCGAGGATCATCCGCTCAGTCTTGGTCTGCTCCACTAGCTTCTTATGCACTGTCAACGAAGCCTTGCGAAACTGCTTCTGAGCGTAGAGACGGCCAGTGGCGTTATGGCGGACAAGGAGCACTGTCCCGAAGGTGCCTTTGCCAAGACACATCAAATGCTCAAAGTCGCGGGCGGTCATTTTGCGGCATAGGTCGTTCTGCACATCGATGCTGACTGGAGAAAAGGCCGACCGTTCCTCCTCGGCCGCGGCTTCATCACTGATAAAATCATGCTCGAGTGGGACTTCGTAGCTAGTCAAGACCTCGGTTCTGTCACTATCGGATGAGACACTTGCGTTGCTAGACATTTCGCATCCCTTTATACTAGCACCCCCCAGAGTCTGGCTTTCGGCCAAGCTCAAAGCATCGAGTTGCAGCTTCAGGGCGCTGATACCAACAGGGTTGTTCGAAGTGGGAATGGGATTGAGCTGTGGGGACATTGTTTGTGAACCGGCAGCAGAAAAGTCTGAATCCTCGTCGCCAGAAGCCATAGGAGTGAATCCTCTCACCGTCGGAGTGTGGCGCCCGACCTCAACGTCGGCAAGGCGACGCTGCTGTCTCTTCTTTTTCTTGCGATGGGCTGCTTTCTCGTGAAGAGGTGGTGTCGCGGCAGCAAGAGCCGCGTTTGGGGCAAATTGCGGGCCCGTGATCTTGGGTCCGGAAGGATCGATCGGACTGCGGGGTGGCTGCTGAGAGGGTTCCGTTTCCATATCGATGTCTGCCTCTGGACTGAAAACGTCGCCTACTGACAGGTCTCCGATCGAACATTCCGGTGCTGCACCAGTGTTCAAGCGCTGCATCTGCTCTGCGAGGCGCTGGGAAGATGAAGGCCGAGCGATTGGGTCGAACATGATGCCGGGAACTCGCGAAACGGCCACAACTTGACTCTAATGATGATAGGACTAATCAACGGTCCAATGGAAGGAAAAAGCCAAAATATAAGCTTTGCTGCACAGCCCTTATATACACAAGACTGCAAGAAAGGAACTGTGAGCGATATGGAAGCTTTTTACCGTCCGCCCTTTTTCAGGACGGACTCTCTGCCCCTACCCACACCACGTCGGGGAAAGGTGTGCTCAACCGGTGATGTGAATAAGCGGCGAAGGCGAGAGTTCCAAGGTCAACCGGTGCCCGTCTACAGCCGCCCACGAGAGTATGCGAATACAGTTGGTCGATAAGGCTCAAGGGCAGGCCATTTGCAGAGGAATGAGTAGGAATCGACGGTGCGGTCACAGAAAGCATAGAGAATCGGCTCGAGTAGGATCTAAAAGAAGCTGTTGACGGTGGTCAGTTAGCCACAAACAGGTTTCCAGTAGAGTTGTACAAAATGGGCATTGCTAAATCACAGATAAGAAGCGTACCGGTGGTGGTGCTGGCGGTTGTGTCGGGTTCAGCTTTAGCGACAAGTAAGAAGAATCAGGTCTGCGGGCTGAAACGAGGGCAGCCACACTCGATGCCGCCAAGCCAGATCCGGACCACGCATCACGTGCGGGACAGTTCCAAGATCGCCGGTCCCTTGCATATCATTGGCTGAGATGGTGAATTAGAAAATCCGAGCTCGAGCCTTCACAATCTGGCTCGATGATATAGATCAGCTCTGCAAAGTTTCGACCGTGCATGACGAAGACGATACACTCTGTCAATAGTTTCCTAGCGGATGGCCAAAAAATAGGTCGAAGAGACTTGTATTTGGCCACTTAGCTCTTGAATAAGAGACTGCTCAAAGGCCCTATTGATGGCACGTTCATTTCTTTCACAAAAAAGGGTTCCTCTCTTTTTTTTTCGCTTGTCTAGATACTGATTGGAATCTGCCCGAATCTGGCATTATATCCGCTATTTGAAGAAACTAAGCTATATCATTCTTGTGAGCAACATTAATCACCTCGAGCGCAATGCTCCGACAACTCACGTGATCTAGAGATAAGTCACGTGACCATACTGCCAAGCGTTGCAAGCAATGGCAAGCATCCACGCCTGTATATAGACGCTCTATACACTGCTACCGTCTGTTCGCAGGAACACAGCTATTGTTCTACGAGACGACCCAATTACTAACCTATCTTTTTTTGTCCCGAGAATCAACTGTATATTACACAAAAGAAGAACAACAGGCACAGCCCGGCAGCCGGAAGATATTATCCAATTCAGATTAAACCAAATCAAATATTATGAATACGGCTCAAGACCCTCGCGCCTTCTCATATAGTCCTGCCGCGCAAAGAACGCCTGCGATCGCGAGATTTCGACTCCTGCTCTCTCCACAAAGGCCATAGCACTAGGCTTCTCGACCAGCACGGTCACAGCTTGGTTACCAAAATCCATGGTGACGATGCGAGCGATAAACGTCGCTAGCGCCTCGACGGTCTGGTACGACGTGGCCTCGACTCTCTGACTTCTGTTAGCCGAGATACCAAGGGAAGAAGAGTAGGAGGGGGAAGTGGAGGGGGTAAAGATTACCTCGGCCACCACCTTGACCATCTCTTGATAAGTGTCAACCACAATCGAGCCCCAGGCAGGTTCACCGGAGCCGCGGAAGACCAACGTGACGATCACACACTGCTTCTCGAGTCGCTCGTGCGAGTTGACGCCGAGAATGCAGTAACAGCGAATGCCCTCGATGCGAAATTCCTGCTCGACAAGCAGCGTGTGTCTCCCGCTTTCCACCGCGTCCGCTACCGCCGAGCCATTGGATTGGTCATACGCCCACGTCGACATGCTCCGATACTTCAAGCCGGCTTCGGCCCGTAGATGAGCGCCGGGCAGATGGACTGAAACCTCACACTCACCAAAGGCAACGTCGAGCGGATCACCACCATGACCGTCACTATTGTTGTTGCTGCCGCCATTAAAGCCAGCCGACGAGCCACCGCTCATCCGGCGACTAATCTGGCTAGATCTCCTCCGTGTCGGGGAGCTTGGATGCACATGGGCCATTCTGCGTACGCCCGCAATGGTCTCATCAAGTAAGCCGAGCGCACAATCTGTCACCAACCCAGCGAGAATGCGCACATCGTGGCCCAGTAGAATATCCGCTCTTCTTTTCTTCGCACTATCCTGGCTTGTCGTCGACACAGCCCCCGTTGCAGTAGCAGAAGTAGCAAATGTAGTACCAGCTCTATCCCAACCAACGTCCTGGATCTCCCCCTCAATCCGCCTATATAGCTTGCCATAATCAATGGACAATGAAACATCATCCGCCGTCGCCGCGGCGATAGCCGACGAATACGACAGCTTCACCGCAGCCGTGCACGGCTGCGCTTTTCCTGCGCGGTGCCATGGGTCTGGTCCGGCTGGGAGATGCAGATTGATGTCGCGTAGAAAGACGTGGTCGACAATCGGCGGGCGCGGGGCGGGGCTGAGGGTGGTGGTAGCAGTAGCCATTTGTCGATTTTAGTCCAAGATTCGTCTTGCAAATATTCGTATAGATATTCACCGTACCGATTGAGCAGCTAACAGCTACCTACGGCACCTAGACAGAAAGAGAGGGGAGAAAGAGAAATTGTCTGGTGGCAGATATTGCTCAGGACGTGAAGAAGCTTCGGAGAGCGAAGCGGCCGGAGCTCCCAGCTCGACCGATCGAGTACGTCAGTCAAGCTTTCCGCTCCGGGCTTTTGCCCCGCAAATGAATAACTCAATTGTTTGTCTCGCCTCTGGTCTTGACTCTTGACTGGATCGCGTGTAACTTATTAGTCTGAAGAGATATGTGGCATCCATTCTTCATTCCACGGTAGTCCCACACTGGGTTAATACATCTAGAGTCATGGAGAGCGAGAGCCTCGGCTACGACTAGTAGGACTCTAAAAAGGTGTGAAACTCTGAAAATTGAACACGTCAAATTCCTGTGCTCGGAACAGTTGTGATTTCATTGGTCATGCCGTCGTGAACTCCAGATTGCTTTTCGAAAATTTCCTCCCAGCTTCGACTAATATAATGACAAAAGTAGAAAATAGAAACATCAGCGAAAAATAAGACAAACCAAAGGGGGCCTGGCACTCCGTTCCAAATGCTTAGGCTTGGCAATAGAAAAAAGAGAAGAGAATCAAGAAAAGAATGAGGTGAATATCAACATAAAGATGATGTCGAGGCCGACAGATACAATACCAAAGTGATCGGCAATATTTGCATTCTGAAATTTCATGACTTGCCAGCCGAATGGTGCAGCCTTCTCCCACCAGTGATTCGGTTGAGAATATACATGATGCTCAAGCAACCGGCGTAGACAAGGATTCTGCTGAGACTCTATCCGAACACAGCACCTACCAGTATGGACGGCGATCATAGGCCGCATAGTCACCTCGGGGCGGACTGCGCGGCCGGCCATATGGTCTTCCGGCGAAATAAGGGTCATCGTAATGCCGGGGTGGTGGTGGCGGGGGTGGTGGTCTAGAGTCATACGGGTCATCGTATGGGCGTCTAGGTGGAGGGTAGTCATCGATCCGGGGACGAGGTGGTGTGCGTCGCCCGTAACCGTCTCGTTCATAATAGTCTCGACGAAGCGCTGGCGGGGAGCGTTCCCGATAGTGTCCGCGAGGACTGTACCCACGTGGAGGACCACGGCGGTCATAGTCGTCGACGGGGAAGTATCCACGGCGTGGCGGTGACCGCGAGCGATAAGGGTCTCGCATCGGCGGTCGGTCTTCTGGAGATTGAATCTAAAGGACGTGAGTAATAAGAAAAGAAAAAAAATAAAACTTCACCGGGGAACGAAGTGCAAAATACATCAGCTATACAGGTGACCCGAGAGCCTTTGATTTCTCTTCCATCCAGCTTTTCGACTGCAGTTTTGAGGTCTACAGCGGATTCAAACTCGACGAATCTAGGTGCCAGTTAGCTTTTACATCGAGCAGCTTCTGAGATGGGGACTTTGTTTACCCTCTGCCGTCGCGCTCACGCGGAGTCTCAGAGTAAACAACATCTAATCCCGACTGACGAGCGAAATCTTTAAGATCCTAGGAGTACTCAACTATCAGCTCTCCTGAAGCTAGCTCTGGTGGGTCAATTGCCTACCTGCCAGCTGGTCTCGGATGGAAGACCAGAGACTTGCATGCGAAACACAGTGCGACGCGGTCTGGGTGGGTTAAACCGATCTGATGGCCCGTTGAATGTCTCCTTATGACGAGGTCCGCGAGCAAACTGGACGGTCAGACGCTCTCCTTTGAAGTCACTACCATCTGTGGGTTCCTGTTAATCCATCCACCAACCTCTAGAGCGCAGGTCAAAGGGGAACGTACGAAAAGCTACAAAGAAAGGATCAATGTCAGCATACCCATCGTTATCGACGCATTTGGTTAGAACAACCTACCGGGAACGACGTCGCGGGCATCCAAGGCATCCTCGTACTCGATGAATCCAAAGCCGCTCATCAGTTTGATTTCCGTGATTTTGCCGGAGCCATGGGTGTTGAAGTGTTCTTCAATATCCTGCTTGGTCACTGGAAGGAAACGGAGCACCCAGAGAGGGGCGCCATTGAAACGTCAGCTCGTGGTGGCCTAACGTGTGTGTTGGTCCAGGAAAGAATGCGAAGCTGCCCAGTGATAGCCGTGGAAGATTTCAAAGGAGAAATTATCGTCTTTGGCCATAACGTTTTGTTTGTTTTTCAACATACAGAGAAGACAACAGAGTCCGATATCTTCCTAACCACAAGCCAGGGAAAATTGGAGAGGGGAAGAGTCCAGGAAGACGAAGGGTGATGATGAAGGTATCCAGAAGCAGAAGGCAGAAGAAATAGAAAGGCTATGATGAAGAATGGGCGTAGTAGACACAAGGGGAGAATCCGACTAGCAGTGGCGGAATCTCTGGGTAGACTGGTGTGAAAGCCTGCGTACCGTTACGGGGAAGATTCCCAAGATAAAGCCGTGTGGACGAAACCTCACTCATGGCTGGAGACGGATGGACGACTGCGACCTCTGGAAGGCTCAAGCTGTCGGCTGCTGTCGCCGTGGTTGAAGGACGACCAGAAACCGGGGGGTGTCGAGAATATGGCTTCGACCGTAGCGATCGGTGGTGGTTTTGGCGTCGAGGTGAGCTATACTCACCGCGGCGCTAAAAGGAAACCCACGCAAACTCCTCGAGACGGGCACGGACGAGCAACTGGGAACCGATACTGCAGATAGCCGCTGCAAATTTTTCAATGTCCGCTATCGACTGGAGGCGATGCAGAAGTCCAGGGATCAAATTGCGAGGAAATGAAAAGGGAGGAGAAAGAGGAGAGGGAAGGAGAGAGGAAGGTTGGAGGAGTGAGAGGGCGAGTGGGAGAGGGAGAGAGGGTGGTGGGCGGTGTCGCTGCAGCTAGCCACCTACAGTAGTCGCAGTCGAGTTAGTGACCAGTGCAACTTGGCTGGAGAAATCAGTAACGATCCACGTGGGCACTGGGCGGCCCGCACGGTCACGGGTTTCGACTGATGCACGTTGTTTGCTGCCTTTGTACGCGCCGTGCTTCTCTGCACCAGCGTATAGAGATCCTAGAGAACAAGAGCTCTGAAATACTAGAATCTCAAGCAACTATGGAACGAAACAAATAAATTGCTGCTTCTGGCATAGGCTCGAGCCGGCTCCAAAGGCAATCCACGGTCCGGCCCTTGTCCGTGGGGCTCGCCCACATTGCCTGTCTTGCAAGAAAGCCATTAACGCTATCTAGTCCTTAAGGGATTTTCGAGACCTACGCCCTAGCGCAGAGTCTTGATCATTCCATGTGTTGTACACTGCCTCGGTATGTACATGTCGATGTGGTCTCCTCTAACTAACAATTGAGCTTTTGGTTACATGTGTGTGCGCCGTCCCAATATCCAAAATCGGCTTCAATTCAAAAGGTACCTCCAAAGAGTTTGTTTTTCCATTTTTCCGAAAAATAGATGCGCAAGCTATGGGTTTTCTTGCTCCCATTCCATCAATTGAGTAAATGCAGGACTACGTAAGGAAGTACTTGGGTCCCTCGCCGCCCTGGGGAGTTTGCCAGTTGATGTCCTGGGTCGGGACCTTGATATCGCACGTTTTACAATGGATACAGCTGCGTTCAGAGTCAGAAAATCAGGTGTAATAGCTTGATGAGCGAGTCCTTACTTTTGAGCATTGATTTGGAAGCGCACTCCCTCTTCTTTTGTAGGATCTTCGAGATACTCGTAGACACCCGCCGGACAAAAGCGGTTCTCCACGCCCTTGTACTTGGGCCATGCCTCCTTGGTATGGGCATCCCAGTCCTGGACTTGAAGATGGACGGGCTGATCTTCTTCGTGGTTGGTGCCAGTGCGGCTGACACTGGTCAGGATATCAAAACTGATGACACCGTCGGGTTTGGGGTACTCGATCTTTTCGCACTGAGATGCAAGTTTCGTAGCAGCGGGATCGGTCTTGTGGTGCTTCAGAGTCCATGGGGCCTTGCCACGCAGGATAAAGGCTTCCAGTCCGGAATACAAGATGCCGCCCCAGAGACCCAAAGCCGTACCGAATGAGGGTCGCATGTTCCGGACCTCCTGAAGTTCTTTCCAGATCGACGACTTGCGCAGTGAATCTTCGTAATTAAACAGGAAGATAGTGCCTTGGCCCTCTTGTTGCAGAGCTGAATACGTGGCCTCTGCAGCAAGCATACCGGATTTGATGGCAGTATGTGTTCCCTTGATCTTAGGGACGTTCAAGAAGCCGGCAGTGTCGCCGATCAGGGCGCCACCGGGGAATGCGACTTTGGGGATAGACTGGAAACCGCCTTCGTTGAGGGCTCGGGCTCCATATGAGATACACTTGCCGCCCTCGAGCACTTCTTTGAATAGAGGATGGTGTTTCAATTTCTGGAACTCGCCATACGGGGAGAGCCACGGGTTGGGATAGTCCAGACCAACAACCAGCCCAATGCTCACAAGGTTGTCGCCAAAGTGGTACATCCAAGCACCTCCATAGGTGTCGGACGGCAGTGGATAGCCCATTGAGTGCACTATCTCGCCCGGTCTGAATTTCTCCGGCTGAACCTCCCATACTTCCTTGATCCCAAGGCCGTAGGTCTGCGGCTGGCTGTCCCGGCGCAGGTCGTATTTCTTGATAACCTGCTTGGTCAGGCTTCCATGACACCCCTCACCGAGCAGCGTAACTCGTGCGTTGAACTCCATCCCTCGTTCAAAGGTATCCTTGGGCGCTCCGTCGCGGCCAATACCCAGATCATTGGTAGCCACTCCCCGCACAGAGCCGTCTGAGTGGTATAAGACTTCGCTCGCAGCAAAGCCCGGATAGACTTCGACGCCTAGTTCTTCGGCGCGGTCCCCAAGCCATTTGGTCAACTGGCTCAGACTGACAATATAGTTGCCATGGTTGTTCATCTGGGGCGGCGCGGGAATCGGGAAGGACGAGTTCTTGGTCAGAAACCGCATTTTATCGGATTTCGCAGGTGTGACATGTTCGAATCTGGACGGGTTGTTTTTATCAAGCCAGTCCGGGAGCAGCTCATTCATAGAGGTCGGTTGGAGAACATTGCCCGAGACGATGTGAGCGCCCAGTTCCCCGGCCTTTTCGAGGACGATGACTCGAAACTCCTCGTTGCCGGCTTCATTGGCGAGTTGCTTCAGGCGAATGGCAGCGGCGAGACCTGCGGGACCTATCGAAAAAGGAAAAAAGGCCTCGTGAGCCGCGAAGTAGCATAATATATGTGTAGAGTATGCAGCTTACCTCCGCCGACAATACAGACATCGACCTCGTCGGACTCCCGATCGATCTGACTGGGGTCGAATTTTTCTGCGGTCCCTGCGTTTTTTTTGTGCACCGAATGCGAGAATTGGCGAGCTTGATTCTGGTACTGACGTGGGTGCAGGATATTCGAGGCACAGCTCTGGACTTTGACAGGTCGTCGCCGCGAGGACTGGCACCCCAGGGGGGAGCTGACCGAAGAAACTGAGGAAGTTGAGCGCCATGCGCGACCCGAGGCCGGCAGCTCGCTCCTCAGCAGAGGTAGGACCGCTCTCTTCGAAGCCATTGCGAGAATGGTTGCGACCAGAAGAGATGAAGGTATGAAGAGCAAAGAGAAAGGCGCACTCTCTCCCGCACACACTTTCCTCACGTGCTTAATTTAATGAAACAGAGTTGCTTGCTAACGTTCACACTCTCCCCGCGGTCGCACTCTTGTCCGTGAGCCGAGGCGAACCGCGCCCGGAGACGGTCGGGTGGCCGGCTAACTTCAGCCAATCAACGTTGCTGCAATCAAATCCAGCTCAACGGTCACGTGAATCTTCGATCGTCGTGCGATGGCGTCAAGGATACGACACCATGTCGCCTATATGCTAGCCTAGCCAATGTGGCAGCAGACTTTCTTGTTTGCGGCTCAACAGGAAAGCTAACTACTTGCCCCGTACGGAGTACAGAGTATGTTTGGAAGATTTATGTCATCGATACTATGCTAACTTCTACGAGCAATTAGTGCTTTGTAACAAACTAGGAGAAGCATTCTGCCCGGACCGCTGCCAAGACATTCCACAACATGCCGAAATGCTGCTCGCATAATATTTGGATTGGACGAAGGACATAATCTTTCATATTACAATCGCTAGGCACAGAGAACCATTAGTCGTGGTGTTGTCAGGTCATTGTTCAAGTGATGATGTTGCGACAAGGCGATCTCCGTACCGCCTTGGCCCCCAGCCTGGTAAAGATTATGGATTTCCTGAGGCGACGCGTTGGCGTTGATAAAAGCCACTAGTTTGCTCGGCAGCCCACACAGGCACAGCTCAGTTTGCCAGTTGCTAGCCTTGCAACTCGAAGAACATCACACTGATCCAAATTGGACCAGAAAAAACTGCAGTCCCCAGCGAGACAATACGCACATAGTATCTAGGGGACATCTTGTTGCTTGAAAGAGTGCGGGCGTAGACACCGCAGTAGACCGCAGGCCACTCTACGTGTACCGGGACAAGGAAAAGGGAGAGAGAGGAAAGGAAAGAGGAGAAAATTGGAATCCGGCAGGAATCTTTTGTTCGCCTTTTAGAGGTAAAAGCGGCAATCAGTCCGACTGAAACGAACAGGGATCGGCGCAAGCAGTGATTGGGCAAACAAAGGCAAGGCAGTGGGGATGGGCAAGGTCGCACGGTGACTGGACGATAAGACCAAACCGCGTCACGCCAACAGCCAGTCGCAGGAGCCCCAGCCAATGGTGCCTCCGCATCACTCGATGGAATTACCGCATTTGGTTGGCGTAAGCGGAGTGAGACACACCTATCGCATCAGTCCCTCACTGGCGTCCAAGAAGTGAGTGGAGAAGCACAGACCAATGATAGCAGCCAAACCGCGGAGCACCACCAACAAGGCAGCACCGGGCCCACCAGCCGACGACGCCAAGCAAGCCGCTAGTGGACGCCGAAGGGGTACTAGAGCCATGGAAACAGCTGGGCGGCGCAACCAGAGCCAGCGCTGCTTTAAGCGCCACCGCGGGCCAGCCCCCCCTGACGACAGCCGCTTGCCAGGCAGCAGCCGCCTGTATAAAAGGAGCCCGTCTCCCACTCCCGCGCTCGCTCGCTTTTCGTTCTCCTGGTCTTGGCATCACGCGGATACACTAGCACGTCGCCTTCTTCCCTTATCCATCCACACCCACACCGACACTCCCTTACTCTCTCTACCTTTCTCTCCACACTCCTCCGCCGGAGTCGTCGTGCTGCTGAGTGTTCCTCTGTGCCTCAGTACTCTCCTAACTTGAAGAGGGAAGAAAGATCGCGGGAAGAAGGTCTCCAAAGACGCGATTACATCTTCCTACTCTGCCCGGCTGCCGTCCCCATTTTGACGCCCCGAGCCACTCCTCTCTTTTATCGTGTGACGCAGATAGAACATATCAAAAAAAAATTTTCACAAAAACCCCTCAAAAAAAATCAAGAGCGAATCGAAAGGAGACTTGACATTAGTTTTCTTGAGTTGCATCTTACAAAAGTTTTCAATCTTATCAGACTTTGTCTTACCACACTTTAAATCTATAGCCGACATTGATTCGCTTGTTCCTGTCATCGCCGGCGTCGATACAGTTGCGCAGCTTGTGGATATCATATCACACCACCTCGCAATTTAAACTATCCATCGTTTCGACGTCAAGTCCGGCTCGTTTATCTGCTCGGCAGCAACTGTAGGGGAGGCATTTAGTTGTTCATCTCCACTCAGGTAGGTGCTCGCAACTCTCCCCGTTTTCTACATCGGGGTCGGATTCGTGAAAGAGAATGGTGATCTGACTCATCGCACTTCTCAGACTGCTCATCTTCGAAGTCCGTTATTTTGACTGAGGTTATCTCGGCAAAAAAAAAAAAAAAAAAAAAAAGGGTCTCCTCTCATAGCTACGTATATTCACACGTCGCAATGGAATCGCTCACTACCCATCCATCGACCGCACAACAGGCTAAGGCCTTCACTTCCGCCGCCTCGCTCTCTTTTCCCGGAGGAGCGGGAGAGCTCACCCCGCCCTCGTCTGAGAAGGATGGAAACTTGGCTGGTATGAACGGCCAGCAGCATGGAGTGAATGCCAACGGCAACGGGGTGACACCCGCAACTCCAGCTGCGACCCCTGGTGCGAACAATGTGGGGAGCGGCATTGTGCCTACGTTGCAGTGAGTATACACTTAGCTGTCTTTTCTGGCCCACCAGAAAGCTGAACAGACTTTTTTTTTCTCAAGAAACATCGTCGCTACTGTCAATCTTGATTGCCGCTTGGACTTGAAGACCATCGCACTTCATGCAAGAAATGCGGAATACAACCCCAAGGTACATCTGCCAGCTGTCAGGTCTTGGACTAGCAGTTTATACTGAACTTCTTTTCTTAGCGTTTCGCTGCAGTGATCATGCGTATCCGCGAACCCAAGACTACCGCTTTGATCTTCGCCTCGGGCAAGATGGTGGTGACTGGTGCCAAGTCGGAAGATGACTCCAAGTTGGCTTCGAGGAAATATGCCCGTATCATCCAGAAGCTTGGTTTCAATGCCAAGTTCACGGACTTTAAGATCCAGAACATTGTGGGCTCCTGTGATATCAAGTTCCCTATTCGTCTCGAAGGTCTGGCTTCCCGCCACCACAACTTCAGTTCTTACGAACCTGAGTTGTTTCCGGGTCTCATCTACCGCATGATGAAGCCCAAGATTGTGCTTCTGATCTTCGTGAGCGGTAAGATCGTCCTCACTGGCGCCAAGGTCCGTGAAGAGATCTACCAAGCTTTCGAGCTGATCTACCCTGTGTTGTCTGGTGAGTTTAACCGTTCCTACGAGTTTATGTCGGCTTTTCTAATTCGTGGTAGATTTCCGTAAAACTTAGGGTTGGTCAAATCAGTGAAAAGCTACCTTTGTTGTATTGCGTTCAGCTTTTAACCTCCTTGTATTAACACTATTATCTTCGTCAGGGTTCGATGGGACGTGCCGCCTACAGTCGGTCGAAGACTCGATGACAGCGCAGGTCTTATTGACCATTCCCGTTGGATCCTTTTGTTACGATTCTTTATGGTTTGCATTTTCACGGCGTTCTAGCGATTCGATTACCCGGGTCTCTGTTTTTTTCTATTATCCCATTCTCCCCCCAAAAGATTGGTCCAGTTACATTAGAAAGTCGCACTCTTCCCGCAGACTCTCAAAGAGGCGGTACATGTGCGCTGGTCGAATAGGTGCCTCCTATAATGACTTCATTTTGCGGCCTGCCATGTTCACTTTGGCGACCTCTTACCCTGTTAACATACTTTATTTGTTTCCCCTTTTTTTTTCCTCTTTTTTTTTTTCTTTTCTCTTTAATCCTGAATTCGATTGCAGTCACTGATATTGCATAATTGCTTGGACGATGGTCTACTGATTACTGGTGGGTGGGAAATTGAGAATATGTTGGGGAATGCAGGCATGCAAATGCACTGAGATGCAGCAGTGCTACTATTATTCGGTATTGTGATGAAATCAATGAAAAATTGAAATCAATGATGGCTATTGTATACGTAGATCGATCTTTCACAGTCTTGAAGTAGACTTGGCCAGCTCATCTTTAAGAACCAAACCAGTCGCCCCCGAGCGGCTGCCGTCCTTAGTCACGACGGGCCCGCGTGGCGCGCGGTTCTCCGGCCATTTCCACAACTGCGCCAGCTCCGTGTCCAGCGTCCCCTCGAGCGCATCGACAATTCTCTCGCCGAGGATAGGAAGGAACTTGTAGCCGTGGCCGCTGCCGCCTGTGGCCAGAAAGAGGTTGCGATGGTCCGGGTGGTATGTGATGAGGAAATCACCTCTAGGTCTGTCGATTCACGTCAGCGTCCTTTGCATTGGCAGATTGCAGGGAGGCAGAGAGAGGGTGAAACTGAGTTGGAGAAAAGGAAAGAATCAGAGCTACATACGTATCGGTATACCAGCACACCCGCGTGCGGACAAAAGGCCGATCTGCAAAAGTTGGCAGCATCTCTCTCAACGCTTGTCGACAAGCGCGCTCTCCTTCCAGCGGTGCCGACACACCGTCTTCCGCTATGCTCGCCTCCACCGTCTCGAACTGGGTATTCTTATAGCCTGCTATGGGAACCTGGACAGTCTGCGGGTTCCGGTAGCCATAGGCATGGCGCGCAATCTTGAGCTCGTTGTTGCGCGGCGGAATGATGAACATGCCCGTCGCAAAGCTCAGGATCGTCGGCATGTTCGCCAACTCAGCCTGCTCCTCGTCGCTGATTCGAATGTATGCCAGTACTTGGCCCGTGGCTTCGGCGATGCCGCCCAGATCGACGAGCTTGGGCGTCCAAGCGCCTGTTGCGAGGATCACTAGGTCGGCGAGCAGTTTCTCGTCGTTATTTCTCAGTAACACGCCGGTGACTGCGCCGTCGACGTCGAAGAGCAGCCGCTCCACCTCGGCGTGTCGCACGGTGACGTTGGACCTGTCTGCCAGCATCTGACTCGCAAAACGCACTCCGGCCTCTGCATCGGCCCATCCAGAACCTTTATTGATATACCCTCCCACCGCTTTCGTGCCGCCAGCATACCGCGGCACGGTCTCTTCGACCGCCGCGCTGGTTGGCAGAAACGTCACCTTGTCATCTCCTTCCAACGCCCTGACGTTCTCATAGCTCTTGCGCGTGTACTGTTCGGCATCCGGACTGTCCTCGGAATACACCAGCACCAGGCCATTCTCGGTATACCGTCCGTCTTCACCCCAGGCAGTCGTGCGCCATTTCCGCATTGCATCCGCGGCTAGGTCGGCGTAGGCACGGTTGGCGTAGTCGGCGCGGATGATGCGGGACGAGTCGACGGAGGAGCCATGCGGATTCGGGATTGTCGGGGAGGCCTCGAGAAGGGTGATATGTGTGGCTGGGTGTCGTTTCGAGAGGGACAGCGCGGTCGATACTGGGAGGGGGGTTACTGGGTTAGTGGGATGTGTTGAAATGAGGAGCGATGGACAGGTGTACAGCCGAATACCCCGCCGCCGACTATAATGACGGAGTCTGGGAGGGGCATGTTTTCGTCGTTCTGTTATATACCAGGTTCTCTTCACACAGCAGAAGTCACTGCGCTGATATCGAGGTTCGTAGTAGAGAGGTGTTGATGTAGTAGAGCTGTGTGGTAGGGTGCGTGTAGTAGGGCGCACATCAACTGACGCCGAACACGGAGCCACTCCGGGCGGTGTCGGTCTAGCAACGTATTGAATGGTACACATATAGACCTGCAGAGATGGGCTTAAACATGTACAGCTGCAAGTTACAACGTACTGTGTCTTTGGATGTCATTGGATGCATTGTGCCTGCGAACGTCTATGTTGCCATTATCACCGTTGACTGGCTGTTTCAGCGTGGAGATATATCTTCTACTCCCTCTCACACACTACTAGCCACACCAGACCGAAACGTTGACTACTGTGGATATATGCAAGGTACCGCAACAGACCTAATCAAATTACCGCTAGACACCCGCATCAGAGTCTGATCCGTTCAAAACAAAGCAAACAATACCAGTACAGAACGTCGATCAGAGTCCCGAAGATCATGGAATGCTCGTGGGCGCGTGTGGAAAAAGCTAGACCAAACACAGCCTAGCCCGGGCTTTCCCGAAATCGCATTGAACGACCCAAGTTGCGCTCGGGGAAAAACTGTTGGACATGGCACAACCAGTCGATATGGGTGAGTCGCGTTATGCAACGAGACGTTGAGATGGGATATACTGGAGATAAATCAAAATAAGAAGTAGGATCCGGGGGTAGACAGACTATCCTTTGTTTCTCAACGAAAATGGCCTCTCGGGGCGCCGCAGTCAAGGCGAACGAGGTCGCCGCGCTCCTGCAGCGCAGCAAACCCGGCTTCAAGCCGCAAAGAACTCGTCCGTGAGTCGTATCCTCTTCGATATACATATGATTATATACATATATATCTTATTCCCTTCCCTTGGTTCTTGTTTTCTTTCTCTTTTATTCCTTCTCCCTGTTCTCTTTCCCTTCTCATTTATCATGGTTTCTTTGTTCAAGCGGTCCTTTGCTTACATGCTATACAGGGCACCCAAAGCGGCAGGCACAAAAGGGACCAAGCTATCCAGTCCCTGGCAAGATGCCAGGCCTGGCCCGGAGAAAACCAGCAGCAGCCTTTCTCCACGGCTAATGACCCTCTTTGGCGTGGGCATGCTGGGAATCGGCACATACTGTGGCTACCTATACTCTTCCTATAAGCAAGCAGTCGTGCGATCAAGCACCATGCAAACACCGGCCGATGTATCAGACCGCTACAACAAGACTGCGCCGGGCTACGATGACGAAGTCGCTCTGGACGAATGGTTTATGAACCTGGGAAAGCGCCGAAAAGAGTTGGTGCGTATGGCGCGCGGTGACGTCCTCGAGGTCAGTTGTGGCACCGGTCGGAATATGCAGTATTATCAATTGGGTGAGAAGAGAGGGCTGGATGCGGACGGCCACTCGGAGGTTCGGGGTTGTCGGTCCGTCACGTTTGTCGATTTGAGTGCGCCAATGCTGGAGATTGCGCGGGCGAAGTTTAGGAAGCTGTATCCGGATTTTCCGAGGGTGATATTTCGAGTGGACGATGCCAGGACAATGGTGCCAGCATCGCCATCAGCATCTTCGTCGCCATCATCGCCGTCCGAGTCACGGGCGACTGAGGCATGGACGTACCGACGGCCTCAGTACGACACCATTCTCGAGACCATGGGCCTCTGCTCCACGCCAGACCCTGTTGGCCTCCTCCGGCATCTGGGCAGCATGACCGAGCCGCAGCGCGGACGGATTCTGCTGCTGGAGCACGGGCGGTCCGAGTATGGCTGGGTCAACACGATCCTAGACAATCTGGCAGCGATGCACGCAGACCGGCACGGGTGCTGGTGGAACCGCGATATTGGGCAGATTATCGAGGAGAGCGGGCTCGAGGTGGTTGAGATGAAGCGGTATCATCTGGGCACGACGTGGCGGGTGGTACTGCGGCCGAGGCCTCCTGGCACTGCGAGATAGATGGATAGTTTCGATATAGATAGATGGTTGTGTATGTTAGATTTAATGTACAGACCTTAATATGCTGGCAATTTTGTAAGCATCAACATTCTGCACCATCTCTATCCTTCGTACAGATGAGACAGTCGCAAGTAGTATACAGCGCATATCCAATGTTCTCTTGTACAGTATACTGTACAGTACTCTGTATTCGAGAACAGAACAATGTTTGATACCACTTGGCATTCCACGCGAGAGTGGGTCTGGCTCGAGACTAAAGAGGTGCATAAGTCTTGGCGCAATCCTTGCGGCTCTATTGATTCGCTGGTGGTTGCAAGTGCGCCCATGTTACAGCACTGTTCGGTAATTAGAATTCGCAGGCCAAGCATTGGACGTCATATCTTCTCAAAGCAAACAGCTTGCAGCAGAACCGGTACTCGGTATAAAGTCAAACGGTGAATCTATGACGAGATGTTTGCCGCTTGGGCTTCCCTGCGTGCTGATTGGCTGGCCGGCCACCGCAATCCCTTGGTTTCGGTCGGTCCCCACTGCCCCATGAGGCCTCCACCAAGAACACGATGATTTGCTCGCAGGCAACAACACGGTTCTGAGAAGGGCTAGCGTGATCCGGCCGGCTGGCGGTGCAGCTGCACTCCAGCCCAGGTATCCCGCACTAGGCTGCAAACGGTCAGTTCCGCCTCCTGTTTTTTTTTTGTTTTTTTTTTTTTTTCCCTGTTCTTCTCCTTGCTTGTGACAAAAGTGCGTAATCTCGGTCTCTCTTCTCTGTATGGACGGGTAATTTACACTGTCTGCCTGTTTGCCAGGGAAACCCCCCGAAAGGAGACAGATCACGACGCTCTTTGTTGGACGCGTTGCCGTGGCTACATGTATAGTACATGTCTCAGCTCCCTGCATCCAACGCCTGCCTCCGTCTCTTTCTCCGTGTATCTGGCGGTGAGACCAACTTTTGCGCCTCCCCTGCAACTGAGCTCTGTGACGCACTACGCCTGTTTAGTTGATCTGTCCAGAAACTAAATAACGACCTATCAACTAATCAATTCGACTTGGACTAAAAAGAAACTAACAGCTGCTGCTTACTTATGGCACTAGCTGATCTAGTGTGTCCCCTCCTGCCCTTTCTGTCCTTCTTTTTTTTTTTTTTTTTATCCTTCCTCTCTCAGTAATTTCAAGAAAATAAAAATTTTTTTCTATGAAATCCAGCATTCCTCAGTTGAGCTGTGAACTGACCTAGTCTCCCAACCCAATCAGGAGTGGCTGGCCAAAACAAACAGAAGAGGAAGAGGAAAAGAGAAATAAAAAACAAGAAATTCGTTCTTTTGTTATTTTTGTTTTACTTTTACCAATCAAAATATTTTTTTTTTTTTTTTTTTTTTTTTTTTTTCCCCCCTGTCGCCTCCCGCGCATCCACTCAGCGCTCCCCACTCGCTGCACCGCTGCACTGCCGATTTGTTCCGCCTCCCCCTGCGCCGGGCGCTCGCTCCATCTTCACCGTCGCCTTCCATCCTGCTACTGCTTGCTCCCTCCCGCTAATCTCTCTATCTCCATCGATCTTCTCTTCCTCCTCCTTCCTTTCTCTCCTTTCCCTTCCATCGCGGTCGGTGTCTCGCGACCATCTTCCTCTCTTTCCTTTACCCTCCCTCTCCCTCCTTCCTCCCTCCCCTTCACAGTCATGCCGTACAACACTCGTCGAAAGTCCCTGTCTCTGCCGTCGCTAGGCATTCACTTGCCTAACGCTTCGCGCTCGCACAGGTCGCCCTCGGCATCATCTTCATCAAAGGGCGCCGGCGCTGCTACTGCGGACGAGCAGATCCCACCTTCCAAAAAAGTCAAGAGATCGCATGACTCTGTCGGCGCCGCCAAATCGACGTCGCCGTCGCAACCACAGCTCGCGCGCGCTGCTCTCGAGCACACCCCGCCGCCCTCACCGGGCGATGTCGCCGCCACCATGCCCAAGATCGATGTGGACGGCATCAACGACGATGTGGTCGTCGCCGCCATCCATCAGCTGGAGAAGACCGGAAACAAGCCGCATCTGGTGCGCGAGTTAGCTGCAGTCTTGGTCAACGTCAACGAGACTGTCGCCCAGTACGTGTTCTGCTTTTCTTCGTTCGCGCATCGCGTGCCTTGTTTGCTAACCTGTTTGTTGTATCTAGCTCCGCAAACCCAGCGGCCTTGCTTTCATCTCGTCTGAGTTCCTACATGAAGCGCTCCTCCTGGACGGCCCTGTCGCCGTGCCCCGTGGGCAAAGAACTCATCAACGTTCATCCGCGGAAGGTGTTCTACTATCTGACCACCTACCCGCACCAGCCCCTTCCCGACAACCTGGATGAGATGATTGCCGTCGACGCCAAGCAGATGACCCCCAGCCTCTCCAGCGCCAGTGTGGATCAGGATGATGACGACGACGAAGAGGCGACAGCCCGGGAGCGCTCCCGGCTCAGTCCTAGTCCCGAGATCGACCTGTCCCCCGATTACGAGGAAGAGCAGCATGATCTGAACGGGCAGGAGTCCAGCTCTGGCTTCGCTGACCAGCGCGCCCACCGCCTGTCGCATAATCATCGATCGTCATCGCCACCCCTGGAGGGTGACGAGCGCGAGTTCACGCAAACGGCTAGCTCTGTTCGTGAACGGGCATCAGAGGAAAAGGCCAGTCGACAGGGAAGCCTGGACGTGGCGAGCGCCTCGCCTAGCGATCAGTCGCAAGATCACGCCGAGTCCTTTTCCATCACCCCCATGGACGAAGACTCGATGAACTCGATGAGCGAAGAGGATGGCCGCTATTTCGCCCACGCCGCCTCTCACGACCAAGACAACGAGATGGAAGACGACACTGTTGCTGCCCTGTTTGGGACGTCGCCGTCACCGTCGCTTGCATCCATGGCTTCGTCCATGTCGTCTGGTACGACTGTGTCGTCGGAAGCAGGTTCTACCGCCGATGGGCTCCAGTCGCTCAAGGAGAACATCATGGACAGCGCTCGCGGCGCCACGCCGACGTCCGGTGTCGATGGTGGCGACATGGCTGCCATCTCTTCCTCTTTGAAACGCCCCTTTGACCTGATCGAGACTGGACTCCCGATCAAACCCGACATGCAACCCAAGCAGCTGAGAATGTTTGACTTTGACATGGTCGTTGATTCTTGGAATGATCTGCGCAGCCCGGAAACCGTAGAGGTTGACGAGCTTGATGAAATGTTTGGCGACATCTGAAAAGAACGCCTTAGATCCCATGCGCTTCATTATTCGCTGCTATTGTCGAGATTCTCTTTTTTTTATTTTCCTTACTCTTTTATGCTTTTTTAATTTTGGTCCGATTCTCGGATTTTGCCATTTTTTTTTTATCTCCTCTCCTGGACCTTTTCGATACCTTGTCTTTTTGGACTTGCACTTATGTAATGTTATGTTTGCTTGCCCTTTTGTTTTTCCATTTCGGTCGTCTCTACTTCTCTTGTACATGTGATTACTACAACCTTTTTCCAACCCTCACCACCTCACTTACTCGACCGTTCATGTATTTCTATGAGATGGGCCTCATGATGTCTGTCTCTCATCCCGTTGGCAGCGGGAAGATACTACCTACAACATACTGTACATAATAATAAACTGATACGAAGCCTCTTTTTTTTTTCTTTTTCTATTGGTTTATATTTCCTTTCTTTTTTTTCTTTTTTCCTCTTTTTCCTCGAGCAAGTTGGCCGTTTAACTGTTCTATAAACTCGCCGGGTATGGAGAAGATTGAAGAAAAATAAAAAGAAAGAAAGAATCAGGAAGAAAAAAAAAGAAGAGAAAAACTACAGGGTGAACGAAGAAGACCGCACGGAGAGACGAATTTCTTGACTTTTTTGCTTAGTTTAGTTTACCTTTTTTTCTTTCATACAGTATTTCCTTTGTTATTTCCTTTTGTCTGATCATCAACGTGTACGAGCATGCGAGCGAGCAAAAAAAAAAAGTGATTCACCTGATTATTACAACAAAAGAACTCGACTAGCAGAAGTTAAATGTGTGAGAAATAGATCGAGGTTGATAGTCTATAACCTACTCAATGACATTCATAGTGAAGATGTTATCTGATGCCAGCGATTCATTCTAAACCTCGCCTTCTTCGCTCCCACCACCACCGCCATCACCTCCACCGTCGTCGTCGTCTCCGTCTTCAGGGTGATGATGCTGCACTGCACCGGATGATGAGCTTGGCTCGGTTACTACCTCGCCCTCTTCGCGATCCGAGTTGATTTCACCTTCTTCTTCTTCTTCCTCCTCCTCTTCTTCGTCACGGGCTGGATGTCTGGATTTATGATGGCTTAATGTTCCGCCTCCACGAGTATCAGATCCCGTCGACGTGTTTGTTGCAAACGACGGACGTCTGTCGCTGTCTCCTTGTCTCTGCCAGCTGGCATTATTCCGGTCTCGACCTCGATCGCGGTCTCGATCTCGGTCTCGGTCCCGGTCTCTGTATTTGTCGTGCGCCGAGTCCCGGTCTCTCTCGCGATCTGAGTCATGATAGTAATCCCTATCGTTACGACTACTTGCTTTCCCATTCAAACCCTGATGCACAATCTCATCAATCCGTTGCTGCACCGGGTCAATCGATTCTGTTGCTCGACTGGCCCCGTGCGCACTATCGGATGCCGCCGCCAGCGGCGGCGGCGGTGGTGGTGGTGGTAGAGGGTGTTGACGACGAAATTGTCCGTCTCTCGCTGCTGCAGGGATTCGCGAGCCGGGTCGATGCCCATTCGGCGACAATGTAGACAATAACTCAGGTGTTAGACGCTGTCTCTTTGGCGACGGTTCGTGGCTGTTTACTCGCAGTCCATGTGGCTGTGCCGAAGACTCGTCTCTGCTGGTCCTCGTCGGAGAGTTTCCGACAGTGTGGTCTTCGGGTTCTCGGGATCGCTTGCGGCCGTTTACCGAGATAGGTGACTCTGCAGTTTGCGCGTTGTAGTGGTTGTTGTTGTAGGTGGCGCGGGCAGGATGTGGATTCACAATGCGTGTTGTCTCTGCTGCGCCGTCGCTGTCGGCCGCGTTGGTCGGGTACTGGTGCGACTGGCGATGCACCGTGTTCTTCTCGTACAGCTGGGCCATGCGACTGACTGCTCTCCGCACGTCGGCGAGGTTCACATCGAGCTGCTCCCACCACGGCCGACCTTCCTCGTCATCTTCAAAAGCGACATCGCACAGTCGGGCGCCCGCCCACAGTGCGGCAGCGGCAATGGTCCGCGGATAAAATTGCAGACAGAGAACGGTGTAATTGCAGTCATTCAAAAAAGCCCACGCGGCGTTGCGCAGCGGTTTATGGTCGTTCTTCCCAAAGTAACACAAGAAATCGTAGCAGATCTTGTGCGGCTGCTCGAGCTGCAGATCGAAACACAGCGCCTCCAAACACAAGTCTTCGTAGGCCAGCAGGGTATCCTTCCACTTCCAAAACTCCTTGTTCTGCTCGTCAACCTCCAGATTGGGATTCTTCTGCGCCACGCGACAGCACGCAATCACCAACTCTCGAATCTTCCGGCAGTTCTCGTCGACTTTACTCGCCAGAAACAAACAGCCCGCCGCAACCGAGTATGGGTGCAAACCGGGACGGCGCGGGAGGTCAACCATGCTGTACCGCACAAAAAAGCGGTGCATAAACACGGCGGCGGTTGTCAGCGTCAACTGTGGCAGTTTCAGCATCATGCCCACTTGCATAATGAAGTTGACGCCCTTGCTGCGCTGGATGTGCTCGGTTTCGAGGCTCATCCCGTCAAGGAGTGACGGTGTTCGTAGCAGCTCTTCGTCGGTAAAATACCATTGTTTCTGTGTCTCGATGATGACCGGGTTCGACGGCGCAGGGACTGGGCGCCGGGGGCGGTGGTGTGAGGAGTTTGAAGTCATCTTCCGTATGTTTTCTTCCGGTCGGCTTTGCGTCTCGCAAGTTCGATCGTTGATGCTAGGAGATAAACGCCCCCGAACAGGGGCCTGGTGTCAGGCGTGGTTTGCTGAATTAGACCGGGGAATCGCCGCGGCAGTTGCTTTCGTTTTCATATGAAATAAAATCTGTCTTCAAGCATGGTGGAATGCGAAAAGAAGCATACTGCAGAGTCACGGTAATGGTGGTGGTGGTGCTGCTGTTTAGAAAGCACTTTCAGTGAAGGTTGAAAGTTTGCGCTGCGTTCATTAATACATGGACGAAGACAGTCAGACCAGCAGCCAATCAGAGACGCCGCCTGAACACCGCCTGTAGGACTACAATACGATATAAAATGATGATCATTTGCCATTATCCTGACTCTCTATTGTACACGAGTTAGGTTTTTAGCAATAGACTGTAATCAGATTGCACCCTATTCAATCAAGTATCATATTCATATGTAATGCTCAAGAACCAAACATTGTGGTATCAACCCGTCCAAACACCGGTATTGTCGACTATACTAAATCAAGTCCTATCCGTACCGTATTCCGTTCGCCAGCGCTATGTGCAAACAAATACATATCGCAAGGCATTGTACTTATGTCAGTTACAAAGACAGTTACTCTTCTTCGCTGACCTCGCTCTCGTCATCACTTGACACGTACCGCTGTGTCTGCTGAATGCTCTGTGTCCGAGACGCTTCTTCCTCAAAGGCAGCCTCCATCTCGGCCGCCAGCGCGTCTTCGTCATCTTCGTCGTCATCCCTTCCCATATTGACAGGCGGTACAGATCCAGGCGCTGCAAGATCCGCGTGGCCTTGTCGAGCCGGAGACGGAAGGCGTAGATCCTCAAACTCTTCCTCATCCTCGTCATCATCGGCCTCGTTGGCCGAACTGTTGTTGGACGAGAAATGCGCCGGGTTAACTCTGAACGCCGGCCGCGGCCGCGACGGCGGTGAGCCCATATCGATGATAAGATCTCCGTCAACGATGATGTTGGACCCCGGAGAGGCCGTTGCTTTATGTGCCACCATCCCCGCCTGCTGTGACTCAATATGGTCATCCTCGTCCTCATCTTCATCATAGTCCGTGGCTGGAGCTGATTCAGATGATAGATCTTCCGGATCCACCCTCTCTGCCGACTTGGGCTGCTTCTTTGTCGCTATAGTAGTCGCAGGTGCCGCACCGCTTGTGGATGCAGATTTAGGTGTAGATCTGGGCACCTGTCTGGGCCGCTGTGCCGATGAAGTAGCGGTAGTATTCTGCCTCGCTTTCGGTGCTGTCTTGGGGGTCGTCTTGTTATTGTTAGCTGACTTGACGGCTTTGGTAGGCTTCGCGACCGGCATGTCCGCTCTGCTAACGGTGCTATGCGGATCAGGCGTCGACGTCGCCGAGGTCGTTGTTGGCTTTGTATTATCTGTATCGGCTTTGGGCAGAAAATGTCGAAAGTCGTATGGGTTTTCCTGATCAGCATTTTCCGGTTTCTCGTCGTCTTCGGAGTAGTAGCCATCATTCCGAGATGCCGCTGCATGGTCGAGATCGTCGTTGAGCGTGTGGAGTTGCTCATACTGCTCGATCACTTCCTTGGTCTTACCGGGAGCAGACCGCAAGTTGAAGTTGAGGCTAGTGTCTACAGACTCTAATATAAACACCTTGCGATTCGGATCAAACACCAGCACCAGATTTCGCGTGTCTGAGCCGCCCTGAACCGGCAGGGACGGGTCCACACTGCCTTTGTACTTGTACTCCAAAGTTGTCTGCTCGGCATTACCGGCCTTGTCGGTGATGGTGAGATGGTACAAATCCGGCGACGTACTCGACCGCGTGATTTTCGTTCGCTGGTGCGATGTCGCCGACTTGCTTTTGTGGTTATAAGTAACGCTGACAAACGTCGATCGGTCAACCTCGTCCTCCCTGCCAGCCAGCTTATCGCCGAGCACAATCGGGTAATCCCCAGGCTTGGTCGGGTCGACTGCGAGCGTCGCGGCCGATGTGCTGGTTAACGACATGATCAGAGGATATTGATGTCTGTGCTGAGGAAAGTTCCTATAAGCTAAAGGCTAGCTGTTGTTTTCTCCCAGACTCAACAATATCGACTGCCTGTCAACATGTGCAGGAGCATAAGTAGACAGTAGACAACAAACAAGAGATCCAATCAATAGAGAGACAAAGGAGTCAATAGCAGAACAAACAATATCTCCGCGCAAAGAGAGTCAGCGAGTGCAAGAGTCACTCCGCCATCAGACAAGATGACAGACAAAGCTGGTAAACACCGCTCTCAAAGCAAGCGTGACCGACCTTGTCAGACTGGAGGAGGGGGATACTCCGAGCGGGCCTAGATCGCTGACAGCCTGACTAAGCCCGGTGCTCTCGGACTAGTGAAGCACCAACTACACCAGAGATCAACATCGTTGGCTGTGAGGTTACTGCGAGGATTATTCTAGATTTTGGGCGACAGTGATCTGTCTTGGTTTATACCAGGTAATATGAAAAAGCAAGAAAAAGGAAAGGGTAAAAAAAAGAAAGAAAATTCTTATTTCACTTCGATGGAAAAGCGAAAAAAGAAAACGACCACGATGCGACTCGAACGCATAACTTTCAGTGCCGAAAACTGACGCGCTACCATTGCGCCACGAGGCCTTGTTGAAGGAAAGGTTCATTATTTTGGTACTTATCCATATTCCTGCCAGCTAATTTAGACACGCTGGATAATCCAGTAGTATGGGCGTGTTATAAGTGATGTACAAGGATTAGAATACAGAATACATTTAGCATCCAGCCGTGGTTCATCATTCTCGTGACATAATCGTAATCTCTATGCTAGTAATCCTGGTATCTATTCATATACTACTTAAGCAGACACAGTGGTGCTCTTGGTCGACCCATTCGTGAGCTGCTCGAGCTTTCCTGCCAAATCGCGATGCTTGCGCATTACTTGCTCCCACTCGCGAGCAGCACCACCGTCAGATTTTGCGTCCTCCTCATCTTCTCCATCAGCCTCAAGCTCTGTTAGGATCATGCTGAAGTCACCGCCTAGACGCCCAAGACTAGCAGCGCAGTAAAGTACTTGCGTCAGCAGACTCTCCCTGGAGCTCGTGTCTCGCACGTTGGGAAGATATGTACGCAGCGTGTCGGTGAGGAGCTGAACCAAATATATGGGAAAGGTTGCGAGGGCCGGTGGAAGAGATTGAAGCGGGTCGCTCTTTTTGACTTGTTTCAGTGGTGGCTTCGTCTTTAGTCCGGCAAAGCTGGCTGATACCAAGTCGCTGCCAGGCGTCTCTGTCGTGAATATATTCTTATATAATGAGACGATTGCAAAGCTTTGTTCACGATAGATCTCAATGTATCGCTTCAAAAACCGCTCCGTTTGCTGACCACCCGACCACGCACTCGATTTGGAAGACGCTTGTTCCGCCGTGGTTCCATCTATCCTGCGCTTGGTTTCTTGATCTGCTAATTCTCTCAGAGGCTCAAGTGCTTCCAGCGTTGAAACTAGACTTGCTAGTCGGCAAACAAGAAACAGGGCGCCAAACGCCCCTTCATTAAGTCCAGTCGCGCCTCCTTTCTCTTGCGACGTTTCCAACTCGGGGGCCACGCGTCTAAGCCAGCCAACCGTCCGCATGGCGGCAGCTAGTCTGATATTTGGAGCTCTTAACCCTGCGATCAGGTTGGTCGTCATATCTTTCATGGCGTCCTCGGCTTGCAGAACAATATCCTTGATCAACGGCGAGTCCGGATAAAGTGTCTGCAGGCGTTTGATGTGCGAATAGAGATCCAGCGCAGTTGAGTATTTACTTGCCGACAAGCTGCCCGCCGCTGGGCCCTGGTTTGCAGACGACGACACGGCCGTCGACAGCAGAGCAGGCAACTCCAGAATATCGGATATCCGGTCAACGTTTCTCGACAGCTGCATCGCCTTCCTTCGGCGGTCCAAGATCGGGTTCTCACCTGTCTTGGAGTATCTTGTGGAGAAGCGCACAGCTTCTTCATCTAGCTTTGGTATCCCATTCTGTAGCACCTTGACTTCGCGCGCCAACGACGGGAGCAAGGTTTGGAGGTTGGATAGGTGGTCGGCTGATGTGATGAAGGCTTTGTGGGAGCGATTTGAAAGAGCCTGGAGAGAGAGCAGCGTTGAGTGCGCGGAATGGGAAATTGATTGGGGTTCGGTCGTCTTAAGGCTGTCGAGCGAGAGCGTTGTCAGGCGGTTCACGTACTTGACAGCTGTGGCATCGGTGGACAGCGAGGCCGGGCCGTTGCTGCTGTCGATATGGGGGGCAAGCACCTCCAGAATTGAGTCGGCCATGGCCGGCGTTGTGTATGCGACTCCTCAAAGTCGCACGGGATAATGCGACAATCAGTGGTTAGAGGCTAGGGATGTTGTGGTCCAGTAACGAAGCTATCTAGACTACTGGGACCAATTGATGCAGAGCTGATTAGTTTACACGGAGACCGTGTACGGCATCCGCCGCGGCCACTTGCGCAGCCCCGCTGCTTTCCTCCGCCGTCGTCATCGCAAGTGTTAAGGGCAGTACTCTGGATCATATCATCATACCGGTCTGTCATTTGTGTTATCTTGCTAAACTTATTGTTGACATACCTCGTCCCTGTATTGTATAGTCTCAAGCACCCCCACCGGCCCCCAACCAAACCTTGACTAGATCGATCGTCGCCCAGATCAGTCAGGCTCCCAGAAAAAAAAAAAAAAAAAGAATACATCAGGAGCATGGGCAAACCACGGGTAAACATTCCATAAAATACCTGTTACTACTCTGGCTCATCATTTTGGTGTAGATGATCATCCTGATCCGTCATGCCCAATCCGAAGGAAATAAGAATCGCGAGATTCACCAATCAGTCCCGGACCACCGGGTGAAACTGACGCCAGAGGGCCACAAGCAAGCACTGGAAGCCGGTCGACGACTGCGTGCTCTTCTTCGGCCAGATGACACCTTACACTTCTTCACGTCTCCGTATCGAAGAACACGCGAGACAACCGAGAGGATTCTCGAGTCGCTCACATCCGACGACCCCTCGCCGTCTCCCTTTCCGCGCCACACCATAAAGGTATACGAGGAGCCGCGACTGCGCGAGCAGGATTTTGGTAATTTCCAGCCCTGCTCCGCCGAGATGTCGCGGATGTGGCAGGAGAGGGCCGACTACGGACATTTCTTCTACCGAATTCCCAACGGAGAATCAGCCGCTGATGCATACGACCGAGTGAGCGGCTTCAACGAGTCGCTGTGGCGTCTGTTTGGCGAGGATTCCTTTGCTAGCGTGTGCGTGCTGGTCACTCATGGGCTGATGGCCCGGGTCTTCTTGATGAAGTGGTATCACTTCAGCGTCGAGTACTTTGAGGATCTACGGAACGTCAATCACTGCGAGTTCGTCATCATGGAGAAGAACCCGGATAATGGAAAGTACATTCTCCAGAACAACCTTCGAACATGGTCTGCCCTTCGACGAGAAAAGGAAGAAGAGAAGAAACGAGAGCGGGAGGCCAAGGGCCTACCACCAGCCCCGTTCGACGTCGATATCCCCGTCCGTCGGAAATGGGGTGGCTGTCCAGATGGCTGCACCCATGGTCACAAAACCATATCGACGAGCTGGCGTCCCGCACGCCAGGACAAAGCCGACTTGTTCCGTGACGACGACGGGGATGAGACGACCGATGGCAGAAACCGCAGTCCATCGGCTGAGCGCAAAAGAGCGCCACTCAAGCATTCTGTTTCGACGCCAAACCACCGATCGTCCAGGACGAACAACAGCCATCGTCACCAGACTCAAAACCAAGACGGGAATCTGGCCGATCCTGGTCCTGGCGATCTCAGTTCCTCGCCCACCCAGACTCCATCTTATATTTCTCTCGCCGGCGGCGCTAAACCTGCACCAGATGCACCGGCCTTTACCACAATCAACAATATCAAAGACCAGCCTCAAGGCAGAATGAGCCGCAAGTCCAGCAGACACGGCAGACGATCTTCCAAGTCGCCATCACAATTAAACGACAACCACGACAACAGCATCAATAATCATAATAACTATCAAGACATCGACACCGAAGGCGAACGAAGACTCCCCAACATCCACCTTCTTCGCCTCGGTGGTCGCGACGGCGGAGGCTCAGCCAGCGGCGTCAACAGCCTTGCCCCATCCGACTCGGAAGAAGTCGACAGCGCGCTACCTGAAACAAGCAAATCACTGCCAGTCTCTACTACTACCACTACTACTACAACCACAACAACTACTAGTAATACTTCTTCTCAACCTCCACCCTCACTCTCTCCTTCCTCTTCACACCCTCAGCCAGTTCAAAGCGCCGAGGACGACGGCGACGACGAAGGAGCCGGCACTCGACGGACGATGACCCGTCGACACAAATCTAGTCATCATCATCACCACCATCACCACCATCACCCCCAGCAGCAGCAGCAGCAACACAGCAGCAACAATAACAATGTTTCAAGCAGACCATCACACCCAATGGCCAACGCGCTCGGCGACGCCGACTCCGTCTCAAGCGGCTACGCTGACGATGGCGGACTCCAAGCGGATAACGAAGACGAAGATGAAAACAACCAGGACAAGAACAGCAATGGAAACAAGAAAGACTCGACATCAAACAGTGAAATTGAGCGATTACGGAACGAAGAAGAAAGCGTGCGGCAGTCGGTGTACTGAGATTGATTCACATCGTTTTTTCTCTTTTTTCGTTTACCTTATTCTTTTTGTGGAGGAAGAGGTTTCTTGTCTCTTAAATTACTTACTTGGAATGATACCAGATTGTTGATATTCTCTTGTATTGGATGAACCACGGTATAACAGTAAGACAGACAATCTACGAGAGATCTTTAGACCGGAGAATGTGATGAGGTGGAAAAGAAATATGTATCCAATTGGTATCTGTTCCTCCCCCCAAAAAAAAAGAAAAAAGAAAAAAAAAGGGGGGGTTATCCCGCTACCGACGAGACATTCGAATGTCATCTCGAAGTCAAATGAGAAAGAAAAGGATAGCTGCGCCAATTCGAGGGCGGTACATGAATAAAGAAGAGAATATAGAAGGAGAAAGAGTAGATCCGTCTGTGAGTCGGGTGCTTTTGGCCAGTGAACTGGGTGAACGCATCGACATGTTATAGCCGCAGCTCCCAATCCAACACATTCCCTCAAAATTTGATCCTGAAGCAAAGTTGCAAAAACATCACCACTGACATGTCACGGTCTGATAAGCTCCAAATTTGATTGGAAACAGGGGGGTAAATAATGAAAATTGTGAAGCATGAACGCCACGATTCTGAAGTGAGAAACAAATGCATCATACCGATCAAAGTATAGAACCACACACATATTTCAAGTCTATTGGTAAATTTCAGATCCAAAATGAAAAAAAAAAGGATGAGTAGACAAGGAAATAAAAAAACCCAATGGCGCAAACCATGTGGAAAAGGAAAAAGAGGAAAAAAGGAATCGTAAGTCGTAAACTTTTTTTTGGTCAACGTTTTATGCTCTGGACGACCTCGAAATGGTATAAAGTGCGTGAAAGAAGAATCGCTGGCCTCACAAACGCTCGGCTGCAGGAAATTCGGCAAAATTGAATCAGAACTGAGGACTTTTGTGAGACGCGATTGACTCGAACAAAAGAAAATCGCGAACGTGAACGCCGAGAACAAATGGGGATCATAGGGGCAATTTTAGGGGCGGTATCATTGTCGCAGTGAAAAGACAGCAAAAGGTGATTATAGGAACCAATGCGCGAAGTAACAACGGCGAGAACTGCTGCAAAAGCTCGCACAAATCAAGAAGCGAAAAGAAGAAGAAGAAAAAAAAAGCTGATCGTTTTCAGCCTGCCACCATAGGCTGGAGGGCACCGCCAAAAGTATTCGAGGAGAACAACTTATCCTGATACTTAAGGCAATAAGCGCAGCCGCAAGATGAGCCATGGCCAGTCCAGACGGAGTTGCTCATGGGCGCGGTATAGACCGGGGTGTGGTGGTACGACGGAGGCTGAGAACGCGGTTGGTGAGAATGGGCAAGATATTGTTGCTGCGGCATCCACGAACGCGTATATGGAGGTGGTGGATTGTTGTATACCCACGTTCCAACGTTGTAATAGTTGGGAGTGTTTGGACCACTATGCGGAGCTGATGGAGGTGAGTACTCAGACGCAGCGGGGTTCAACCAGGTAGTTTCATAGTTGGCATTACGCTGGTATTGCGGCGGAATCGGACCATCCGGCGACATGAGAGGCTTGGGCACGGTGTACGGTCGGGCGATGTTGGTGTCGATCGGGGCCAACTTTTGACGAGTCGGGTTTCCCCGGAGAGACGCCAGGGTGGCACGATAGGCTTCCCAGCGAGCCAGCCATACTCCGAAACCATCCTCCTTGTTGTGGATGCGCTCGTGGATTTTCCAATCAAAGGCGAAGAGCCAGTCCAACTCCATCGAGTTCAGCTCGGCCACGGGGATGTTGCTGACTTCGGCCCACGACCGGTTCTGAAAGGTATTGTCATCGAGAAACTTACTTCCAAGCAGGAGCGCGGTCGTCAGCATCCGGTAGACCTGGCTACTAGTGCCGCTGCTGTAGTTTCGCGTGGCGGAAAGCAGGCGGAGTCGGGAAGCCAAGTAGAACAGGCCAAGCAGGATGGTTGAACTGGGAAGGCGCGTCGATGACAAGATCTGGTGAACATATTTCCGGAAGGGGGGCAAAACAGCCATTTGTCCTGGGTAGACACTTCCAAGCAGGTCAATATCATCCAAGTTGATTCCGGGGCTGCACAATGCATACATTCCCTGGGCCATTTCTGCAACAAAATCCGACATTTGATCGATCTCGTAATCGAGATGGGCGGCCACACCTCCGGTAGGCTTTTCTTCTTTGGGGCGCTGGTGCTGCTCGAGAGGGGGATCATGGCGACGGTATTGGGGCGGAATGGCGCTGTCGGGAAACGCCGAGACGTTGGACCGGATCGGGGGCAGCGAGGGCGGCGCGGCCACGGCACCGTAGACTGGCGGCTGGCCGCCCAGCGACGGCTGGGTCATGGCATGCGACATGGCAAACTCCCGACCGGATCGCAACTGGCCCAGTGGCTGCTGGGCTTGAGCGTGCATCGGGGCAGGTTGCTGCTTGACAAAGCGATTTGCCTGTGCGTACTGCTCGATGAAATCGCAGCCATTCTGGGAGTAGCGAGGAGGAAAGGCTGATTGGCCGGTAATATAGAACGGCTGATCGATCTCCATTTTGTCGTTCCCAAGAAAATGCGGCGGTGTGGGTGGCAGACCGCGAAGGCTGGGGTTGTAGAAAGACATGGCGGGCAGGATTGAAGAGCTGGCCGAACGGCGGGAGTGCAGACGAACCAGTGCTTTGTATGGTGACGCCAAAGGTTAGCAAGGATCAAACGACCAAGGTGCGGGTGCTGGGCCCCTGTTTTGGTTGCTGGCAATGGGTTTGTTGTTGTGCAGGATATACCAACCGTCTACTCTTCCGCCTTGTCCCGAAGCCCGGGGGAGCGCTGCTCGACGGAGCGGCCGCTCTGTCTGAAAAGAAGATCGGGCCCCCTTTTGCTTTCTCTAATCAACTCTCATGGATAGCAAGTTGTCCGTGGTGTTGACTCAGTCTTCTTCCGAGAGGACTTCCAGGGGAAGGAAAAGGTTGGTTGATTGTCGTAGGATAATGGGGGTATTAAAATTTGTTTGTCGTTGAATGGTTTTTGTTATTTTTTTTTTCTTAATATGCCCAATCAACGCGGAGAAAAGAGGAGACACAGCTCGGAATTCAATAACAGAGGCGACGTGGCCAGGTACGCAATAGCGACGTTGGCGTGGACGCGGCAAAGAGGCGAGCAGGGGCGAAGTCACAGGGCAAGCGAGCACGACGCGAACTCCGGTCAAAAAACCACGACGAACCCGGTGGGAGGTGTGACAACGGGCAGGACAACGACACTTAATGAAAAGCTCGCTGCTGGATGCTTGCACTGGTCCGAAGGGCTGAATGACGAAATTCGGAAAATGCGTGAAGCGTGAGGAGGGAAAGAAAAAAGAGAGTGAGGGAAGAGAGTAGGAGAGGAAGAGAGAGAGAGGAGAGAAAGAGACGGGAGAAAGCGTAAGAAAGGGCAGGAAGGGGGGAACGGCACCCCCCACGAGACGGTTTGTACGGGCGTTACCATACAGTAACGGAAAAGTCAGCGGGCGCGGCCAGGCGACGGGGCGAGTCAGAGGGCCCCAAAAAGGGGGGACAAGCACAGGGGGAGAAATAAAATACACTTAAATTACCTGCCAAGTGGGCTCTGTGCGGTGCAACGGCGTTTGCCTCGTACGACGCAACCCCGTCACAGTCGTAATATCCGCAGGTAAGAAAACCAAAAAACCAAAGGGAAAAAAAAAAAAAAAACAGGCAAAAAACCACCCACAAGATTTTAATAATAATGAATTATAATGGTGGTCCCTTCAAGGAACGTGGCTAGACCACGAGGCAACCCCCAACAGAATAACCGAGAACCGGAGGAAAAGCCCACGCCCCTAAATCTTATTGTTGTTCAGGGAAAAGCAAGATTGAACATTCTATTAGTATGATTATCCTCATCATTGTCACAGGGTCTGACGCCCCTTTTGCCCGGCGGCCGTGCACCACGCTCAAACACTGCCGAATAGACAAGTTTCAGTCACGGATTATGTTACAGGACTTCTTGCTTAACGATCAATGGCGAGTTGTGGGAGAGGGTTGCCCTACTTGACGGTTCGGCCGGTGAGCACCGGTTTAGCGTCAACTGTTTAGATCAATGGGAAAAAAAGGTACTCTGTACAGCAGGAATACCGGGACGGAAAACAAGTAATAAAATTGTCTCGGCCCTGGTGGATTATTAATGGCTAGTGACAGGCAGTGACTCGGCTCTCTGCCTCGTGATTGGCCGGTGATGGTCCCTGATTCAAGAGGTGCTCTATCATAACAGGTCTTCTCTTTGGGAAGAAAAAAGAAAAAAAAAAAAAAAAAACTCGTTTTCATGTTTGCCTGGTCGGTCAGCGGTTATCCCCGATTGTCCGGACTGTGTTGTCCTTGCGGCGCATGTGGAGCTGTTGTCATGACAATACACCATTTATTACTTTATACACAGTCTATCACAATACCAGGTATTTGGTTCTATCTCCTCGTGTTCTTGTAGAGAAAGGACCAAGAAAAGAGGATGCATGAACCCATTTCGTATCTACATTACCCCCGTAGTCAGCTGAAAAGGGACGTTGTCTGTGGTACGTTGTGCGACAGGCTGTGCATAGCCGGTCATCTGTGCCAGCCACCCAAGGGGGAGGGGAGGGCAGTATGGCCAGTCCCTGGGCTGTGCGTTTCCACGTTTGCAGAGGCAGGTGTAGCAATGATCATCCTACCAAGAACAGAGTGCTCTGGACAGCGTAATCACACATCAAGCTGGAGTACAAATCAATGCTCGGAAGGGGCCGGCCAAGAATCACGGTCGCTCTGACTGTTTCTCTAATAATAAGTATCGTCACGATGCACTGCCCTCTCGACCTGGACTAGCCGATCAACTAATAGCCAACCCCCAATACCGACATGAAACGCGTTCCGGATTGTCGCTTGGACTTGAGCACAACGACCACAGCAAGCTTGCTGAAGGAGGGGAGGGGAGGGGGAGTGCTGCGCGACTACGTATCAGCAGCGATATGAGTCACCCCAGCAAACATACTACGTCGTGACGATAGATCGCTCCCAAGTCTCCGACGACAAGTGTAAGCACCGTAGTTTGCGATGGGGTTGCAGACAACAAAGGATCCGGCGCCGGCCGTTCTATACAGCCGCCGCAAGCCGCGTATCGTCGTATCGTGCCGGGCTCTGCATAGTAACGACATCGTAGTTGACAGGCTAGCATCGTGGGTTATTATTAGGTGGCTGCTCGGAAGCCAATAACATGCCGGCCAATGTGTGCCGAAATTGGTTTAATCACCTTGGGCCGCTTTGCGTTGCCCTTAGGGCTCAACCGTTCAACCTGTGTCTTTCTGGTCGGTGCGTGCTACCAATAATCGCAGGGTATGTGACATTTGTTTCACGCTGCCTGGTCTCACTGCCAACCGTGGAATCTGAGTGATTCTACTCTGGACAATAAGCTTCCATTACCTCAGTGAATGCGATGCAGCCGGGCCTGACATCACAGATATGACGTCGCCCAGATCCCATTATCCACCAAGAAAAAAAAAAAAAAAAAAAAAAAAGGGTTTTNGAACGTGTTGACTATAACCTACCTTATGCTCAAGCCTCGACTCGTTTGATTTGTAGAAATGCGTCTTAGATGTACATATGGAGTAATCGATATCCGAGCCTCCCGCCCGCCTCAACAGGCAAGAAGAATTCGCCTCTCGGCAGTGCTTTTTATAGATACGTGTAGTTTACCTTGGGAAAGAGTGAAGGTGGAAAGAGAAAGACCGGTTTCATGCAGCTCTTGAATCATTCTATTCCCGACACTGGCCGATGTCCCCGGAGTTTACCTGTTAACCCCTCACCTGGTCGTTTTGGCTTTTTCGTCTCCTTTCCGGGTTAGGGCATGCTCTTGGATGTTGGTTTCGTTTTGCCTTCGGTGAGTCATCAGTTCGTTGTTTGGTATAGACTGTATCGTTGACGTGGAACGACACGAAGGATTTTCGCAAATCTCGCATTGGCCAGGTGACTGTCAACTGTGCATGTATATCCCATACCAGTCAGTATAGTGTAGATGATCATGAGGGGTGTGAATTGCGTTAGCTAAACGGAATGTATAATGCTATGTCATGGCATGCTCTATCTTTCGTTATCTCTCACCGAGAGCTTGCATCGCATTGTCAACTACATACGTCAAGCAATCAGCGTGCTGGTGGTTCGAATAATCTCCATGTTGCGCACCCCGTGCCGTGATCGACCCGTTTGACCCCGCGTGGGGAGATATATAAGTTATATCTCCCCTCAGATGGGTTATTCAGCAAAGCCATGCAAGACCGACATCATATTTTGACAAGGTTCGATGCTGTATATGGAATGACAGCTCCAGCACCGAGCAACAAAATCAATGACATATATATTAGGAAGGTGCGAGTGAGTATCTGACTTGGAGCCATCTACCTGGGAAAGTACAAGGATACGTTTGGAAGGGACTACATGCATGCATGTACATACAGGTAATCGACCTACATGTGTACCGAGGAATAATCGCGGATGTGCAGAAAACAAGTCAACTGGTAAATACCTTGTTACGATAACTGTGTACATCAAGCACGCATACGCTGGAGCAAATTAAACGATCATATTACGTATTCTACATCCAACTTGTAAAAATTCAACTGCATGTCCCATGTGCAAGGGCCATACGTTAATCATTTTCGGCAAATGCAACCAAGACCCTCCTCCGCAAACGCCCCAGATACGCCAGCAAATGGAGACGAAGTAAAATAGAATAGGCAGGAGAAAGAGGAACGAAAGATGAACAAAAAGAGAAAAATTATGGATACCAGGAATAGCCTTGGAGGATCTCAGCCCGCGATCCGTCCGTTGTCTCCGTGCGCCATTTGGATTTCCAAGCCCATTCCCGAGCGGCCGTCTCGATCAAAGCCTCCCTGCACTCTGGTGGCAGCTCGGCCAGCACTTCGGCACTCGCAAACTCGGGGTGCAGATGGTCCACCATGCTGGTAATCCCATTCGACCCCAGGTCGTTGATGTCGCCATCTGGACCTGGCCGGCCCAGAGTGCTGCTTTCGGGAGTCTCGCAGATGACATCCGTGATGGCAAAGCGACGAGCAAAGACGGCAGCAACTGGCTGAAGGCTTGATGAAGCCTTCCCAGACGATGGGCCAGCATGCTGTTGTACAGAAACATCGTTCCCATCGGCCGTCTCGCTAGCCGTCGTCCCGTTGGCAAGGTTCAAGCTGGACAAGCCCTCGGCGAGCTTGTTAGATGTACCCGACTCGGCCGGCTGGACTTGCTCCCAGCGAACGTGAGACGGTTGCATGATCTTAGGGTAGTGCATAAAATTCGTATGGACATCGTAAACGCCATTGAGGCTTTCGCGCCGTAAAGCAGCGATGGTTGAATTATAACGACTGTTGTCCGAGCTGTTAGTGAACGGTGAAACAAACCGCCGCGATTTTAGCAAAAAAAAAAAAAGAAAAACCAACCTGGCCTCCCGCGCATGTTCAACCATCCAATTGTCACCAGTGACGGGCACCTTTCGCTTCTTCGGATCGACGACTTTCCCATTGGGCAACGGCATGGACGGCGCTCCAGTGTGATAAACAGCGCTGGCACCATGCCAGGCCACATACTGGTTCCGATTGTAGGGCTCGCCTGGCGGGGGCAGCTTGTCTTCTGGGACCGCAAGCTCACCCTCGACATCGCCTCGCTCCCGGGCCGCTTTCTCATTGTAATCATCAATCACCTTGCGCCCTCCAATGACGATCTTGGCGCCGAATTCGCGAAAGACGGATCTTGCAGTCACCACACCAATGGCCCTTCCCTTGTAGGAATGCGGGATAATGTCTCGCTCAATCAGATCCCGCTTCGCGTCGTCGTCGATGATGATCTTGTAGAGGAGCTTGTGTTTTTGAAAGAACAGATACGAGTCGCGAAATCCGATACACCGGGCAGGCTCCGTAGACAACATGTACTGGCGTTCGCCTCGATTGAGAATGGTGAAGGTGCGGACGCGGTATTCCCTCCCCCCCAGCAGGTTCCCCATTTTGTCGACCTTCTTCTCGCCGTCCTCGTCGTCCGGCAGCACGACCTCGTCGTTGACGACATCCATCATTGTCCCCTCCTTGTCGACGGCGACTTGAGTGATGTGAGGATTCCCGCCGCGACGGCCCCATCGTCCTCCACTTGCTGCCGGGCGGCCACGCCGCCTCTTGACAGGCGTACTGACGGCAATCCGAGGCTCCGAACCATCGTCAGGCAAATCCCAGTCGGGAGGACGGTTCTTGGGGGGTCGGCCAACGCGGCGCTTGCGTGGGATCGCCGACATGCGGCCAAAAGGTGCACTCGATTCGGAAGGAGGCTCTTTCTGGGGTGCTGGACTGGGCGCAGCCTCCTCTGCCCCGGTTTCAGGGTCCGCTCCCGGTTCAGCCTCCGCTTCAGCTTCGGGCTCGGGTTCGGGCTCGACCTCTGGATCGTCATCTGGATCATCGGCTGGGTTGTCGCTAGCACTGGATTCTCGTGTGGGCGGTACATCGGCCATTTCCTCGTCGGAGGCATCTGGCAGTATCGGCGGAACGGTCCCTGCGATTGTGTTAGAGCCCCATGGTTTGTTATTGCGATGGAGAAGAGACGAGGAACGAAAACAGAACAAGGCGACTTACGCATTGACTCGGCAGCTGCCTGAGCAGCCGCGCGCAGCTTCCGGGCCATGACGCAGGACGGGTCACGCTGAAGAGGGAGGAGCAACACTTGGTTTCCTGTCGCAGCAAGCAGCCAAATCCCGTGGCTGTTGCCCTTTCGATACTCTTGCCGCGTGCTGATCCGGCGCGCGCCCGTTCTCGGCCGCGTCGTTTTTCCGGCCGGACATCACGTGATAAGGCTCTAGCGTCTTGGCACAAGGCGGCCAGCCCTATGCCCTAAACCCTGAGCTGGAAACGGCCTTGGCTATCCGCAGTGACGTCACTGTGATTTTCCAGATTAGGTTGATCGGCCGGGCGCCCTTTTTTTTCTTTCCTTTGCCTTTTTCGTTTTTGGCTGTTGCGGCGGGTTGCCTGTTTCATCCGCGCGCGCACGTGAAGATTCTTCGGTCTGGTCGACGGCTTTGGGAAGCGTCATCCATGGGTTAACGACACTGTTCTGCGGTTGTCTGGGCCCGCGTGCCTGACACGCCGTGGTTGGGGTGCACAGGTCCAGCTTTTACGGTTTTACGCGTTTACAGGTCTTCCGGTTGACAAATTTACAGGTTTTTGCAGCATCCTCACCAGCATCACCGCTGGTGTGTATGCCGATATGGCATCCTCCCATGAGTCACGGGCCAATCGATTGGGGGGGGGGGGGGGGGGGGGGNGGGGGGGGGGGGGGGGGGGGGCGGTCAGATATACTGTAAGCCACACCGTCGAGGGCCAGATCACCTGCCTGCAGCACGGTGACTCGACCTTGCCAGTTCTGTGCTGTGCCGGAAAACGATACCGTGCAATAGCAAGCCAAGAGAGTCTGACCGCATGTGGTTTTGTCAATGAACAAGTTGCTGGATAGTTATGTACACAGTATACAGGCGTGATATCGACCACCCACGACACCCCGCGCGGCGTCGGCCCATTTAAAAATATCACGGATTCCTTTAGCTCTATGTCGATCTTGCGACCGTGCTGCGGTTTTCCTCCTCTCGAACAACCATCACTAGGCACTAATGAATCGACTCTGATAACCGACAGACCAGACAGTCACTAGGAGAAAACAATTCCACGCCACCAGTTGTAGCCTGTAGCAGACCTGCAGCTGTTTGGCCCTCTTGACATGGTCGAGTGGCCTCTGCTCCACCGCGAGTGTTTCGTCGCGGAGCACACCCCACCGTTAGTCATGGTGAGGGGAGGAGAGCGACGCCAGTATTCTTATGATTGTTATTCGCATAGCTTTCTTCCCGTAAATCAGAGCAATGCAAGATAAGATAGGCGAACAAAGTGTCGACAAGCAAAGCGCATGAGGATTCAAGGAATTCGTACAGTCGCTGTTCAATCATGACGTCTGCCCCTGCAGTGCTCCCTCCCACTGCATCCTGCATGCATCGGACATCCATCCTTTGACAAACGCGAATTCGTCGACCAGGCCTGGGGTGGTGCGGTGTCTGGTCGATGAGATAGCTCTCATCTATCAGCCGGCCCATCTGATCGGCCCCAAAAAACGGCTGCAGTCGTGTTCGGTATGGTACGGGATCATTACCGAGGAAGGTAAGTTGACCCATTCCGAATGATGATGATCTGACTCTGCCGTTTAGTAGTCGTTAACCTAGTTAACGCGAGCCCGTAGCTAACTCCTCGGCGTACGGCGCGCATCGCGCCTTTTGGGAGCCCAGAGGTGCCCAAGTCGTCCACGTTGGCGTGTTCGGAAAGCAGCCGTCTAGGTATCTAGTCTGCATCTAGTATATCCTTAGTGAGGTCGAAGACTCGAGGAAATCCTGGTTTGGCTCTCAGGAGCGAATCAGGAACAGGGCGAATGACGCGGGAGAGCACAGTTCGGTACGGCCAAATACGGACCGTCGGTGGCGGCGACCAGTGCTAAGGGAGCATTCCCATCAACATTATGGTGATTTCAGGTCGAGATAGTCCGCCCTTGGATCTCGTCGACATTGGGCGCCGTGACTGGGCTCCAGGGCACACCCGGCTCCACCATAACCACCCTCAGACGTAGCCAGAAGCGTAGAGCGACTCCATCAGACTCCATTGTTATTTCCTTTTCCCGTCAGTATCATGGATTGATGGACTATTATTTACTCGCTGTGCGTCCGCCGTCTGGTACCGTACCTTACAAGAAACTTTTTTTTTTTTTTTTTTTTTTTTTTTTTCGCCTCCCAGACTCGGTGGCCACCCATCGATTGATTGGCTCACGCTGCGTCCTTTTTTCAGCCCACACACTGCCGACAAGGCTCCGCTCAGGTCAAGCGCAAATCCGTATAAGTCGACAGTATCACCTAGTTAAGCTGTATTTTACTCTCTTCTGTTCCTGCTCTCTTCCTCTCTCTCTCTCTCTTCTCCCCATATTTATCTTCTGCTCCTCTTTTTTCCTCTGTCCTCTCCCGCCTTTGCTCTTTGGATTTCCCCGCGCTCCGCCCCCCTCTTGTGTGCATTGCGTGCAGCGTGCGCAGTCGATGAACTGGGGCTGTTCCGATACCGATCAGTTAGCCAGTCACCGAGCGATCTACTGAGTGACAAACGGTGCAGAGAACCGGGGCTTAGCTGGAAGAGTACGTGCTGCTTCTCTCTTTTTTACTTTGCGCGGCGGCGCTAGGCCCGGCCGGGACGCTTGCCGCCGCTATCAGTTGCTGGTTGCCGCTCGCCTCTGTTGCTGCTGCTGCCCCCCTCCCTCCTTCCCCTTCCCCTCCAGGGCTCCTGCCCAATCCCAGCGCCCACAAGAAACTGACTTTCAATCGCCTCCTCGGTCTTTGTGCCTTTTGCCTTTTGCCTTTTGCCTTTTGCCCTTTTTTTTTTTTTTTTTTCCTTTTTTTTTCCTTCCCCTTCACCTCTTCTCTCATCTCCCGAGTTGTACCTTTTCGACTCACCAGGGAATTTTAGACGATTTTCGTTCAGCTGGAGTTTTGTGCGCGACTCGATCGACCGCGCTGCTGCCTGCTGGCGTCGGTTTCATCCGTTCGCTGCAATCGGGGTCCAGCCTGAGCAAACGCGAGCCACGAGTGATAATAGTGAACGAAGACCCGCACCGCCCGCGAAGGCGAGTCCACCGCAGCCAGCGATCCATCCCGCATCTCTAGGTCATTATTACCGGGCTCAGTGCCATCATCCCGTCGCCTCACTAAAATCAAGAAACAAGCGCTTGGACAGGCAGGACCTGCTTTCGGGTCTTCCAACGTCAACGCCCCCATTGTCCCAGTTGTTTCTCAAGGCGTTTTCTTTGAACGCATCGCTATTGTTATTTCGCGCCACACGATCCTCCTGTTAAATCTTGTCTGTACCTCTTCTGGAACATCCTTTTTTTCAGCCAACGGCGAAGCTTTCGACGGAAATTGTCGGATGGAAATTCACCCGCCATGGCTGCACCTGGCGAACCTAACCCGCATGCTGATGCCGACCTAATGAGGCAGGCCGTCTCTCCAGAGAGGTGAGTTCTGTTTCCTCTTCTACGAGTGCCCGGTCGGTAAAGCAAAGAAGAAGAAGAAGAAGAAGAAAAAGAAAAAAAAAAAAAAAAAAAAAAAAAAAAAAAAAAAAAAAANGAAAATTGAAAGGGAGCAAAGAAGAAAAATTGCACAAGAAAACATACAACCCCCCCCGCCCTAAAAAGCACGGTCCTTTGTGGTACGATCGGAAAAGAAAGCCTCGCGCCTGAGCTGCTCCCGTAATCGCCGGGTGCTTGGACGGGAAGAAAATTTTTCTTCTATACTCTTTTGGTTTTCCCAATCGATCGTTTCACCCCTTTTACCTCTTTCTGCCCATAGAAAAAGCAAAATCCAGGCAAAAGGGAAAAAGCTATATCCGGGTCAATGACCGGCAAACCCATCAGCTCTCCGAGCCACTTCTGTTCTTGCCATTGACCCCGGATCGCGGATCCTCTGCCCTGTTCTTGCTTCCCTTTGAGCGTTCCCTCCCATTGTACTTCGTCTTTGGTTTGTGCCAACTGCTTGTTTGAACACGTCCGGGCCTTGCTTCTTTGTCAGCGGTGTTAAACTGACCTTCCGTGAACCTTAGCAACGGCGGCACGCAGGAGGAAGAAGGACAAGAGCACAACATCATTGGTTCAAATGGCTCGACGCCGACTGGCATGGCTACTCCCCATCCAGATCCGGTCGACAAACGACTGCCTTCTATAATGCATTATTTCTCTCAGGTTGGTAGCTCTGCTTTCCCACTGAGTTCTATCAAAGCACGGTTATCCAGCTCTTTCACGCCTGTTGCGGGGGCGCAGATGCAGTTGACCGTCACAGGCAAGGAGGACGGGGCAGAGTCCTCTGGTAACGCTTCTTTGTCCCCCGATGGCGACGCTGCCGACGAGTCTGGCCCGGCCCAAGCCGTTGATGTGCCCACTCGTCCCAGCACCGGCCAGCCGGGGAAAATCGAAGGCTCAGAGACGGTGAACCCCAGCTCCCTACCCACTCCCCCGTACTCGTCTTCCTGTTCAATAGCCCCAAAGGAGCCCGAGGAGACAGAAGAGAACGCGGCCACCACCACCGAAAAGAATGCAGTGTCCATCTATTCTGCGCTGAAGGACTACATGTCCTCCTCCTCGTCGAGCCATCCTCCCGAGTCCCAGTCTTCGCGGCGTCCCACCTGTCCACCAGTCTCCAGCGTATCGGATGACCCAGTCCTTGCTTCTCACTTCTCCATTCCATCCCTCCCTGATGCCTCAGATTGTGATCCCTCCCAGGCTGCGCCCCTGCTGGAACATGAAAAGCTTCACCACACTTCCAACTCTTCTGAGAATCTTGCCAAGCTAACTGATAGCGCGACCAACGTGCCGCGTCTGAAGAACACGCCGCCGTTGACTCCTCGTGCGTTGTCGGATGAGAACATCTCGGCTGACCGACGTTCCAACGGTTCCGCAACCGTCCCGACGTCGTCGTCGAGCAGCCAAAGACGGCCCAGCCCGGCCGAGGGTTCGACGGCCGGCTCGACTGGGCGACGGAGCGAGTCGCATTCGTCCCAGGACGGACTCTCGGTTGCTCCCATCAAAGGGAAACTGTCGGTGAAAATCTCCCAAGCTCGTGGCCTGCGTCCCAGCACCGATCCGTATGTCGTGTGTGTCTTTGAATGGAACGAGTACATCTCCAAAGGCACCCAGAGTGGCGACAACACCCCGAGTCAAAAGAGCGACAACAACAAGGAGTGGCTCGACAATGACTCGGGTCGACCCATGGCTATCCCGATGCGGAGCCGCCAGAGCAGCCACAACAGCCAGTTGGACGGCACAGACCACCGGGGCAAAGCGCCTGTCACTGACCCCAAGTGGAATCACGAAGCTATCTTGTACGCCCCAAGGATCCCCGTGGGAGGAAAAAAGAAAATTTTTTAAATTATTCTTTTTTTTTCTCCTGGTGTAAGAGCAAAAGAATTTCTTGATATGCTAACTGGCCGATAGTGATGTCTTGGGTGAGCAATCGGAAATCGACGTATCGGTGTACGACCGATACAACCAAGAAGCGTTCCTTGGTCATGTGCGGATGAGTCTGAACCTCCGGGAAGAGCGGTCGAGCCTGGAGGGTTGGTTTCCGTTGCTGGCGCGTGGGCGGGAGGATTTCCAGATCTCGGGCGAGATCCATCTGGAGATGCATTTCGAAAAGACTGAGAGGAAACAAGTCGGCCCCAATGACTTTCAGATCCTCAAGCTGATTGGCAAGGGTACCTTTGGACAAGTCTACCAAGTAAAGAAGAAGGACACGCAACGGATCTATGCCATGAAGGTTCTGTCGAAGAAGGTCATCATCCAGAAGAAGGAAGTTGCCCATACCCTCGGCGAACGGAACATCCTGGTCCGAACGGCTATGGCGACGTCGCCGTTCATTGTCGGGCTCAAGTTCTCCTTCCAAACCCCCGCGGATCTGTACTTGGTGACAGACTACATGTCTGGTGGCGAGCTCTTCTGGCATCTCCAAAAAGAGGGCCGGTTCCAGGAAGCGCGAGCCAAGTTCTACATCGCGGAACTGATCTTGGCCTTGCAACACTTGCACGAGCACGACATTGTCTATCGGGACTTGAAGCCAGAAAACATCTTGCTTGATGCCAACGGCCATATCGCACTGTGCGACTTTGGGCTTTCGAAGGCAAACCTCACGCAGAACGACACCACCAACACGTTCTGTGGGACTACCGAGTATCTTGCCCCGGAGGTGTTGTTGGACGAGCAAGGGTACACCAAGATGGTCGATTTCTGGTCCTTGGGAGTACTTGTCTTTGAAATGTGCTGTGGCTGGAGCCCGTTCTATGCCGAAGATACACAACAGATGTACAAGAACATTGCCTTTGGCAAGGTGCGGTTCCCCCGCGACGCGCTGAGCACCGAAGGTCGCAACTTCGTCAAGGGTCTCCTGAACCGGAACCCGAAACATCGTCTCGGTGCCAAGGACGACGCCAAAGAGCTTAAGGCACATCCGTTCTTCCATGATATTGACTGGGAAGCCTTGGGCCGCAAACAGGTGGTGCCGCCTTTCAAGCCAAAGCTGAAGTCGGAATCCGACACATCGAATTTCGACCCAGAGTTCACCACGGCGCTGGACAATTCGTCTTCACTCAACGACCGGGCAGCGGCGTTGGCCAATGGGCTGATGCCGGCCGGCTCGACGCCCCTGTCGCCTGGCATGCAGGCCAATTTCAAGGGCTTCACATACGTGACCGAAAGCTCTATGGACCACCACCTTCAGGACGACGTCGACCAGGTTGACGAGGAAATGAAGGACGATGACACCTGGCATCGCCACCAGCGATCGACCGACTCGACCGATCGGCGCATGAGCGGTGTTGTCAAGGAAGGCGAAGGGGGTGTCTTTAACAACTTTGACATCTAGTTCTCTTTTCATTGTAACGGTCATAAGGAGTATATACTTGCTTTTCTTGTTTTGCTTGCTGCATTTACTTGGGTTTCCCATGCATTGTCCAAGGGTGGTCGACTTACCCCAATTTATATCCAATACGGTCGTCCGAATTCGTGATTTTTTTTTCTTTCTCTCCCTTGGGGATTTTCTCGTTTCCTTTTTGTGCTTGCCTTTTGTTTTTGAATCGAGAGCCTCAAGACCTTTCTTTTCTTAGGGTGACATGTTTGATGCGCATGTGACGCATATGCTGTTCAAGATGAGTTTTCAATAAGCATTGCATTGTGGGCACTGTTTCTGTGTCATGAGGGGAACAGGTCTTTTTCTTTTTTTTTCTTGCTTTTTCTCCTTACTGTTGTTCCCCTCATTTTACTCCATATATATTTCTTTTCCTTGACTGGTCTTCCAGCCAGGTTGATTCGTATCGTTGCAAGTCAGAATTTTTTTTTCTTTTCTCCATACAGCATTTGATCATTGGTTACAGAACAGACGAGCTTCTGATACTCGTTTCATCTTTCCTATCTGCATACCCGGTACAGCCAATTTTGTACAGACTATACATCCAGTACAGCACAATGGAGAAGCATCATAAGATTGAGTTAAACAAGAAGCAAACGCCTTGGTTGAGTCGAGTCGAGTGCGGGGAGACTGCAGTTCTAGAAGTACTTGGGATACCGTAGGCTACACACATGTTCAACTATGGGACATTTTATTACTTGCAGCAGTAGAGTGCAGATCACACTTGCCGGATGGGGTTGGGCTGGTCACTTGACAGTATCAGCGTATTTGAGCTAGTTCTTGTAAATGCAACCAACCACCTCTGGGTTGGTGCAACAGTGTCCGAGCCTACAACATGGACTAGATCCCAGGTTAAAATCGGGCAGGAGATCTTGGACAGTGTTTATGTCCAGCAAGTGATTATTCTCAATCCGCACTACTTCGCTTCTTGTACAGGGTACGGTGAACAAAGACAGCCTCGTAGAAAGGACCATAGTGGGGCATCGGACAGTTTATCGGGCTGACTGGTTGACTGACTCGATGATTAGTTGTCTGTTTAGACGTGCCTGTTGAAAAAATGAATAATGATAATAACAACTGTTTGGTGGTAGTTCTGCAGATCGGCTAGCGTCGATCTCTTGCTGCGTGTGAAGACTCTTATTGGTTCATCCTCGAGGCTGAGGGATTACCAGGATTCGTTTTACCCCATTTTCAAGAGAGGGCGAAGGGAGGGGGGTTGTTATTTTCTACAATGAAATCTGAACTGGGAAATCGAAAGAGTGTGTACCGCGGGGCTACCTAGGGTACATTGTAGGACAGGGGACTCGGTAGCTCATGTACAATTACGTCGACGGGTGACTTTGCCAAGCCTGCATTCATTCCTACTTGAGGAATTAGTATGCCGTACCATCTGAAACTGGTTCCAATGTAATTACAGAACATGTAGGACTGCGTAGACTACTGTTGTATGTAGCATCGCGATTGTCATCTGCCACTGCACAGACTGTTCTATGACGCGGCTGGGGTGATGAGAGTCTAAGACAGTGTCTTTTCGCCCCTTGTCAGTTGTGTACCGTACTGCCGCGTGTTGGTTCGATCTGGCAGGCTATTTATAAACACTTGTCGAGTTATTGTATGCCCGAGTTGACTTGTGGGATAGCGTACTCGATGCAAGTGGTAGGCGTACGTTACGTACGGGTACTTGGCTCCCTGTCTGCTCTGCTTTAGCGGTCGGAGAATTTTGTACGGCTACTGCTAAACAAGCCCGGAGTTGCAGAGTACGGAGCACGCGAGGCACGGTGATTGGACGAAACGATTTGATTTTTTCGCTCGCGGGTTTAGTGTTAAAGGAGGCTTGTGTGTGTCCTTATTGTCGTCTTTCGAAAAGGGGGTTGCTGTCGGGTGCAGAGGAAGGTTTCCCTAAGGGGCAAGACTGTCCAAAAAGGGGGCACAGGCGAAATCATTCCATTTCCGGACTAGTGTTCCGGTCTTGGCGTGTCGTGGTTCCTGGAGACCCACCCACACCCTTCGTGCATGTCCCACCGTGGTCCCACTCCATCCCAGGGCAGGCAGCCAATCGCCTTGCACCGACGTCCTGCAAGTTATCCTAATTGAGGCTGTTTCCATGGTCCGGCTCTGCTTAGCGCGGCCTCCGCCGGTTCGCCGCCGTGTTCGCCATGGCGACAGGGGGGTGTGTTTTGTCTTCTCAGCACATCATTGTGAATGCGACCTTGATATTATCGGTCTTGGTGCTTGACCGGCTTCATGATTGGACCAGATCGGGATTACGAATGCTGGCGGAAGACGTCGTCGGACTGCCTGCGTGTCCCAGTTGTCCCTGCTCTTCCACTGTTCGGGTTGTACAGGCGCTGGGCGATTCGCGTCACCATTGAACCATTGGGTTTGTTTGCGTCGACAATCAGTTGATTGAGCGGTGTTTTCCCCCTGGGCTGAACAGTCAAGAGTCCTCCGAACTGTACTCTGTATCAAGTAAAGAAAACAACAGACAGCACTGGCATCAGGCGAGCACGGCGCAGGATCGCCGCGCCTCTTTGTGCCTCTGCAAGTTGACACGAACACTATCGCCCAAAGCGACCTAGATACGGGTACTCTACCGCTTGGCAGGCGTCGTACCGCAAGAAGCATCCTGTGTACTCCCGTCGTCCTGCGTGTGCTGGGCTCTAGGGTTAGGCTAGCAACTGGCTTAGGGGCGAGCACGAGGCAGGCCGTCCCCACTGGCGCCCCCACCGAGCCCGCCCCGGGCGCGCCCCCTCCCCTCTGCACGGCCGTCTCTCCACTGTTGGCCAAAGAATGAGAGGGAAGAAAAGCTCCCTTTACGGAGTCAGAAGCTCGCTGGTTAGCTGAGCTGATCAGCTCCCTGCGTCTGCATCTTATCGATGTGATTTTGATTTTTGGCGTCTCGTATTCAGCTGAAGCATTGCTCTGGGCTCTGTATCTGTTTTTTTGTAGTCTGTTCGGTGACTACGGACTCGGTCTACCGGGCGTATGCCTTGTAATCTGGATTTAGCCTGCCCGGGCGAAAGATGCGCGCTGGGGGACACCAAGCGACTAAGCCAAAAAGTGTTCGAGAGAGCCAAACAGCGATCGTCCTCATTTGCTCTGTATTGATTTGGCTCGCATTGGTCGACCCAGTCCCGGCCGGGCTTAGCGCTCAAGGAGGAGGAGCAGTCGCTTCTTCTCCTCTGGGCGGAGTAGCGACCTCGCTCTCAGTACGTACCTTCCGCCTCCGTCCTCGTCACCTCAGACAACCTCACCTCGCTTCATTCCACCTTACTCACTCCATACGCTCTCTCTCCCTCCCTCGCGGCATCCTAATTCTCGCGCGTGCGCGCTCTCTTTCTCACACTCTCTGGCTCTGTGTGTCTTTGTTAGACGCCCGGTCGTTGCAGAACCGTGGAACGACTTCCCGCATCGACTGCCTTCCAAAAGGAGAAAGAGAAAAAGGGACGATTTCGAGATCACCACACCTTCCTGTTCCCCCAATGAGGTGTCCCATCTCTCGCACATCATGAGTGTCACAACCACTTCAGCGTCGCCACCGGTCACTTTCGAGAGCATGTCGCATGTCACCGCCGACTGCAAGCAGCAGTACGCCATTGCCATCGAGGATATTCCGCCCAGGAGCCCATCTGTATCCTCCTACTCGAGCAACTACAGTCACCACAGCACGTCCACTGCCCCCACCGTCTACTCTGTTGCGGCGCCGCCCACTCCCAAGTCGCCTTCTTACCGCCTGTTCAAGCAGCCTTCGTTTCCGGCCGCGCAACAGCCCAACCCCGCCGAGCCCGCCATCGCCCGACTGCCTGCTCGCGTCTATGCCTGCATCCTCGACCAGCTCCAGACTCTCCACGAGGGGTCCGCCTCTCACCAGTTCGGCTGCGTGACATGTTACCAGCGGGATCTGCATTCGTTGGCCCTGACCAGTCGCTCGTGGGAGAGGGCTGTTCGGAGCAAACTGTAAGATTTTGCGCTTGTTGATACGACTCTGATTATATTTGTCGTCCATGCTGACTGTCTCTCCAGCTACAATCGGATCCATATTATGGGCCCTGACTCACCGGCGCAACTGAAAAAATTCCGCCTGAAGAAGGGCAGCCGGTTGAAGTTGTTGCGCCGAACCCTGCGCGAACGGAAACTGCTGGCTAACCTAGTGCTGGAGCTGCGCGTGCCCGAGTTCGAGGGATCGCCTATTGTCAACGGCAAGATCAATCCGCAATGGGACGAGTACCGGAACCTGGTCGCCTCGGTTGTCATGGTGTGCCCGAACCTCGAAGGTTTGGTCGGCTTCCACACGTCGTTCCACCACGAGTTTGATCGCCTCACATACGCCTTGTCGACAAGAAAGCGTCTAAAGGAGCATAAATGGCTCCTTGGAGAGCCCGTCGATACGAGCGCCGAGCGCTCCCGCAGTGGCTCGCCGCCTAAACCCAAGACCATCGACCAGCAGCAGTCATATGAGTTTCTCAACTATCACATGTCGTGGGCCAACCTCGAGACGCTGATGCTGCATTCGTTGAACTCGACTGGGGTCATGGAACATGGCGTTTTCCTGCGAGTCTTCAACCGCTTGCCGTCGCTTCAGCATCTGTGTATCTCGTCCTTTGACAGTGACGCCTTCACCGACCGCACCCTCCAGTTCCTCCCCCCGCTCACCTCTCTCCGGCTGGAGAAGCTCAAAGGGGTCACAGACGCGGGTATCGCGCAATACGTTTCTCGCCCGGAAGCTCGCAGCCTGAGTTCGCTGTCCTTGATAGACCAGAATATCGGCTCGTTGTTGGTCGTCTCTAAACTGTTTGCGTCGTTGCCGAATCTCCAACGGTTCACCATCGTGCAGTCGACGCGAAACCCTCATCTGCCCTCTGAAGGCATGATCTTCCAACCGGTCCTTGCTTCTGCCTCGCTCGAATATCTCCACTGGGACATCACCGGGACGGACTCGGCCGCTGGACTCGGTCAGTTGGATTCGATGCCTTATGTTCTGCCCCATAAGCCGGCAAACACCCCTAACTACCACTTGGCCCAAAGCATCCTTCATTCGGGATTCCCCCGACTAGGCGAGCTTCGTGCACCCTCCGATATCGAGCCGCCCGGCATCCTGCAGTCGGTCTGTCGACCAATCTCTCGTGGACAAGCCTTGCTTCCATCGGATCGATACAGTCTGCCCAGAAGCTCACACGGCTCGATCAGCACCCGGCCCATGGCGCTGCCCGCCGGAAATAACCTGACTTCTGCCCGGATACGAGCCCAGACATTCATCGACATGGCCGCGAAAGACAATGAAAATGGCATGAAGGTGCTCGTTACCGATTATTCCGATTCATACGTCCCCGACAGCGCGATGGATGCTCACTCCGATGACGAATCTGAAGCAGAAAGCGATCTGTTCGGCGGCGCTTCGCCATTTGGTGCCAAAGTCCCGTCCTCCAAAGGCCAGGAGTCCGACTATCCAAAGAAACTGTTCGACTTTAGAATGCCGGCGGTGATGGGTGTGGTCAGAGCCACCGGTCCGAATGACGCGTCTATACCTCGATTCGTCCTTCAGCCAGATATTTCGGGACAGGATGCCGACGGTGGCTTGTTGGGGTGGAAACATCTGCTCGGCTCAGAGCCACCCACAGCACCGAACTCCAGTACGGGCAATCTGAATCGAAGCGGCAGTGATCTTAGCATGGAGCAGCCCATGTCTCCCTCCACCACCACGACCACAACCACGTCACGATTTGGGGGCTGGGGTGGATTTGGCGGACGATCGTCGACTGCGACGGTAACGCCAGCCAGCACTCCGGCTCCAATCATCTTCTCCTCGACCACAAACCCGCCGTGGGTGCGAGAAACGTGTAACGGGGCATGGAACTCGGGCCATTCAAAGGACTGGTGGATGCATTTGGAACGTGAACGACAGACCAAGTCCGACATCATCGAGTCCAAGCGATTTTTCTAAATCTTGCATATATGACAATCTTTTCTTGTCTTCTCTTTTTTCCTTTCTTCTCTTGAAAATTCTTCATGGTTTGTTTGTATATTTGTGGAAAAATTGGGCTACCGGGTATACCCTTATTATTGGAGGCAAGGCTGGCGTTTTCTTGGTTTGGTCTCGACACCGTCATTCATCCTTCTCTTTAAGTTGCTTCTCTCACTTGATTTCTTTTCTTCTGTTTCCCTTCCCCCCAAAATGAATCGGTTAATTCTCTCGTTACATCAGTTTGGTGTTCAAAACTATATCCTGCATATCGCTGCATGGCTGGTCTGCTTTTGTTTTTTTTGTTGTGTTTCCTTCTTTCGTTGGTTACAGTAGTATCACGGATGACAGGATACTATATTGGGCACAAGGATGTGGATGTCTCCACGTATATAATATATATAATTGAATAGGCTGGTACTGGGAACTATATATTGACTGTATAATGTGATAACCTGCATATCCATACATTTCATGTCATGTTGTGTCCGGTAAGGCGTCGGTCCGGCTTGATTGTTATCCGGCTGGTGGTTTCAAAAACTCGGTGTCGACATTGTGCGCAATCAATCTAGATTCAAATGAACAGGACAGAATCTATGTATAAAAATGCTCTACACGAATCTAGTCGGGTTATTGATTAAAGCACCTGGTTTATATTCATTTCTATGAACCTGCCATGCCCGACACAAGCCCGGATTATCAACAATACAAGAAGCATTCCGCGAATCGTCATGACCTGACTCGGGACATGAACGGGTCAGGTGTGCGCGACGACGATTGATGACAATGATTCAATTAGGGGGGCAAATTTTGATTTGCAGGGGACAAGAGAAAAGAAAACAGTGAAAATGAGCTGAAGAGGAAAAACTAAACGTAGATGCCCATGTTGGTGTCTTTCTTCTTGGCCTGCACTTCGGCAATGGCGTCTACATAGTGCTCGTGCTGCACCTTGTTCATTCCTTTCCGCAGTGCGATCATACCGGCCTCAACGCACACAGCTTTCATCATGGCACCCCCAAACTCGTCCGTGCTGCGGGCCAGTTCGGCCCAGTTGACCGAGTCGTCCGTGGTCATTTTGCGCGAGTGGATCTGCAGAATTTCGGCGCGAGCTTCCTCGTTTGGCAGCGGGAATTCGATCTTGCGGTCGAGACGGCCGGACCGCAGCAGGGCCGGGTCGAGCACGTCGACGCGGTTGGTTGCCGCGAGCACCTTGACCCGGTCGTCCGATGCGAAACCATCCAGTTGGTTGAGGAGCTCGAGCATGGTTCGCTGCACTTCGCGGTCTCCCGATTTCTCAGAGTCAAATCGTTTCGTGCCCACGGCGTCGAGTTCGTCAATGAAGATGATTGATGGCGCCTTCTCCTTGGCTAGCGCGAAACAGTCGCGAACCAGCTTCGCGCCGTCACCGATGAACATTTGTACGAGCTGTGGTCCGGCCAGTTTGAGGAAGGTGGCATTCGACGATGCTGCACAAGCACGAGCAAGCAGCGTCTTGCCCGTGCCAGGAGGTCCATACATCAGTGCGCCTATTCTCGATTGTTAGACAGTGGATTTCGACATCTTTCGTCCGCCTTATCCTGACATACCCTTGGGAGCCTTGATTCCAATCTTTTTGAATTTCTCAGCTTCTTGCATCGGCATGACAACAGCTTCGACAAGTTCCTCGATCTGCTTGCTCAGGCCACCGACATCAGTGTACTTTTCCGTAGGTTTCTCGTCGACTTCCATAGCCTTGACACGGCTGTCGTATTCTGCTGGCAGCGTGTCGAGAACTAAATATGAATCCTTGTTGACACCAATGAGATCACCAGGCTTGAGCTTCTCGTGATCGACCAAACCGATGAGTGGGAGAAAGATCGTTTGGCGAGTTGACGTTTTGATGACTGCCGACTTTCCGACACGAGTTGCATCTAGATCAATATTGGCACCTTCTTCAGCAGCCTCGGCCTCAACGTCGAGATCTAACAGCTCAACCACGTTTCCGACAAGGTACGGTAGTTGTCTAGAATCCAATAAGTCAGGGAGGATGCCGACATCGCAGACTGAACCTCTAAACGTACCTGTTATTCTCAATCTTCTCTAGATTGTCCTTGACTTTTTCTCTCATTGTATTCTGCTCGTGCGTCAACCGTTGAAACTCGCTCTTCATGATTCGTAGTTCGTTCTCTAGCAGTCGTCGCCTTTTCTTGATGTCTTCTGTGCTTGCCCCGAGTAGTTCTTCATCAAGAAGCTTATCGACCTCATCTTTGTTGGCGTCCTCCATTTCGGCATCATCGTCGCCACCAGGCTTCTTTCCGTCACCTCCATCGCCCTGCTGCTGCTGCTGCTTCTTGTCCTGCTCCTCGCGCTCGAGGTCATCAAGATCTTCGAGCGTGGACATGATGGAGGCGGACTGCTCAAATCTAGAGCGCTGGTATATATGGAATCACGAAATTAGATGGAGATGGAAAGGATGAAGGGTCAAAAAGTATGCTGGAGTGTGATGGTGGGTGGTTGGTATTACGTCGGAGGTCAGTTGTCGGGCGAGCTACGAGCTTGTTAAGCAGACGCAAGCTGCAGGCCGCCTAGCCTTTGATGCCTGAGGCACAAATCACGTGAAACATCCGTATAAGGTATAACCTGCTTGCTTACCGCCTTCAACATTGGAACTTCCAACTTGTTCTACGACATTGATAATATAACTGAGTATCTATCTTTTATCCACATGCGCTGCTCAATGTAGTCGTTGGAATCTCTTGTTGTGGAAAACCGGAGCAACGTTACAGCCAAAGAGAGCGAATCGCTCATTCTTAGTTTGAAAAAGTGCACGATAGCTTAAGAGGCTTCTGGTCTTTTAATATATTTTTGGATTTATTCCAAGCTCTGTTTGAAAATATGCTGAAATTATGAACTACAGAATATCTGGAGGGTACATGTGTGACGGAGCTTTCCAAAAAAATTGCCACTGCTATGTTATCTGTTGAGCGCCGAACTAACTGCTTGCATAATAGAGGCAAGCTTGAAGCCTCCAAGGTATAAAAAGGTGAAAGGCCGGCCGTTGCTCATTTGAAGGACACCAGTCATTCTGCAGTTGAATAGATCCAATCTGTGGCTGTTACACGACATCTTGATTCCTCGGATGAGAGACTTCAATGCATCGGAAATTGAACCATAGCGCAGTCATGCATGAGACTCAAATTATCCAATAAGCATTAAAAGCTTAGTAAATGTCTTCTATAAATGCTCGGGTCAAATGGTTGAGTTCATTCGAGTCTATAACCCCTGCGTCTATACTCTTAAGGACTTATATCACTTATACCAGAAAATCTAAGCAACGAGGCTGTAATCGTTGTTTGACAGGACCAATTTCAAAGCACACCAAGCACCGAAAACATCTTACTTGAAGATGTCATTTCAAGCTGGAGCAAAAAATCCCTCTACTGACGCTACTTCGACCATCAAAATCCAAGTTCAAGTAGCCGTGGTGATTAGAAGTTCGGTAGCGGCGCACAGCGTAGCCTTGTGAACTGACTGATGACTTGGCACATGGAGAATGCAAGACCTCAACAAGAGGCCTACAACACTGTATATATTTAATTTTCTTGGAACATTGAATACATTGCAGTATTGCAACTTTCTAACAGACACCGGAGAGGCAACATATTAGTGACAAACTATATGTACTAACCCGTATAGTACTAGCGTTCATACTTATCTTATCGGTTAGTGACAATTCCCCTCAGTCGCCTCCAGCCAATGTTTGGTTCTTGCATTTGCCTGGTAACTCGCTGCAAACATTGCTGCAGATAATGTCACAGTGGCATCGACGATAGAACAAAGCATTGTCCCTAGATTGATAATAGCACGTTCATTAGCTACTATTGCGCCTTCCGCTCACCCTTTTCTCTTTTCTCACCATGGCATGGCAGAACCTCGGCTCAGCAGGTATAGCCGGGAAACATCCGCTGCACTTGCAAAGGTGAAAGCTATCCATTATCCAAAAAGAATTCTGTACTCACAGAACCTAAAGGTATATGCGGGCTATTTCTCGTTTTATACCGGCTAGGCAATCTCGTTCTGTGTGTATTGACTACCACTCACAGCATGCATGCTCTAACTATGCTAGTTCGGGATACAATCAATCGCAGCTTTGCCGAGACATAGAAGACCTGGGTACTCACCCAAACCGAATGATCTGGGGTATTTGTTGAAGCCTTACTTTCACTCAGCTACTACACGAAATTTAGCATTTGCGATCTCTCGGTTGAGCAGCACATCTTCTGCGGGCTCAGCTTCAGTAACAGAACGTGAGGATGTAGAACTAGAACCCTACGGGAAATTGTAAGCCAAAATACCATACTTTCTTTCAAAGTCCTTGACTAACTTGTCACAGTCCCAATTTCTGGCTAAGGTACGTCGATACTGTTTGTTCAGTTATGGATGCCAACGCGGTGTGCCATAGGGAGAATTGCCAATGCCCGGACTGCATACACCCCATCACAAGACAGAGAATGCTTGACACGTTTTCGGTAAGACTGGTCTTAGATTAAAAGGTGAGATTATAGCTATAACGAATATTCAGTTGCCAGATGGAATCCGGGCGGAAGAAATAGATATCGGCTCGGAGAATTTTACTGTGAAGTGTAAGTATACACCATCCCTACGATCATGTTGGTTCAAAACTCATGTATTGACGTATGGAGGGTCGGATGGACACAATGCTGTTTATCCCCGGTCCTGGTTGAGTGAACATCAACTACCATCTGTCCTCAAACCCACCCAAGACGTTCTGAACTTCCGGTAAACTCAAGAAGCTTACCTCTTTTTTCAAGATGTCTGTATATTCTGATGCAGAGTTTTGTGATAGACATTTCCGTTTCGTTCCTGACAACAAAAGCTATCCAATCTCGGAATATCGCGATATAATGGAAAGTACTCAAGGCCTCGCTGATTGGCTGAAGAATATTGTATGTCCCTCGATACAAGCCTAACCATTCTATATTCTCACCGCTAGTAGGTTGTCTATGGCTATTGCATGGTGCGAGGTGTGCCTCTGGAGCCAAAAGCGACTCATCGCCTTCTCGAAAAGATTGCCTTTGTTAGGCCGACACATTACGGTACGAATATATCCTTTTTTTTTTTTTTTTTTTTTTTTTTTTTTTTTNTTAGGCGGCTTTTGGGATTTCACGTCCGATCTGACGTACAAAGACACTGCTTATACATCTGATTTCCTCGGCGTCCACACTGACAACACATACTTCTCGGATCCGGCGCGATTACAGCTGTTCCATCTGTTATCCCATACCGGCGGCAAAGGTGGTGAGACCCTTCTCGCGGATGGTTTTCGCGCAGCAGAAATCATGCTTTCCGAGAACGAGGCCAATGTAAAGACGCTTATCGATATTCCGCAGCCTTGGCACTCGAGCGGCAACGACGATGTGTGTATTCAACCGTACCAGCTCTTCCCCGTCCTTGAAAGGGACGGACTTACCGGGATACTTCAAAGAATCCGCTGGAACAACTACGACCGTGCCGTGAAGGTTGACTGGGAACCACATGCTGTAAGAAACTGGTATCGCGCAGCGCGGCATTGGAATGAGATCCTTGAAAGAAAGGATGTACAGCTTCAAATGCAACTTGAGCCGGGAACAGCACTTAGTACGTGGTCATTTTTCTGGTTTACTCGCACCTGATGATAGTGATGCTGACTCTGGTAAAGTCTTTGATAATTGGAGAATTCTCCATGGACGTACGGCTTTCTATGGAAAGCGTAGGATGTGCGGTGGATACAGTATACCCCCCTTTCCCTTGTTCCAGTTGCTATAGACGCACTTTTACTAATTACTGTTATAGTCAACAACGATGATTTTGTCTCCCGGTACCGCCTTCTGAATGACGGCAGAGAGAAGACGTTGAACAGCATAGGGACATTTGCCGCCCGGCTGACTTGCTAATATCGGGTTTGCTGTGTTCTACGTGTGTTCTACGTATGGGTCAAATATGGAGCACCAAGTTGTATGCGCAGAAGCGGCGGTTTCTCAATAGATGTATATAACGTAACCTATCCTAAAAGCATGGCGAGAGATAGTGGTTACATATTGCTTCATAGTTTACTGCTTTTGTTTGCAATCTTCAGCAAAGCCCGTCCATTGCTCAGCACAGTCTTTCCCTCCTGGTTCTTGGTCACAAAGCGAACCTCTTCAAACCCATCCTGGTTCGTTTCTCCGGTTTTCCACATTTCCGTGGTCAGCTTGTCGCCAGGCCGGACGGGAGAGGCAAAACGGGCCTGAAACTCTCGTAGGTTCTTAGGGTTGCTGCCGCCAAGTTCCCGCAGGACAGCGTGTGCTGTCGTGTTCCAGCTGTATAAGCCGTGGATGATGGTGCCACCAAAGCCCATTTTCTGGCCGGGCTCGGGCGTTGCGTGGAGAGGGTTGTAGTCGCCATTGAGACTGGTTTGTCAGTTTCGTCTTTTTCTTTCTTTCTCTTATAATGCCAACAAGACTTACCGATAGAGGAGCGCAGTTTCAGCGCTGGTCTGGTCAACAGACACGGCATCCGGCGCCTTGCCCTGTGGAGGAGGATAGTTCACCGTGCTGGGACCTATTAAGTGCATTAGTAAGTTCCTTAAACAATTCTTTTCGAAGCTGGCACTGTGCATGATACTTACCCTTCGGACCGCCCCAACCTCCCTGTCCAACATAGAAGGCGCTCCCCAGTGCTCTCGAGTACACCTCCTCAGTATCCTTATCCACAATCGTAGTCTCTGTCTCGACAACCGAGGATTTGCCCTTGTCATAAACACCAACAACCTTGGTCCGGACTTCAAAGGTTCTCCCCTCAGTGGACGTGGGCAATTGCTTGTAGAAAGTGATCTTGCGTTCACCATCAATCACGCGCTTCGGGTCGAACTTGGGCACACCGGGAATGGGCGTGCTCCGTTGGGATGCGTAAAAGTCGATGACATCGGCATTAGTCAGTTTGAATGCTAGGTTGTGAATGAGTTAGTTGAGTTGGCCGTCAGACCTTTGTGGTATTCGTTCTGATGCGATGTAACAAAGGCCAGCAACTTACGGAGGATGGTGACATATGAAGGGAAGACGGCGAAATCTGGATGAAGTTCCTAGAATTGATTAACTAGTAATCCTCATCAGAGTTCTTGCTCTACTAGCTTACGTAGAGAAAGTGCAGTTCATCGGCCGTGCAGCCAATGCTATTTGCAAAGAGGAGCGCATCACGCTTTAGCCAGCTGACCTGTTGGCGAGGATATTCGAAGCCGACTCCGGGTCCAGACATGGTGGAATTATTGACAGAGAAACTGGTCAGATTTCCGAGTTGGAAGAAAATATTGATCGGTAGAATTGAGAAGTGGAAGACAGGTCTCGAGACTAAATAACAACGAGTCTAGGATCTCCTTCTCCGCATTTTGCGGATTAGTAGAGTTACTAAACAAGCCTCAGCAGTTCCAGCCGAAAGCCGAGGCACAGTGGACCCGCCGTCAACTAGTTCCAGACTCGATCGTTCCGCCATCAGAATTTCCAATGCGGCACAAATACGTGGTTTGAATTAGGAAGAGAAATAGCGTACGCATAAATCTAGTAACTGTACTTTTCTCTAAATAACTATATGGTGCGACGGTGAAGTAGATTCATGTTCAGCGTCGACTCGTGGGTATCTCACTTGCAACTTCGAGGAGCTCATTATCATGTCTTCGTATTTCTCTTCTCATCGACCGAATATAGCGCCTCATATGCCTCCACGCACATTCCTCTAAACGCCAGTAAATATATAATGACGGGAAAACAAGACACAAAACAAGACTAGGAAGCGAGTGAACGGAAAAGGGACAGGACAGGGAAACAAAAAGCAGTGATATGCATCATCGCTCTAAAAACGTCAGGTCGAGCAAGGTTCCAGGAGTGTGAAAGATTAGCACCTGCAGGTGCTGTCAGCCTTGATATTGAACCCGATCACATGTGTGGATGGACCTACATCTTGTATTCGCACTGGCCTTGAGCAAACCGAGTCTGGTCGCGCGTCTCGAGAGTATATGAAAGTTTGATGTCCAAGTCGCGTTTGTTCTTGGCATTGGGCTTGTTCTCAAGCACCCCAGTGACTACTTCCTCCTCTTCGACAGTGAGGACGTCACGCAAGTAAAACACTGTTTGTTTCCAGTGGGTGTATTTGGCGTGAGGGCCGGTGGAGAAGGTGATTGGCTTATGGCAAGCGGCGAATTGGATATCGAACCAGGCGATAATGGCGTGCACAAAGTCATTGCGCTTGACAGGTAGGGAATAAGGAACCCTGAAAGACAAGTCTGCCGGCGTGACCGTGTTGAGGTCCAAGGTGAGAACGGCGCATGGATCGGTGACCACGGCCTTCAACTCGACGGTGTCGACTAGGGGCTCGCTAAGAGCAATCTCCTTCATGGGGCTATAATTGAAGCCATAGACGTTGTCCCAAACTGATGTGGTCAAAGTTAGAATTGTTTATAGAAGATTGTGCAGCCAGGTACCCACAGCCGATTTTGTCGTCCTTGTACTCGCCGTCCTCAATGGCGGCCACATAGATGGTGGCCTGGTCCGGGAAGATCTTGCCACCAGGGGCAAGATATCTGTCACGAGCATAAAGAACAGTGTCCAGCATGCTCTCATAGAGGAGAAAGTAGCCCATCCACTCGGAGATGATGATATCGACCTTGGGGAAAGGCAGGACGACTTCTTCCATCTTGCCCTGTAACAAGGTGATCTTATCGGCCATGCCATTGACAGCGACAATCTCGCGGGCTTTTTCAATGATCGACGACATGTCGACACCGATAACATGCTTTGCGCCGGCGCGGACGGCAAACCTGGCGTACGCGAAGGTAGATTAGCAAGCGGCCATAGTCAAGAACATCGTAAGTTGACTAACATGCTCAGGATACCGGTTCCGCATCCAACATCAAGGACAACCTTGTCCTTGAATAGATGCTTGTTTTGGTAAATGGCATCGCGGTACGACCGCGTACGGACGTCATCTTTCTGCACAGGACAGTATCAGCAGATCGAGAATTGTGTGGTCCGTACAAAGATGAAGCATACCAGCATTTCCTCATGAATGCCTTTACACCGCCGAGAAGTGTTTGATTAGTAAGATTCTCGGTCAAGAACATAGAGACGGAAAGTACCATGATGATCATAGCTAGAACACAACTCTATCAGTTTCCTGTTGCTGCAATACAGTTATGTCGAAGTTGGACGAAACCGACATACCTAGTGAAGTATCTAACCTCAGCATGATCAGCGCCAACCATACGATCGGCACTGCTTGTAATGCTCGCAGCAGTCTGGTCAGTATCCATGATGGATTGTAAAATGACAATTATCAGAGGCTGCGAACAAACAAGATCCAAAGAATCACAGGAAAAGTTGTCTTGAACAAGAAGCAAGCTGTTATTGATTTTTTCTGCTTTGTCAAGAATAGATGGAGCCAGCCCACTTCGCGCCACGCCACGCTAGCCTGAATCGGGACGGCTCTCTCACGTGAGCTACGGGGGCACGTTCTATATGGGCTGTCCAATCAGGGGCTGCGAAAATTCGAATAACGAGCCCTGGTCCGGGTTTAAGTTATCTACAAGTGTATCACTTGTAACTGGTCCTTGGCATCGAGTACAAAGTATATGACGCATTGAAAGGTGCGCACAGCATAGTGTCACGTCGGGCTTGATCGTCAGTTGTTTTACCAAGATAGGCGCGCCTCCCAGAACTAGCCGCCGGGCGCCCGCGCGCGCCTAATATTAAACACATTCTAAGCAGCCCCTTCCGGTCACGTCTCGCGCGCTTCTGTCAAACCTTGACATTGATATCACCACGAGCATGGCAATGCAGAGCGCTCTGCGGTCTTCGATCTTGGTATTGGTGGTGGCCCTTCTGGCTGGCCAGACATTGGCCTCGCTAGGAGATCGACTGCCTGACTTCAAGGAATGCGTCAGGGTATGTACAATACGTTTAGCCCGTTGAGGCCGTGTAGGTGTTGACAACAGCAGGTCTGCAAAGAGACAAATTGCGACAATGGGAACTCTGCTTTGCGTGAGTTAACAATTTGGCCCTCGTCCTTTTTCTTCTCTTTCGTTTTCCTCTATATAAGATACTGACGTCCACCTGCAAAGCGCTCCATCTTCGTTTGATGCTGTGGACGTGCCCGGCGGAATGCGATTACACCTGTCAACATGTCATCACCGACAGCAGACTCAACCGAGAGTTCCCCATGCTAGAACCTGTCGTCCAGTTTCATGGGAAATGGCCGTTTTACAGGGTACTCGGCATGCAAGAGATCTTCTCCGTTATCTTCTCCTTTTTCAACTTCCTCGCTCATTACTACGGTATGAAGAAGGTGTACGAGGTCATCCCGGCTTATTACCCGCTTCGCAAATACTACGTTGGCTTCGGATACTGCGGAATGGCTAGTTGGATTTTCAGCATGATATTCCACGCGCGCGACTTTCCAATAACAGAGAAATTGGACTACTGGGCTGCCGGTGCAAGTGTCCTGTATGGGCTCTTCCTTGCCGTCATTCGAGTCTTTCGCCTGGACGACTCGAGGGACCGTACCAAAGCAGCACTCCGGCGCTTGTGGACCAGCACCTGCATCGTATTATACGTTGCCCATGTCTCTTACTTGAGCTTTTGGTCGTGGGACTATACCTACAACATGATTGCCAACGTGGTCGTTGGCAGCATTCAAAACTTGCTGTGGATAGCATTTAGCATCTACCGGTACAACAAAGAGCCAAGGAAGTCATGGACCGCGTGGCCTGGCATGATAGTCGTCATGATCATGTTGGCGATGAGTCTCGAACTATTTGATTTCCCGCCGTGGCGGGGACTGATCGACGCCCACAGCCTTTGGCATCTGGGAACCGTGATTCCGGCGGCTTGGTGGTATGCGTAAGTATTTCTCCCATCAGTCTCTATATGCTCACAGTGCACTGAACCTGAGTTGCAGATTCATCATCAAAGATGCTCGGGACGACTTGACTATGAGAAGGCTGAAGGCCTAATCTTATGACATGATTAAGTACTTGTATATTATATATCTTCTCATCCAAGCTGTAATACCACAAGTTATGAGACGAATTGGCCTATAATGTAGTATATCAGTCTCTTCGTAAGCGGCTTCCAACTGCAAAAGGACGCTGTACAACGAAACGCGAGACTCCAGAATACAGAGCCCAGACCAGCATGTCCTCCTTTTCCTTCTGCCTATTTTCTTTACTTCCTTGACATTAATGCTGTGCGGCTTTCAATCATTTGGAAGAGTAGTTTGCCACTTTGTCAAAAAATTCCTGTGCATCTCTTCTCTCTTTAGTCAGAAGTATTGTGGTTGTTGTTGGGATTTTGAAATATTTATGAAACGCTTTTCTGGCATGACTATTCCAACCTGCTGTGCACCCTCTGCAGTGTTTTGTAGCCCATGAAAAGTCCTTACAACGTCACCCATATCTGGTATCGATTCTGAACTTTCACTTGATCAATTGGTTTGTTGGCAAAATCTCATTCCTGGACTAACAATACCAGATGGCCTGGAGACAGAAACAGTCGGCCGTGAGTGTTGACATATTGTCCAAACCACGGTCCAGGTCCGGGGTAGTTGACCACTCACTGATGCTTGGGGGAGACAACAATTTGTGTTGATTTGCTGAATATTGGAGACCAACGTTGACTCCGTGCTGACTGTATAATGCTGCAATCCGGCACTAACGTATATATGTACCTGTCACCACCACTCTCCTTAACCCAAGGTATACCGATTACCGACACGATATTGAAGCCAGCAAAAAACATGAAGCGTCCAATGCATCTGACAGAGATTAGAATCCCAAATGTTTTACTGGCGAAGGAGCTGGGCCATCCCATCCAAAAAATAAAAAACTACATAAGAAGAGTAGGGATGTGTATCTTAGTAGCCGAAAATACCGGCCGGACTGTATTGACATTGCTATATGGTACATGTACACAAATTCACTCCGCATTACGCTGTACATGGCACCCGATATATCACACACAGCTATAAATACTTTTGAAGTAAACCAAGTACCTAAACCAGCATTGAAAAGGAAAGCAAAAGCGTGGTTAGTGATTTGGAAAACCCCCGCGAACCCCTCGCGGAGATACATCCTCCGATGAGGGTTATCTCCACTTAGTTCTTCTTCTCAACGTCCAAGCTCTAATTATTCCGAGAACCCTCTGATATACATATTCAAAAGCCCAAAACTGACAGATTTTATATGATTCTTCCACATCAACCTACTTTGCCAAAGCGTGTGGTAATAGAAAGGCACAATGGCTACTTCCGACAGCTCGAGACAGCTGTCAGTATCATCCATCCACGATTTTGCAACATCTGTTTTACAGTCGGCCGGCGTCTCTGCCGAACATTCGAAAGTGATTGCAGACGCTCTCGTGCTCGCAGATCTTCGCGGTGTAGACACCCATGGCATCAACCGGATCCCAGCATACCTGAACCGGGTAAAAGCCGGTGTGCTTAACCCTACACCAAAGCTGGAGTTTGTCACCAAAACGCCCGTCATGGCACATCTGGATGCTCAAGACACGTTTGGGTTTTTGGCCGCCAACCTTGCCATCGAAAAAGCGGTAGAGATGGCAAGTACCTTTGGCGTCGGCATCGTCGGTGTTAAGTCGAGTGGTCACTTTGGAATGGCGGCAACATATCTTCTCAAAGCTATTGAAAGGGGTCTAGGAGCCATGGTTTTCACCAATGCATCGCGGAGTATGCCAGCATGGGGAAGTAAGGAGCCTCTTCTGGGGACCAGTCCTTTCGCCGTCGGGTTGCCAGGAAGAAACGGAGATCACTGGACGTTGGATATGAGTCCATCTGTGGTAGCTAGAGTACGTTCCCTTCATGTTCTCTCTTGTCGAGTGATGTTATTGATTGTTTCTTCAGGGCAAGATTCGGAAGGCTCTCCGCCGTGGAGAAAAAATTCCAGAGGGTTGGGCTCTGGATGCGGAGGGAAACCCTACCACTGATCCAGAAGCAGCCATGGGCGGTGTCGTCCTTCCAATTGGAGGTCCCAAGGGATCAGGTCTTGCAATGATGATGGACATCTTCGGCGGTGTTCTCACGGGAGCTTCGTTTGCCGGAAATGTGAATGATGCGTACAAAGTCCTTGATCGGCCACAGGGCGTGGGGCATTGGATCTTTGTTTTCAAGCCCGATGCATTTTTGGATAGCATGGATGAGTATTATGATAGGATCGAGACCGAATTGAAGGCGGTGCGAGAGAGCGCCAAAGCCGCAGGAGTTGCCCGGATATACACCGCGGGCGAGATTGAGATTCTCAAAGAAAAGGAGTCCCGGACCAAGGGTGTGACATTTACTGCCTCTGAGGTTGACGTCTTGAATAAGACTGCAGAGGAATGGGGATGCTCTGCGAGACTTTGAGTATATTATATAATATTATAATGGATGCAGTAGTTTTTAGAAACAATAGATTTGCAGTCAGCATAGATTGACCTATGTTATTGAATCTTTTAATGGTATGATTTGAGATTTAGCATTCCAGTAATGCATGTGGCTATTCAATATGAAAGGTAGTTGGAGATGTGCATGGAAATAGAGACCTTCAAACCTCTACAATATCGGCATCAAAACACTTATGGCATCATTTAGATTCCACACTTTAACATCATGATTGACATGATAATAATCATAAGCAAGGAGTCAGTCCAGGCCAATTAACAGTTCAGTGCCTCATATGTATATGAATCCTGCTACTCGTTGTCGGCTAAGTTCCGCGGGCTTCATACCACCGCTGACGGAGTATGAACCTCCGCGACTACAACATCTATAACATCATGGTCGGTCTGCAACGTATTTTCCGACTAAAATCGGCGAGAAAGAATGCTTGGCACAGGCAACTATAAGATGGATGTTCCTACTTATTAGCGTAAAAAACCTTGCCAATTCGTGTCATTGTTTAGTAATACAGCAAATCTTTGATTTGAAAAGCAGTTTGCGTCAGATTCCAATATGGGAAAAATCAAAGTCAATAAGCCCATTGTCGAACTCGATGGGGACGAGTTAGCAAGTGTCATCTGGAAAGATATCAAGGACCGGTTCATCCTGCCATATCTCGATATCGATATCAAGTATTACGACCTGAGCATCAAATCCCGCGATGATACAAACGATCAAATCACAACGGACGCAGCAGAGGCGATTAAACAACACTCTGTTGGTGTCAAGTGTGCCACCATTACACCCGACCAGGCTCGCGTGAAGGAGTTCAATTTGAAAAAGACGTGGCCCTCGCCCAACGGAACTGTGCGAACGGCTCTTGGCGGCACGATATTCAGAGAGCCGGTGATCATTCCTAGTGTTCCTCGTCTGGTACAGGGTTGGAAAAAACCGATCATTATCGGACGACACGCTTTTGGTGACCAATATCGCGCAAAAGACCGCAAGTTCGAGACCAGTGGCAAGCTGGAAATGGTGTTTACACCCACCAATGGAGGCCCTTCAGAGACTATCGAGGTCTTTGAATATCCCGAAGATGGCGGTGTTGGTCTCACTATGTATAACACCACGGAATCCATTCACAAGTTTGCGCATGCGTGCTTTCAGTTTGCCTTATCCAAGAAGATGCCATTGTTTTTCTGTACGAAGCACACGGTGCTCAAGCAGTATGACGGCCATTTCAAAGATACCTTTGCCGACATTTTTGCAAAAGAATATCGCCTGGCCTACGAGAAAGCGGGAATCACATACGAGCATCGACTGATTGATGACATGGTTGCGCAGATGATCAAGAGCGAAGGCGGCATGGTCATTGCTTTGAAGAGTAGGTCATGGATGGCTAATTAACAAGTCGACACCTCGACGGCTGACAAGTAACAGACTACGACGGCGACATCCAGTCCGACATAGTCGCCCAAGGTTTCGCGTCTCCAGGCATGATGACCTCCGTTCTCGTCTCTCCCGATGGCCGAATAACCCAGACAGAAGCAGCACACGGCACCATCACGCGGCATTATCGCGAGCACCAACAGGGCAAAGAGACGTCTACTAACCCGATCGCATTGATCTTTGCTTGGACCCGAGCACTGATGAGACGTGGTCAGCTGGACGAAACCCCGGATGTGGTTGAGTTTGCCCAGGCAGTTGAGAAGGCTTGTATTGATACTGTTGATGTCGACGGAATCATGACCAAGGACCTGGCTTTTGCAAAGGATAAGACCAACCGGGAATCATGGGTATCTACCAGAGAGTACTTGAATGCTGTGGGAAAGAGGTTGCAAGATGTTCTTCATACGAAATCCTAGTCCCTCGTCCCATGCTGTTCAATGTTTGTCTGTGGGATGTGGTGTAATATTTCTTTCATTTCCCCTATTGCATGAAGTTCTATAGAGAAGAGTATTTCAAAAGAATGTCCAAGGAGAAAAAGAGAAACAGGCTAGAGGCTTATCTCGGTTGGAAAGCCGTAAAAAAGGAGAAAAGCCGTCGTCTTCTGCTCCAACAAAGTACCTGGAGGAAGCAGACGGCTAAGCCCTGAGGCCGTCCCAATAAACCCCGCGATGCCAAGCCCGCCGACCGCGTGGGTGCGCCTTTCCCGATTGGGCACGGTTTCGTTGTGCCCCTCTGCACTGCTTTGCCTTGTCTCACTTCAGCCACCGTCTTCTCGTCCAACATTTTCCAGACTTTGCTTCTTCCTCCTGTCTTCACCCCTGACTTCGCCCATCTTGCGCCCGAGGTTAGCTGTGCTCGCAAAACACTACGAATCGCGCCGCAATGGCGTCTCCAGCTGTCCGCCAGGCCATTATAGAGGCCGCTTCCAAGTACACAATCCCAGAGGGCCGCGTTTTTGAATATGGCACTGCAGGAGTATGTCTCCGATTCAGAGTTTGCAAAAGCACGCTGACCGTTGTTGCTGTTTAGTTTCGCATGAAAGCGTACGCCTGACCCCCCTCTCTTCATTGTTTTCTCAGCAATTCCTCTTTCCCGGTGTTTTGACATCTGCATCTTCTCCGCGCTTCCTCCCGCCGGTAGCTAACCTTACCCCATGATTGTCAACAGAGACCTGCTCAACACGGTTGTCTTTGCTGTTGGACTTTTGGCAGGTCTTCGGTCCAAGAAACTGAATGGCCAATGGATTGGGGTCATGATCACCGCTAGTCACAACCCCGCCCAAGATAATGGTGTGAAGCTGGTTGATCCGATGGTAAGACAAACGCCCCGTTTCCCTGTGAACTCTACGATGCTAACTTGAGTGTAACATAGGGCGAGATGCTTGAGGTCGGCTACTAGCAGATTGCTTCTACTTTTGTGGTTTTCTTAGTTGCTGACCGTACCACTAGGCCGATTGGGAAGCTTATGCTACGAAGCTTGCGAATGCGCCGGTCGACAAGATCGGCGATGTGTATGACCAGCTGATCAAGGACATCGACATCAACATGGCCAACCCCGCTCGGGTCGTATTCGGCCGCGACACTCGTGCCTCTGGCTCCCGACTTGCCGGCATCCTAGGGTCAGCGCTGACTGCTACCGAAGTCGAATTCACCGACCTCAAGTTCATGACTACCCCTCAGCTGCATTACATTGTGCGCTGCAAAAATACGCTCGGAACACAGTACGAATATGGCGAACCCACGGAACAGGGCTATTATGAGAAACTGGGGGCGGCCTTCAAGAAGGTCATGAAGAATGTCAAAGTCCAGGGGAGTCTTACCGTTGACTGCGCGAACGGTGTCGGTGGACCTAAGCTGCAAGAACTCATCAAATACCTCCCTCCCCCGAACCAGGGCGGTGTGGAGATCAAGGTTGTCAACGACAACGTGATCAAACCGGACAGCTTGAACTACGAGGTAAAGGAAGCATATATGCTTGGATGAGGATCACATGTACTGACAGAATATCCTACTTAGTGCGGTGCCGACTTTGTAAAGACGAAACAACGTGCTCCCCCTTCCTCAAAGGCTGCGCCTCTTGAACGGTGTGCCTCTCTTGATGGGGATGCTGATCGCCTAGTCTATTACTTCCTCGACGAGAACAACATTTTCCGGCTTCTTGACGGCGACCGCATTGCGACGCTTGCTGCCTCGTTCATTGGAGATTTAGCGCGAAACGCGGGGATTGCGCAAAAGCTCAAGATCGGTGTCATCCAGACTGCTTATGCCAACGGAGCAAGCACTGACTACATTGAGAAGGTGTTGAAGCTTCCGGCGGTCTGCACCAAAACCGGAGTGAAGCATCTCCACCACGCTGCTATGCGGTACGACGTCGGTGTTTACTTTGAGGCGAATGGCCATGGAACAGTGACCTTCTCGGAGGAAGCACTCAAGACGATCAAGAATACTGAGCCCCAGTCACCGGCGCAGCAGCAAGCTCTGGAATCACTCAATGGGCTCACCGACTTGATCAACCAAGCAGTTGGGGACGCGCTCTCAGACATGCTCCTGGTCGAGGCTATTCTGGCACACAAGGGATGGACGACTAAGGAGTGGCTGGGCACTTACACTGATCTGCCTTCTCGCCTTGTGCGCGTCGAAGTAGCCGACCGCTCGATATTCAAAGCCGTGGACGCCGAACGCAAGCTGGAGTCGCCCCCGGGACTTCAGGACACGATCGACGCCCTGCAGTCTCGCTACAATAAGGGCCGTAGCTTTGCTCGAGCAAGCGGTACGGAAGATGCCGTGCGAGTCTACGCCGAAGCCGCGAGCAGATCCGAGACAGACGATCTAGCGACTCGGGTTGCCACCGCTGTCAAGGAAGCCGGCTCTGGCGACACGTGATCTTGATGATCTTGACCGAGTTGAAAATCCGCATCTTTTTGCTTCTATCTGTGAAACTGTCTCTCTACGGACAGAGGCATAGGAGGCATACGGCCTTTTAAAAAACCGGAGTTGTCGCCATAGAGGGAAAAGCTGGTAATGATTGCGGTTCTCTCGCCTCTTAGAAGATTGCGGACATGGATGTTGCCTGGGATAACCTGCTCACTGTAATGCCGTGACGAATGTTATAAGAAAAGCCTAAAAAGAAAAAGAAAAAGAAAAAATAAAGACATAATATTTGAGTGCAACACAAGAGTACAGAGAGGACAAGACGACGTAGCGGACTTGTATAGAAGGGACGGCGACCGCCCCACGCAAACAGCCTTGGCACCGCAAAATCAACGGGCCGACACTGTTCCACGTTTTTTTATCTTATCGCAAGCATCAACCGGCAGCAAGGAAAAAAAAAAAAAATAAGTTTCGTTCGAGGGCCATCCTATTTCAATTCCCAGACATACCACGTCTAAATACTAAAATACAATCACAATGGCAAAACGACGCACGAAGAGGCGCACCCATTTGAAGGGCAATAATGATTCGGCCAAGTCCAAGCCGATCAGCCAGTCGCCCAAATCGATGGTGATTCGGATTGGTGCTGGAGAAGTCGGATCGAGCGTGAGCCAGCTGGTCAAGGACTTTCGACAGATGATGGAGCCTGATACAGCTAGTCGTTTGAAGGTGAATGATTGTTCTGGATGAGAAAACCCGAGGAAAGCTTGCTGACTGGTGAAAAACAGGAGCGCAAAGCAAACAAACTCAAAGACTACACAGTCATGGCTGGCCCATTGGGCGTCTCGCACCTAATCCTTTTCTCTAGATCCAGCAGTGGGAACACAAATATGCGCCTAGCTGTAACTCCTCGTGGGCCAACAATGCATTTCAAAGTCGAGAGTTATTCTCTCTGCAAGGACGTCGCAAAAGCGCTCAAGCACCCTCGTACCGGGAGCCAGTTACACCGCACACCCCCGCTGCTGGTCATGAACAACTTCAACACGCCCGATGTCGACGAGAACGCGCACGTACCCAAACGGCTGGAAAGTCTGTCAACCACGGTTTTCCAATCGCTGTTTCCTCCCATTAACCCTCAGGCCACACCTCTCTCATCGATCCGCCGCGTAATGATGCTGAATAGAGAGAGAACAGTAGCTGGCAGTGGATCTGATGAGCAAGGGTATGTGATCAATCTACGACACTACGCAATCGCCACCAAGAGAACTGGTATTCCGAAGCGGATCCGCCGGTTAGATCCCACCGAGCAGCGCCACACGGACAGGAAGAAGGCTCTTCCGAATCTAGGAAAACTGGAAGATGTTGCAGATTACCTGCTGGATCCCACTGGCGGCGGGTATACGTCAGCCAGCGAGACCGAGCTGGACACAGATGCCGAGGTCGAAATAACCGAGAACACCACGCGAAAAGTGCTTAATCGACGCGAGCTGCAGCGCATGAAAAGCAGCGAGAAAGCCGGGGAGAAACCGGCTGCCGCGGCGGCGAGCAAGCCCAATGTAGAGAAACGAGCGGTGAAATTGATTGAGCTGGGCCCGCGGATGAAATTGAGGCTGATGAAGGTTGAAGAAGGGCTCTGCGGTGGCAGAGTCATGTGGCATCACTTTATCACCAAGTCCGAAAAGGATGTCAAGAAGATGGACGACGAATGGAACCGACGGAGGAAAGAGAAGGAGGCAAGGAAAAAGCAACAGAAAGCCAATATTGAAAAGAAGAAGGAAGAAAAGGCAAAGGCCAGGGCCAATGGACAAGCCGTCAATGATGAAGATGACCACGAGGACGTCAGCATGGACGACGGAGATTACGATGATCAATGGGAAAGCGACGACTATGACGAAGACGCCGAAGTGGAAGAGGATGACGCAGGTGAACATGATGATTCCATGGAGGAGTGAATGTATAGCATATACGCAGATTAGACAAGGTACCTAACACTTCTGAAAAAGTTCGTCACATCATATCATGCTATGGTTAGAATAATTTACCAAGGAGGAAATGCTACACCCTCTTGGCTTGTTGGAGTTTTTCATCCACGATTCTGCCCACGATCTTCTCCAGTATAGCAAAATCGCCGCCGACGCCTTCGTTAAAATAGGCTTGCACGCTCTTTTCCACGTATTTTCCAACCATGTCTATCTCGACGTTGACATCGTCCCCGGGCTTCTTCGCGGCGGTGACGATCTTCTCCTGCGTATAGGCAATGAGCATGACCTCCCAGTACCCATCCTCGCCATCAACAACTTTGGTGACAGTCAGGCTAGCTCCGTCTAGCGTGATAAAGCCTTTTTCAACCACATATCGCAGGATGCTTCGATCTCTCGGCTGCAGCCGGAAGGTGAGCGCGTTCCCATCCGGCGTAACAGAGAGCACTGTGGCGGTGGTGTCAACATGGCCCTGGACAAAATGACCGCCCATGCGTGTCTCGGACGACACAGCTCGCTCAAGATTGACCTTGGAGTTCTTCTGTAGCGACCCGAGGTTGGTGCGACGAAGGGTCTCCGGAGCGACGCCCACTTTGAACCAGTCCTTGTCGAACGCGGTGACGGTCAGGCATGTTCCTGGATAAACCGAAAGAAAGGAATGCTTAGCTTCAATCTTGTGGCTGAAGACGACAGACAGACAACCATACCATTCACACTAATACTATCGCCCAGATGCGCATCCCCTAGGATCTCCGCGCAGTCGCCGATGGTGAGCGACGTTCCCCCGCCCCCGCTTGCGCTGGTGTCGAGAGGCTCGAGGGAGGTCACCGCTGCATTTTGCTGCTTCAGTTTTTGCTGTCCTGCATCGCCAGCTCGAGTGACTACTCACTCCCAATGGTTTCCACAAGACCAGTGAACATGACTACAAAGCGTGATATTGGTGGTCGTGCGGGCTACAGATAGCGATGTTTGTTTTGTGCTTTAATCCGATCCGACGTCTTTTGCCGATCGATTTCTGGCTGCTGCTCGTTCCGACCTCGGCTTTCCCTCCGCACCCGCCCTGGTGCTTTCTCCGCACTGTCCTAACTCCATGTTTATTCTTCGCACAGGTTTGATGGACCTTTTGTTTGCTAGCTAGGAGTATCAGATAGGGGAAAAAAATGACGACACGGTTATTTATGTCTGGGAGCTTGGCACGGCTGAGGAGCTCGTGCAGTTCATGTCTGTATTCCGCACAGCCTCCAGTGCCATGGCGCCGCATGTCAACAGCCCTGCCGGCAGCAGGAGGAATACTGCCTTTGGAGGGAGTTCGCGTGCTTGACATGACAAGAGTCCTTGCAGGAGTATGTTGTGAGACTCATTTTCCTCAATTACTCTCTCTTTCACGTACGCATGAACTAATCATCTAAGACAGCCCTATTGCACGCAGATTCTAGCAGACCTTGGGTATGTCCACACAGTTGATTTGGCCAGCCTCTCAAGCATATATTGACGGCCCCCAGAGCAGATGTCATCAAAGTAGAGCACCCTTTGCGAGGGGACGATACAAGGGCGTGGGGCCCTCCGTTCGCCAAGTATCAGGATGAGTCCAAAACTGGACCGGGTGAAAGTGCTTATTACCTGGCAGTACGATCTCTCGAGGCACCGTGCTGGTACGACCAAGACTCTAATGGTATATATCCACCAGGTAAACAGAAACAAAAAGTCAATTGGATTATCATTTGCACACCCCGCGGGCGTCAACATTCTGCATAACCTTGCAAAGCAGTGCGACGTCCTGGTGGAGAACTACCTCCCCGGGAGTTTGAAGAAATACTCGATGGACTACGACACGCTGAGTAAAATCAACCCGAAGCTGATATACGCAAGCATAACCGGCTACGGTCAGACAGGGCCATACAGTAACCGCGCCGGATACGACGTCATGGTAGAGGCCGAGTTCGGGTTGATGCACATCACGGGCTCTCGAGACGGGCCGCCGGTGAAGGTTGGTGTTGCAGTCACCGATCTTACTACTGGTCTTTATACATCAAATGCTATCATGGCCGCGATCATTGCACGCGGACGCACTGGCAAGGGCCAGCACATTGACGCCTGTCTAAGCGATGTCCAGGTGGCAACGCTCGCTAATCTGGCGAGCTCAGCGCTGATAAGCGGCGAGAAAGACTCCGGGCGCTGGGGGACGGCACACCGTATGTTGAGATCTGAATGCAAAACTTCCGGACCCGGGATCGAAAGCGTTCTAATTCTGCTGTAGCTTCCATCGTTCCATACCGGAGCTACAAGACTCTGGACGGCGATATCCTCTTTGGTGGCGGCAACGACCGGCTCTTTGGCGTCCTCAGTGATCGACTAGGGCACCCTGAATGGAAATCGAGCGAACGATTTGTAACTAACAGTGCTCGAGTGAAGAACCGCGTCGAGCTAGACGGCTTGATAGAAGAGATCACCAAGCAGAAAACTACACAGGAATGGCTCGAAATATTCGAAGGCAGTGGTATGCCATATGCTGCCGTGAATGATATCCAGGGGACGCTGAATCACGAACACGGTGAGTCCCACAGCCGACTTCCGGACGCTTCATTGAGTCACGCAAATCTAATCCTCTCATAGTCCGAGCCCGGAATATGGTCACCGAGGTGGACCATTCAGCATGCGGCCCTATCAAGGTTGTCAACACGCCGATCAAGTACTCGCATGCCAAGCCCGGTGTGAGGACACCGCCGCCGACGCTGGGCCAGCATACCGATGAGATTCTGCGCGATCTATTGCAATATCGTGAGGAAGATATTGCATCCTTGAAACAGGATGGAGTCGTGTCATGAGCGGCTTAGTATAGATATGAGTTTCGTGACGATATAGAGAATAATACGAAGAACTAGATCTGAGTGATGTATATATATATACACTATAAGAAGGAAAACCAAAGTTATATAAATACTACATGTACCATAATACTTGTTTATTTGAGAAAAGTGTAGAGACGGTCAGATGTTGCGCTCAAATCCACATGTAGGGATAGTGGAAGCAACTTTTCAGTCATGCACTTGCATGACCACCACCTGACACCGGAAACATTCGCAACAAAAGCGGTAGAGTTAAAGCACGAAGGGGGTTAATTCATGGATCCTATCCCAATATCTGCAAAACACATTCAATGGTACTCAAATTGAGGTTGAGAAACGCTACTTCTCAAATGTGGCTAGTCCATACTGGGGGGATAGTGTGCGTCTTGACGGAGATGTCGACAGTGGAAATAATCCCTTCGTTGAACTTTCGATACTCAATCTGAAACATTGCCATGACCATACATTAGCAGAGTAACTGCAGGAAATGTTCGGATGGGGATGATAGAGCCGGATGCTCTTTATAGCAATATAGCGCATGCAGCATTTAAGCAAGTGGAGACGAGTTGTATGAAACGAGGGTGTACATGGAAGACTGAGCACAGGATCCAAAGGGACTTTTCTAATCTAGTCTAGATATTCTAAATAAAGACAATTCTTTTGTTTTTTTTTTTTTTTTTGGCCAGGCGAAAGATCAATTCATAGACTCAAGACTGGGGCAACGTGCTCTCGTCTGGGTGTCTTAAAAGTGCCTCAATTGGCTAAGCTAAGTGAGTCGCTGGGAATGCTTATTAATCGGCAACTACATCGCAAACACAGTTTCCACCTGCAAAGCGAATCCAGCGCTATAGAGCAGCTTAAAGGTGGCGGCTGGTCGAACAGAGACCTGTCTTTTTCTTTTATATGCATCATGGAGTCGGCGCACAGTAAGGTTCCGCAGTCTCCGGCACGAGAGGATGTGGCCGAACCTTCTGCTTCCGAGACACCAATTGATGCATCCAGCCAGCATCGTCCTGCACCACAATCCGCGCTGCAGACCACTCAAAACAACGCTCCTCCTGGCCATCTTCAGAAATCGGGTAACATTGCTGAGCCAAATGTGGTCGAGTCTCGCCCTTCGGCGGCACTGAACCCAGAATTGCCCGAGTCCAGCGTCCAGGTGCTCGCTTCCATTGGACCTTCCCCACAAGAGCCGCAGACCAAGGGAGATCCAGTGTCTGAAACCTCTTCGACTATATCCAATTCCTTCAACAACCCTCTTCTTGACAGGAATATACTATGGTCTGATCATCCAATGCCAGTATTGCGGAATAGGACTATCGCGCCTCGCCCTCTAGCGCCTGCGCCTGCACCAGCATCAGTAGAGTCTCACAATCATGCCGCGACTACGATGACTGCAGCAGTTGAACCTTCGCTAGAACCAAAGGCATCATATCAGCCTCAGCCCAGGCTACTTGCTCCAGCCTTCGTTCCTCTTGCGCCGAAACTTGATACATTGCCTGTTGCACAGCCAGCTGCTATCCCCGCGCGTCCGCCGCCTTCAACGTCACAGGCAGATTACTCAACCCACCTGAATGCTGCTGTACGCAGATTCCCTGTTAAATCAGGCACACGATCCAGGAAACGGAAGCGTGCCCGGCCCAGTGAAGATGAGATCAGAGCCGGAGATTCGAGTTCAGACGATTCTTCAGATGACTTGATGCCCGTGACCAAACAGACGAAATCTGGGCGACAGGTGAACCGGCCTAGCTTTTTTGCGCCTTCAACCGACGACAAACAGCCACATGCAAAACTGTCGCCACCATCGGGTAGTCCGCACGCTGCTGGCACTCCTGGCACCGTGAAAAGGCGGAGGAAAGTGTACCGAAAGAACGGAAAGGACGTCAATGTTACTTGTAAAAATTGCCAGAGAGGTCATAGCCCTGCTTCCAACATGATTGTCTTCTGTGACGAATGCAATGTCGCATGGCACCAGTTCTGCCATAATCCGCCGATCGGCAAGGAGCTCATTGAAGTCGAAGAAGCCGAGTGGTATTGCGCTGAATGTCGTCCAGCGCAGCCCGTGGCGATGATCAAGCTCAGACTACGGCGCAACGACCTTGCGACCCCTCCTGCCTTGTCGCGACCCTTAGTTGGGGGAGAGATGTTCACATTGGAGCAGCAACGTGGCTACTTGTCTAGTCTTTCTCATGCCGCCCTCGTTGACATGTTGGTCAATCTGTCGCAGTCAAACCCGACTTTACCGATGTTTCCGGAAAATCTCGGGGATTTGGCAGTATCAAAGTTTGCAGTGTCACCGCTAAATAGGACAATGCCGCCGCAGGAGCAGGACCTACGCCCCGATGATCTCCCTCCTTTGGAAACCGGGACTGAAACCCCGGTTGAGACTACAGCTATTGGCTCAAGATCATCGAAGCACCTTGAGAAGAAGAGGCCTACCGAAGACTCTGACGACTCGGGCTCCGAGTATGAAGTTGAAGAACACCGGCTATATCCACAACCAGGAAATGGATTTCGTTTACCGCCAGAGGACGAGGATATTGATATTTTGTTGGATGACCCTGACTGTCCTACATTCAGCCACACTGTTCACAGCTATGCCAAAGCGAACGTGCTCGACAATGGATCTGTTACTATCCTAGCTGCAGCATAACACAGATACTATCTACAGCTTCTACTTGCATCTATGCTACATGGGAGGTCGCCTTCAAACAGATGTTTGTTAATCGATCTACACTACTTCCTCAGCAATACCGGCAAGTCGGACCAAAGTCGAGTCCTTCACAAGAAGTTTGCCATTCGACACGATTTCCCTGGCAGTCAATGCAGGAGGATCCCATACGATTTCTGCCACGCTCCTTCTCGACCGGGGTTTCCCAAACCCCGTTTGGTCAACGATCGGCAGTATCAAGAGATCTTTATGGCGATCGACTTTCAAACAGCGCTTTGAATCGGACTCTGCTAGGCCAATGGCAGCACGTGCTCGAGTTGAAATGCATTCATAGAGCAATTCGGCGTCTGACGTTTTCCCGCCGTGGTAAATACCGACGCCCAAACTGGCCAACGATATCGGGTCTAAGCTGCCCCAAGGCGTAAACGCATTTCCAACGTTGTTCACACCAATTACAGTATCCAGACCCAGATCTTGGATCATATGTAGAACCTGCAAAGTTCCTCTGGGACGAACGTGAGGTCTCTCAGAGTTTCGGCCGGCGGCCATGTATAGATCGCTCGTTGGCAAAGCGACAAAGCTAACAGGCAGATTGTTATCGTGAATAGTTGATGCCAGTCTACTCCATTCGTCGTTTGAGAACAGTGTTAGGCGAGTGCAATGTCCCAGCATGACCCGGGTCTTAACTTTCGATGCCGTCCAACCGTGACTTATCATCGTCTCAAGAACATACCAGACCATAGCCTCGTTATTCTCATCAATATTGTAATCAAGATGGAAATCGACGTGCTTTTTCAACTCCAAAGCACGAGTTATAGCCCACTCTATATTCTTCCGCCGTGATCCCGCACTGGTTTCGACATATGGCGTGGTACCAATGACATCAACGTCAGCATCTCTAACGGCCGATTCCATGAGCTTCTTGTTTTTCTCTGCATGTTCCCCTGAAAAGATGGGATCCTGTGCAAACGACACCAGCTGTATCTGGCATAGATCTTTCCATTCTTTCTTGAGCTGCTTCCCTACTTGCAAGCATGTCATTTTTACCGTCGAGTCCACTTCTACAAATCCTCTCATCGCCGTCACTCCAGCCGCGACAGACTCAGTCACCAACTGGTGGCCCCGGTTGACTAGATCATCATGGTGAAACCGCTCCTTTGCCAGCGTAGTATAATGCAATGCCTCTTTGAACGAACCGTCTACGGGTAGGAGGTCAGAGTACTCTGTAGATCCATGTATAAATGCCTTATCCAGATGGATGTGCGGATGGACCAGCGCCGGAAGTACTAGCGGAGCGAAGGCTTTGTCGTCTCTTCCGGTCCTTGTCATGGATTTTGATGAGTGCACCCTCTTCTGTTCGCCATTGATCCGGGAGAAGGATATGTCCCAGAGGGGAGAGGGGTCTTGATCATGAACCCGCACCGACTTCAATGTCTGAACGCGTAGCGTCCGGATGTTTGTTGCCATTTCAGTCACCAGTACTGTTCATCACCTCGAGACTATAGGTGATCTTTTCTTTCGAGTAGAATGAGGTCGAGAGGATACAATCTCGTCCGGCTTGGTTTGAGACCACCTGATAAGTCCCCTACTCCACCCGGAGCCCCGCCCGGAGATAACCTCAGAAGATTGGAAATGATAGAGTTCTTTAGAGTAGATTTGTTTTGTTTTGGAGTTCCTGTCCCAAGTTGAAGAGTTTTCAATACGTATTATGACGGCTAAGATTTTCTATATCTAACTCACAGAGTTGTGAGAATATTTACACTAGAAAATTAACTCATATGTACATGTCGACCAATGACTTCACACTTACAACCGGGCGATAATTCTTGTTTCGGTGATTTTTCTTCATTTCGCGCCTACTGGATGGGATTCTGGTGTGCCGTTGGCCAGCCGTCTTCGTCATAAGTGAGATAGCTAAACCCAAGTTTTGTTTGCTAAAACATGTGTTAGGAAATCGAAGACGATGGAGAAAAAAAATATCTGGCAAACTTACAGCGAACTTCAATCCTACATTCTTATCAACTAGAGCATCATACACCGTCAGCTTCAAACACTGCTGTCTCGGCGTACGGGTTTCTTCACTTACGATAATGGTAAACGAGGATGTCTTGAGATTCATTGCCAGAGGCGGGAATGATTGCTGGACCTCCTGGAGCGTAGATGTTCCCATGGTTTGATGCATAGACAATTGTGCCTCCTCCTTCTAGTAACTTTTTACCGGACTTGTCAACGAATGGGCCGGCCACGTTGGAGGATTTGCCAACACGGATAGAGTATCTAGAGCTTGTTAACGCCAGAATCGAGAAGGAAAGAGGAATCTTTGGCAATGTGGTTATCTTACTCTGTTCCAGGCTCCGGAAGGGGGTCATAATTACAGCACTTGCCATGAGCATAGAATAGGTAGTATGTGCCGTTGTGCTTGCTGAGAAATGACCCTTCTTCGTGACGAGCCCCCTGCGGGTCTTTGCATCTCGGAACCGGCGCGAGGTAGTGGTCTGGCTTTCCGGGAATAGGGTAATATGACAGATGTCTCGCGTCCGGATGATGGGGGGTTTCTATAGCCAGAAGTGTATCACTCAGAGGCAGCTCCCAGATGTTGGACCAGTAGCTTCCGTATGTCATATAGCCCTTGCCATCATCATCTATCAGAACACTGGGGTCGATCGCATTGCTAATATTATACGGAGAGATCTGAGAGTTCTTCCCGGTCCATGTAGCAATCAAAGCACCGTGGTCCTGCCACGACCCAGGCTCAAGACTGTTCGAGGTCGCTACTCCAATCGCACTATCGCGACATCCCGCCTGGCTCAATGCATAGTAGCAGTAAAACGTGCCGTCGTTGTAGATTACGTGGGGAGCCCACGGTCTCGTTGCGTTTTCTTTGTTCGGGATGATGCTGTCTGTCTCCAGGACGGTGCCGACTGACTCCCAGGGTCCGCTTAATTGCTCCGAGCGATAGAACGGTATGTGGACGCCGCCTTTGAAAGCAAAATATGTGCCATTTGGATGTCTTAGGATTGACGGGTCATGTATTTGTAGGTTGCCATCGTTGGGCAAAGGGAAGCTGGTGCCGTCCTGATTGGAGGATTTGGCATTTGCAAGGCTGTCCAGGCCACTGGATATGCAGGCAATCGATAGAAGAAATCCCGTCAATCGTGCCATTTTGATCCGCAATGTTGTCAATTTCAATCTTTACTAGTACTTCTCTGACAATTATACTTGCTCATATTTATAACCAGTGTCTTTGTGGCTGCAATGATGCTTCGCTACAGGGATCAAAATAGCTGAGTGTCAGCATTGGGGCGAAACACATAAGCTACTTTTTAGTTGTTGGCACAGCCCCAGGAAGCTGGCTTCACTTACCTAACTAATGAGTAGTTTATTTATGAAATGTTGTCTATAAGTTGGTTTTTACGCGGAAGGCTTAAATTGCTAGGAATTGTTATTTTTGTCAAGGGACCTCTTTTTCAGGGTCGACTTTACCCCAGAGGCATCTAGTCTGTTGTCGTAATGAAACACAATACTCCCTCTACGGTACATTTTATGACTAAAGCAAACGACACTTAGCTCTGTTCGGATAACATGCTGTCTACACAGTATATAGGGAGCGGCCCCCTAATACATGTCCATGATGTGGTACTTCGCCTTCATTATTTGAAGTCATAACCGGTTGTCACCATCGCCCAGTAAAAGACGTCTAGTACGAAGCTCGTCAAAAGATATTGAATAATATAATATAATATGCTAAGAAAAAACAAATTCTACTTCTTTTGAGTGTGTCTGGAGACCAAAATGATCTTCTTGGTTATTCGCGCTATTGTTTCGAGCTTCCTTCATTACTTTGCTTTCTTGGAGGACTGTAATCTTATAGAATATTGGATGGACCGTCCTGCTACCAACCGTCTCATGTTGGTTTCCCTAGTGACACCAGTCTTATACGAGATAACACTAAACAAGCCATTTATAGTTACCTTTTTACGCGCCTTTGTTTAGCTACTGGGACCTGAGCATCGAGAATTTAAACTTTGTCTTAAATTGGAAAAAAGGTCCTCCTGTGGTAGGGTAACACAACCACTGGGTGGGGTCCAGCTACCCCAGAATCCATAAATTAGATACCTATAAATTGAACAGTTTATATTAACGAATACAATGGCTTCAGTTTCATTAGTGCTGAGTTTAGCGCACCTGAGCTCATACCCTTAAATCCCAGTTTCTCAGACCCGATTTGTAACGATGGCTGTACATGCCCAGGTAGATGACAAAGACATATTATCTATACTGTTCTCGACATCTAAAACCAACCTTTATTGTGATTTCATAGCATTGGCAGGAATGATAGGGTAGTTCTGAGGTTGTATACCCAATCCAAGGTAAAATACCTGCATAAGATCCAACACCGTCACGTGAACAGTACATAAGATATAATATTCATGACACTATTTCGATAACATATGACTCAGCCTCTAGACTTATAGCCAGCAAAACGCAAACAACTCTGCTAAAGCAACTTCTTTGTAGAAAACGTGCTGTTGATTTCTTCTGCTTGTAACTAGCCATAATATGATATGCTTGCTTATATAAGGCAGGATTCTATTTTCGGCGCCCCGCAGCGCGTGCCTAACCCAATCAAAACCTCGACGTTTGTATTCTAACAACAATCAGGCAGCTTTTCGACAGCTGGTCGATCTACTCTCGTGGCCTGAAAAATGGCTGTATTGTAAAGTCTCCCAGCATTTTGTCTGTCTGGCAGTATCTGCGGTCTTTAGCCTGGCCGTATTTGATGGGGTGACGTACTCGCCATCGGAACTCGGTTTTGTTTTGGCCGCCTCGTGCCACTCGACACTTTTTAGAACTGTCAAGAATCTCTCGATTATATTTTGACCATACAGTTGACCGGCTAGTTGCTACCACAGGAATATCTCACCTTTCCTCCGACTCTGTGCGTCTCCAAAGGACCATAGTTGTCTGGTGACAATACATCCTAGCAACCAATATCAGACGACCGCCACCATGCGCAAGATCACAACAACACGGCGAATCCTCAAGCCTCAGCCGGCCAAAAAATGGTACCAACACATCACTCTCGACCTTCTCATCAAGGTTCTCAACCAGACCTTCCTGCACCCCTTTATCGCATGGATCATTGTGCTGTGTCTCCGCGCCCAGGTCACGCCCGTCGACCATCCGGCGTGGATCATCGCACTCAGCTACGCCGTTTTTCTGAGTCTCTGGACCGCGGCTGCTAAGCTCAATCGCCGGGTTGCCTACGGCTTGCCTCGCGAGGTCGAGCCGAGTCATGAGATTGTTGTGATTACCGGTGGAGGGAGTGGGCTTGGCCAACTGATTGCTCAAATCTACGGTATGAGGGGCGCAGGCGTTGCCGTCTTAGATGTCAAGGAGGTGAGTGAGGTCGAGGGCTGGGACGAGCTTTCTGGGGTAGAATATTATCAGTGTGACGTGGGTGACCGGAAGGCTTTGGAGATGACTGCAAAGAGAATTGAAAACGATGTAAGTGGCTAAAAGGTTTCTTTTCTTCCCTTAACCTTTCCCCTCGTCTAATCTGAGATCTATCTATATTTGGGTTATGCTTAATTGTCAAATAGCTGGGAAAGCCTACGGTGCTCATAAACTGCGCTGCCGCGGGAATACATGGACTGCCACTTCTCTCATTGACCCCAGAAGCGATGAAAAAAACCATCCAGACCAACTTGATGGCCCCCTTTCATGTCCTGCAGGTGTTTCTCCCAGGCATGATGGGGACAGATATCGGCGGTGTCGTGGTCAACGTCAGCTCTGTGCTTGGACAGCTTACAGCCGCTGGCTTGTCGGATTACTCTGCGAGTAAAGCCGGCCTGAGCGCGATGCATAGGTCACTGGAAGCCGAACTTCGAGCCTCGGGCCACGATGACAAGATTAAAACAATCTTGGTTGAAACAGGACAATTATCCACACCCTTGTTTGACGGTATTCAAACCCCTAGTCATTTCTTTGCACCCGTCGTCGAGCCTATCCAAGTTGCGTACGAAATTGTATCGGCTATTGACAACGGTGATAATGGGGTCATCAGAACCCCTGCTTTCGCCAAGTTGGTAAACTGGTACGCAGTGCTTCCTGCTTCGATCCAGAGGATGGCCCGCTATATGAGCGGAATAGACTCAGCGGTCGCCAAGGCATACAGTGGCCAGGCTCGCATACCAAATTATTCGAGTTCAAGTGAATCAGAAAGCGAAGCTGAGGTGCCTCGCATAAAATAAGCCCTTTTTCTCTCTTGCCCGGGAAATCGTCACAAAGATGCTCGAAAAACTTTCTTTGGCTATGTAGTACTTGAATCTTCTTACTTTTCGGTTGCCAGAACAACCTTGTCGCGTTCGGCACGCCGGGGCATGCTGCCTTTCTTGCTGTGTTTGCGAACGTTCTCTTCTCTCCGCTTGATTGCTGCAAGCTCTTCTTTTTTGATTTCACCAGCCTTTTTAATGGCTTTGGGCACGTGACGATAATTCTTGATTCGTCGAATCTCAGGCATGTGAGAGTACCGGCGAATAAGAGCTTGATCGTACTCGAGCTTGTGACGCTGTTTAGCGCTCTTCACTCCGGCACGCGAGGAGGCATTGGCACGCCATATGCGGATGTTTCCGTCGTCGGATCCAGAAAGGACGTAGTTGTTATCGGGAGTGAACATGGCGGAGAAAACCCTGAACGATGTAAGCGGTTGAACAAACGAGCCTGGTATAAGACAGGAAAAAGTTCACAACCAACGTACCTTTGCATCCTCTGCGTGTAATAGACATCTCTAGAGCGTCCTTGAGCTCGGTTAAACAGCCGTATCGTACGATCATAAGATGCCGTAACCAGTTCCTCGCCAGTAGGGCTGAACTCGACATCCATCACGGCAGCAACATGGTCTTTGTAAATATTCAGAGCTCGGTCCATCTTTCTCATATCAAACATGTATGCGTTGTGGTCTTCGTTGGCGACAGCGAAATTGAATGCTTCCATCGGGTTCCAGGAGATGGAATTAGAGGCCAAATTCAAGACCACTTTGGCTACAGGCGTCGATGTCCGAAGATCATACATGACGATCGACCGATCCGTTGCCGTTGAACCGAGAATGGAAGTCTCGGTTTGGTTAAAGGCCACGGACGTGATGGTGTCTGTGCTCGTTGGCCAGTGTAGAGTCTGTGATGCACTCGAAGACGGACGTGACAAGTCATATATAGAGATAACAGACGATGAAGCGGCAAACGCAGGCTGATTGCGGTGGTGTGAGACCCCAGTGAAAGGAGTCTGCCCGAGAAACGTAGCTAGAGGAGGATTCTCTGGAGTGGAGTTGTATGGATCAAAGAGCTTCACGGTCTTGTCGCTGGCACATGACAGTATTTTGCGATCCGGAGTCCAGCAAATGCCCTTGACGATATTTTCATGTGCTTGCGTATTCCACACTTCTTCTCGAGTCTGCATATCCCACACTTTCACGATCCCGTCGCCTGAACCGCTCGCGAACCGGTCGAGAGAGCCAGGATCCTTGGCCATAGTATACACTCCATCAATGTGACCAGTGCCTAGCTGACCAACAAATGGCGCGGCAAACATTCGGTCCATTTTAATAGCATTCAATGCCCGCGTATACTCTCGGGCTCGTTCGAATGGATGCTGAGACGGGTCGAGATTTCTTTGAAGCTTCGCCACTGCAGAGCCTGGCGCTTGCTGCGATGCAGCAGAGCGCGACAAAGCTTTGATTTTCTATTAATGTTTAGCAAAGTGAGTGTTTAAATACACAAGAATAAACCTACCATTGTGGCCTGTCTACAGGTTTTCACTTGTTGAAGAGAGAAAGTCTTGCGGGCGGGAACTTTTTTCGACACTAAAAGTTTTGGAAGCAGACGCCTGGCAGCGCTGATTGGTCGGCCCGCCCCAGGGCAAGAGAGCTCGTTAGCGGCAGCGGCGACGTGACGCTCGGTCTGCCTGAAGCTGTCGTTGACCTCGAGCTTCCTACATCGACAGCATCAGCCGCTATCTGGGTTCTTCTATCTCCATCAAACGACACTACTGCATTTGTCTTCTGCCACCGACTTGGTTTTGACTTGACTGTGCACGCCCAGAATCCCCGCTACTCACCATGGCTTCCACGCCCGCCGCTCAGCGGATTGAAGAAGCCAAGTCCATCGCATCCAAAGACCCTACCAGAGCGGAGCAGATATACAAGGACATCCTGTCTTCGGGTGCCGGAAAGACCGAGTCTGCTTCCAGAGACTATGAAGCGGCTCTAGTGGGACTGGGGGAGCTCTACCGAGACAACAAGAAGGCGCTGGAGCTGGCTGATTTGATTAAGACGAGCCGCGATGCCTTTTCCTCGTTCGCGAAAGCAAAGACGGCCAAGCTGGGTAAGTGATACGAATCACTTGCTAGTGAATTCCATTGCTGATGCGCTCTCTCCTGCTTTAGTACGACAACTGTTGGATCAGCTTAGCGAGATCCCCAACACCGTTGAGATCCAGATAGCCGTGATCAAGTCTTCCATAGAGTGGGCGGTTTCGGAACGACGTTCTTTCCTCCGACAGAGCCTTGAGACCCGTTTAGTGATGATCTACATGCAAAAGCAGTCCTATTACGATGCGTTGACGTTGATCAATTCGTTGTTGAAAGAATTGAAGAGGCTGGATGACAAGGTTGTCTTGGTTGAAATTCAGCTGCTCGAATCGCGCGTCTACCATGCTCTAGGTAACCAGGCCAAGGCCCGCGCCGCTCTCACATCCGCTCGCACATCTGCCTCTGCTGTCTACACACCGCCCAACCTTCAAGCTGGCCTCGACATGCAAAGCGGCATGTTGCATGCTGAAGATAAAGATTTCAACACAGCGTATTCATACTTCATCGAAGCCCTGGAAGGATACAGCTCTCTTGACGACTCCGAGAAAGCAACGGCAGCCATACAGTATATGCTGCTTTGCAAGATCATGCTTAATCTTGTTGATGATGTGACAAACCTGCTCAGCTCAAAGCAGGCACTCAAATACGCCAGCACACGCCTGGAAGCAATGAAAGCCGTAGCTCGCGCTCATGCAAACAGGTCACTGGAGGAATACGAAAAGGCACTTTCTGATTACCGATACGAACTCGGCGGTGACGTCTTCATCCGTAACCATCTTCGCCGACTTTATGATGCCATGTTGGAACAGAACCTAATCAAGGTAATTGAGCCATTTAGCCGAGTAGAGATTGAACACATCGCGAAGATGGTCGGATTGGATACGCAACAGGTGGAAAGGAAGCTTTCGCAGATGATTCTGGACAAAGTCATAATTGGGGTGTTAGACCAGGGTGCTGGCTGTCTGATCATTTTTGAGGAGACAGAAAGGGACAAGGGTTACGATGCAGCGTTGCAGACTCTTGACAAGCTCAACAACGTAGTTGAGTTACTGTATGCTAATCAGGCGTCGATGCTGGAGTAAAATCCATACATATCCGCCCCAAGGTGACGTGCTATGCCCTCCAATTCAGCCTAGCTCCATCTTGGAATATGTAATGTATCTTCACCGAATACTAAACAGCGCCTTGATCAACATCTTGAAATTACTTGCAGATAGCGTCTGAATCCTTAATATCATATTTAAAACCTGTTGTGTCGTGAATGTCCTCCGGAGCCCTCAGACTATCGACCGAATCGGGTTAGCGCGATGCCGTCGCGAATTAACGACGGATCGCGACTTCGACGAGCGTCGTCCATGAACCAAACAGCTCAGGCAGATCGTTTACCCACATCAAAAGTTCTAGCCATCGCTAGCGAGACACGCTTACTCGCTGCCTGGTCTGGTGGCCTGTTTCTAGATTATTGTTGACGCTGTCGCCACTATGGCTATGAACGCTCCAATGAATCCGAATTTTCCTCGCGGCTACCCTCAGGGCGCGCAGCGTTCGCCCGCCACGCCTCGTCGCGGTGGCCCTGGACCTGGTATGTACATCTGATTTAACCTGAAGAGCAGCCTCACGTACGGGCTACATGGTGAAGGTAGACACTAACGTATTGGCTTGTGCCTGATAGGACCCGGGATGCCAATGGGTCATCTCCCACAAGTCGCTCATCCCCAGTACATGGCCGCTCCTCACCCGCGGATGCCACCAGTGAACGAGGCTGCTGTAAGACGCAGTCGCAAGCCTACGGACAAAAACCTCCCAGATGACATTGATGACCTCGTCATCGGTGATGGGGTGCAAGAGTACAAAAAGCTGCGGGAACTGGAAAAACGTCTGGATTCTTCCATGGTCAGAAAGAGATTAGACATTCAGGATTCCCTCAGCCGAACGGTCAAGCGGTACCGGACGCTCCGCATATGGATCTCGAATACAGTTGAAAACCAGCCATGGCAGCAAGGCGTGCAGTCAGTGGAAGCGCCCACTGATACTGTCATTCCGGGATCTGGCCGGTACAAGGTCCGTATCGAGGGCAGGCTTCTCGACGACGACAGCGACCCCACAGTGCCAGCAGATGACAGCGACGATGAGGAAAAAGAAAAGGATGCAGACGCAATGCAGGAGGATGAGCCAAATGCGGACGAATCCAAGACATCAAAGCAGCGCCCTCGGCAGAGGTTGTCGCATTTCTTCAGATCAATCACGGTGGAATTCGACAAGACGCCCTCATTGAAGAAAGTTGAAGATGCTTCTCCCATCGTCTGGGAGAAGCCCCAAGCCCAGGTTCCACCGAATGCTGGTGCGCCGCCGGAAAACTCGGAGTTTGACTCGGTTCAATTCACCCGTGGCGCACAAGAGAACGTCAACATCACTGTCAGCTTGGTCAGAGATGAGACACCAGAGCGATACAAGCTGAACAAAGACTTGGCCGAGATTCTTGATGTCGAGGAAGAATCCAGAAGTGGAATTATCCTGGGTATCTGGGATTACATTCGCGCCATGGGTCTTCAAGAAGACCATGAAAAGCGTCAAGTGCGCTGTGACCACCGCCTGAAGAAGGTAACTTGAAGCCAGTATTGGGAAATTTTGCTTTCTAGTGACTAATTTGCGTCTAGCTCTTCAACCGGGACATTATATTCTTCCCACAGATACCAGAAATCGTGAATAGCCATACGTCGCCTCTTGAGCCCATCAAGCTTCCATACACCATCCGAGTGGATCAGACTTTCCACGAGAATCCAACGCCTACCATCTACGACATCCGTGTGGCGGTCGACGATCCGCTGCGGCAGAAAATGCTTACTCTGACCTCGAACCATCAATACGCGGCTTCTCTCCGCCAAATCGGCCTCCTGGACGACCAGCTCGCCCTCATTATTCAGGCTACCATGCATTCCAAGGCCCGCCATTCTTTCTACACGGCTCTGAGCAAAGACCCCGCTACTTTCATTCGGCGCTGGCTCGCTTCTCAGCGCCGCGATCTCGAGACCATACTCGGCGAAGCAACACGCGGCGGCGGTGAAGATGGCAGTGCACCTGAGTTCAGGCGTGGTGGTGCCGACAGTGCTTGGAATGCTCCTGTAGCAAGGGAGGCTGTTCGATACATGCTTGCACGGCCGGAGCGTACACGTCGATGAGCAAGTCACACTCCTTGGGATTCGACTCTTCCACTGCAATGTCGTTTACTTTGATTTCGGAAGTTTGGGCGCGTAAGATGCGGGGTGCTTCTGAAATGATTTCTCTGCTTTCTGTGGCTTATAATGGTTGAGACTAATATTTATATTTCTTTTTTTTTTTTCCAGTTTCATATTACAATTGTATTGTATAAGTATAAAGCAAAACGCAAACGCTGTATCCATACTTTGTAATGAAGCACCATTCCAAATAGTCATTTCACGTCTTAGTAGTTTGCACCACTCGTCATAACCAACCAAAGCCTACCGTTAAGACCTCTTTACTCTACCAAGTAATATCTGGCATAATCATTGTTTCACCACAATGAGAAAAGCATCGCCCTCTCGCATCACGGCGACTAGTTACTGCAGGATCTGCGAATAGCAATATAAAGCTTATGATATTCGCTTAGTCACTGCATCACCGCCATCAATTGCTTGAGCGCCTGTCGACAACACCTGCTCCGCCCCGTCCCCAGTTTCGAAATAGCCCTGCTCTTGTCTCAACTTCTCGGCGGCATCAAGGACGAGATCGGCTGGTGACACTTCCGGCTCCTTAGGCACTGCTGTTTTCTTGTCTGCTGGGGTCCGGAATCGCTTCAGTACCGCATCGATCATTTGCGAGAACCAGTAATAGTTCAGAAAATTGAGGACCAGATTTGCTGCGACGTACAACAGCGGCAGCCACGGGGGGAGAGCCTTGTCAATGAGATGGTTGGCGAATCGGGCCATTTCCGTAATGGCTTGGAGACATCTTTCGTTTGTGCAGAGCGTTCCATCTCTGACTTCGAAAACGGGTGCGTTGGTAGGAACACCGTGCAGGAAGGGCGAGCCCGACACAGCGCGCGACTGTTTCCAGGCATTCCACATGTCCTTGTATACGACAACAGACTGCCACGTTCCCCATACCAAACGACAGGAAAAGAAAACGCCGAGCAGTAGCATTCCGTTATACCACTGTAATTTGCTGCCGGTCATATTGAGTTTGTCCAAGAACCAGTGAATATTGAGGAATGGGGTTGAGAGTTCGTAAAGGATGAACGTCGGCGCGTAGAAGTTGACCCACGGTCTCTGAGAACAGACCATGGTCAGAAATAAGATCCGAATGGGGCAAATGGAACGTAATAACTCACAAACCCGAAAATATAGACGCATAACGCGCTGATCCCATGAAAAAACATGCCCAAGCCAAACAGCTTGATGTGAACCGTGCTGATGATCACATCATACAGAAAGTAGCCCGTAGCCAACCCCTGCACTAGACCGATTGCCCCGGTATATCCATGAATACGTTCGTTAAAGGTCATGTCCTTCCTCTCCTTGTCGGCAAACATAACCCATAGCGCCACAGCATTGATCAGAACACTTTGAACAAGCGAAACAACATGGATGTCCCAGTTCAGTCGTGTGCGCGGAGGCAAATTGGTATATTGTTTAGCGAAGAATTTCCGTGACAATCGCGGCGAGATATAAGAGTGAATAGTCTGGTAGAGCACGAAAGAGAGAATAACCTCGTGGACATGGTACGGCAGAGAGTATAACTCGAGCTTCTCCGCCCACGGTGTCGCCAGCTCACGCAGCCATCGAGGTGAAGGAATCGGGTCCAACATTTTGTCCACTCAAAGCTCCTCTAACCTTATACTGCGTTGACGACAAACTGAAAACTCTCGTGGATGTTGTTCAGGCTGAGGAAGTCCCTGAAACAGGACGATGCGATACGTAAACTCAACTAAGAAGGGCCCCAAGACATCTCCGCCGTTGCGGAATGAAAGACAAGCAATCTGCAGCGGGATGTACCGGTATTTGAGAGCAATTCAGGGTATCAGAAAATCAAGAGACACCACGACAGCTGAACAACACCGGTGGAGCGTGCAGGAACCGTGCTCAACACGCTGGTTGTTGTCTGAGTGACGAGGTCATGGAGATAAGTAGAGACAGGTGACGTTAGCGCCAACAAGGTCGGTCAACTGGCTCCGGATCGGCTCAACCGATTTGTTGGGGCAAGCGATCTCACCTTTTGTTCCGCGTGCATGTGACTGGACTGCCCTGCTTCTTCTAGTTTTGGGCGCTTCGGCCGAACCGTCGATCAGTGGCACTAATCACGGACTCTAATTTTACATACTATGTTTTCTTGTATTTATCTGTATTTTTGTTTCCGTATGATCTCTGTAGATGAGCTGCTAAATTTAGTAGAAAGACAAACTATCATGGGGTTTCGTTATCATTCGTTACGGCATACAAGGAGAGTGAACACATACAGAACGTAAGAAAAGAAACATCAAGCAAGAAACGGCAAAAGAACAGAAAAGGAAAAGAAAAAAGGAAAAGGAAGAGGAAGAGGAACAGAGACAAATGGATATGAGACGAGAGAATTGAAAGGGTCGGAAAGAAGCGTAACACCTTACTATTCCTCTACTGCCCAGTCGAACCCTAAACAACGCTTACGGGGTTGTGTATGTCGCTTCCTATTCCACTGTCGGCAGGACCAGCATACTTGATAGCGGGAGGTGCTTCGAGTTCTGAGTGATCACCAACACTGGCATGGTCTTCTTGCTCATCCACTGTAGTTTGGTAGTCCTCGACGTCATCTGGGTCTCTTTCTCCGTGATCTTCGCTGTGCTCGGACTCGGTCTCAGAATGTTCGGACTCGAGTGCTTCATGTTCCTCGTCGTCGTCCTCCTCCAAGATTGAATCGGCTTGCTCAGAAGCTAAGCCGTTTATAGAGCCCGCAAAGCTTGCCTGTCGATTGGCTGATACCGTGCTTCCGGTTTCATAAGACACGCTATCCGTGTACGTCCCACTGTAGCTGGTCCGTCTTTCGGTCCCTGCGTCGCTCTCAGCACCGCTGTTATGCTGCTGCTGCTCCTCCTCCTCCGCAAAAACCTCGTTCTCCTTGTTGGCGATGTAGTCGTCTCGTGGGGTCCAAGAAGGCTTGCGCGAGGTCAAGTTAGAGCGAACCGAGTGACTTCTTTTCAAGTTTGTTAGCCCACCCGAGGCAACAGTTGCGGTAACCTGGCGATCGACCGATCCTCTATTGCCGGTAACATGGCTGAGACTCAGAATTCTTCGTTCCTTGCCCACTGTAGATGGGGCAACGGATCCATCGCGGCTGGGAGCTTTAGCCGGGTTTCGTCGTTTCAACGCCATCTCGACTCCGCTGCTGACCAAGCCGCGGCCATCTCTGGTACTGGCACGGCTGGTTTTGGTGGCAGTGCTTGCGTAGCTAGAGACTCGTTTGAGGGGACTCATCCCCGTTCTGTTACGGCCAGTTTCCTTCAGAATCATAGTACGAGCATGGTCAAAGACGCCGGCTAGGATTCTCTTTTCCAAGCCTTGTGCACGTTCTTCGAACAACTCCATCTCCCGCTGGCGGATCTCCAGTGCAGTGGCCAGGCTAGAAAGCTCATTCTTCTTTTTCAAGTTTTGTTGCGTCAGTTCCTCCTTTTCATGCTTCAGCGACTGGATTATGTTGAGAAGCGACTCTTTCTCGTCATTCAATGTCAAGATATCCGCCTCAACCTTCTCCTTCTGGGCAAGTCGTTTTTCAAGTGCATATCCTGCCTCTTCAGTCTCCCGTTTCTTACGCTCATAGTCTTCCACCACGAGACGTGACTGTGTTGCAACCATCTCGGTGATCTCTCGCGAAGTTTCCAGAACTTGCGCGTGGATCTCATCAAGCTTGTCCATGCTTGACATAGTCTTGCTCGCATTTTCAGTGTGGCCCATGATAAGATCCAGCTTACTATGGAGTTCGGTATCATCGTATTTCTCGGGAACAATGATTTCCCTGGGCTCCGGAGGCGCAGGCAAAGCAGGCAGTAGATTAGGGATAGCAGCAGGAATCGCCGAAAGGTTTGACTTGAGCTCTTCGCTTGCTTGCCGAGAGTGTATGTAATGCTGACTGACAATGTCAAAGATGTCCTTGATTGAAGCAAGAATCTGAGGGTGGAATTCGAGGATTTGGCTTTCGACACGGTCTGTTGCTGCAGCCGTCTTTTCCAGTTCGGCCTTGGACAGGTCGCCCTGTTCTCTAATCTCGGAATGCATGGTCTCCATTTTGGAGTACGACTCATGGACTTGGCTGAAGAAGGTTTTGGCATCATCACTCATTCGCTCGCAAGCCTCAGTAACACTATTGCCCATGGCTCCTATGATCAACTTGATATCCTCGGCGATATTCTTCGTGGTAGTCATATGCTCTGTGTTGGCCAAATCGCGAGATTCGGTTTCAGAAAACTTGGCGTCAATAGATTGCTGTAGCTCTTCGTACTTGCTGAGAATTTCGGCAACCTTCTCATCCATCTTACTGCCGATGTCTGCGACGACGGCGGCGCGAGTCTCATCTTGCTTGATCAAAGCTGCCGCGTCTCGTTCCTCCACCTCAAGCTTAGTCGTCTCCTGCTCACTGTGGGCACGCTCAAACTCCCTGCTAATGAGCTCGTTGATTTCCTTGATGCTTTCGACGGTGGTGAAGTTTTCCGAGGCAATAGCGAGCCCTTCAAGAAGAGTCTTGAGCTCTGACAAACCTTCGTGGCTTCCATCTAGCTTGGTCTTCAATTCCTCACGCAAGTCGGCAACGACCAGTTTTGCTTCTTCGATCTTCTCCGCGAGACCCCCGTGTTCGACTTTGCGTGCTTCGAACGCTTGAGCAGTGAGTTCAGCCTCAGAATCAACCTGCTCCTTGAAAGCAGCAATGACCGCAGACAGCTCTTCAATCTCAGACTTGGTGGGCAATGTTTCAACTTCAGGTAATTTCAGTTCTTCAATACTGGTCTTCACGTCATAGATCATAGCCTCAACTGTCTGTAAATCGCTCTTCACTACGGGCTCTGAACCTTCTTCAGCGACTTCTGTGTCCTTTGCCGAAGTTCTAATTTCGTCGACAGCAACCCATAGGTCCTTCAGAAGGGTCTCAAGGGTCCCGATTTCGGATTTTGTAGGGCCTTCTGTTTCTAGACGCATGGAAACTTCTGCCACAGCATCCTTGAGCTCCGATACAAGAGCTTCCAATGCTAGCACCTGATCAGACTTGGCAAGATTCTCGGATGAAGACAAATCAATATTCTCAATTTTCGTAGCAGTGTCTCGAATGAGAGCTTCGATGGCATCAGTATCAGCTTTGCGTACTGCCTCCGGGTCGACTGGGAGTTCACGAGTGTTTACTTCGGAGACCGAGCCATGGACTTCTTGAATGGCGGCTAACACTTCGTCGAGATGCTCTCGTTTCAAAGCATCTTCCGAGACCGAGCCATGGACTTCTTGAATAGCGACCAAGACTTCGTCGAGGTGCTCTCGTTTCAAAGCATCTTCCGAGACCGGGGCAGGGATTGGATTTGATTCTATCGCTTCCACCTTAGTCTGAAGCTGCGTTATCATAGCTTTCAGTCCCTCAATATCACCACCTAGGGAACTTTCATTGGCGAGCATCAATTCGCGACCTCTGACGGTGGATGTTTCTTCAAATTCGCGCTGTGATTCCCGTAGTGCCTCCATTTCCTGCCTGATGGACCCTAGGCCCTCTTGTAACACATCGAGGATCTGAGTATTACTTTGCTCGTCTGACTTGCTCAACAACCTGTCTAAGTCCGCCCGAATCGTGTCAATGCCATCATTGAACACTTCAAGCAGTTCGCTAGTATTCGATAGGACACTCTCGTTTCCGTCGCGCTTCTGTGTTGCCTCCGCTTGTAGGTTCTCAAAGCTTTCTCTAAGGGCGGCTATGATTTCATCCTTGTCGGTAGGACCAGACTTGACGACACTCATACTGATGCTCTCACGGATGTTCTCAAATTCATCTTTGACCAGCTGAGCTATTTTGGATGTATCTACGGCTGGGGCCTGGCTGGAGTTCATTTCGTGAATAGCGTCGATGATTTCTTCTTTATCGCTTGAAACTTGGCTGCGGACAAGGACGCTGCTGAGGGTTGACCGAAGATGCTCGAATTCCTTCTCCATGGCATCCAGAAGCTCTGGGGTATCCGGGTTGCCACGACTCGAAGAGGATGTCACTGCTGCCTGGTTGATAGTGTTCTCCAAATCTGCTTGCAACAGTCTGAAACCTTCTTTCATGGTGATGATGATCTCCTCCTTGCCAGTTATATCAGCTGCCTTGTCAACGTACGACTCGATCTCAGTGCGTAGGCCCTGGAGTCCGTCTTTCATGGCGTCGAGGACGTGTTCAGTGTCTCTGTCACTGGCACTGGCATACTGCTTAACTTCGTCTTTCATGTCCTGAACAAGTGTCCCAAGTCGTTCGAGCACTTGCTCTCCGACGTTGAGATTTGTTGATGCGGCTGCTTCTTGCAAGCCAGAAGTAATAGCATCAAATAGATCGTCCTTGTTCAACTCGATTTCGCGACTGATGGAGTTTTGACTAGTCAAGCCTTCCGCAATCGCAGTCAACACATCTTCCCTTGTGATACCAGATTCTTGTCCGTTGGTGATGGATTGATGAGAAGCAAGAGCTTCGCCCACTGCAGCAAAGATGTCCTCTCGAGAAATACCGGAATCGCCCGCCTCTTTCGCCGCCGAGTGATAAGCTGCCAAGCTATCCGTCACAGCTTCGAAGATATCTTGACGGCTGATCTCAGATGTCGTGGGTGGTGTTGATTCGCTTTGCGGTAGTGCTCGCTGGCCATTCATTGCTTCCATAACAACAGCATAAATGTCATCGCGAGAAATGTTAGGGACAGCTTCTTGTGATATGTTATGTTGGCTGATCGCCTCCATAACCGCGCCAAAAACATCGTCACGGCTAAGATTCGGCTCCACTTGTTCACGACTTCGTTGGCCTTCCATTGCTTCTACCACGACTCCGAATATCTCTTCGCGGGTAAGGTTTGGTCCAGTGTCGTCCCGGCCCATGTTATGCTGGCTAATCGCCTCCATGACAGCGCCGAACACGTCTTCACGACTAATACTGGGCTCGCCATCTGGTTCACTCCGGTGGCCATCCATTGCTTCGACTACTGCACTAAGCACATCGTCTCGGGTGATGGTAATGGTTGGGTCCGACGATTCCCGGTGACTCATTGCATCTAGGACAGCCTCAAACACATCGTCGCGAGTGATGTTGGTTGGGGTGTCGTTCTCAGTTATTTGTTTCTGACCAGAAAGTGCATCCGACACGGCCGCATAGACATCCTCCTTTGTGACATTCGGTTCCGGAATTGTCAACTCGAATGACTCGAGACATTCTCTGACAGCAGCGGTGATTTCTTCACGGGTTATTCCGGGAGGTGCCTCAACTGGGGGTGGGACGAAGCTTTGCATGCCAGCCTGAACTGCAGCAAGAACTTGATCGTAAGTAACGGCATCCTCGTTCTTGGGCTGGTAGTCTTTCAGTCCTTGACTCAAGCATTCAAGAATCTCCTCCCGTTCAAGACCAAAGTTGGGCAGCTCAATCTCAGGCTTGTACGTCTCCCACGCTTCCCGAACTGCCTCCAAGATGTCTTCTTTCTTCATTCCATCGGTAGTAGAGTCAGAAACCGGTTGTTGAGCTTGGGGAAGTTCTTCGAAAGCGGATCTAACAGCTGCATAGACCTGAGATGGGTCAAAGGAAGTGGCATCTGTGACAGAGTCCGAGATCTTTCTCTCGTGGTCATGGATCATCGATTCCATTTGTTCTTTCAGCTCCGCGAGGCCATTTTGGACAATCTCTGCAACCTCGTGAGCTGCTAAGGGAGGCTCGTTGTCGTCACTAGAGTCGTCGGACTTGGCCGCTGCCGCCTCGTCTAGTTTTCTGCCAATCTCTCGTCCCATCCCTAGCACTTCGCCTCTTAGTTCTCGGACGAGAGCTTTCACCTCGTTTGTCAACCCTCCTCCTTCAGCGACACTATTCTTGACGCGCCGAAGAAGCTCCATGATATCGTCGGCGTTGACGTTTTTCTCCCCCGTAGACTGGAGACCTATTGGAGAACTGTGGCTAAGAACAATCGGGCCAGAACGGGTGCGTTCTGGGGCAGGGCTTTCCTCAGGAGGCTGAGGACTAGACCGAACCAATGCTCGGGCAGTCGGATTCTCCTTGACAAGGTTCAGGATTTCTTCCAGCATTTTTGTGATAGTCTTATCGGCATCCTTGTCCGATCCCTCCTTTGCTGGTCTCGACTTCACTTCGTCAAGAAGCTCGAGCAGCTTCTCTTGCGCTTCCTTTGTGGCCATCTCCCGAAGGACTTTCTCCAGAAGAGCGATGCTTGCGGATCCATCACTTATGGGAGCAGGCGAACCAGACAAATCCTTTTCAAAAGCGGCCGCGAAACCGCCAGGGCTAGGTATTCGCGGCAGAGTGTATGACTTTCGGGAGCTGGGTGAGACATCGAAGGGTTTGCTGTCCATACTGTAACCACTCCTCGTGGAGGCATAAGTCGTGGATTTGTTACTCGCCGTATCCGCATCGAGGAATTTTGCGCTCAAATTAGAAGCAAGCTCTCTGATGCTTTTACGGATGTCTTCATCACGAGAGTTTGTCGCTGCTTTGAGGCTGAGCAAGTCGGTGGCGTTATCCTTACTGCGCCTGCTCAGCTGGGACATTTCTTTTTGAAGGTTCGTTGCGATGGCGGTGAGGCTCTGGATTTGCTCGGAAATACCGTCAAAGCTTGGGTTCGGAGGTTGTGAAGGGGCTGGTGCTTGCAGAGCTTTCAAATTGTCACCCGGTAACTGCATGTTCTGAATTGCCCGCATAGTAGCAGAAGGTGGCGTGCTTTCGCCGAGTAATGGTTTCATAAGGTAACGGTTTGAGACATAAAGAGACGATGGTGACTCGCGACCAGAGTCATGGCTCGACAATGTCCCATTCTTAGTAGGGCTCTTCTCAGGAGACCTATCACCGGTCTCAAAAGTTGAAGTGTGTGTGCGTCGCTCGGGCGACTTGTTCTCAAGGTAGTTGCGGAATTCTGAGCGTGTATCACTGGTTGGCTGCAACGACTGCATTCGTCTATGTACACCTTTGACCAGTGATTTTTCTGGAGATGATTTGGGAGGCATTGGGTTGATTGTATATGCACTGGGGGCGTTTTCGCGCATCTTCTCAGCTAGGCTGGCGGTAGCAGCCTGAATGCCCGGAGAAGCACTGGCTCTTGTTTTCGGGCTCCCCGTGCCGGGATTCAAGGGCAGTGGAGGAGGCGCACGTTCAGGATATGAGCTGTCCCACCTGTAGGTAGAATCGATACATTGTCAGCGTCAGTCATTACTGCACAGCGAAGTCCAACCGAGGGAACGCCTAGAGTTGGGGTGGGCCACATACATTGGGATAATCAATGATTTCCCAAGCTCGGGATTCGAGTGATGTTGGTGATTCTTGAGTGTGAGTTCTTTGCTGTGTTGCCCCTCCGAGTCACTGGAGGCCATTATGATGAAAAGGTTCTTGCTGTAAACAGGTCGAGTGGAATGTGAGAGAAGTGAAGAATGCGCAGGTCCCTAGTAGAAACCAACGAACATGACCAGAAAACTTCAATCAACAAACAGCTATGCTTAGGATAAAGTCGTCAGAAACATCAACAATAACAACAGATATATGAATGAGATGTTCGTCCCAGACGAAGCAAAAAGAGGATGTCTCTTGTCAGCAACAGCTTCGGACGGGTAGCGGAGTAGACAAGCAGTTTATCTAGCTTGGGTGGATCAAAACAATGGAGCCCAACTAACTTAAAGGTGAACAATGGTAGCTAGTGGAGCAAGTGAAACGATGCCACATCATCTGCGTCTGGATGTTTTCGGCGCTGGCCAACAAGACGACTGGGCGTGTTGGTCAGGTTGTCGAGAGTTCTCTGTAGCAACGGGCGTCGCTCGCCTGGCAACGGTAAACAAACATGCGTCACATCCTCACCGCCCGCAGGTTCACGCCGGGCGCTAAGCCTGATCGGTCCCGTGCTCCAAAAACGGTCACGTGCTATGCTGTCTATATTGGGCTTAGTGTTCACACGGGACCCGATCGTTAAACGAGCCAATCAGGCCAGGCACACAATGAGCGGCACTGGCCTTGCCCTAGAACATCTCCGTAAGCGAGAAAAAGAAGTCTAACGCGGTGTCGACTTTCCCTTCGTCCCGATCGCCCAGCTTCGACAACACCACCCATTCGACCTAGCTACCGCTCACCGGACTTTCGCCATGAAGTGTGAGTTTCTTGTCTAGGGAGTCATCAATTTTTATTCTCCAGCTGACCATGAGAAAACAGTCATGAAAGTGGGCCGTGTGGCCATCATCACCCGAGGCCGTTACGCCGGAAAGAAGGTACGACTACATTTGCTTGCTTTGATGGATTGGACGCTTGGTTTTGTGGGAGGCGGGAAGGAAGACGGCGCCGAATACAAGGCAAAGAAGCGACTCCTAAGCGGATATTGCGGCGCAAGATGGATTCGTCGATTGCAAGATTTTGTGCGGTTCAATATCCCGCTGACTTGAAGATCAATGTTTAGGTTGTCATCATCCAGCCTCAGGACTCCGGCTCCAAGGCTCACCCTTTCTCGTATGCGCTCGTCGCTGGTATCGAGCGCTACCCTCAGAAGGTGACCCGCCGCATGGGCGCCAAGAAGGTTGAGAAGCGCAGCCGCATCAAGCCTTTTATCAAGGTCGTCAACTACAACCACCTCATGCCCACTCGCTACACGCTCGAGCTCGAGGGCCTCAAGGGTGTCATCTCGAACGACACCTTCAAGGAGGTTTCCCAGCGCGAGGATGCCAAGAAGACCGTCAAGAAGGCTCTGGAGGAGCGATACACCAGCGGCAAGAACAGATGGTTCTTCACTCCTCTGCGTAAGTGGATCATGTCTCAGGGCTTCTGTAGGGAGTTCTGGCTAACAGGAGGCAACAGGTTTCTAAATTCGTTAATTTACGGTTGTTATGAGGTGTCTGGTGCATGGATCGACATAGCCAAAAGTGGAGGGTGGCATGGAAAATCATCATCCCTCAGTCAAAGTTTTCGCTGGCAGAAGAGCATCGGCGGATTTGTCTGAAAGAGAAATGGGATGTGTCTGAATATACAGTCCACGATTTATACAATGGACTCATGTTGAAAAGACAAAAACTACTTTATTTCCTTAGATTATTCACTACGAGGGAAGCCGTTTACCATTTGGCGTCAGTCTTCTTATGAATGAAAAGTCACCGTGCCATTTTCGGATGTCCACTAGAGTGACTGTAGACCACAGGAATGCGCCAAGGCGCCACACAGCATCATTGGAAGTAGGGAACTCGGACGGGTTGTTCACCATATCGTAGACCTTGCAAGCGCTCGGACAATTTCAACATATGAAAGAGGTCAAATCAAGTCAGTGTGTACATGCTGCGGGAGCTTTATAGCAAGTCGGAGCCTCTCACATTGCCTCTTCTGTACAAAGATTCTTACGATACTTGGAAAGCGACTAGGCAGTAATTATAGCGCTGATACAGGCCACCTGAAGACAGAATCAGGGAAGTGGCACTACTTTGTTACATGATATAGCCAGTGGAGATATTGGTTAAAGGGGACACCATATAGTATCAAATGCATTATATCAAGGCTTTTCCGAGCACGAATCGCAGTTCCTTTCTGTTTCAGAAGGTAGATGTAGGCTAAGGCTATGAATATAATAACTTGAAATGCTGCCATTGTAAACGGCAAAATCAAAGATTAAATCAGTGCATTACACAAATTGAGGGTAAACTCTACCCCGTTCCCGAGCAAAGGGACATTCGCCCTGACACTGCGAGCAACACTCGCGATTTGGTCGCACACACTGTTGTTCATGGGGAATTCTGGACCCCATTTGGCAAAGAAAGTGGTAAACAACTGGGTCGGGCTGTCAAAGCCAGGATCGTACCATTGCAATACCGTAGAATTCGCCATGTAGATCGCCTCTTCGTATCTGGATATTATCACGCCTAACCAGTCCGGAGCTATCGAGATGAAAGAAATGTTGGTGGGGTTTGACACTGCGGATTCCGCCACAGTATGCGCAGTGATATTGACCAAGTCTTCAAGATGCTCGGCGTCGAAGTAGTTATCTCCCGGTGTGAGAATGACATGACCAGATCCTTTCTGGAAGCGTCCGGCCGTTGGTTTGACGGGACCATCAACGCTGGCGATTTTTATATTGCCTGTGTGGCAAGCACTCATCCTCCAGCTGGTTGGAGTGGGTGCGCCGGAACCATCCTGCATAGGAGTCATGAGCACTGTCGTTTCCACAGCAGATTTCCGACACGCCACCATCAGTGCAGAAGAGATGGATGTGTAGATATCCGTCGATGACATGGTGCCGAAATTGGCCGGGGTGTCTTCCATTTGTATGGTCACCTTTGGTTTGATAGAAGCGATGGTGGACGGTTTACCCAGGCAAGAGGTGGTCTTGGAACTCGAGCCACCAACGATAGTGTACGAACTACACACTACCACGTGCCAGTCTGGCAACGTCGTGGTGTAGGGACGCGGTTGGACTCTGGTTGTTGCAGCCTTGGTCGTCTTTGGCGGCGGGAGTCTGGTGGTATGATCATGTTTGGTGGTGCGATGATGGCTGTTGGTGCGATGATGGTTGGTGGTGATGGCCAGGCCCTTTGTGATCTGGGAGATCTCGCTTATCAGGGCATCGTCATCGAAGCTAGCAGGATAATCCGGCCCCTGAACCGTGCCAACCAGACTGGGATCGACTGTCAGCCAGGAGCAGTCGGTGAGATGCGTGCAAACACGTGAAGCCATCGCTTCAGAAGGAGGAACAGTGATAATGGCGCCGGATTCGAGGTCGGTCAAGGGTCCTGGGAGCAAGTCCTCGGTCTCCAGGCTCATGAGAAGGCTGAGGTACTCATTCGGGCTTTTGGTTGTTGAGATGGGCGGCAGGGAGACCGAAGTTATGGGCGGTATGGACTCCACAGACGGACTTGAAGCACTGGAATATCCAAGAAAACAGAGACAGGACAGAAGGAACAAATTGAGAAAAGGGGGCTTCATCGTGACTGACAATATCCCGGATTGTCAGTGGGATTGAAGGGACATTTGCTGCTACAATAATACGTACAACCAACACTTTGATGGTTATGAGAATCTTCTTCTATTAAGAAACACCGATCAAATTTTTATGGCATAGCATTGTCAATGTATTGAATGTCTTCACTTTCAGCAATTATGCTTGTGGCAACGGACATCAAGTGTTTGATTGCTTAATGCTTTATAGCTATACAATCTTATGGTAGTCGGAGTATAAATGCCGAAAAGGCTCCACGGAAGACAAAGAGACAGCAACATATGAGTAGGCAACAGGCACAGCCTAGATTCCGGTGTTAATCACTTTTCGATTTAACATACTCTTGTGTCTTAAGAAGTCTTTGTAGACTTGGGAAGGATAAAGGTGAACCTAGTGTTTCAGGACCAAAAGGCGTCATCCCGCACTTGCCGGCCTGTCTTGGTTTTTGGCACATACGTACCGATAGCTGGGTTTCTTTGTAGATGGCCCTGAGACTGGTGATCGGCCGGGGGATATATCATTAACTAAACCTTGCATGCCAGGGAGCGGACCGACAGTGGTCTGGTTCAACGCGCTCCGTTGATATAGACGTCGTATAGATTGATGGGGCTAAATCCTACATGAATTCCTCCTGCAACTGCCTACGGGATTCCTAGGCTTCATTCTTCTGTTATCAATGCTCTAAACCAAGAGATATATTCGATATGGTGGCCATACACCAATCAGGAGCACTTTTGATAGTCTTACAAATAGCCACAATCATACATGGGCTGCCGACAAGGGATTCGGCTTCGAGGAATAATTATAAAAGAGCGTTCTCATGGCAGAACAACTGCGATCCTGAGTTTTTTGATAATGTTGAAACATATTACCGTGTATCAATCGACATGGTTGGTGCGCATCATACCCACATCGCTGAGGAGCCTGGCTAAGAATCAACAACAGGTCGCATATGTCTTGCCTAAGATAGACAAATTGATAGACTTGGTTGGATCGGAACCGGACAGACAAGATGTAACACCGTCTGAGCGTGTGGTTCTCCTGACATTTGAGGTTATATTCGGAAAGGTCCTGTGGGATCATACAGATACAGATCATAAGGCCAAGAACAATGCTGGGATTAAACGGCTGAAAAAGGTATATGGTAAGCGGTCACCCTCTTTTCTTTTTGTGGCGAAAGATGCAGATGTACAGTATAGTAGCTCACACTCCTTTAGACCTGGTAGAGAGGATAGCCAATCTCCGTAGTGATGCTAGTTACGATTTCCAGCTTTCCATTCTGTGTGAGGATTCATTCTGGTCGTTTGGCTATCGTGATGAGCAAGGCAAGGGTAGGTACTGGTAGTGATTTGTTTTTTCATCTTGGTCTATCTGTACCCCCATGTAATTCACGAAATTGACTGAGGTGAGCAGACTATTATTACGATACCCGGCCAGAGTCAGAGGGGGGTGGTGCGGTGATGCAGGTTGAGGGAGCGTGTGACAGCGAGCGCACTGCTGCCTACTCGTGGGCAGTCCAAGACAAGTTTGATAATATTGTTCTTTGCCCGAGGTTTCTCAAGACATGGAGTGAGTTTCCGGCAGATTTTGTAACACAGTTTCGATTGATGAAATTGGGTCCCGATCAATGGGGTAAATTCCACATCAACACGTTGTTGGGCATTTTCCCGCAAGGGACACTGCTTCATGAACTGACGCATGGATGGTGGATAAGTGGCGGATCGCCAACAAGTACGCTCTTTCGGTCAGAAACCAGATGCAGCTCGATTGCTTGCTAACCATCTCTTCCCAAAGTCGATGCTCCGTGTCCCGGCAACGACCTCCATGACGCTTATGGATGGGAATGCGTGACAGCTCTCGGGGAACAGGAACCAGATACGGCGGGTGTGAACGCTGGTGAGTCTGCAGTCGGGACAATAGATGAACATTTCACTGACGGGTTTGCACAGATAATTATGCCTACTTGATATTAGGTAAATACCTTTGACCCTTACCACAAATATGTCACCCGACTACCATGGCCTCACTTGTCGACCGAAATGATGTATATCATTATACTGACTTCTTGGCGGCAGCCTTGTATCTGGACAATGTCGATTGGCATCTGGGATTCGCAGAGCCTATGCCAGGCAAGGGTGATCCTGTCAGGCCCACGCCAGCTTCACAGAAGAAAAGCCCTACACCAAGTCCTCGGCCGACATCAAGTTCGACTCGGACAGCAACGCCGCCTTCTTCTCTTACGTCGACTGTGAAACCAGCTCCTACTTCAACACCGAGGTCCACCAAGTCTTCAACATCTGTATCAGTGCCGAGGTCGACAACAGTTACAACTTTTGCTTCAGTTCCGGCGTCAAATAGTGCGTCGATCAAACCATCTACTGCTATCTCTGTCTCTACTTCTGCCTTTACTTCTGCTCCTTCTTCTGCTACACCAAGTCCTCGGTCGACATCAAGTTCGACTCGGACAGCACCGCCTTCTTCTTCTCTTACGTCGACTGTGAAATCAGCTCATACTTCAGCACCGAGGTCCACCAAGTCTTCAACATCTGTATCAGTGCCGAGGGCGACAACAGTTACAACCTTTGCTTCAGTTCCGGCGGCAAATAGTGCGTCGATCGGAACATCTACTGCTATCTCTGTCTCCACTTCTGGTCCTTCTTCTGCTTCTTTGCCTACTACTTCTTCTGCTTCTTTGCCTACTACTTCTTCTGCTACTTCTTCTGCTCCTTCTTCTGCTCCTTCTTCTGCTCCTTCTTCTGCTCCTTCTTCTGCCTCTACTGCTGCCTCTACTGCTGCCTCTACTGCTGCCTCTACTTCTGCTCCTTCTTCTGTTCCTTCCTCTCCTGCTCAAAGGTCATCTCATACTTCAACCCCCTCGTCTACTTTTATTTCCACTTCAAGATCTATCTCTGCTTCAATGTCACAGAGCTCTTAGGTGTCCCCTGTTAGCGTTTGTTCGGATGCACCAGCGTTATAGCTCCAATAGAATTCAACGATCAAATCGGCTAATATATTACATATAGCAGTTATACTTTGCCACAATTAGCCCTAAGAAACTTTTCATCCACACCGGACATATCCTTGCATTGACTTGGCTGATAGGCTGTGATCTGCACGGCTACTTTAGAAACCGATACAAACCCTTGCCACCATCACATGAACATGCTTTACCAGGCATAATTCAGCAAAGCCATCAGAATACCATTACTCATACTTTCTCATCTTAGTTATTTTTCTTTTTGGGGAGGGCAGGGAACAGCCTCGGGTGAATTTGTTTGGAGTAGTGACTGGGTGCCAACTCAACAGTCGGCATCAACATGATTTGTCTCTCAACAACATATATATTGCTGTTAAGATATACACCACAAGAAACTCTCGAATACTGACTGGGCTGCCCAAGGATTAGCAAAAACACCATACATACACTCCAGCTCAAACCCCATTTCGATCTGTCAATATCCACGGATTGCCACCGGGACGCGGGGAGTTGACTGCATGCAGACAATCAACTAGCCAGCCCAGTCCAATCGGCAGTCCTGGAACGAAAGAACAAGGTCATGCTATCAACCAGTCAATTGACGATGGCGAGAGTCCGCGAAAAATCAAGGCTACATCAGATAACGACAGAGCAATGGCGCCGGGGTTTTCAGAGATAGCCAGTTAGTAGCTAAGTAATAGTTAATGTAACTGACTGCAATCACGTAACTATCCGGAAATGACCGGGCACGATACGAGACGTCCGTTTCCGGTGTCAATCCAGCTCGGCCAACCACAAGCATGAATTCACAAGCATGAAATCACAAGCATTGGCAAAAAACACAAGAGATCATAAACAGAGGAAGCCAGCGTTGGCATGGCATAATGAAGAATTCGAAACCGGATTGCGTGGTGAGTCTAGCCCTGGCCGGACCCACTGTCACATGCCAATTGATGATGGCGCGAGTTGCCCAGCACAGGAGAGTAAACAGAGAAGAAAAAAAGTGACAAACCCAAAGGAAAAAAGTTGGAACAAAACACAGAGGGGGAGAGAGAGAGAGAGAGAGAGAGAGCACAGCATCTTTGCGTCAGTGAAAGGAAAAGGGAAGGGTGAGCCTGCTTCTGTCAGTCTGTTGCCCAACTACGACTCGAGCATGTGCGGCATGTGTGGTGATAAGATGTTATCGAGTCGTCGAGAGGCGCCATGGCACCATGCAAAGCATGAGTTCGCTGATCGGACAAAGAGCACCAAGCGTCCAATAAGGGGCGAAAAGAGCCGGACAAGCCTGTGATAGTTGGCCGCGACTAGGGGGTAAAAGTTTTCCTTCTGGCGAGACTAGAGTCGCAGAGTCGTAGAAATTCCAGAGTCACTTTCACATGCAAAAGGCGAATCCGGAATGGGCGTCTTTGATTGGCCCGAGCGGGGGCTCGTGCTCGCCATATAAAGGGATCCTTATCATTTGACGTTGCGGCACATCATTACTCGGTCCTCTTTTATTTCTGCCTCGCTTTGCTCTTTTCTTTCCTGTGCGACCTGCTTCAGAGAATCTACGGAGACAAAAGTCAAGAGACACCACGCCAAGAAACGGTTGACTTGGGACCCAGTATCCTAGCAGTATCCTAGCAGACCACGCCAACTCTTGGGCAACAGCTTCATGCCTCACGCAGAGCGGGACACAATGGGTGAACGCACAGTCAACGGCGAACAGCCGGCATCGCATTTCCTGGCAGTAAGTGGGCAAGCAGCAGGACTTTGCAAGCACACAAGGATGAAAACTGGCTCACAGCCTTGCAGCACCTCACCTCTTATCCCGTCATCTCCGATTCTATCGCCAGCTTCAAGAGCAATAAATACGGCGCCAAGTCGCTCAGCTATGCCGACCAGGGCTATGCAATCGCCAAGCCCTATCTGCCGTATTTCTCGACCCCATACTCCTACATCGCTCCCTATGTGGCCAAGGCGGATTCGCTAGGTGACCAGGGACTGACGCGCGTGGACGAGAAGTTCCCGATCGTCAAGGAAGACACCGACAAGATCCGGGACACCCTCGTCGACACGGCCCGGCGCCCTTTGCGGCTGGCCGAGGACGCTCGCCACCACCTCGCCGACACATACGACGCCGAGTACAAGAAATGCGGCGGTTCGGGATACGTTGCCGGCGGCAAGGCGGTGGTGACTACCAGCCTGGTGCTGTCGCAAGAGTCGCTGGCCTGGCTGAGCAACACCATTGCCGCCGAGAAGAAGCATGTCAAAGGAGTCGTCAACGACAAAGCCAACCATTGAAGCACGGGGCAAGTCAAGTATTGGGGGACAAAAGCCTAATCGATTTGGCGTGGTCGGTTTGTGGAGCGAATGATACCAGTTATTTTGCTATTTTCAGTCTTTTTTCAAAAGCTATTGGTTGATGCAATAGTGCTGTTCTTTACTTTGTGCTTTTTTGTTGTCTTCGTTCTATTCCTTTTGAAAGGGGTTATACAGCAGGTCGTTGGTCCGTTTGACTTTGCCAAGAATGTGCGGTGTGTTTGTTTGATCTTGTCAATACTATCACGTATAGAACTTTGCTCTCTAACGGTGTGATTGCCTACGGACAACGACAGTAAAGTTAGCACAGTAATCCGTCCCGATTAGGAAGCTTGGTGGAAGACGAAAGCGTCATAGTAACATGCACGCGCTAACGATATATGGATTAGTGCCACCACAGCAAGTCATGCCGTGCCCATCTGAACAAATGGTTATGGCTTCAACAGGCTGGCTTGAAGTATGCATCTGCGTTCAGCTTTCCAATACATCGCAACTATGGAATCTCGCTCGTGTCGGGAGCCAACAAACCAACACTCCAACACTTCAGCAAGGCTGAGTCCTTGTGGAGAAATAACGACATCAAAGTAGAGTGATAGGTAGCTCAAGACTACTCTAGAAACAGTGCGCGACTTTTTCCCTTGTTCTTCTCTTTCCTTTTTCGCGCAAATCCCCACATGATCCCCGTCTGAGCCTCAACAGCAGACAACGTCATCGCACTATCGATCTCCAGCTTGTACTTTTGTACTCCTGCTTCATAATTCCAAAGCGTATCGGTTTATCGCAGCATCAATCGGCACATTCGGCACATCGTACAGACCAGCCAATCACAGGGCATACGGAGACGGCTACGACGAATACGAACTACCATATCCGGCTAGAGTCTGGGTGCCCGGAAGGGGCTGTGTAGAGCCGCGATTGGCTGGAGCTGGAGCTTACTCCAGGCCTAAACAGGTCTAAGCCCTCCGCCCCCAGAAGATCAACGAACGCGCTTAGCCCGATCTGGACGTGACTGGTGGGGCTTCCACATCATGTGCAGCAGCTGCCCTTCTGAGTTCTGTTCTTCTTGACAGCATATATAGAGGACTGCAGCTTCCTCCTCCGTCGTGTTTGCCTTTCGTTCATTCGACATCAAAAAACGCCAGAAAAGAAGGGAACACCATCCACGTCAATGGTCAACGTCAATTGCAACAGACAATTACTATAGTACAGGTATCAAGCGTGAAGTATACAACATGTCTGCTGCAACGGAACTATCTACCGGGGCGTCCACCAACGGCAAGGCTGCGGCCAGAAGCCCAGAGCGACGTTTCCAGGAAAACCTGGTGCAGGTACAGCCCGCGCGTGTCGAGGATCTGCAGCCGCGATATGCGCAACAGATCAAGCACGATGACGACAATCCCGATGCGCATGGCTGGTACGCCTCGTTCAGTAGGTTATGACTCTGTAGACATTGGCAGACACTGGGGACTGACCTTGAATGCTCCATGTAGTCCATGGCCTGGGTAACTTTGCCGGCTGTCTGGGCGCGTCTGGGTGCTGCATCTGCCCGAACCCCTTCAAGGACGTCAAGCAGGGCGAGGTGGGTTTGATCACGAAATTCGGCCGGTACGTTATTTGACTGTCTACTTGTTGCCTTTACGCTTTCCGATGAAAGCAAGGCGGGTTAGATGAAAGCAATGCTAATGGTGCTTGTTGGGAAGATTCGAACGCTCTGTCGACCCCGGTTTGATCAAAGTGAACCCCTTTAGCGAAAAACTGACGACTGTCGACGTCAAGATCCAGATCGTCGAAGTGCCGCGCCAGGTGTGCATGACCAAGGACAACGTGACGCTCAACCTCACCTCGGTCATCTACTACCACGTCACGTCACCGCACAAGGCCGCGTTTGGCATCGCCAACGTGCGCCAGGCGCTGATTGAGCGGACCCAGACCACACTGCGCCACGTCGTGGGCGCGCGCGTCCTGCAGGACGTGATCGAGCGGCGCGAGGAGATTGCCCAGTCGATCAGCGAGATCATCGAGGACGTGGCCACGGGCTGGGGCGTGCAGGTCGAGTCGATGCTCATCAAGGACATCATCTTCAGCAGTGACCTGCAAGACTCGCTGTCCATGGCCGCCCAGTCCAAGCGGATTGGCGAAAGCAAGGTCATCGCCGCCCGCGCCGAGGTCGAGTCGGCCAAGCTGATGCGCCAGGCCGCCGATATCCTCTCGTCCGCGCCCGCCATGCAGATCCGCTATCTCGAGGCCATGCAGGCCATGGCCAAGTCGGCCAACAGCAAAGTCATCTTCCTGCCCGCCCCGAACCAGTCCATGATGAACCAGCTCTCGGTGGCTGATGCCGTTGGTGAAGGCCCCAGCAGGTATCAGCAGGGTCAGACCGGGTTTGATACCGGGGCCGACCAGGATGAAGGCTTCCAGCGTGCCATCAATGCCCGCGTTGTTGAGAACATCTAAAATTCTCGCTCTTGAATACTTGGCAAGGGAATCGTAATCACCTTCGAGTATAACCGTTTATCCTAACGATAGTAATGTGTTTCAGCGATACCCTTTGTATATTGATGGATTTTTTTTTGGTTTGAATGTCACGTTACCAGTGGATATATGCCTAAATTAAATGCATTTTACCCATTCAATGGATCTTTTTTTTCTTTTTTATATCAAAAACAAAAGAACATAGACTAAAAGTAGTGACTACATCTCATTCCCCTACCAAGCCATGCTGTGAAACTCTTTGGGCACTTCCCATCCATGCGTTCGACAAGCCCGGACATAGGCGCTCACCGCGTCTTGCATCGAGTACTCCAAGAGCCTGTCTCTAGTCTGCCCCTGGAGCAGACGCGCCGGACGCGGCTCCGTCGAGCTCAAGGCCATGCGAAGAGAAACAAGGACACTTTCGATCGAATAGCTCGGCAACCAGCCCGAACTCGTCAGCAGCTCCATGCACAACGCGCCTCCCTGCGTAACGTGTCCGCCCCCGCCCTGGTTAGACTCGAGCAGACGCGGCCGCACAATCCGGACAAAAGGCGGCGACATTGGAAAGTCTTTGGGGAAGCGCATCTCAAGGACAATGCTTTGTATTCCTGCCCATTGGAGATCCTGGCCCAGCGGCAGCGACAGATCAAAAGAATGCAACTCGACAATCCATTGATACGGCGTGGTGATGAGTTGCGGATTGATATACCATCCGAGTTCGCGCGTTGCGTGTCGTTCTTGCACCCTCAACGTCTGAATTAACCGTTGCTGGAGGAAGCTGGTTGCCGTCGTCGTTGCGTACGAGGGCGGGTTGAGCAACGTCAGCGACGACTCTGACAACTGCCCCGGCTCAAAATCAGTCACAGGCATCATTATCGGCGTCGTCTTTTTCTCCTTCCCCACTTCAAGCTCGTTATCTTCCGCATCCGAGAATAGCACTGCCAGATCTTCAATCATGGTTGTTACGCTCGCATCATCCTCGTCATCGTGGTCCATGTAACGACCGTCATCTACATCACAGACTCTGCTGTCGACCAACTTCGATGCGGATGTTCGTTTCGCCTTTCGCTTCATGCCTCTCGCCTTTGTGCCGATCGAAGCTTCAGAGCATGCATTTGCCGGCGCGAGCTCAGGTTCCTGTGGCGTTAGAGCTTGCCGACTACGTTGACTATGGACCGCTATGGGGATGTTGATCGGCCGCCCAGTGGCCCCGTGAGCTATGTATGCTTCGTCCTGTGGGTAATATGGCAACGACTTTGAGAACGCGGCGGCTGACCGTGAAGAGGTGGCGCTGCCCTTCTTTGTAAGCGGGTGCTCACAACGAACAAAGAGATATCGCGTTTGGATCCATTCAATATCGCGGACTACGTAGATGCCACCATTGTGGTACCTGAATGCTGTTGGCTTGTTGACTACCTCGTTAAGTGACAGTGCCGTGTCAATATGCAAGTGGCTGTTCGGCCACTGGCTGCCCAGATTCCCTCGCGTTGCGTATCCAAGCGAGGTGGAAAAATGCCGCGCTAAATAAACCCCATCCCCCAGAGCTCGGCCGTGCACGACCTTCTTATACATCAGACCTTCTCTGATGATCCCATGCCAGTTGCAAAGGGGACTGCCGTGCCATGCATAAAGTGTTGGGCATGTTGAGTTCGAGGCATGGGTTTTGATGGCCCTACAAAACCTCTCTTCCTTGTCGGGTGAGCCTTGGGCAAATCTGAACTGCAGGTAGCCGTCCATTCCTTCAATCAGATATTTATATGGCCGCGTGGGATGGCTGTCTAGTACCTCGCTCTCCTGCATGATGCACGACCGGTTGGACGCAACGATCCACCGGAGCATGTCAAACGCAGCGGGCGTAACTCGATTCCATGAGGACAGCTGCATTGTAGAGCCGTACGGAACGGATTCCAAGAAGCTTCTCATTGCCACAACATCAGGCAACGTATCCAACACTTGTTTGATGGCCTCGCACTTGGCAGAATTCTCGGTTAGACCATCAAAGTTTTTGTCATATAGGGAGAAAAAAACGAGGTTGTCTTCACTTCGAGACTTTCTTTGCGGTGACGACTGTGAGTACTGGACCTTGATAGGCGCAAGAAGATCAATCACGGGCCACTGATCAGTATCCTGCACACGACAATGCCAATCCCGGCCAGGCTCCTTCCCGGATGCTAAGATCAATATCCAGTCTCCAGGTTTGATAAACGGACCGTCGTGCTTATCTGTACAAACGGTCAATTGCATAACGTCAGTATGCAAGTTACCTTTGAAAAGGCTCTCTTTGCGACTAGGAACCATGATGCCAAGCCCCCCAGGGAAATCTTCGAGTGCGTTGGCCGCCGCGCTAGCATAGGTGAAGCTCACGAGTAAATCAACGACATAGGGCTGCTGGAGGATCTCCCACTCTACGCTGTGCCCAATGCCAAGAGCCATGTACTGGTATAGACACAGAGATTTTGTGCAGACATAGGGTTTGAGCGCTTCGAAGCTCATGTCCATTCTGCAGTGACAGACCAGACAAAACTCTGTGCACTTTACAAAATGCCGCAGGAGAAATTGCATTGTGACCAGTGGCAACGACAGCTCATCGAGGCTAGTGACAGCCGTCAACTGATCCGCTTGAACAATCTCCGGCACTGATGGCCCCCAGCCATCTCCTACAGTGTATATGTCGCTCTCCACCGCAGGAGAGCTTTGTGATGTTAGCCTCAATCCCTGGACGTTGTTGAAGAATAGCTCGCCCCAGACCAGGACAAGGCCATATTATGCCTGATTTCGACAATCTTGAAGAAATGTTCATTGAGCAAAGTGTTCAACGGCGTTTGGATAAAAAGCGGGAGTAGCGTCAGGCCCTCGTCGGAAGTACAGAGCGGAGAGGCCAACGGAGAGGAGTCATCGGAAGCCCGGACAAAAGCCTGGACAGCATCTTTCAAGTTTGGTTTGTATGATGCGCTGAGACCGACGTGCATTTGGACCAAGGTCGACCGCTTTGTGGCCGGCAGTCTGTAGCACACGGCTCATGTTGACATAGCCATGGGGAAAGCGCATCAATAAAACCAGGTATTGAGAAGGCTTAACACCCCACGCGTGCATGACTTCGTCCGACAGCCCTAGTCTAGCTATACGACAAGAGACGCATAGAATTAAAGACCCCGTCAAACTTCCTAGGTAGCCTACTTTGAAGCCAGCAGCCTTAGTGGCACGCAGGTCAGGCGTGAGAGTTGTCGACTGCTCGAGTTCCATTTGCACCGAGCCAAAGAACTGTTGGTCCTCGTCAAAGAGATCGTCCTCCCACACGTCTCCATTGTCGGAACCTGGATCCAAGACACTCTGGCCATCCGAGTCTCGATCTTCTCCTTCTCGAAGAGCATTGTGGCCGCTCCATGTCGTAGAGACACTGGGGGTGGTGAGCACACTACTCAGGGCATCGCTCACAATAGTGAAGAGATCATGGACAGGAGCTCCAGCGACGGCGAGACGGACACCATCCAGAACGTCGACCACTACCAGAGGTACGGTTGCTGAAAGGGAGAATATGAGATACTCATGGGATAGCGGATACTCTGACAGGTCTGCGTATATCCGTTAGAGGGCTGGCCGGGCACCACAAAAAGAAAAATAAAACAACAAAATAAAACACGAAGGAGACAGAAATCAGATCAAATTGACAAAAACATTGAAGAATATTAAGAAAGCTCATGAAAACAGACAGTAACTGCTGACCTGAAATGGCCACTTGGAAATCTAGAGACAACCCCTCATCATGCAGGGGACTAGAGTACGAAAAGCAGATAGACTCATCGTCGTCGCCCAGTCTGATGTCTGAGATGCCAAGGAAGAGGCTCTGCGGGGGACTGGCTCTCTCCAGGTCTCTGAGGAAGTCTTTGCGCGGCATACCCTCGAAGGAACAGACTGCAGAGCTTGATAATCGTGGCTCTTGTAGATGAAACTAGGCAGGATGAAACCATAAGATTATGTGCCGGGAACGAGGGTCAGACTAGGCAGGTCAGTGATGATTTGACAATGACAAGCTGACCCAAGTTGGCGGCGTTGACAGCTCGTACATCACGGTGCGAGGCACGCATGCAGCACCACAGGCCATGCACAGCTCAGTCTGGCGGTCGCTGCCAGAAAGTGTCCGAGACATGTCTGCCTAATCTCACGCACTCATGCGGCTGTGGAAGAGTAATTAGCAGCGGTAGTAGCAGTGGTACATGTAGTAGCAATGGTAGCAGCAGTAGTAAAACATGCAGTACTGTTCTCAGATATCTTCACCCCGACTACAACTTAGCTACATGTACTGGGCGGGGAAGCTCCAGGGCGGCTCCACTGCGGCAGGAACGCCTCGCCAGTCCTGGGTCCGCCGTGCTTGCTTCTTCACCACGAACGAAAACCACAACATTACTCACTCTTCGCTCTCTTATTCCATCTGATTACTTCGATTACCTTTGACGCTGCTGGCGTTCCATTGTTCGACTTACTCCTTCAGCTTTCCTGCAACAACTGGCAGCCGATATGTCCCCTGCTGCGACGCCAGCGCAGTCGCAGCTGGACCCGGCCGTGCAGCACTTCACCGACCCTTCGTTCGATCCAGCCGATTTCCTGAACAATTCGCTCCCTCCATTGACCTTGTCGAGCTCCCAGTCCCATGCCACGCGAGCTTCAGCGGCTGTGTCCCTGACCGACCTCTCCTCCCGCATCCAGTCCCTCCTCTCTCAAGTCGGCTCTCAGAGCGTTCGTCTTTCGAATATACTCACCCAAATTACCGATGAGATCCTACGGAGCGGTGGCCGGCTAGCATATGAAGTCGAAGTCCTGCGCGGCGAGTCAGTCGCTCTTTCCGATGCCCTGGCTGAGAGTCTATCGGCCGACATGGCCAAGTTTGCCCCACGGCTAGCAAGCAGCCCAGAGTCCGCACAGGAAGATATTACGACGAAGGCGACGACAAAGGAGACAGCAACAGCCACAGAGGAGGCTCCAGATGAGGACGGGGTAGCTGCGAATGCAGTTGAGCCCGAAGATGAAGACGAGAACACCACTGCTGAAGAGAATGCTACGGAAGAGCCGCTATTCATTACACAATTACGAACATTGAGCAAGGTGCGCGCCCGGCTAGAAGATGTCGTGCAGACCTTTGGCGATGCGATGGAGTGGCCCCTGCCTCCTTCCGAGCTGTCGTTGACCTCATCCTTTATTTCAGTCTCGGCGCCGGAGCCGGGGTCAGAGAGCTACAGTCGCGAGGAGCGCGGGCAAGAAGTCGCCAAAAGATTACGCACCGAGATCGCTGAGCTGCTCGATAGTAGGGGCGGTGGCGAGGACGGGTTGGCCGCCGCCACCGAGCGACTGGACGCCTTACGCACCCTGGGACAGATGTGGAAAGGCACCTCGGAAGAAAAGGCTCGCAATCGGTTCCTTGACAGCCTCGCCAAAACTATCGAGGACCGACGTAGGGCCGTAGATGGACAACGCGACCGCGCCGCCAAGAAGGGCCGAATACCCACGACGCAAACGGCGGATGAGTCGTCGAATAACGACACGGGCGGCCCTGGTGGAGGGCTGTTTCGTAATCTGCAACGTATCCGCGACGAAATCTATCTGGAGTAAAGGGGAAAAAAAAAAAAAAAAAAAAAAAGAGGAAAAAATCAGGGTAGATCTCGGTACAGAAACCTTTACTGAACACGAGAACATGCGTATAACGATTATTTAATGCCACCTACATACATATTTACATACATACACACACATATATATATAATATCCGGTGCATTGTAAATGATCTCTATAGAGATAAGTTACAGTAGTTACAGTGTAAAAGTTATCGGTCTTGCCACATATCGATCCTCTTTAACCACATCATCCGGCTGGACCTGGTCGGAGTTTCTTTTCTGTGTTCTGTTGCTCCACTGCGGCCAGACAGGGCCAGACCCACTGCAGGGCAGAGCCACGCCATTTCTCCGCAAGCAACTCCTGACTGGCATGATCTCCCTCAGGAACACTCTCAGCCTTCACTCACTCATCCTGCCCCTCTCTCTTTTCCTATAGACTTTGTCCTGTGCAAACACTCCCTTACGCGCGCCAGCGTCGTTGGCCTTTCTTTCCTCCGTCATCGCCGCGCAGGAAGATGTTCATTCTTTTCCCCGTCCCGTCTTTACCCTGATAAATCACGTCCCCGTCCACACGGATTCGGCTCAGTCGCTCTCTTCGCTCTCGCAACAGTTCACCATGGTTCAAATCGACTGGGACACCCAGCAAATAGTCGTCGGTCATGCAAGGTCTCTGTGGAAGAAGGGGAAATCCAAAATATCGATCCCTCCGCGTCTACGGCCCTCGAGGATCATTTCGAATGCGATCGGGGTCTCCCTTTTGTTCCTGGGTTTGATTGTTTTTGCCTTCATCAAGGTACGGGTCTACGACACTCCCTTCCTCTGGCGGCCTCGTCATGGCGAGCTAATACGTGAACTTCACAGAGAAGCTCTATTATCACTACCCCAGGTGTCTCTCGAGGTTCGACAGCCACAAGTCCTACTTACCAAGACGGAGGGCTACCCGAGGATTTCAATTTCCACATCCTTGTTGCTGCGCAACCAAAGAATGCCGCTTTGTGCCGGACGATAACCTCCGCCATGATCAATGACTACCCCTCCTTAACCCTTCTGAAACAGCGCCCGGAGATTGCGGCAAAACCGAAGACCAAAACGTCCACCCTGGGCGAGACCCGGATCGAAAAGATCAAATCAATCCTTACCTTTCTTACGACCAATGGGCGCGTCTACGACCACGATCTTGTCCTGATTGTCGACAGTGACGATACGCTATTTCAGTTACCGCCCGACATCCTCATTCAGCGGTACAAGAACTTACACAAACGCAACAACGATCGCTTGAAGAGGAAATACGGAACCAAGTTCATCGGAGAAGGCAACAACCTTCGCGAAGTCCCCAAATATACCCAAAAAGTACTTTTTGCCGCGAGAAAGGACTGCTCGTCCAACGTCACCGATAGTGCTGCCTGCGCCAGCGTGCCCCAGTCACCACTGCCCCCCGACATTTACGGAGCCAAAACGGATAAGAAGCGGGACGGCACCCACAATCGCCCGCGGTGGCTCGACTCGGGCGTCGTCATGGGTAAGGTCTGTGATCTGATACCCCTGTACGAAAAAGTCTTGGAGAGCATGAAGAAGCAACCACTGCATTCCAACGACCAGCTGGTGCTCACTCAGTTGTTCGGCAACCAAGAGTATTCCCGGGAAGTCGAAAGACGAAGATCGAGTAGTCTGTTCAAGGAATGGCTGTGGGATACCGTTGGAATCGCGGACTATTCCAACATCACCAACGTGCGCTCTCGCATACAGCCAGGAGACTGGCATGAGTTCGGCATGGGACTCGACTACGAAGGCCAACTGTTTCTCAACGCGAGAAAGACGGCAGGCGATATCGAATGGCTAAAGTACCGTGACGTCCGAAAGGTGTCCATAGTACAGATCCAGCACGGAGTGCCTCGGGAAGTCCGACTCAACTTGCCTCTCGACATCGAACAAAGCTCGTTGAATCCGTTCAAGCAGATCAAATCCATTGGCACGCAAGCTGTCAAGCCTCCGCTCAACACGAGCATCGATGTCCTTCCTCCGTCGTGGAACTTCACGTGGAACGACATTCCCCTGGCAACGTACATTCAGACCGCAGCGGTCCCAGCAATCGTGCATACGAACGGTGACCAGGCGCTGCGCCAAGAGTACTGGCACACAGCGTGGTTCCATCCCTGGGCACGGGCTTTGCTTCGTAGACATGTCCGGTCTGCCACCAAACCCGAAACTCAAACCATCTCCGCGCTGGGCGCCTCGGACGTGTTGAGAGATCCCGGCAGGAAGGGCGGCATGTGGACCGACAATGACCAGTGGATGAGCTTTGCAGAACTCTGCTCGGGCCATGAAGAGGTCGTATTTGGCGACGGCCTAGGACCCTGGGGCAACGAAAAGCCCAATACTCGTCCGGTCTATAACCTATGGGGCAAGCTAATGGCAGGTAAAGGTCCCAAGTACAGGAAACTAGGCGAAATGAGAACGGAAGCCGAGGATATTGAGAGATTTGAACTTGGAATAGACGATGATGACGATGAATGAGTTGTTTGCACAAAGACCTGGCTTCTTACCTTTTTCCATTTTGGTTCGTTGGCCCGTCTTGCTTTCTTTTGTACACTATACTATACATCGTTACTGTCGTTAGAACAGTTAGAAGCTGTTATCCCATTAGATACCCTTTGAAGAAATTCAAGGTCATTATTGATGCTTGATTGTACATATCCATGGTCCCGTCGCGTATTAAATGCAACCCAGTAATATCGTTTCTTTATGCTTAATCTCCAGAGACACTGCATATAAAAGGAACGCTCACCGCCCATTCTCCCCACATTAACGAATACTGCCGGCAAAAAAAAACCAACACCACCATCCCCGCGACTTCATACTGACAGAACATTAATTGTAAATACTGTTTCTTTCTCGGAGCAACAGAAAACAACAGGAGAGCTCGACACCATGAAGGTGTGTATTTCTCGACATTTGCTAGAGAGAGGGAGTCTCCACCGCTAATCCACAACACCAGATTGTCGATCCTCAAGCCGCAACTCTGAGTAACATCGAAGTCCTGGCCTATCTTACAGCAAATCCACCTCGCAAATCTGCCGAAGCGCCTCCAGGATCCAGGAATTTTATACCAAAACCTGATCTTCGAGATCACTGTACTGTTGTCACTGAGGTATAACTGCTTCTATATCCTCCTTCGCCCCTCCCTTCCCTCGTACGTTCAACTGCCCGAGGCCGGACTAATTAATGAATTGTTGAAACAGATACACAACTACGTCGAACGCGTCTCGCCACATCTACTACACTACCCCCGCTATACCCAGGAAGGACAGCGCCCACTTACCAAAACCTTCCAACAGCCCTCAACAGACCAACAAGAACCATACATCCAATCAAAAGAACCCACACCGCTTGACAATGCCATCCGAACCCTGATCAAAGAACTCGTGCCCTTCCAACTCACAAAGGGCGAGGTCATGATGCTACTCAATCTGGGCATTGGACTGAAAAACAGTGCTCCTGCACGGCTCACTGCAGATGCAATGGAGACAGATCAAGAAGGCGGCGGTGATTCCGCTGGCGGGGAAGGTGGCCAAGGGGAAGAAGATGGCGAGGAGGATGATCCTATGATGCACCAGGCCATCATTGATACTGTGATTGAAGAATTCAGTGAGAGGTTAGCGGAGGATGATATCGTGAAGATTGTGAATATCATGAGGCAAACTCTGAATGGCCAAAACTCCTCTTGATGAAGAGCCCTCCCCGCCTGTTTTTCCCCTTCTCGCTCTTAATATTGCATGGCAATGGCGTTGTATCGTTTGTATACTGTTGATTTACAGATTTAGTCTATATATAGTCAAATACAGAAATAAAACAAATTTCAGGATTTTTTATTCCGGCCAAGTATTTGCTGTACCTATGCCAAAAGAAATAATAGAATAAAAAAAAGGGACAAGTAAAAACCTTTTTACGCCAGATATGAACCTCAGATCTCGCCGCAAATGCCACCCAAACATAGCAAAAAGAATATCACGAGAAAGAATTGAAACAAAAAGTTAAAGGGACAACAAAAGCGAGGTGCAGATATCATACAACCAGTTTGAAAATCACACATCGATCTTTTTTACTCCTTGCTCTTCTTCTTTTTCTTCTTCTCGGCCTTGTCGTCCCCTTCCTCTCGGTCTCGCTTCCGCTTCTTGTTCTCGTCCTTGGACGCCTTCTTGGCTTCCTTTTTGGCCTTTTTCAATTCCTTCTTGCTGATAGCTGTTGGCTTGCCGTCGGCGTCGAACGAGATCTCGCCCCGTTCGAGTTTGCGTCGGTACCTCTTGACGCTGAGGCCTGCCTGCTCGGCAAGCTTCTCCAGATCGGTCTTCTTGTCTTTCTTGGATGATTTCTTCGTCTCTTCCTCGCTGGATTCTCCGGCGTCTTCCATTTCCTCGTCAGACTCCCCCTCAGACTCGGCTTCTTGGATCAATTTCTTGTCCTTCTTTGACTTCTTTTGCGCAGCTGGCTCTTCGTTGCCCGTGAGACCGTCGGCGTCGGCATTGTACTTCCGAGCCTCCTTGATCTCAAACTTCTGTGGTTGCGCGGCCGCGCCATTGGGGGCAATGTTCACACCGCGGGGCTTTAATGGCTTTCCTTCCATCGCAGCCAACTTGCGCTCGAGATTGAACCTGGCCTCGGTTCCCAGAGCTGCCTTGTCTTCCTCAGTGACATCCTCATCCCACTCGGCGAGCGCATCCACGCGCAGACCAAGAGATGCTTTGGCGGCCAGAATTCGAGCCATTTTACCCTTGTTTTTACCGGTTGCCTGTCCAATCAGGGAGGCGTGGTAAATCAAGCCGTATTTAGGGGTATCATGCTTCGTCTTCAGGGCTCGGAAAAGAGCCTTCTCGGCACCCAAGATCTGGAGGGTCGAAGCCGGGCTTTTGGAAAGGTTCATCAAGCTTCCAGCATGAGCAATCAGTCTAGCACCAACCAATTCACCAACAAGTGCTGTCAGATTAGGCGCAATGGCATTCATACGAGCCGTCAAGTAGCTTGAGAGCTGCTGGCGGTATTCGGCAAAGCCGACAACCTGCTCAGCCAAAGCCTGAATGTTTTCCAGATCCTCGGAACTGATCTCGGTACCCATAGACCGATCAGCAGCATTTTTCACAGCTCCCTCAATTTCCTCAGGTAGGATCTCGCTGAGATCGGTAGTCTCAGATTCCGTCCGCATTCCCATCTTCAGAACCACTCGGGCGTAGGCAATGTTGTCGTTGATAATCTTGGCCATTTCGGGGAAGTGCCAGCCATACCACTCCTTGACACGCATAGCGTATGTGTTAAGCTCTTTATCCAGGTCATCCAGAAGAGCAATTGCCTGAACGATCATGGTGTCGATCTTGTCAGGTGAAAACTTCAGCTTGTGGCGGGCCAAAGAGTGCGAGAGACCAAGAGCCATGGCCGACAAATCTTCAGGAACCAGGCCAGGGATAAGAGTGGGAATGTGTTCACGAATGGCACGGTAGATGTCCGAAGTAGAAGAATCCGCAATCGGCTGAATGTCAAGGCCGGGGAGCTTTCCGATGGCATTGCCTGGTAGTTGTCAATAACATGGTCGTATGACCGCGGCTGCTGAACGACTCACCAAGCTTTGGGTCGGCAACTGCAAGAGACACCTTCTTCTCATCTTTAATCTCGTTTAGAAGGTTGGCAAGACGAGGTGTGACTTTTCCTTCAATAAGAGCCGTGACTTCTTCCAGGGCAGTTGTGGCACTGTCGAACTTCTGGAAGTTTTTCAACTTCAATCTACGAGACCATTAAAATCCTGCAAACCCAAGAACAGCAACGCAGTGCCAGAAACTCACAGGTTCGAGATCCCCTCGGGAGTAGCAGCCTCGGTAGCGATATCATCACGCTTCAGGAGTTTCTTGTCCTTGGCCTTCAACAGGGCGTAGCCTGCGCTGGTTTCGGTAAGAATAAAGAGCGTCATTTCTGTACAATTGCGAACCCCCTAATATAAACCAATAGTCGGCTGCAAAAACATAAATAACGCCACAGCCAAAAACCGAGTTGTCGGAGTGGGAGCGCAACAACGGGGTGGGTTGGAAAAGAAAGAGAGCTTGACTTCGTTTTTTTTTTTTTATTTTTGGCGCTCAAAAATTTCAAGTCGAGGCGGTAAAAAGCAGCGCGGCGTGTGAGTGGCTGGCGCTCGGCAGTTAGTGTGCGGCTTATGTAACCCTCCTCGGAGCTCCACGTTTGGACATGGTTGCTCGAGGCACCCCCGGGGGAGCTTAAGACTACGCAGCACAACCAATAAAGCAGAGAGATAAATCGGCCTGCCGCGATGGAGGGCCTGTTCTTTAACGTTAATGGCGGGTAAGCAAGACTTCCTTCGGCTGGGAGCGCAGTCTTGTGTGTTCTGACTTTGTTAGGTACCTCGAGGGGATCGTTCGCGGATACCGCAACAGTCTACTAACTAGCCAGCATTACGCGAACTTGACCCAGTGTGAGACGGTGGACGGTGGGTTTGCTCACTAACTTCAGTGTTATCATGTGTGTGGAATCTGACTGTGTACTGTGCAGATGTAAAGCTCCAACTTGGCCCTGCATACGGAGACTTCTTGGCCTCGCTGCCTCCGAACCCTTCAACCTCCGCTCTTGCGGGCAAAATGACTGAGAAGCTAGTCGCCGAGTTTCGCTATCTGCAGGGGCAAGCAACCGGCTCGTTTGCCAAGTTCATGGAATATCTGACCTATGGATACATGATCGACAACGTCGCATTGTTGATCACCGGCACACTACACGAAAGAGACACTCGTGAGCTGCTCGAGCGTTGCCATCCTTTGGGTTGGTTCGAGACCATGCCTGTCCTATGTGTTGCGACAAATATTGAAGAACTATACAATTCAGTGCTCGTGGAAACACCACTCGCACCATATTTCAAGGGCAGTCTGAGTCACCAGGATCTCGACGAACTGAACATCGAGATTGTCCGAAACACATTATACAAGAACTACTTGGAAGATTTCTACAACTTTGTCAACACACACCCTGATTTCAAGGGGTCCCCTACGCAAGAAGCCATGTCGGAGATTCTGGAATTCGAAGCCGATCGCCGAGCAATCAACATCACTCTAAACTCATTTGGAACCGAACTCTCCAAGCAGGAGCGAAAGAAACTTTATCCAGAGTTCGGCAAGCTGTACCCAGAAGGCTCACTGATGCTTTCAAGGGCGGACGATGTTGAAAGCGTCGCTCTCGCTGTCAGCGGGGTAGGAGACTACAAGACATTCTTTGATGCCGTTGGGCTTGCCCAAGGCGGTTCTGGCATGTCTGGTGGAGCAAGCTCTGATGGCAAGAGTCTTGAAGATTTGTTCTATCAAAAGGAGATGGAACTGTGCAAGGTTGTCTTCACCCGGCAGTTTACGGTGTCAATTGTATACTGCTGGGTAAAGCTACGAGAACAGGTACGACACCCTTTCCGAACCATATTCGAATTCCAATACTAACGTGTTTTTAGGAAATTCGTAACATTACCTGGATTGCCGAATGCATTGCTCAACACCAAAAGGAAAGAATAGGAAATTATATCTCCGTTTTCTAGTGTCAAGAGGCACATTACCTTCTTTTTTGACTTTTCACTTTGCTCATATTCTTTTTTTTTTTTTTTTTTCGTTCCTTTTGGCAGCACAGTGATTCCTTGATAGTCCTGGGAGTCGACATGAGTCATCTTATGTATCTCGGCGTTAGAATTGAGGCTTTTTCTTTTCAAATGTATCTACAATTATTATCATCACAACGATTCTCTCAGGAAACATAACATATGTGTCATTACCAAAGACAATGCTTGGATGTCAGTACTATATGTTCTTTGTCAGCTCTACAGATACAAAGTCGTATTCGTGGTATTTTTGTACTCACTTAACTACCTTTTGTATATTACAAGACAGAAAACATTCGAATCAATCTTTTCTTTTTTTCAGTTTCGCTATTCTACAGAAGACAATACTCATCAGACAGGTCTCTCCACGAATGCAGGAAAAAAGGATTACAAAAAAAATAAGATGCAATGTTCCAGCAGATATCATAACCGGAACTCTAATAAAACGAGTACCACTCCATGTTCATGACACATCCTCTCAGAAAAGACAACGGCATTGTTTTTTGAAAACATTCAAATACTTGTACATGAACTGCAAGCTGCCGTTCTCGAATATTTTTGTTATAGATTAGGCATCCAAAACCAAATGAAAACGCAACAGGATATAACGTTGACCTGTAGACGCAAAATCCAAACCTCACATTGCAAAAGGATAGCAATAAGAGAGAGAGAAACCTCTCCCGCATTCTGCCATATCATATCACTAGTCAAAAAATCTTATCAGGAACAGAAACAATACAAGTCTCGTATCCGTGATAATTAATCCAGATATGACACTGTCAAGAGGTTGAAAGCGGGTTTAGTCGTATTGAAACAACACGCTAATACTCTCCCCATGGTGGACACGTCGGATAGCCTGTACTCGTTAGGTTTGTGTCGTGAATGTTATAGTGATGGACATACCTCTGCAAATACATTGCCGACTTCAAGGACTTCAAGCTTAGGGCAGCGTCGGCAGTGATCTTCCTGATCCACAGTATTGGTGACGACAACCTTGTCCAGAGCACTTGCGTTGATACGGTCAATAGCATCACCGCTCAAAATGCCGTGCGTGACCAATGCATATACTTTGGCGGCGCCTTCCTTCTTAAGGAGTTTTGCAGCACGAGTGATGGTGTTCGAAGTGTCTGCCAAATCGTCGATAAGAATGGCGGTGCGGTTGCGCACATCTCCAACAAGCATCATAGTGGCATTTTGTCTATCCGCAATCTTCGTGGGGCGTCGTTCCTTTGGGCAATCAACATCTCAAGATCAAGTGCTTGCTGAATAGTTATACACTAACCTTATGGATCAATGCGAATTCAACCCCCATTGAATCTGCAATAGCCGTGGCTCTCTTAGCGCCACCAGCGTCTGGGCTAACAATAATTGCATTCTTGAAATCGGGAATGTGACGTTGGATATATCTCTTGAGCAATGGTCGTCCGTAGAGATTGTCCACCGGAATATCAAAAAATCCCTGGTACTGAGGATCGTGCAAATCCATAGTGATAATGTGATCAGCCCCAGCACTGGTGAGCAGATCCGCAACAAGTGTTCCTGCTTGGGCAACCCATTGTCGGTACCCTGGACGCGGTTCAAAAGTCAGTCCCTTGGCTGATCCGCCAAAGTTACTTGTGTTGTCCTCGTTGGAGACACCATTCTGTAGGCTAACTTCCGACCGAACCGAATCGAGGGTATCGCTCCGCTTTCCGTTGGTAGCGGGACGGCGCTTGACTGGCGACCCATTGACATCTGATTCAATCTGAGCCTTTGCGAGACTTTTTTGTAAGTTGTCCACACCGCTGAAAACGTCTGGACTCTCCGGTTTGTTCGGGTGCGGTGTCGGAGGTGTACTTTCAAAGGTAAAGTTATTGTGAGTAGATGACTTGACCAGGGGTGCTCCGGTTTTGTTGTAGGGTATATCGCTCTGGCGGGAGTACGGGAACAGCGGAAGTACGGCCGTGACCCTTTTGGCGGACGCAGTTTTGCAGGCGGAAATAGTAATTAGAAGCTCAATGAGATGGTCATTAACTTTTCCTCCGCCAGACTGGATGATATAGACGTCTTTTTCTCGAACTGACTCTTGAATCTCGACTCGAGTTTCCCCGACGGCAAATTTGGAGAGAAGGACATTGGCTTGAGGAATACCCAAGTGGTTACAGATGGTGCTAGTCAGCTGTGGGTGAGAGGTTCCCCCGATGACGACAATGTTTCTGACCATTTTGCTTTCCTTTCTAGCTCACTGGATGTCGTTGATGCACGCGAAGAGGAGAAGAAAAAAAAGTTCGATGGTCGGTGACGGAAGAGTTTCGACGGAACTGGATACGACCAAGCGACCAGAGACAAGTCCGAAGCACGTCAGATCAATAGATCCTCATGGCTGAGTATTGCGAGACACGGCAGACAGGAAAAGAGAGAGCGTTGAGGTGATCATGTAGCAACATTGAACCGACGAAGATTGCGACTTCGGTCTAGAGTGGAACAGTCGGTCAGTCTTGGCTCATGAAGAGACAGCCCGATCGGGTAAGGCGCGGCGAAGAACCGGAAGTACCCCGCGTTTCTTGCTTCTGACATGACGAAAGAACGAAGATAGAGAACAGTTGACTGACAGAAAGTAACAAAAGAAGGAAAAAATCTCTGCCAAATGCTCCGGCTGAAGGAACACAGGGCAGTATGGTGCCACCGACCGAGCTGGAACACCTGGAAAACACAAGGGACGGAGTAGGACAGCATCCCGACTACGACACTTTGCGCTGTAATATACAAACAGTAAGAGAAGAAAATGGATTGCAAAAGGCCGGCTCGCGACCGGCGATGTCATAGCAGATAGTCGTACATGAAATAATGCACAATTTGCGAAGTCCTAATACAGAATGGGGATAGGGGGCTGGCTGTGTGGTGCGGAGATTTTGATTGCCATTCAATCGCGATGCAGCTGTCATTGACCATTTCTCAGCCAAGTGCATCAGCGTTGGGCCAACGATAGTCCGGCTGTATGTGTGTGGGTGAGGGAAAAGAAACAACAAATGCCTGCATGTAATGGAAATCGAATCAGTCTCCCGTGTCGACCTCCCTGTATGTATAGAATAAGATATTAGTCCCCGTCCGATGTGCTTCGATAAAAAGAAAAGATAGGAAGGAAGAGCAGGGTAAAGTGTGCTTACAAGTCGAGTTGTACGCCATTAGAGACACCGTAATCCTGTTAAGTGTCAAAGAGGCAAATCTTTCAACTCCCCGGCTTCCAAGGGGTTTCTCCTTACCAGAAGCGTTAACTGGTCTTTGAATGGCCGTTCGCCCTGACGTTTGAGTAGAATCTCATGTGGTTCGCGACCAATCCTAGCAGCAACTTGGGCCTTGAAAAGCTCTGTTATAGAAAGTTAGACTGAGATATATCATCGAGATAAGAAGGTTTCGCGGGGTACTGACTTATGGGGTCAGAGGCGAGGCACGGAATGGCGGCTTTGGTGCCCAAACGATCGTTGACATGCACAATAATCATTTCTTCATTCGATTGCGGTACCGGAGGCTTCTTTTCTTTCTTTTTTGACTTCCGATCTTCTCTATTTTCGCTTTTCGCAATGGCCTCGCTCGGGACATCACGCATACGCCTTCTATCCTGATCTCGGTCATCTTCTTTGTTGCGATCGTCGCCTCTACCCCGAAGCCGATCTCGGGACCGCGGGCGACCCTGGTCTCGGTATCCTCTTTCTAAGCCGCGCTCGCCAACTCTGGACCTGTCTTCACGGTAGCTGTCGTCTCGTGGTTTCTTATCTTTCCAGCGAAACCCGCCTGAATTCTTTGGGCGCGAATCTCGATAGCGAGGAGGTGACCGACTTCTGCTTCGCCTCCGAGGAGAGCGCGAACGGGGTCGAGTGGAAGGTGGGAGTCGTGGAGATCGTGAACGCCGAGGAGGAGAGCGCGAACGCGAAGGCGATCGCGAGCTTGCCATGACGAGTTGAGTAGCAGGAGCAAGAAGCTATGGTCAAGCTTGGGCATAAATATAATGGGAGTAGGACACGCCCAGATTTAGAAGCAGAGCTCCGCAAATCACACGTGACACGCGCGGCTTCCCCCAGCGGCTCCCGGTCTAGTGCGACTCGTGATTCTAGGCTCGGCCAGGCTAGAGGTCAACACAAGCCACCCAATGCAGGGTAACGAAGGAGTGGTCGATTGTTTGATTGCGTTCTGCTCTTTAAATTCTGGATGCTTCGCCAGAACCCGCGCAAACCACCAGCCACTTGAGAACCTTCGTCCGTGCCAATGCCGACTCGACTCACAGTGCGGCGCCCGTCCCCTACTACGGCCGCCTTCACTGTTTCGAATGCGACGTTACGTCGGACATGGCCAGCGAAGCTCGCGTTCGGTGTCGAGATCATCGTACGCATTGTGGGATGCATATCAATTCTTCTGGTCAAAGCCGCCAAGCTTCGTCAATCTGTGGTCTTTGGCTACCACGGTCTAGGCATCCCATCTGAAGTGTGGTCAACCAAAGTCGGCTCCGTGGCTTGTCAGATCGCCGACCACTACTCTTATCCTATTGTGGCTCTTGTCAGCATTATTTTGGCGCACTTGTTTTGGAGACGTGGGTATACTGGTATGCATATATGTTTCACATTTTAATAATTCGTTTAATGTCTAATCACTTGCACAGAGGAGTCCCTTCTTGTGATTCGGGGCTTAGGCGTTCAAACGTCAACATCTTCGTCAATGTACTGGTCCAGTGCTACAACCAGGTTTATTCCGACTACACAGATACAAGACATCGTTATTCATGAAGCTTTCAAAGGTTTCGAGGTCCGTTTTTACTTAGCTATCATCGTCGAAGGCCAAAGCGAAGTAGTCGTTGTTTTCCCAGTAAGCTCTAGCCGCGTCGTGGTTTAGGCTGTGTTAACAGACATACTGATACAACATCGTCAGAAAATGTTACCGAAGCGTGCTATTCTCGAGGAAGTCTGGCGCGGTGCCCGCCATTGTCTTTATGAATCTAAATCAGGATCGTCTCCATGATAATTTACCTCGACGTCGAGAGATTAGGTAAATCGGCGGAAGATGAGCAGCGAACTTGTTCTATGCTGTATGATCCAATGATATCAGCAGGGATCGGTGCGGCCATTCTCTTGTAACCTCAGTGTCCTGCGCTCTCGCATTGCAAGATACCTCGCGTTTTGCACCTCCACTGTAGCCGACCTTGGCTTCTGCATGACAGGAAGGTAGAAACCACCAAGTTTCCCTTCGTTGCCTCCGTTAAAGATCTTCTGGCTCTTTAAGGCCTTCTTTGGGAGCTCATTTTGAATGAAATTGGGGTCACCCTGGCTCACAGCCAAGTCAAGCAACTGTCCCGCCAGAATTTCGTCCATCTTGCGCTGACTCCATGTTGTCCACAAGCTATCAATCAACCCGAGTGGACCAAATTTGCCGTCCCCCTTGCCAGCCGACGGATTCGTCTGCCTAGGATCGCCACAATAGACCCAATCCACTGCATCAGCCCTACTACCGCTTTCTGCATCTGGAAATGAGCAGTCCCATAAAACGAGTGGTGCGTCTGATGCCATCTCGTATGCTGGTTTACACGGGTTTTTGGACACATCAAGCAATTCCGGGATAATCGACGGAGACTCGACACCTTGGCCGATCAGAAACAATATAGCGACCATGTGCCGAACCTGATGCCACAGAAATGCCGATCCACGAAGCGTGAAAGCGTACACCAACGGCTTTGACGGCCAGTCTTCGTTCACGGTTCTTTGGCGCTCGACATCAGGAGTATCGTCTGAGGGTCGAAATTCAGGTGTGCCGAGGTAGCCTACAGAGTCGGTCTTTGGATCTACCAGATCGATCCTTGCATCGTATATGATACGCTCGAAATTAGTGATCTGTTTGCTTGTGTCCACTTTGCAAAAATTCCTAAAATCGTGCGTTCCGACAAAGTGCTTGCACCCTTCACGCATTGCGTCAATATCCAGCCATCCTTCTCTAATATTCTTCTTGGAGATCCCCCGATGATGGGCGGCACTACGCAGAAATCCAAGTTTTCCCGGTGTGGGGGAGAAAGCAGGCTGTGTGAAAAAGTATTTGTACTGTCGCTCGCGACAAGAAAACCGAGCGTCGAAATCTGGAGGCGGATGAGGGCACCACGCTAGTACACGAATATCGCTCGGGAGGATATTATTTAGAATTTGAACATAAGGCAGTTCATCGCGAATATCATCCCAGTTGTCCTCCACGTCTTCGCTCCCGTGCGTCTCTTTGTCGGTGGTACCCAAGGATGGTGCAACTTTCTCGTCATTGACCGTCAGTCTCTCGGTATCAGTAGCAATATTTTCCACGTCCTCCGTAGTTTTTGGTTGTTTCTTCGGCCGAGCGCTTCGAACTCGGATACCAATAACCTGGCCAAAAGCACTGACACCTCTATCTGTTCGTCCACACTTCGAGTACTGGCATCCTTCCCAGTCAAGCGTAAATGCCCGAGAAGCTTTATCGACAGGAAATTTCTCTGGAGACTCGGTCACAGACTTGGGGAAAATCAGCCGTCCTAGTCGAAGCGCTTTCCATAGCTCTTCCTCGATCGTAGGCAGAGGGGTCACGTTATTATTTGTATGCTCGTAACCGTTGTACCGTTGGCCAAGATAAGCAAATTTGAGCGCTATATGGCGAGTATGGTATTTTGATGGGTCGATATCTCTCGGTTGCTTCGCCGGTCGACTTGGTGAATCCGACGGTGCCCGGTTCAGCGTCTCTTGAGAAAGTTGTGGCGAATCAGTCGTCTCGTCGCGTGTTGATGGTGCTGGTGCTGGTGACGGTAGATCGGAAACAGAACTGGAGGTTGTAGGCAGTTGATTATTATGGGGTTTTAGCTGACGTTCGAGTTCTACGATGCGCTCGATGAGTTGCGAGTTGCTCCATCTCGTGTAATCAGGACAGGCCTCGGACATGGTTTTTCGTCGTCGTTTATGGTACGATGGTGACGAGTTGAAGCTGCGCTTTATGCAATAAAAAAGTGCGGTGTTTGGGCTGTGATTCTTGCTGAAAATGCCCCAGCAGGGTCGCAACATCCCCCAGTGCTCAAAGGAACTCCGAGCCTGACAGCAAGGCAAGAGAGAAGACAAGTAAAGAAAAGGGGAGAAACAAGCTCTACATTATTTGGGTCTGAGTGAGGCGAGAGTCCTGAGTCTCGATAATTTTTGGTAGCGGCGGGGACTGTAATTTACCCGTATTGCGCGTATCAGATCTTACATAAATCGGTATTATCCGGTAACGACTTTCAGAAGCGGACTTCGCTCGCTCAACCTCTTGTAAGGCGCTTCTCCTCATAGCACAGCGTCTGGATATGGCGGATGATGCAACTGTTCAGATCCTGCTTCTTGGAGATCAGGGATGTGGAAAGACTACCTTTTTGTCGTCAGTACATCTGTTAAGACATTTTGTTCATCTCATAGCAAGGACGCCAAACTGAATCTATATATATATTCTCATACAGACGGCTCAAAACGCCAAAGCCCCTCTCAGAGGAACTACAGCATATAGAGATTTCTTTGCTCAGAGATCATGACCAACCATTCATCTACGATATACGATTCGCCAAAAAGTCATTTAGAGTCGAAGTGTACGACACTGCTTCTCCGAACCAGCACTGGTCATCGCTCCGGCCGGATCTTGTCATACTCGCGTATGATATATCCAACAGGGCCACCCTCGATAGTCTGCAAGCGGTACCTTTCCCCTCCTGCTTACAATTTGGAATGAAAAGGCACACTAACAAGGTATCAGTGGCGGAGTGACATTACCAGATATTTTCAGAGAGGCTCAGGCGAGCGCATTCCCGTCATGATGCTTGGCCTGAAGCGAGATCTCAGGGTAGAGAATGATCAGATTATATATCCCCAAGAGGTAAGTTTTGAGGCCATTACTTGCGTAAATCTAAACTTTGTCTAAATCTGCATACAGGCTTATCGTATAGCCCAAGAACTGCATTGTGACCGCTATGCAGAATGCTCCGCCATTTCTGGAGAACTCATTGCAGAAACCTTTGAGGATATCGCCAAAATGGCAGCGATGACGACAACTGAAAAAGGAGCACAAGGAGAAGGTGGCTGCATTATACTGTGATGATACAGACTTAAAGTTTTGGAAGCTTTGATGCGGCACCTTAACAAGGATAACGATGCGGCGAGTTGTGCCATGTCTACTGTCCTACATGTCCCAAGGACTGATAATGGGATTAATGGTCTAGAAACTTGGTCGTGATTTGGAAGATTTTTTCTTTCAATTTAACCTTGAAAACAATTACATGAGAGATTTCCCGAGACAACGGTTAAGTCCGCCTCGTTGAAGCTGACAGTACAGGGCTTTCCCCCAAATTCCATGCGTATGCAAAGTAACCTGGATATCTTTCCCTCGTAAGTACCAGTCAGATAAAGAAAAAAATCCGTAACAGATAAGAAACCTCCATTATCGTAGGACTGTTTGCTTCATATCATCGTTGGCCAAATCACTTTTTTGCAGTTTTTATATCAAAAAGTTTCTTTTTGTTTTTGAACACATGCGATCAACCAGGCAATGCAATGGACAAGTTTTTGGTGGCTGTTGAACCTATAGTGGTTTCGCTCCACGTACTAATATCACAGCTCACATAGTTTTCCTTAGACTTCCATTGACGATGGTTTACCACTTAGTCTCGACGTTGGTAGCCTGGGTCTCAGCGGCCCAGTCGCCACCCTCAGCTTCCCAGCTGGCGCCAGCAGCGCCAGAGGCAGCAGCGAAGGCCGGAGGGGGAATAGCACCAGGGCCAGCAGCACCAGCGGCATCCCAGCTGTCACCAGCAAAGCCAGTTTCGATAGCAGCAGGGCCAACCTCGTCAGCAGTGGCAACCTTGGACTCGTCGGCGATCTCCTTGGTCTCTTCGGCCTCAGGGTCGCGGTAGAAGTACAGATCAACGACAACGTCCCACTCGGTCTCGCGAGTGGCAAGAGTGCCACGGAGACGGAGAACCTCACGGGCAAGCAACCACCAGACGAGACCGATGGCGTGACGACCCTTGTTGTTGGTAGGGATGGCAACGTCAATGTAGTCGGTTGGGGAGTCGGTGTCACAGAGGGCAATGACAGGAATGTTGACGTAGCTAGCCTCCTTGATGGCCTGGGCATCGGTGCGGGGGTCGGTGACAACGATCAAACGAGGCTCCTTGAAGGAGCGGGTGATGTAGTTGGTGAAGTTACCGGGAGTGAAGCGACCGGCAATAGCAGTGGCGCCGGTGTGGGCAGCAAACTTCAGGACAGCACGCTGGCCGTAGGGACGAGCAGAGATAACGGCAACATCAGCGGGGTTGTCGATGGCCGCGATGATACGAGCAGCCAGGACGATCTTCTCCCTGTATGGAGTCAGTGAGGTTCTCAATGGTTTCAAAATTTATTGTAGGAATGAAAAGAAAAGAGTCGCACCAGGTCTTGCCAATGTTGATCACGTTGATACCATCGGGGCGAGTTTTCCAGAGGTAAGGCTCCATGTGCACTTGCAGGTTCTTGGATCCCAAGTGGCATTGAGCTGCAAGCAGCATCTCAATGTCCTGCGAAGTAGCATTGAAGAGGGGAGGAAGGTTGGAGGGAGCCATGTTGGACGACTGGAGGGTATGGAAAAACTCGAGGATAGAGAATCTCAATCGCCTGGCGCTTGTCGAGGAAGTTGTAAAGGAGATTGCCTCTTAAAGATCGAAGAGTATAGAGAAATTTCGCTTGCATTGTGGGTTAGGGCAGTAGCGCGCCAAGATTCCAAAGGTCACGTTCTGCGCTAGCTCCATAAAAGGGTTAGCGGATAATGCCTCGGCGCGCGCCTTGTTGAGATTTCCGCCGGCGGAGCTGGATAGGCAAGCAGATCAAAAAGAGACTGCATCATCACGTTCCATATCCCCCCAAGACGCAATCGGCAGGGTTTGATCATGCCACCGCGACCATCGGGATTTCCTTTGCTTAGATGCCTTCCGGGTACGTTATCTTTGTATACAGACGGTAGTTTTCGCCTGCTAACCGTCAAATTCAGGGTCATTGCAAAACCCCTTCACGGTGGTATCGCGGCAACCATGCAAGACGACCATCCGAGCAGGTTCAATTGAAGCCAGAGAACGACGGAAACACGATCCATTTTTGATGGCACAGTCACGCCAACGCAAAGCAGCCAACAAATCACGGCAGCAAAGACTCGCTGAAGAAAGACAGGCTGCTCTCGGCGACCCTGTAAAAAGTGAGCCAACGCCGTTCATTCAGCAGCTGGAGAGCCTGCATTCGGACAGCAAGCAGGCCCAGACTGGAGATAGCTCGGGATCGGCTGCGGCCTTGAACTACTATGTCCAACCGGCGGAGCTCGAGAGCGCCTTCGAATACTCCAAGGTCATAACCGAGCCTCTCCCAGTTACAAATGAGAACCTGGCGGACCCGCTTAGGGTCGAGAAGGGAATCAAAGCACATGAAGACTATCATCAGAATGCACAGGAGGCAATTCGACGTATCGTGAATTTGGGGAATGGGAATACCAAAGATCGTACTCGAGTCAATATCCAGAAATGCATCGAGACCTTCGGTCGTCATAATACGGACAGGTCCCTACCACCCAAACCAGCTACTGGTGTCCAAGCGAACCATCCAGAAAAAACGCCGCGTGCTGGGCCTGATACCGGATCCGCCGAGGTTCAAGCTGCGATCCTAACCACCAAGATACTAAATCTGTCTCGCCATCTGGAAGGCACCACCAAAGACCGACACAACAAGAGAAACCTGCGAATTCTTGTTCACAAGCGACAAAAACTTCTTCGCTACCTGCGACGGAAGGAGCGCGGAGGACCGCGCTGGCAGAACTTAATGCAGTCGCTCGGCCTGTCCGACGCGGCTTGGAAGGGCGAAATCAGCATGTAATAGTAATATGGTACGAAATGGGGCATACGGAGCTTGATCTGCATTGCCGCCAGCCGTGTATACTTGATTTTAGCTACCTTTCCTTAGCTTCCTTTTGTTCACCTCTTAATAACAATGTACAAATAGTCAATATATTAACGATCTCTCCATCATCTAACTTGCTTTGTGCTTTATTGAGGTGTACTCTGAAAGTTAGTCACGTCTGCGCAGAAACGTCAAAATTCGACATTAAATTGAATTCCCAAAACGCACAGGTTGATGCTCAATACACGTGAACAGTCGAAGATCATCGCAGTCGGAATACATAAAACAAAACAGAATGGGAGAGCAAGGACTAGAGGTGACTGCCACAAATATGGAGTATCGACACGAACCGAACGCTCTAAACAATGTTGACGAGACAAAAAGAAAGGGTGAGAAATTTAGAACTCGGGGTCTCGAAGATATATGAGACTCCGACAGTGAGGAAAATGACCACAAGAAACGCCTTTAAATAATCCCCAAAAAATTGAAATCTCCAAAAAAGACGACAAAACGCCGCATGAAGGTACCCACATATGCAACCTCGTTGAACGTCAAATAAAAACCCTACAAAAGCAATGCCGTCGTAGACAGGCAAGATCGCAACGTGCTCTCAGAAGGTTAGATGGGCAGGCCCTCCAGAAGCTCATTGGTATCTACCAAGCCCTCGCTAAGATCTTTCTGAAAGCTATGGAAAGATTGCTGGAAGGCGTCGCGTATTTCATCTTCATGGCCAACGGTGTAATTGGTGGTATTGACCATGCGCTGAATGTCATCGTCCGGTATCGAGGCGAGCTTGGGCCAGCTCAGCTTGGTCAGGTCACCGCTTGGGCAGCTCTGGAACAACTCATAGGCCTGCTGACCAGCCTCGTCGTAACCAAAAACTCGTCGCAAATCATCGTCATCTTCGGTTTCAACCTCAGTCTCTTTCTCGGTCTCTTTCTCGGCGTCTCTGTCTGGGCTCGATGCCACAGGACTCGAAAACATAATAGGCTCGCGCAATTTGCTGGGCGATTTTGGCTTGTGCTTCTCAGTTGCATCACGGGTGGTAGGTAGTAGGGGTTCTGCTTTATGGAAGGGTGAAGCGCCATTAGTGGTGGATGCGCGCCCATCTTGTCGGGATGGGGATTGAGCCTCTGCAGTAGTGGCTGGTGGTCGGAATGGCGACGGTGTAGTGGCGGGCTGCACTGTAGTAGGCGCAGATGCTTCAGAAGCTGTCCTAGCAGGCGACTGAGTAGTGGCACTCGACTGCTGCATCTCATCGCGACTTGTTTTGTTAAAACCTGCATTGGAAAAGGGGCCCCCCTTCGCAGAAGGAGTAGCACCATTACCGACAGCTGGTTGTTGCTGAGAGGACCGCAAGAATGAACCTTGCGAAGCACTCGTTGGCGTGGGTGCGTGCCGAGGCCTTTGATTTTTGTCTATAGAGCTGTTAACGTCTTGATCCTGCAAGCGATGCATGTGTTTCATTCGATGATCCTCGCGAATGTCCAACAGTGAACCAGAGTGTGATTGCGCTTGTGATGTCCGCGTAGGATCCATGAATTGGGGCCAACCTCGGGTGTGAGGCTCTTCCTGGGTATGCGGAATGGTTGGGGTCCTACCCTGAAAAAGAGTTCCATTGTACACTGTTGTCGTCGGACGATTCCAGCCGGGTGGAATGTACGGGGCAGGTGATTGGGCTTCAGTGCGAGCTGTAGTGTCTTGCGTTCTCTGTGTAATGCGAGGAGGTGATTCTATACGGACGCGTTTTTCTGTCGGCTTGCTCGCTGGCAGAATTGGCTCGTCTTCTTCGGTCGTATCCCCGCCGCTGCCCTCTTCGTCGGAGGAATAGAACGTGAAATAATTCAAGTCCAAACCATAGCTTGTACCAGGCGGGTTGGGAATCACATCCGGAGAAGGGGAGCGCTGACGTTTTCTCTTCTTGATTTTCTTGCCTGTTTCCATGTGAGCTTCCTCTGACTGTCCCGTTGCAAGCGTTTCAGCACGATGGTTAGGGTCATTGGTTCTGGAGATAGTATGGGAAGCACTGGAAGTAGCGGCAGCAGCAGCAGCAGCACCACTGTCGGTGGCTGTAGTGACACGTTTTTCTGACGAGTGTGCAGGGGCTTCTGATCCAGCAGCTTGAATTGTGGTTGCATTGGCCGCAGGCTGCGCCGGAGAAGGGTGTGAAGGGATCTTGATAGCGGGTGGGTACAGACTATAAGTCAAATCCATTGCATTTTGACCCTTTTCAGCAGGTTCGGCGTGGTCAGCCTCACGCATACCGGCGTTTGCGGGTGCTGGGTTGGCACGTGCTGCTGCATGGTTGTTTACAACTGGAGTTTCACCTCCACCAGCAACTTAAACAATTGTCTTATATTAGCAACGTGTGTCGAGAACTGGAGAAGCTCCTCATCATCAACTTACCAAAAGGGACTGCCTGATCCGCCACCGTTCTAAAACGGGGGACAAACCGGCTCATGGAATTGCCAACAGAACTGAACAGATTGCGGACTTGGAATCCCCAGGTGCTGGAACCAGGTGTTTCTGGCGCTTCGGCGGCTTGAGCCCGGGGCGGTGTTACCGGCTCCTCAACTGGGTCATTGTAGATCGGGACCTGTAAGGAGTTATCTAGGTTTTGACGCACTTGCCCAATGACCGTATGTCGCTCCATGGCAGCACGACTGATCATTTCAAGGCGCTCGTCTTCGGCAGCCTCTTCGGCAGCCCTGCGAGCTGCTTCCTCCTGTTCTGCTTCCTGCTCATGCTGGGCAATAGCCTCGTCCAGGCGGAACATAGATGGTGGCCGGTTGCCATTCTCCCAGTCATTGGCACGCTGACGGAGCTGGGCATGAGTTAACTTTCTACGAGGGGTGGCACCACGGCGCCTGTACGTCGAGGGGTGTTTTGGCGTCAGACGAGGACGCTGTGTGGAAGGTTCGCCGTCCGGTCTTTCGCTCTCGTCATCGCTGTTGCTTCGCGCGCGTTTCTTACTGCTGCGTTTCGGGGCTTGCTCCGATTTAGCCGATTTGGGCGCTGCTCGTTTTTTGCCTTTCGCTTTGACGGTCTCAACTTTTTCAGACTGAGCGAGCTGGACAGGCTGAGTGGGCTTTTCTTGGCTCCGGTTTTTCTCAGCGGTTCGGCGTTTTCCCTCAGTCTCGACCTCCTCTTGCTTCTTCTCCACGGCGACGCAGATACCTTCAGTAAAAATAGTTGTTAGCAGTGCATTCACTTTTCCTTTGATGTCTTCTGGGGCCCAGGAGAAGTTATGGCCATTTGGACAAGACAAGGGATCATCGCAACATGGGCAACGGATGTTGGACGACATGGCGTCGAGTTGGTCGAAAGCATTACTATCCATGCGTTCAAGGAGGATCATGGCGGCGGCATCAAGGATCTGGTCTTCCGAAAGCGAATACTGAGTGCCAGGATTGGGCTCAAAATTAATCATCCGTTCGTCATACTCTGAGCTCTCACGCCGCGATCCCTTGAGGATACCGAGTCTGTGGTGAAAGGCTTCACTGGGCTTCTTCAGGGCACTCTTAACCTTGCCCATCGAGAGTCTGAAACTTTTTTTCTTCAAGGGGGAACCGCTGTTGTCAGATGCCACGGCGGTCTCATTGGCTTTGCTGTCGGTACGTTGCAAGGGCTCTTGGGGTTTGTGGGTTTTCTCCTGGGGTTCCTTGGGGTCTGGGGCAACGGGATGGGGTTCCTCACTGGTTGTAACCGTAGGTGGCTCGCCACGGGACTCGTCTGGCGATGCTTCTGCAGTGGTGTCGGTCTTGGCCTTGCGGGCACGCTTGAGCTTGGCTGTGATTCCCTCCTGAGAGGACGAAGTTGTTTTTGACGATGCGGCGACTCTCCTTGTGCGGCGTGGCGCATCCAAAGATACCAGCGGCGACACGCCAGCTTGCGAACGTGTGCGCGGCATCTTGGTTGTCGTTTTCTGGTGATTCAATCGTCAATCATCAAAGTAAGGGAGTGCGTTGAAGCATATGCAAGTGGAGATTGAAGTTTGAAATGTTCGGAGATGAATCTGAGAGGGAAGGGATGAGGTTTGTCGAAACTAGGATAGATATGGCGTAGTGAATAACGAGGTATTGCTAGGTTAAAAACAAAGTGTTTAAGGGGTTGAAACAGAGCACGAATGCCTTGTTTACGGCTATGAGTGGCAAGTGATAGACATATAAGTGAGTCGAGTCAAATCGGATATTGGGGAAACGTCAAGAAAGCTAGCTTGAATGAGGCTGAAGCCTTGAGTGGTGACCAAAATTCGGATTGGTAGGGTATGCCACAAAGCATACAAAGGATAAAAGTAGATAAACAGCGAGAGGGACAAGAAAGAGAGCGAAAGACGCAAGAGTGGATGGACAGTGTTGTGGTGAGTCAACACAGTCGGAGGCGAGGGAGTGAAGGACGGAGAGGAAAAAAAAATTACCTTGGAATGTTGTGATGGTTCTGCGGGGCGCACGCGCGCGCGCGTGTTGTTCTGCTCCTCTTCTTTATTTGCGCTGTTGCCCAGTGACTTTGCGCTTCTCCTTTGAGTGAGGCGGTACCGAGAAGCAGGGAGGGCGGCGGCGGCGGTGATGGGAGGTTGATGGTGGTGAGGAAACCAAGTTTGTCTCTGTTTGTCCGTGTTTGCAATTGACCGGGCGGTGACGTCGGCAGAAACGGATGTGGTGCTGCTCACCGCCTTCTTCCCTCTGCCACGTTCGGCCCGGTGCGCTGGTGCCAATGGGGGGAAAGTCTAATGCTGCAGAAACAAACCTAGATGCCACCACATCCTATTGCAACTGGGGTTCAGCATGTCCCTAACCACGCCCGCATGGTTGGGACGGTCCTCAGGCAGCTGAATCGGCCAAAGTAACACACCGAAATTGTGACTGTGGGGGTTTGGGGTTGACAGCATCAAGTCGGAATAGAAACGAAGCTTTCCACTACGTTTGCCTACGATCTTCCCATGGTATCGCCTCCTCATCCATCTATCTCTCCTCTGTCCCCTCCTTCTATTCACACATCAAGAAGCTCAGCCAAGAGAGAATTCCCTTAGTGGGGCAGGCGAGTGTCTCCAGCGTGCTTTCTTTATTGCCGCATTTAAGTGGCGGGCTGCATTGTCGAAGTCCAATAGATGAATGCTGTTGTGAATGCGCGTCTGAACCTGGCTCACCAGTGCTGGGATTATACAGTAATACTTTATATACGTCATTAATTGCTCCCAGAAATCGGTGGACGGAAATCTTGCGATGCTGGATGTTTTGTCTATTCTATCACCTAAAAACCTTATGACGATCTGGGGTATCATGAAAACGCAGAAGAGGTGGGCGGTCAGGAAGTATACAGAGTACACACCGATGATATACAGTACAAGCAGCGAAGATCCTGCTCAGTCAAAGCCCGTAAACTCATCCTCGCCATCACCTTCTGTCGCTGCGTTTTTGCCAGCTGCAGCTTGTGCTCGTTGTCGTTCTGCTTCCTTGCGGATCTTTTCGAGCATGGCCTCGGTTTCCCGGACTCGTTGTTTCTCCTCCTCGGTCATCTTCTCCCATCTGTCTCTGTCGCGACGAGCCTTCTTTCGCTCACGTCGCTGCTCCCTCTCCTTTCTCTTTTCCTGGTTCTGGCTCCAGGCTACGCTCTCGCTTGCGGGCCGTTTTTTAGCGTTGTCTGCGCCTGATACCGCTTCTGCATCTCGTAGTGCCTCTTGTCGATGTTTCTCTCTCTGTTTATCTTTGTAAGCGTAGTTACTCCAGTCGATCGTCATCCCTAGGCTTTTATCGCCCTTGAAATCCTTCAATTCGGGCATCTTGGGCAGCTTGAGCAGACCCCAGGCATGCCCCAATGTCTCCCAGTCCAAGTCAGCAACGCGGAATATGCTGCTGGCCTGGTGTTTGCTGTAGCTTCGTAGCCAGCTAACGAATGCTCGCTGCGATTTATCGTGATATGCTCTGTCAGACATGACCGCGTTGCGAGCCGTCGCCGTCGCCCTAGAAGCGTCTTCGTCGGTTATCGACAACGAGGAGTTTTCGTATAATGTCACCGGCGTTTTGCGAACCTCCAAGAAAGAAACAAAGTCCTCCTCTCGGCCCGGATGAAGCAACACTATACTCAGGCCACGGCGGCCCGCTCGGCCTGCTCGACCACAGCGGTGGATAAAGGCTTTGGGATCGGATGGCGGGTCGATTTGAATGACGAGGTCAACCGATGGAATATCTAAGCCACGCGCTGCCACATCCGTTGTCAGTAACACCGACGGGGTAATGGAGTTGACGAATCGAGTGAAGTTCTTTTGTCGTACGTTGGACGGATGCTTTCCATGTAGCGGTATAACGGTAAATTCGTCCCCAAGGAGAAGTGGAATAATATGCTGGAAGTAATCGACGCTTGCGCATGTAGCAAAGTAAAGTATAGTTTTTTGCGGTCTCGGATCCAACACCTTTAAGATGTTTTTGACGGCCGGAAGTTTATGGGTGGGGGGAGTAACCAGGTATGTCATTTGCAAGCTGTAATCCTATTAGCCCTTGACATTCACCCGTCAAATTATTTGTATATATATATTTCTTCTTTGGCTTACCTAGCGGGTGTCCGCTTTTCTTCAACCCCGGATGCACCGCGGACTTTGACGGCCACCTTGACAGGGTTGCGCAAACCAACCCGAATGATTTGGTCCAATGCTTCGCTCACACTGGCGCTAAACAAGCCGGTCCTCCTCTGTTTCGGCAGCCGGGCAAGTATTTTTTGAATGTCGTTTTTAAAACCAAGATCCAGCAGTCGATCGGCTTCATCAAAGACCAACATTTCAAAGGATGACTGAGGGCAGTGTACGTGGGGTGACGAAAGTAGTTCCAGCAGTCTGCCGGGAGTCGCAATGAGAACATTCGGTGACTTTTTGAGAAATGTACTCAAGTCTTCCGCCGGTGTGGTTAGTCCTCCTAGGAGAAGTTGTGGGATAACCTTCAGATCTTTCGAGTGGGATGTTTTGCCCTGGTTTGTATCGTCGTCTGACGGTGTAATGGCGGCCGCTGAAGGTCCATGAAAAGCCAACAGTGACAGCAAGACTTGGTATATCTGCGAAGCTAGTTCTCTGTCACTCCGTCAGAATATAGAAGGCGCGATATCCTCCCGCTGACACCCCGCTTACCTCGTAGGCGATACCACAATGGCCCCGACATGATGCTTCTTAATCGGTTCGTCCAGCCGCAGTAACTTTTCCACGATGGGTATGAGAAACGCCAGAGTCTTTCCGCTTCCTGTGACTGCCTCCACTACTACATCTTTATGGGCCATGAAGAGGGGGATTGTCGATGCCTGTACTGGCGTCATGCGAGTAAAGCCCATTGTCGCAACTGCTTCGAGAATCCATTCCGACAGCGGGGGACTGACGCCGTCCCAGGCCCTGGAGGACGACATCGAAGACTTCGGAGCCATATTGTACTTTCGCTTGAAAGAGTCGTCTTACAAGGCCTCCGACGACCGTTCAGGAACAAACAAAAAGCCCACCGGAGAGTGAAACGCGTAAATATTGCATTTGCAAGTTCTGCTGCTCCTCACATGTTCCCCGATGGAAATTATTTTCGGGGCGGTGAGTTTCTGCCGGATGAATTACTTTGCTGTTATTGGCCAGACTATCCTCGATTGCGTTGATAAGATAAAAATCACAGATCATAGCACACGTAGGATAGTTGACTGATGAGAAAATTACTCTGGCCCAAAAAACGTTCTAAATGATGTGTAATTCACTCCGCGAGCCAAAGCCGCTCTATGTTCGAGTCTGGTGCGCTGGTGGGTGCGTGGTGAGTAACCACGTGACCTGGAAGCTCGCGGAAGTTGCGACGCATGTGATGATGAGCAGAGCAAATGCCAGAAAGTCAGGCACACACGAACTATTCGAACTTTGTTTCCTGCTCTGCGTCTCAGGACCCTGGATATCTACCTACTTTGTTAGAGAGTGCACGAGCGGCACTCATATCTGAGCTTGTACTACTGATAGACAATAGAATGTGTCTGTTGGTGGGCTAGCTCAGACAGAACTAATTTTTTGGCGCGCAAAATCGGCATCGGCTGAAAACTTTCAAAGAAATCGACCACGAGGGCATCCAGCCTGTCGCCAACATTTCTCCCCTCACGCCACGACCATCCTTGATTTTTATATATCTCGATCTATTGACACGCTCTGGGGAAAACTCGTCGCTGCTTTGTCGCCCACCGACCGGCACCGTTGCCTCCTCTCCCCTTCCGCTTCTTTTGGAAGCCGGCGCGGTCGAGATGTCGTCTCCACGTGTCGTCCCTGCAACTCCACGGGTCATTTCTCCTTCACCAACACCGTCAGAGTCACGGGAAACTGGTGATATATACACAGCCCCTACGACACGGTCGGCTGCGCGACGGCAACGCCTGAACAGCCCCCGGCCAATCCGAGAAGAAGACAACGACCATTCCAGCGAAGGAGAACAGCCTGCGCCATCAGCATCCCGGAATTCTGGTGGCCGAGCCGAGGGTGCTTCGCGGCGCCGTGCATCCAAGGCAAAATCGTCTTCTGCATCACCAGTAGTCAAATCACAGCCTCTTAGCAATGGCACACTCTCCCCGAATGGCCATTTATCTCCTCCGTCTCCCAACTTCTCGGATCGTTGGCGCAATTTCTCAAGATCCCCGTCACCCTTAGGCTTGATTCCGTTGCATCAGAGCTATCGCAACTTCATCCACAAGCACGAAATTCCTCGCAAGGTGCTCCACGTGTCGATCGGATTTTTGACACTGGACTTCTATCGGCGCGGGATACAAACATCGGCAATAACGCCCTGGTTGTTGTCCGCTTTCGTTCCGATAGCTGCGACAGATTTGCTCCGACACCGTTCAAGCCGGGTGAACCGATTGTACATTCGTTCCCTGGGGGCGCTTATGAGGGAGTCTGAAGTGAGCGGGTACAATGGCGTTATCTGGTACCTTTTGGGCGCCTTCATCGTACTCCGGTTTTTCCCCAAGGATGTCGGTGTTATGGGCGTTCTTTTACTCAGCTGGTGCGACACGGCTGCCTCCACGTTCGGCAGACTATACGGCCGACACACGATCTCTTTGCGTCGTGGGAAAAGCCTTGCTGGCACATTCGCCGCATGGCTCACGGGCGTCGTGACCGCAGCCGTATTCTGGGGATGGTTCGTCCCGACCATCGGCACGTTCCCGGACGATCCTGAGAACGCTTTCATGTTCAACGGCCGTCTCAATCTCCTTCCAGACACAGTTCGCAGTCTGATCGGGTGGGGTCCGTCGTCCGATCCATCCAGTTGTGGAAGCATCATCACCGGACCCTTGGCTCTGGGCGTCATGAGTGTTGTCTCTGGTATCGTGGCTGCCGGCAGCGAGTTGATTGATCTCTTTGGCTGGGACGATAACCTCACTCTACCCGTTTTGAGTGGTGTCGGATTATGGGGCTTCCTCAAAGTTTTTGGTCAATAGAATCTCGCCCATCCTATTTCATCTCCATTCTTTTTTTTTTCCCCCAATCAGCCAGTCCCTTATCAACAAGCGGTCTTGGCGAGTCGCATCCTCGGTTGAAGAAATTCATTTTTCTCTTGTGTTTGGGCGACTTTTGACGTTATATTCCCCTCTACATTGGAAGATCTTGAGCGCATAGCTGGGAGCTCAATTTGTTTAGTGCCTTTTTAGTGTGATTTGGTCTAGTTTCACGTACATGTCCTGATGATATTTAGAATATGAGAATAATCATTTAATTTATACTGTATGTATTCCCGCATTGGTCTGCTATTCATAAGAGTCCTAATAGATAGACAGCTGTAATACTTGGTAACACGAAGCTGGTGGCACTTCAAATAGGTCAAATCGTCAAATCCAAAAGACTGACTCGCCCAATGCGTTTCTTCTTTTGCTTCTTGTCTTTACCATGCTCTTTGCCGTGGTTTTCGGTCGAGTCTTGTTCGGTAGAACAGGTCACTACTTCTTCGCAGGTCTCTACTGTCCAAAAACCGTTCTTCGTATGAATTCGCTCGACTGTTCCGGTGGTTCGAGGCTTTGGAGCTTTGGATGAGTCATCATCATCTTCTGTCAATTGAGATGATTGCATTTGTGATGGCTTCACCGGTGTAGAATCAGGCTCTAAGATGGCGACTGTCTGGCTCTGTGGCTGGGTTTTGCCAACACTTCTTGGTTTCTGGCATGATTTCGGAGATGGTATGGGAAGAGGGTTGGAAGGAGGCTCAACCTCCTCACAATGGGGAGTCTCGTGCTTTGGTTGTGCTATTCTTCGGCGAGACCGTTGAGGCCGTGGTAATTCAGTGAGACTGGATACGACACTGGCAAGAGGTGTCGGGCTTCCAACGTTGGTGTAGCTGACTTTGAATCTCGGAGGTGGAGATGTGTCGTAGTGGGCAAGATCGTCGTCGGAATCAAGAGGGATTGGGGATTCTGCGGAGCCGAGAATCGGTCGTCTCGAGACGAAACGTGGAGTGCGTCGACTCAGGGGGCTGCTATCTATTATGCTACACACCACTGGCGATTGGTAGACAGAATCCTCAACAGAGACCAAAGGTGTTTTCATCACGCTATGCATTCGTCGTGAAGTCTGGTTTGAGGACGTTCCCATTTTGGAGGGTGTATGAGGTTCACCTCGAGAAGGAGAATTGTTCTTCAGTGGTGAAGAAGCCGACGCTTCAAGTAGGTAAGCTTGCTTATTTGCATCCAAGCCACTGCCCGGTTTGGTGACCGTTGCGAACCGGAGGATGCCTCCAGGCTTCATGCTCGGGTCAATAACTTTCTTCTTTCTCGCTGTAGTTGTCTTTTTGGGTTTAGGCTTCTTGGGCGCCTTCTTCTCTTCCTCTTGCTTCTTCCATTGCTCGACGACATCGGGAATGCCGAGCTTTGCTACTGCTTCAAAAACCCATACCTTTTCGGGTTCACTGGGGTTGTAAACTCTCCTCGGTACTTTGACACCCAATGTTGTCTTGGCTGGCGTCTCTGCTTCTGTAGCGCCGTCTTCCTCCTCGTCACTTGCTTCGATGGCCTGTGAACCCGGGTGCGCAATCTGTGAGCTCTCAGGAGGAGGATTCGGTTCCTCTGCCGCCAAATCCAGCCCTACAATGTCGAGGGGAATCATTTCCACCTGTAGTTGAGGCATTCCCCCGGTGATGAAATGCATTCGGCTCCGGTACGCCTTTTGCAAGACGGGAATATCGTGATTTGGAATGTAGGAGCCGTAGCCATGCGGCGCTATAGGAGAACGGCCTAAGCGTAGCCTAGTCAACAACAGCGGCTCTGCTATACTGCGGACTAGCTTCCTTGCACCGGATCGGTATTTCCAATCAAAGAAGTCAGCAACAAAGCTCCTGAGCTCAAGGACATCAATTTCGTGATCCCAAGCACTTGTAAGTCGCTGACGCAGATTCTCGACCCCAACATCATCGGAAACGACCGGCTTCGCATAGAATGAAAGGATCTGAGCATCAGGGAAAGTATCTGGAATCTGGACAGCTTTGTGCTTTGACTGAAAGTAGCCGCTTTCATTCTCCTCTAATTCATATTGGAGCCGGTCACGCCATTCATCTAGTTTCTCCTTCATTTCGGATTCAAGAGAATAGACGATCTCGAAAAGGTCTTCGCCAAAACCCGCTTTGGCAATCTCCCCGGCTAAACTAGGCCCGCACTTCGTTACCCCGGACGGCAGATAATCTCCTCCACTTAGCATAGCAAAGAGAACCATGCCAGCACGGCTCAATTTCATGTTACCTGTCACGCCCAGCCGGTCCTCTGTTGTGTAGCAGTCGACATGAGTCGCGGCTGCGGTTCCGGTTGAGCCCTCTTTGGAGAAGTTTAATATCGTAAGAGTTGATCCAAACATTAGTGTATCGATGTCGTTGCTCATGACGGCGTCAACGACGCCAGCTTGCTGAAGCCTTGCACACTCCGCCTCAGCCTCTCCTGGTGCATCGTGCCGCGGAAATTTGAAGAGATCTATGAGGATTTTAGACAGACTGATGATGGGCGCGGCACCATAGCTCCGCCCCGTGGTCGCTTTCCCCCGTTTGAACGGGGGTTTATGTTTTCCGTCATAGACAAACAGTGGGTGGACCGGTAGAGCAAGTAGTCGAACGAGCCTAAAAAATAGAGTTCGCAGCTCTGGGTTTTGACCACCTCGTCCGGCATGAAGTTGGAAGAGCCATATTGATATATCCACGGCAATTCTGATAGGGCGTCTGGTGGCTTCTAAGTGCTTGACTGCGAGTCGAGACAGAGCAATTCGATCCGGAGCTCCGATCGCTTTATTGAGTCTATGTTACCAAATTGTGTTAGCATTTTGCCAGAGGACTTAGTTTTCGCTGACGATATGAACGATGTTCATTGCATCAAAGCAATATATGATCTTATTATCATTTATGAAGTTTGACATTGGCTAGGCAATGTTGATATATTGGGACAGTAGCGACCGCTCCCTGGATCTAAAGGGAACTCACCCTGGAATACCCATGATCACACCATTTTATCGACCTTATTTCATTGATCAATTCAATGCGCAAGAGCAGCGAGAGAGAGCGCGAGGTAGACAAGTACCGATTGCTGTGACGTTTCGTTGTTTTGATTGTTGGCAGCTGTGGAGCTGCACGGGCAACCGGGGTGCGACCAATCAGAGACGAGGCAGCTGCGCCTTTCGTTCCCCGACTTGGCTGCGGATCGCGATCAGATAGTTGACGGTCTTTAGTCACCAGAGTCAGACTCGGAGTAATTGTTAACAAGTCGGGAAAGGTTTTATTCACGAACTTTTGCTTGCCCTGCAATGGACAGCGCCAACTGCAGATAATACTTCTTCCTCCGATGTGAAAGTGCATCTCGATAAGTCGACAATAACATGGCAACCGCGGATGCTTCACACCTGCGTCACACGAGCAAGTCCTCCATTTCAGCGTTAGAAGCTGCTCGAGCCCGAATTCGAAAAGATGATCAGTCATTTGAGCCTCACACTCCACCTCACCGCAACCGGTCCATTGTCTCGTCCTTCGGGTCTTCTTCTTCGCCGTTGTCGTCGTTCCGCAACGAAGAAGACGCGATCATTTTTGAGTTAGGGTCCCGGTGGCTTCGTGCCGGGTTTGAGGGCGAGAATGCTCCAATATGTACTGTGGGATTTGGGCCGGAACAGTCTCGGAAAGCGGGCGACTACCGTGGATGGGTAAGACCAAAGCCGGCCGGGAACAGCGGTGACCCCAACGAATGCCTGGATGCTGAGGATTGGGCCCGAAGCCATGAGCTGTGGCGCATGGACCTGAGGGAAGCCGACCTTGGGCTGGTTGGTGACAAAATCGAGCGAGCTTTTCGAGAGATCTACAACAACTATCTATTGACCGATGCTGGAAACGCGAGACTCGTCCTGGTGTTGCCATCCGTGATGCCACATCCTATGTTATCGGCAGTTCTTACAACACTGTTTACCCGGTGGAGGTTTCCTTCTATAACGCTGCTGCCATCTGCCGCCATGACAGCTGTCGCCGCTGGACTTCGTACTGCTTTGGTGGTCGATATGGGATGGGCAGAGACCACGGTTACGGCGATTTATGAGTACAGGGAGGTTAGCGCTAAGAGAAGTACGAGGGCGATGAAGCTGCTCTTGCAAAAAATGGGCGGCATGTTATCGAACCTGGGTGAGGAAAGACCGCCGGAAGAGGATGACACAATCCGTGTCAAACTCGAGTACTGTGAAGAGGTGGTCAACAAATACGCCTGGTGCCCGTGTACGGATGAAGACAGTTCCTCTCGCAAGGTGGTGGCCATCCCCTCGCCCTCCAAGCCCGACTCGGCGTATACGCAGCTACCGCTGTCACGGTTATCCGAACCTGTGGAAGACGCACTTTTTGCCACTGGCATCGAGGACCATGAGATTGATGATCACGAAAAGCCAATCCATAGTCTGGTCTACTCTGCGCTACTTGCACTGCCGCCTGACGTACGCGGATCATGCATGTCACGCATCGTGTTTGTCGGAGGAGGGTCAAAAATTCCCGGGGTGCGCCAGCGCATTCTGAATGAAGTGAAGAATCTTGTCAAGGAGCACGGATGGGATGCGATGCGAGGCAACGCCGTCACAGAGCAGAGAAAGAGACTACAGGAGCTCCGAGTCAGCCAACAACGTCCAGAAGACCACAAGACTGAGAACGAAAGCGACGACAACACGGAAACAGAAGGACCGGAGCTCGACTTTGTCGAGCAGAAATTGCGGCGCAATCAGCCCCGCGAGAGCAAACCGGCCATCCACGGCCAGTTCCGCCAGATCCATTCTCTGGGGGCCTGGGCGGGCGCAAGCTTGGTGACCAATTTGAAAATCAGAGGGTTTGTCGAGATAGAGCGCGACAAGTTCCTGCAACATGGCCTGGCTGGGGCGACGCGCGATCCAGATGCTCACCACATAGCCAATCGGCAATCTGGGATCAGGTCGTCCATGGTCAGTGATCGGTCGAGCTGGACTCTGGCTGGGTGGGGTTGAGAGGCTTTTTCTTCTTCTCTCTTCTTCATATCTTGGTCTTGGAAAGTTTCTGAATCTCAAGAGTGTTGTTTCTAAAACCATGTTCACTACGATACCCCAATAACCCGTCTTCGTGCGGGTGCTACTTTGTTTTAATTCGGAAAGTAGAATATTCCATTCTAGTTTCATTATCCTAGTACGTATTATATAGGGCATTATGTACATAATAAAAGCGCTCTCGAGTCAGACAGAGCCTGCACGTAAACGTGGCAGCCAAAACTTCTCTTTCTGGACAGTCCTACTACTTTGGCATCCCGTTCTTGTGGTTGAGATAGCAAGCATGGCCTATAGAGTACCAAATTGGTAGGTAGCTAGATTCACAGTGGGGGCATCAGAGGTATCAAAGATGGCATGCTGGGCCCACTCGGGCTGGTTGATGGCGTCAATCCAGCCCTCGGTCTCGAAGACGATGCAGCCCCATTTGTTCACGTAATCGACGCCACCCTTGCCGGCGGCTTCGTTGCGAGCCTTCTGGGAAGCCTTGATGGGGATGGTGCCGTTCTGGCCGTTGCAGGTGTAGACCTGTTGGGCGGGCTGGTTGCTGGCAATGTCGAGGGTGATGCCGGTCGAAGGGGAGGAAATGTGAATGACAGGGACCAGGCCGCTGTCGGCGTAGTAGGACTGGCGGTCATTGACGAAGCAGGTATCAACGCCGGTGCAGTTGAAGCCGCAGATGCCGGTGGTGTAGTCAAAGTCCTGGCCGACTTGCTTGGGCGAGGTATAGTCGATGGCGCCGTGAGGGGTGTCGCTGACCTCGGTGATGGTGCCGTTGGGGATGAGGATGCTGTCTCCGTTGACGAACCGCGAAGCTAGTGGCATTTGCAAAGTGTTGTTCAAGATAGTTGGCTGTTGGAAGGCATCCAGGTTCCAGTAGATGTGGTTGGAGAGCATGATCGGGGTCTTCTTGGTCAGCGACATAGAGACGATTCGCGAGGTCAATTGCGGCAGACCCTTGGGGTTCAAGGGGGTCACGTCGGCGTCCACGGTGAAGGTGATATAGTTGATCACGTCGCCTGGGAACTTCTCAAAGCCAGCGTCATAGAGGGAAAACGTGATGCTGGTCTCGGTCGCGGCGGTCACGGTCCAGTTGCGGCCGTCGTAGCCGACGTAACCGCCGTGCAGCGTGTCGGCACCGCCATTGTCGTTGGTCGGCACATGGTAGGTATGGCCGTCGATGGAGAAGGTGCCGTTCTTGATGCGGTTGGCATAGCGACCAACAGCCGCGCCGAAGAAGGTGCGGTTCGTCAAGGTGTCTTGTACATAGGTCTTGGGATCATCGTAGCCAACGATGACGTCCTGCAGGGTGCCGTTGCTGTCTGGCACGTACAGAGCCACAACGCGAGCGCCGTAACCGATGAACGAAGCAGTGATATTCTCGGCGGTGATGTTGTAGACCTTGAAGGGATCGGAGGCGGCATCCGCAGTGGCCGCGCCTAGGGCGACGGGTAGCGCCAGCAGCGATGCGGAGACATAGTTCTTGAGATGCATTCTGACGACCAGGCTGATGGCAACGACGAAAAAGACCAGCAGGTAAACAGCGACGAGGATTCTCCACAGCCCGGGTGTGCGAAGCAGTGATGATAAGCGGTGGTGGAGTCTTAGCAGCACTGCCTGGTGTGTAGCAAGGGGCATTCCAGCTTTTTAAAGGTGAGGAGCAGCCGCCCGGGTTGTCGCACGCATGTCCCGCTCTTTCTCGTTATTTTGTTTTGTTTCTGTCTTTCTAAAATGTTCTAAACCTTCTTCGTCTCTCCGTCGGAGCGGGGAAAGCGCTTCAGCAAGGCCAAGGGCTGGGGTACAATGGCGCGAGCGAGGGATAGGATTGGTGCATTAACGTAGGCTCCTGATGCTCGAGTTCGGAGATGAAGTCACATCTGGGGTACAGCTTTGTTCGCTCAGCTTTGTCCCGCCGGGGCAGTCCGGATTGGCCGGCGGGGAGCGTCGAGAGGGGCGTGCTCCCTGCTTTGGTGGCTAATGTAACGTGGAGAAAGGCTCGCAATAAATTGCTTGGTTGAAGCTATGAATGAAGCCTTGAACTAGTTGGCGTCCAGTGTCCAGTGACAGCAAAAGGAGAAGTTGGGGACGCGCACATGGAGCGCTAGTCTAGTCCCAAAGCGGCAAGGCGGATTCAGGATGCGCTAGTCCCCAGACGGCACGTACAGTGGATACTCATGCGCTGCGATTGGCTACCTGCGCGTTACTTGCATTCTCCGGGCGAAGATCGCCTATCGTACGAGTCAAGCATGTGCCGTGGAATATTACTTACTCTGTACAAAGTGTAGTCCTTGAGAAGGCGAGCCGAGCCAGATGCTGGGGAGAAGTAGGGCTGTATAGAGTAGATATAGTCAGAGATACTGATGCCAGCGACCTGCTAGCCTTCCAAAAGTCCGAGCTCTTGGAACTTGGACATTCGTGTTGATTGACACAGCAGACACGTGCTCTGGAATTAGACAGAGCTCCCTGCATGCATATGGATGCTGAGCCATCTCGTGACAACTGCATGGCGTGGAAGGGGCTACGTCAATTGACTTTCTGTAGCCAAGGACGTCATGAGCGACACGGCTATTTTAGCTAACTACAGAGCACATAGCTTCGTCCGGATAAATTACGGTCTAGAGGGATGGAAGGCGACGTGATGCACCTCGAGTCACGTTATTAGAAAATAACCGAGCAGACTTGGCGGAGTGTTCCGCTAGTGGCTGGTACTCGGCGTCATTCTCGAAAGTATGACCAACTATCTCGCGTTGGGACGAGGAGGTCCTAGATGGAGTTGATTGGAAGTGTAAGACCCGATCAAGTACTCTAGCCATCTGCAGGAAACAAAAAAATTTGATATATCGAATAACAAGCATTACCAAGTAGTGTGAAGAACACAAAAGGTAAACAAATGAGCTGTCAGTCACATGATGGCGCTAGTCTGCTTCTGGACTCGTGCAGTCGCGATGCGGCTTGCTCTACTGAATCGGGAGACTTGTTTATTGTGCTTCCGGCACTGCTTGAACCCCGCGACTCCTCGACGCATATTCAAGGCTCCAAAACCCATCGCTGGGAATGCCATGCAACAGACTTGCCGGTGTTAGGCGATCGCATTAGCCCCGTTTGAATAGGAGACAGACGAAACGGACCAACTGTTTGGGGCTCTGGCGCGGCCTTCCTTTGCTCTTGCTGCTCCACGGCTGGCGACATCGACGACATCATCATCGCGCTCGTGGTAGTCATGTCTGGTTCGTCGTCGCGCAGCACTGCATCGTCGCCGGACGTTCTGGGCCCAGAAGGGGACGCGCTGTATCTCATCTCGTCGCCGGTGCCAGACTTTCGCGGCCGTCAGAGCTGGCTCCCGCCGTATACTATCCGCACGCCGCGCAGGAAAGAGCGGCTCCCCAGCCGCAGTCCCAAGAAAAGTGCCCAAACCCTGCGCTTCGAAGACATTGTGCTCCCGCCAGCCTCGCCTGATCGCTCGCGATCCATTTCGCCCACAAAAATGCAGTCCGACGGCAACCTGAGCCCGTGGAGGATCCGGGTCACGGTCGAGGCCGAGCAGGACGAGGACGAGAATGCCCGAGGCAGTCCCCGAAAGAAGATTAAACCTTCTACTATAACAACTAAAGTTCCCCTCAAGGATGAAGAAGGGCACAACCCGCCTTCGCAAAAGCGACGGAGAGGGAGACCGAGGAAATCAGATGTGCACGCTGCCAGTTCTTCGCCGACAAAAGGAAGCCCTGGACACACGCCGAAACTCAAGTTGCCGACCCCTGGGAAGCGACCGCGGGGAAGACCGCGGAAGAGCCTGCTGCCGGAAGTGGTGGCCCAGAGCATAGAGACCGTCGAGGACCCGGTGATCGTCGCCCCTCTAGAACTGCATGAACCATCCAACGAAGCCTCGCCTCTGCCCGACCTGGAAACAGATCGAGCCTCTGTCGCCGACTCACAGCCAGACTCTGATCCCTTTCTTGATATCGCAGAATCCGGTTCTTTCAACACCGAGCCACCCGCTACAAATGCTACGCGCCACTTCTCACCGCCGAGTGAGTCTGAGACGGCGCATCCTCGACAGACAAAGGGTGTCCGTGTCATACGAGGCGCCTCAGACCTGACGCCAATCAAGTCCCTTTCCGCTGCACGCAAACTCCGGGCCGTTTCCCCAGAAAACACTCTCCACGCGGGCCACACACCTCGCCTTCGAAAGAGCTACCCGACACCGGCTTCCTCATCGCTTGTCGGTGAGAACCAGGGGGCCCAGAAAACGCAGCAGTCACGCGAAGACCAAAGCGTTCCTCTTATTGCAGATCCAACAAATGTCCATCACGAGTTCGATACAATCATAGAAAGTGAAGGGTTCAGCATGGTGTCGTTGGATTCTCTTCCCTCCGCAAAACAAGCAGGATTCAGCTTAAATTTGAACCCCGCAAAAGGGGTTATCAAGCCGTTTTCTGAGAGGCAGCAGTCAAGTCTCCTCCACGAGGAATATCAGACAACAACAGAAACAAGGTCTGACAACAACCAGATTGAAGTTAAGCAATCAAGGTCAGATGAAATGCACCACACTCGAGAACCAAAGCAGCCCGTCCCGCTACGAATACAACGTCTACGCAGCCTTGCCCGTATCATCCGTATTGGCCTTGCTCTTTCTGGAGCGATGCGCCAACGCAATGGACAGTATCACACCGACGAGGAAGCCTTGGAAGTTTCACGAAAAAGATTGGAGAAAACGTTTAGCTCCTTTGACGACAATTCGCAGCGTCAACTAATAGCCGGCCTACGTTTTGGCGAAAGGATTGCCCGCTCTCAGATTGAATCCGAAAACAAACGCGGATGGGATGAAGAGAATAACGAAGACGAAGGGGATGAAGTGGAGGGGAGAATGGACCACAAGGAAGAAAAAGAAGTAGTAGCAGCAGAAGCAGAAGGATGGGCACAGGAAGAGGAGGAAGAAGAGGAAGAGGAGGAAGAGGAGGAAGAGGAGGAAGAGGAGGAAGAGGAGGAAGAAGAGGAAGAAGAGGAAGAGGAGGAAGAGGAGGAAGAACAAGATCAAAACATCGATGTAGTAGAGTCGGTGGATACTGGGTACAGCCGTTCTGCACAAGGGTCAAAACCTGTGTCTCAAGACGAGTCACCTCGGCGCAAGTCTTCTCCCATATGGTTCACCAGCGTCTCCCAACGGGAAGCCCAGTGGCAGCACGAGCGAGAAGCGGTCAGTCAGAAGATCAATGAGGCTGCCCCGAGTGATGTTATCGTGCTCGGAAGTGACGACGAGGTTGAATTACATGCGGGGCGAGAGGAGTTTAGTGGGCTACCAATTGACGACGTGCAAGATGATGACGACCTTGACGATATATGGCAAAAAGAAGCGAACGAAGGAAATCCCACAAACAAATCAGGCCAAGCATCTCGAGCGAAAAGGTCGTCATATCAGCAAGCATCTCCTAGGCGTGCAGACCAATATGCCAATCATACAAAATACAGGAACTATGAATGGAATCCGGACAAAGGAGAGATCCCACCGCTTGGGAGATCGCGAATGGCCCAGTTACAAGACGAGGAGATCGACTTATCGCTTCTACTGCGACCCCGTGACACACCCAAGTCAAGGAAATACTATGCAAATAGCAGCCCCCGCACCGTTGCCAGTCAGAAATCTCAATCAACCCCAAACACCACAATGGAAACTTCCGCCGAGAAAGCAAGGCTCCGTCGTGGGGCTCGGCTATCTGAGAGCATTGGTCGAAACGACCATGACACCCCTGCAAAAGTTGGGAACCTCGACAGGACTCGTGATGGCGGGAATGAAAACGAATACGATGGTTATGAGTACGAAGAAAAATATGATGATGATGAAGAAGAACGACAAAAAGAAAAGGACAGTGACGGTGCGCATGACGTGCAATCGTCACCCCAGAGGACAACCTCTGAACATGAGTCCTATGGTCAACGCCCAGTAGAAACGCCTAATACTGGGAATCCAGCGGCAAAATCTTCCTGGTTTCGCCGCCTCACAAACAGTGTCACCCCAAAATGGTGGGCGAAGCCAGAGGAAGATCAATACCCTGAGAGAGATCAACCTTTGGACGAGTCCTTTAGCCCTCCATTTGATGGAAACGCGGACGACTTGTACTCTCCAATCATGGAATCAACCCCTACTCTAAAACGCGCACGAGAATCTGAGCCGGAACATCGCTCATCCGTGAATTCTCGACTTCGGCCACACAAAAAAGCACGTTCAGCAACCTTGGCGACTTCGGGCTACTTCACCGATGCTCATTATGTTGCACTAAGGCGTCTTTATACCCATGCCAAGCGGTTTCCGGAACAGTTTCCCTATCATTCCCAAGCGCACCGTGACGAGATGATTGGCGATTCACTCTGGACTTCGGATGGAGAGCATGGTCTCCCTATTGCTGAGATTCAGTTTGGTATCCTTGACCGGTTTGTCTCCGACCTTTCAAAAGCCGATCTGGCAAACGGAGGTAGTGGTGAGATTGGATGGACCGAAGAGGATCTCCACAGAAGACTCTTCAGTATCATTGTGGGCGAACAAATTCGCAAAGAGCGAAAGGAGCAGCAAATTCGTCTGCGACGGTAACGAACCATTTACGCCTTGTTGAATGCTTTCCCCAAGTGTTGCTACATTTTCAAATAAAACGTTGTCGTTGGCTGTTTCGGCTCCCAAATTTCACTTTCATTTTGAGGCCATCGTATGTATTGATTGCTTAATTGGCGTTCAAGCTGGATTGCATCATCATGGGCGCTATCAGGGCTGCATTTACCACTCTTGTATATATCGATTAATCTAAAATGATATGACAATTACTTTGGCTTCCTCTTCATAGAGCTAAATCCCCAGACTCTCATTAGTCGACAGACTACACCAGGCGAGAGACCAGCTACTTAGGTGATGATCTCTGCTAGGCTGCTGTGAATCCCGCTGATCTCAACAGTTTGTAGTGGCATCTTATTTTGAATATAGGATCACCTACGTCTGTACAGGACAAATTATCATATCTATAGACACCGAATTCGTAAGAGATATAGTTGAAAACAATCAAAGAAAGGGGACAGCAGCAGATAGTCCTCCATCACCCGCACTGGCACTCGATATTTCCATGGTGCCGGAATCCGGCAGCGATGAATCCGGCAGCGGTCATCCATCACAGCTGCAAGGCTGGACAAATCGCATCGCACTCTAGTTTTGTTCCTCGTTACACGAATACTTCTTGCCGGCATTATACTTGTTCGAACTCTCAAGCATATAACCACATCCACATCCGGCCACCCTTGATACATTTCCATGGCAATACGATCCTAGAACTCCATGCGCTCCATTATCCAAAACAAAGTAAAACGAAGTAAGTTTGCAGATTCTCCAATCGGTGATAAGCGGCTTGCCTTGGCCCGGAAGTAAGTGGCCCAGCCCAAAGACCTCCGCGGAGATGCCTCGTTGCCGGGAAAGTGTAGGCAAATAACACGATAAGCGATCCTGATAGGCAGTGATTTCATCGACAGTCCGCTCAGCTCGAGCTTTGTATCACCAACGAAAGCTTGCAGGCCACTCACTACGCTGGTGGTGGAAGGGGTGAGATAAATCGATAGTCGGTGTCCTAGTATAGACCCCATCGATGTCTGGTGGATCGCTAACCCTAATTTGTAGCCTCCGTAGCTATACTCAATCTTATTTGAAGGCTACTAAGCTCCGCAATACTATACCTTTATTCCAATCTGCTTGATGGTATTGCCGCGGTAGTCCAGGATGCATGGTGACGGGCGGCTTTGACTTGTCAGGGCAAGAAAGTCACATGATATATCTCATGTGGTTCTCGTCGTTGATGCTCAGTGGTGAGATTGGACTCGTGCTTTGTAAACATCGAGTGAACCGACGACAGTGGGCTCTTGACTTTCTGATGCTCGCTCAAACGATCGAGGTCTAGAGTCGACACATGAGATAGTATGTACATACTCTTAAGGACTGACGATTTCGCCGAACGGACACATGTTAGGAACGAGGAAGACAGCAATGGTGGTGGGCGTTCCCAGAGTACCTGAAGCACATGGTACTGAGCCATTAGAAGGAATTTACTCTGCACTATGTGAAACGCGCTCGTCCTTTATCTGGACGCGGGGCAAGGTGGAGACGTTCAAAGAGCACTGACAGCTCGCAAAGAGGTCTTTTGGGATATTTCCACATTCAGTTTAGTGCGATCGCGATCGAGGGGAGTTTCTTTTCCCTTCTTAGAACGATGTTAGTTAATTAATTGATAAGAATCAGTTAATTAGTTAACCTAGCTAATTTAGCAAAGCCCCCGGGAGCTATATCTGTTATGGAAGGACCAGATTAGTCCAATGAGGTGGGCTTTTCTAGAGAACGTCCTTCTACCTTACGATCGCGCTAAATGCGAGGTTGAAATTCTCCTCAAAGCCCCCTTTTGGGAATATGTTGTCCAAATGCGCTTGGTAGCGATCCTTTTTCGTCGCCCCTAGTATAGACTAGGGAAAAAGGAGTACAGATGTTTTGCAGGCACTTGTTTCTTGTTGATTTCCTGATCGAGGCAAATACTTTGTGCTCACAGCAGTTATCAGCCAATAAGAGCCATGGTAACCGCGCAGGGCTCTCTTTTGCGATTACATCCAGGCTGCTGATTGGCTGCGGGGCCCTCCGTCTGCGGGACAGTCGCTATGATTGGCGGCCGCCGTGGGGTTGGGGGCTCCTTATCTTCAAAAGAGCATCGACCACAACGGTCAACACGACATGCTACTACTGCGAGACAACGTCTTTTCGTCTCCCCGTGTCTCCATTACTACATGTTCCCCCCTGTCCCGATGTTTGGACAAGCTCAGTCCGAAAATCGGCCGGTAATTGACTGCACAGATCAGCTTTAATAGTTGATAGCACACGCAAGGACTCGGAAAGGAGACGATGAACGGCATCAAAAATGTCGCCGCGTCTGAACTTTGTTTCAAAGTAAAGAGGCGGTTACCGCGCAAGGAGAAGCCTGCATGAGTCAAGAGCAAACCATTTGAGTGGACGGCCAAGCGACAGAGTCTGTCGAAGATCACTCATAGCAGCGCTTGGCGACCCTGGCCCGCCAGTCCAACCGGATGTCTGCGGCGGTTTTTCCTTTCCCAGACGAATGCTCAATAACAGCCTTTTGAGGAGACCACCACGCACGTTAGTCGGCCTCGGCCGCAGCCAAATAGCGGCTTCGGCTCCTCATGTTGTCCTTATCGTGTTCAGTGATTGGTATTGCATGTCAGCCGACTGCTGACGCTATCCGAGTGACAGGCAGGTGCATGGATAGTCTCACATGGGCACCACTAATGGAAGCCTCTCGATAGTTTTTCTGCGACCCTTGCTCTGCTGTGATAAGACCTCAGGCATGATCACATTGGCTGTCTTCTTAGACACAGCCTACCAAGTGGTCGAGTCTATCGTGTTGCCTGCATGGTATCCTTTTCGTGGTGGGGTCAATGTCCGATACTATTGGTAGACTCCTCGAAAAGAAGCTTTGTGGGTACCACACTACAGGGTCCATGGTATTTCTGCTGCCGATTCTTTATATCTACCTCGTCAAACCACCATCTCGGCACTGGCAAGTCTTCTTTCCCCTGGTTATTCAGGCACTCATCATGCTGGCATCATGTCGGAAGTTTCCTCCTTGTGGTGGACTGACGACAGGATAGAGGCCACCCTATGTCGCCAGTACGTTCTCTCCCATCTTCAGCCCGACTATCAGACCCGGCTCTTCGCCCTCTTGCCTTGGGGGGAGGGTCTTACTAGTGAGTCCTATCTCGACTGGATTCTGACCAAGGCCGGCAAGCTTTTCCTCATCCTGAACGATATTGGCATTCCGCACCGCATTTTTGACCTGGCTGATGATTGCATTGACGACTCCGACCTCCCTCTCACTGAATCCCGTATCCGAGCCTTGAGCTGCGCCCCCGACGGCTCGCACTCATCTGCTCTTGAAAACAAATTCTTCCTCGCGCAATGGCGCTTTCTCGTTCGGGGTATCGCGGACGGTGATCATGTCAGGTATACCGCCAACGAAGGTGTTCCGGTTGAAGTTGTCAAGAGTAATCTCGTGAGCGTGAATCATACCAGAGAAGGCGTGGAAAAGGTAGTTCTTGCCGGTGCCGTATGTCGGGTTTACTTGCGAACCCAAATCAAGATCAACGCGGCGCCGCTCTTTTACGAAGAGGACGAGGTACTGGAGGAGATTCGAAGTCTGCGGAATCTGGCTCACGAGCATCTACTTTCGATACACGGCTCCTACTTTGTGGATGACAGCATCAACATCCTCTTTCGGGGCGACTACGACCGCACACTAGCGAGTTTTCTTCATGACGCACCCGTGTCGTTCAAGCGTCTCACCAAGCCTGAGCGTCGTGGCATTCTGGTGAATTGGCCGCATTGCCTTGCCAGTGGTCTGGCGTGGCTGCATGGCCAAGGGCACGGCCATGGGGCGATTCGGCCATCCAACGTCTACGTTGATTATGATTATCGGATCTTCCTCGGCCACTTTGAGGTTCTGGAATCGGTATTAGACTCACCCAAGATCAATGACATAGAAGCCTATCAATACGCGGCCCCTGAGCGATGGATCCGAACAGCGGCTATACAAGAGGTTACACCCAAGACCAGTTATCATTCCGGCGGTCGCACTATCCGGAGGACCGCTTCAACTCCCAAGTTGCGGCAGACGTCTCAGGTTCGGGCCAGCTGGATGACCGACGTCTCGCTGCCTTCGGTATCTACCGAATCCAAGGGAACGGTCATTCGGGTTGGCACAGGTGACTCGTCCACTTCGAATGCATCCTCGTCGTCCTCATCGCTTGGCTCTGAACGGAGCGGCCCCAGACGAGCATCATATTTTCGCACCAAGCCTATTCTCCACACGCCGTCCATCACCTCGCCCGCATCGAACCTATTGAGCCGGCCCTTTTTGCCTCCGCAAGAGGGTTCGACTCCTTCGGCTGTGCCTTCCAGCTCGACCATTGTGCAGACCTGGCAGTCGCAGCAATCCAACGTCCAGCAATCTGACGTCTTCTCTCTCGGTGCCGTCATCGTCGACATTCTCACTTTTCTCTGCGAGCGCAAACTGTCGTCTTTCGCCAGTCACCGCGCAGCTAAGAACCGGACGCCCGGACGCGGCGGCGGCGTCGCGGACGCATCGTTCCATCTGGCGCCGAACTTGGGCCAGGTCTCATCATGGCTGAGTCTACTGGAGCGCGATGCCAAGAAGCACAAAGGCCACGCCTTCTCTGCAGTCACACCGATGGTCGACGTCGTGCGTGAGATGCTGGCTCGGAGTGCCGAGAAACGACCGCCGGCGGATGATGTGGAGAGAGAATTCGCGCATACCATTCAGCAGCTCGAAGGGGTATTGACCAGGCACTGTTCAGCCATTCCACCTCCGAGGTCTTTTAGAAGAGGTCAACCCCCATCTTCGGCAGTTGATGCTCGTACGACAGGCGAGAGAAGGAATGACCACGGAGGCGGCCAACAGCAGCAATTCCTCGAGACCAGTACACTTCCAGAAAGACCAAGCACAGAAACGGCGCTGAAACTACTAGACTTTGACTTTCCGTTTCCCCAAACCGGCAGTATCGAACAACAACGTCCTCTTGACTACAACTACAACACCCTCACCAACAACGACAGCAACAAGATCGACTACTCCTACAATAGGACGCGTACCAGTGAACCCAGTTCCCGTTCCTCCGACAGGGGGCTACGACCGCGGTGGCATGATGATGGTCTTACGGCACGGTAAATCATCAACCGGCCAGGACCGAGAAAAGTTCTTGTTCTCTTTTTCCCCTTCATTTGACGCCTTACTGCCTTTTCCTTGCCTTAACATTTTACAATATGGGTATCCATGTACGAAAGATTTTTGAAACTGATTATTTGTAAATTTACGGAGAAACTTGTACAGAATATAACATTGAACGGATATGATCGATACTGATCACATTGTGATATCATCAGAGAGCGCTGGCTAGCTGGTTTGATCGTATTCGTAAACAGCTAGTCTGTTCTATCCGCACTGTATAATGTACATAGCAATTTGAAACAAGTGGAAAAGGTACCATCTACTCTCTAAAACTTGAACCTTGCAGCGCTATTCTGAGGGAACAAGAAAAAAAAAATTTTTCTAGAGCCACCACGCCATGAAGCCTGTAAGCCCGACGAGAGCAGTATACGCCACAAACACAGTGTTGACGGTGCCCGGTGCAAGAATGGTGGCAACCGGGGCGCGCGCGCCAGGGGCAGCAGCGCCGCTGGAGGTAGCCGCCGTGCCCGTCGACTTACCACCGCCGCTTCCAGAGTTCGTGCCAGAGGCACCTGTCGAGCCCGAACCTGCGGCCGATGCGGTTTGGTCGAGCGTTGGCAGCGGCGAGCTTGGGTCGACGTCCCAGCCGCCCGAGGTCGAGGCCGGGCAAGCCGGGGGTTTGAGCGACGAGACGGAAGCGGTGTACTGGGAGAGCTTGACGCCCGAGGGCTTGAGGGTTTTCCAGACAGATTTCAGGTTGGAGAAGTCGGGTGAGACGGGAGTTGGGGTGCCTCCGCGAACGTATCCGCCCACCACGTTGGTGGCAGTGGCAATCACAGCCGTGGCGGTCACGCTAGGTCCGTAGCTGATCAGGCCGTAATTGTTGGCTTCCTCGATCCACTCGTAGATGATGGCACCGGACCATGTGCCGGACATGTCGGGGCCAAAGATGGCCTCTTGATCCTGAAAGGTGCGCGGAGGAACAGTGTTGCAACCTGTCTCGGAGAAGAAAATGGGCACCGGATAGTCGGTGGCGTTCTTTTGCAGCATCGAGTAGCCAGAACCTTGATAGGTGTTGTCTCCGCACCATTCGTAGGCATTGAGCGAGTAAAAGTCGACGTTGTCGGAAGAGTCAGCCGAGCACGCCAGGTAGTTTTGCAGCATAGGCCGCAAGCTGGCGATGTCGGCGGCCGCGTATCCGACCGGGATCTTACGATAGCCCTTGGAGTCGCGGTAGGCCTTGACATCGCGCGCGGCAGCTTTGACGTAGGGCGCCGCCCAGGAGCCATTGGTCTTGGTCAGCACTTCGTTGCCGATCAGGACCCCGGCCAAGTTGTCGTAGTCGTGGAACGTATCCAGTACCGCCTCGTACGCCTTGAGCTGGGTGGAGTTCCAGTAGGGGTTGGTCTGCAAAGAGAGTTAGGAAGGACCGCGGCTGTTTGTAACGGGGATTGGAGCGTGTTAGGTTTTATGGTGCACGTACCTCACTGATGGCCGAGTTGAAGGTCTCCAGATCCACAAAGAGGTAAATCCCGGCCGCGGCAAAGGCGGCCATGCAGCCGTCATGGTCTGCCTTTGGATCGACATGGTAAACGCGGATCGTGTTGGCGCCCAGATCCTTCATCAAGGCCGCGTCGAGTTTACACTGAGTGGTGTCGACCAGAGGGTCGTCTTCCGTCAGCTGATAAGCGACGCCTGGCAGAGGTTTGTGTCAGCTAGTTTCGCAGGCATTCCTTCGTGGACTGTAGTACCTTTGATGAAGAATTGGTCACCATCGTCCGTGAAGAATTTGGACCCCACCGCAGAGACCTTGGAGATGGCGCCGACCTGGGTGACCTGCAATCCCAGGGCGAGCAAGCCGGCCCAGGTGAGAGAGGAAAAGCGAGCGAACATGTTGAGTAGCAGCAGAGGCAACAACAGCAGCAGCAGCAGTAAGCGAGATATAGACAGAGAAACAGAGATTGAGAAAGAGAGAGAGAAAAAGAGAGAGAGAGACAGTCGTGTCAGGAACTTTGTAGGGGCTACTGCTGAAGCAGTAAACACCGCAGCCGAACGATCTAACAGCAAAAGAGTGCGTGAAGGTGCGAGCCAAACGAGAGACTGGGCGACGGCGCAACAAGCAGAAGCAATGCAGACAGGTAGAAGAGTTGAAGCAGACAGCAGAGTCTGCACTTGTTCGTGCTTCTCCAGAGTTGCAGAGCTGAGACACACCCTTCTAACCAAGGCAGGCACAGTCAGGTCCGGCATTTAACTTTCCCCGCCCGCGTCCGATTGGCCGAGGCGGGGACGGGTGCATTCTTGTTTTCTTCCTTGCCAACTGGCTGGTCTGCCAGGGCTTCTATGGGAGATCTAACAGACCGGATGGATGAGTTGGACTCGGAACAGCAACATGTCCAACGACGACAATGTTGTTTATTGTCCCTGTACAACGTGCTATCTGCCAATCGGAGTTTATGTGGTTCGGTGGAGCTGTCACGTGACGTCCATCGCGATCTCTTTTCAGATCTCCGCAACCCCGTGGATCTCCCCTTGCGCACAACAGGCAAGCATGATCGACTCCCCACGATCCAATCAACCAGCAGTTTCGTTGTTGTATGTGAGGGAGGAGCTTTCGGAGATCCCGACGGCAACGATGCTAGCTACCAGAGAGTAACCTCTTTCCCCTTGCCATGGGCTGGCACTGTGCGGGACTTGTGGCGGAGGTGGAACAGTGGCCGGCTGTCCGACTTGGCTGGGAGAGAGCATTCCCAAGCCTATATAGTCGATAAGAGATTCATTGTGACCGAATGCTCTTTCCCCTCCTACGCATACGTTTGTCCTCTACGCAGCTGCGACTTGCACTACTGGTACTAAGGCTTTGCCGTTTACTCGAGAAGCAGCGTTGTCGCATTCCAGTTTGCTGCCAGCTACACCCGGTTCCCCTGGACCACCCCGGGTGACTGCGCACGAGACGCCGACGGCAGCGCTGCGGGACGATGCGACCTTTTCACTCCAACCAGGCATATTGATCTGATCGGCATTTTGCGGCCGTCCAGCCTTCATTGTGGAGTCGAAGGGGCTCCGAGGACGACATGCGAAATGTTGAGAGAACGAAGACACCACCATAGCGGGCCCGTGTTCTCCGCATTATGGTGTTTGGCAGCTGCATCCAGAAAACGCAGTTGGCAAGGTCGCTGGCGTGCTGCAGACCACGCTCGCAGAGAGAGTGTCCCTCTCGGAAGGTGTCGAGTTCACTTGGCGCCTCGGCCCTGGGGTCAAGAGCGGGCATGCATTCTTGCGGAGAGGAATGCAACATTCTGCAATGACATCACCACCGATTGGGAATTGCCAAAGGCGATTAACGTTATCGCTATCTGCTGCTCTGTTACGAACTAAGTTGGTTCGCTGCTGTCAGCCTAAGCAACCGGGGTTGTTATTATCATGACTGCCAGCTGTCACCGTTGCATCAAATCAAGGAAAACCCAAGGGCGAAACTGGGAAAGGAGAACAAAAATCCATCCGCGGTGTGGATCTGGTCCCAGGGATCGGTAATTACCTATCTACTTGATTGTTTAATTAGCATATTACTATAATAATAACAATAGTAATAACCATCAACCATCACCGGCCGGATCCAGTGGCACGAATGCGACCAGATCCAGGCCGATCGCCAGGCGGCCTCCGCCACGCATTGGGTACAAACGCGCAACGGCGGCTGCTGATAGGATCCAGCACGTTGCAACAGCCGTTCTAGACCGAGTCTAGCGTGCTGACTATGGCGCCCGAGACGGTCGCTAATTGCCCACAGATAGCAACAATCGTCCGGACGAGTCAGAGACTAAACGGAACTACCGAGTCCTTTAAAATCTTGGCCGCGATGGACGCAGCAGGGCCGAGGACAAAGAATGGAAAACAAGAAAAACAATAAGATAAAGATATGAAAGAAAAGAAACTGAACCAAACCTGGAATGCCCCATGGAAGGTCATATTGTAATGATGAAACTTTTTTGTCTTGCTGAAGAGGAGAGGGGGGGAAGGGGCCGTTTGCAGTAAAATGAGCTGATGATCACTGCTGATCTCGTCCCGTTCCCCTTTTGCGCTATTTGCGACTGTTCTGGTGCCACGATCGGCGTCGTAGAACTCCTGAAGGTAGCCAGCCAGTCATTAGATTAGCGATCACTGTTTGTAACCCCAGGTGACTTGCAATAAATCAATTCCTATATGAACGCTGTCTCTCCGTGTAGCTTCGCTTTCGCGTCTGTCTGCACTCTCCACGGAGCTTTTGCTCTCCCGGTGCGACGTGCTCAATTGCCATTTCTCCTCTTCCCCCCTCCGCTGGCCATCCGTGTCTCAAATCAAGATATGCTGCTGTCTTTCGAATTACCGCTACTATCGTCGCTAATACTCGTGTCGCCGTTCGCGATCCTTGACTTGGATTAAACTTCGAACTTGCTGCTTCCTGTGTCGCACAGGAATAACAGAAACACAACTGGAGCCGCGGAACGAGTGGCCGTGGTGTTCTTGCAATCGCGACGTCATCGGGGGTCGCTCCTTCCACAGTCAGATTCCTCCTTCCTCGACCACCAAACCGACCGTTGGACGCAATCATTATCCAATCTTCAGCCAAAACCCCTCGATTGTCGTCCTACATGCGCTTGCCACAGTCTTCACTCGATCTGCTTTTTCTCGGAGCTCGTGAACTGCTTTTTCCTCTGCTTCTCTTGCGGGCTCCTGCTATTCGTACCGCTACAACAACAACAACAACAACAACAACCATATCGATACCATCTTCCTATACCATTCTATCTTCTTATTCTATCTGAATTGAGCGACCATGGCGACCGACACGGCCTCCCCCTTCCAGATCACGGCCGAAGCGGCCGCCCGGCTGAAACACAACGAGTCTTTCCAAACCGTGCGAAAGCGTCTGCAACGAAGGGACCAGGCGACCAATCTCTGCAGGTACGAAGTTTTGGCGGAAAGATCTGCCCTTTCCCACCCGTGGTGATGATTCGTTCCTCTTGTGCTAACGTGGATGAAATTGTGCAGCTTCTGCCCCTTCCACACCGACGAATGCAGCGAACAGGAACTGGCGACGTTTCGCTTCCACCGCGACATCCTCTATGCGCTGCTGCTGCCGCTCTTTGAAGTGCATGATCAGGCCACCCAGACGGCCACGCGCGTGCTGGGTCGACGCAAGGGCGTCGAGCCGGAGCGTGCCTTTCGCGGCGAGGCCCGGGATGCCTTCACTTGGCTGCATTGCATCCTGACCGAGGAGCAAGATTTCTGTCTAGCCGAGGGCTGCCCGGCCTGTGTGGTGTCGCATGTGCTGGAGTCGGAGCCCACCATCCGCCTCGTGGCTGTGGCCTGTCTGCTGTGCGATCTCTTCACCGAGGCCGAGCTGGCCGATATCCGACCCAATTTGCCGAGCCTCGTCTTTTGGCTCGAAACAATGGAAAAGGCCGTCTGCGACGATCCCCTCTGGGGGGACCGATTCTGGCCGGAGATTGAGCATCGCGCCCAGTGCTTGAGCCTCCAGATCAAGCACCTTGTCCTGCAGTGCCTCGAGTTTCGTAGCGGCACCGAACTGCAAAAGCCGTCCATCGTCAAGTCTTCATGCGTGATCGCCCCGCGGCCCGAGAAGCGGGCTTGTCGGATGCATGTACAGAAAATGCCTGTTCAGCCTTCGGCTCTGGCGCGGCGACAGCTGCACATGATATGGGAAGAGCAGGAGCTGGCGTCGAGACTGGTGATGAGCTATTGGGGCCCCATGTGTTGGAACGACCAGCGCCGCAAGTTGAATCCTTCCATAGACTATGCCCGCGAGACGCCGACCACTTAAGTTGCTGTTCTTTCCCCTTTTTCCGTTTTATTCTTCTGCCTTGTATTTTTCTTGACACCTTTTTGACATTTTTTTGTTGTTCTTTTATCTTTTTTTTTCTTTTCTTTTTTATCATTATACCCTGAGGTTTCTTGATGGATGTTTGAACTAGACTGGTTTTGAGCGTGGGAGTCTGGAGTTACCTTAATATTGATATTTGATAGTAGCCTAGGAATTGGTTCATTTTAGTTCCTCGTCTGAATGCAATTGTGACTGATATGGACAATCTTTCTGTAATACGCTCTCTTCTACACTGGTAGGGACTAGTGCCGACAAGATGATGTAGCAGAGGCAGCGTCTGGTATCAACTTGTCGGCAAAAAGCAGGATTTGATCACTAAGAGCTCGGAAGATGTGGGTTTCGAGGAGAAAAATATTTCTCTCTTTTTACTTTTAGATGTTCAACAGCATCGATCACACCAAGTGACATGACATGTCTGGGCATATACACAATGGGTCCTCTTGATACATGTAACACACTGTCCTCGTCTTGGTGAGTAACCTCGGTCAGGACGCAGTTACCGCCTAGTTGCCTCCTAGTTACCTGTATATGACCTAGTTGATAGCCTAGCTGACTATGTGCAAGCCATCCAAGCCACAAGGGAAAAGAAAAGAGGGCGCACAGAATTACGCACGTCCCTTGGCTTATACACACGCAAGGTGGAACGCAAAAAAAAAGGAAGTAAAAAAGAAAAGTCATGCATACCTCTTGAAGCTAATGACACGAGCCCAGGCGCTTGGCCGGTGACGCAAGAAAAGTCTAGACTGCATCAAATCATCTGTGCATCTCACTGCATCATGTAGGTTGGGCTAAATGGGAGAGAAGACAGAAGCAAGTCGCTGAAAAGGGAAGAGACACAAGAGACACTTGCATCTGCAGGGTGCCGTTTCTTGTTTTCTTTCTTTCTCTCTCTTGCCTGAAGGAAGGCCGCGTCGAGAGAGTGGTCAAGTGTAAGTATTTCTTTACCCTGTTCTATCAACTGGTCAAAGGTAGCCCATTCTTTGAACAGCTGAATGGTGATATACCATATCTGGACCATACTGCGTCTCGTGTCTCCAGCTCGATCAGCGCCAGTCTATGGCTTTGTTTCGTGGGTGCCTACTTGCACATTACCTGTAGAGTAATCCAGTCTACGGTTATACAACCGAATCTAGATCGATGACGACGACCCGGTGGCACAGCAATGCAACACGCAATGACTTCCAATAAGAAAAAGGAAACATGATAGATTACGGCCAGGACTTGCCCATGTCAAGGTCGACTGCCAGGCTGACCGACGTTGCAAAGAAACCAACAGCATCCGGCTACCATTACTTATCTGTCACACCCAAAACCCCAGCCCGCGGAGTTCGACAATGACGCACACCGGGTGCATCGGTAGTAGCACTGCAAAGGAATTTTGGATAGTTATTGAACAATGTTACTGAATAATTTTTATTGTCATTTACTGTAGCATAATATACCGAAAACCAAACTCGACTGGATCTCGTGTTACCGGGAGTTCCAGACCATGGCCAATTTTCTTTTCTCTCCGGTCTGCACGAACATTGGATATCCCCGATTCTCAATCTTTGGGCGACATGAGGGATGCAGTGCACCGGTGTTTTAAAAAGATTTGGTGCTAGTGACTCGCAAGATGTTCTCCCTCGGGAGCCACAGTGACTTGATTTGTAAACAGGTTGTTGAGTCCCTGCGACTATTTCCATCATAAATCTGCTTTCGGACCACGCACTTACAAGACGACGTCCAAGATTTAGCCTTGGGGAAGGACCACAGAAGCTCTGAGAAAACATCGGTTCACGTAGGATGTGGATGTAAGAGAAGAAGTAGTGGAAATACCTCGACACCGAGTGAACCTTGAAAATTCTCTCTTAGTCATGTTGACACCGTGGGAGCTATTCTTGAACCCCAGGCACTAAGAAATCTGTAAAACACCGGTCAACCGTAAGCCCAAATTCTTGTTATTGTGTGATCTCTACATTGTGGCGTTCGGAGAGGGGTCAAGTCATGTGGCAAGGGCTTGGGCTTGAACGGTGATCAAAGCATCGCGATTGTTTTGGGCCGGAAAATAACAACGCGTGGCGAAACACAAAGTGCCGGAAGTGGGTCGATTGAGAGTCCACTCGAGAAGGAAAAAAGGGTAGAAGATTGATGACAAGAGGATAGAAGGCTGTTGCAGTGAATTCCAGGGAAATTAAACAAAGAAATTTCCCCTGTTTCTTCATTACCGCCGCGCAGTGTGATGGACTCGCAAAACGCCAGCCGTGTTGTTCATAACGCACCGTAACTAGTTGGGTCTATCGTTGTACAATACGCCATAGTTCAGGGTCAGTCATCCTCTACTTCTTCGGATTGCTCTTTCCACACCTGCTCGGTAAGCTCTCTTGGATCGGCTCTTGATGAAAATGAAGACGTCCTGTTTCGTTCTCCACGGCCGGGCTGGGCGGAAGCACCCATGCTCGAATGGATTCATAAGAATGTCCAACGGGTTCTAGATTGCTGGTCGTGATGGGTCCTGGACCCTTTCTGGGATGGGTTTCCCTTCTCCCCTACGGCCTCTGCCCGGGGAGTCATCACTATGCCACCAACAGATTACAGTTTACTTGGATTTGGGATCGAGTGTTATAGATGCCAGACTTGACGTCACCTCTTGACTGTGTAATCCATGAGTCGATTCCCGAGTCCAGTTTCCGTTGGCTGGCTGTATATCCGGGCTGCTTTAGCCAGACTATGCCAATTTCTGATTACTTCGACTGGGCGCGAGTCTTGGTGGGTCGATGAGGACTTTGCTCCGCGCTTTTCTTTCGATCGTCTCCATTTATAACCGCAGTTGAAACGTTCTTTGATATATTCCTGGAGAGTGAACGTCCTTAATTTTGTCGATCAGCAAGACTTTAGGAAAGAGTGGGTAACCGCTTGAAGACGAGATCATCTTTTGACTAGGCCACGAGATCGTAGACGGGATCCGCAGAAATCTCGGCGACAAAAATTTCCTCGCTAACTTCAACAACCAGAAAGTTACTGGGATTCTTGATTGGGTGTGCGTCAAAGAGGACACACACACACACACACACACACACAAAAAAGAAAAAAAACGAATTCAGTTCCTGGGTCGAGAACGGAGAGAAAGCGCCATGATTCTGGGACTCGTGCTGAGGAGATCGTGTCTCGGCATTGGGCCAAACGCAAGGTGGCAGTTACCGCCGGACATGTTTACTACTGCTCCGCTCCTTCCTTATCCTCACAGCCCGATAAAGACCTTACTCCTGTAATCAAACATCTAGGGAAGGCGCATGTCGGGCTAATTATGGCTTAGGGCTAGGGCTATCACTTGTGTACAAGTAAGCATGACGACGAATAGGCACAATTAGTTGCAAACAATGCACAGAACGAATGCAGTGACGATCTAGCATAACTGTGTGTAACCAGCAAATGCATCAGGATAGAACACCCTTGGAAGGTTATAAGTCGATATTTAACGATTTGTTCATGATTACTATGCCCTAAGAGCACCGTGCTGGCTGGGGTCGGCCCCCAGCCTGCAGTTAACAGGTCGGATCGAGCTTCTCTATGGCCGATCCACAGCTAATCTCAGCCTTGTGCTAGGCTGCTAGCCCGGCGGAGTTCTGAACTTGGCACACCGCGTTCTAGGCCCTTTTTTTTTTTTTTTTTTTTTTTTTTTTTTTTTTTTTTTTNAAAAAAAAAAAAAAAAAAAAAAAAAAAAAAAAAAAAAAAAGAAAAAGAAAAAGAAAGAATATTATTATACTCTTGCTACTCTTACTTTTATATTTCATTTATGTTCAAAGATTTCTTAAAGAGAGACCACCACAGTCTGCTCTTAAACAAGCAAAGTTTCCCGATCCTCGGAGATGCCTGGTCGACTTGCCGAAATGCCAGTTTCATTGAGGTTGGCAGTCCAGAGTCTAGACCGGCTCTTGGGGCTGGGGCCGGCGACACCGGGGCTGCCGAGGGCTAAGCCCTGCTGTCAGAAAGAGCATTGTACTCTGTATACCGTACGCAGTACCGTGACGACCGTTGATAAATGAAATCAGAATTTACTGGTCGCTAGTTCCCAGCCAGCCCAGTGAGTAGTTGAGAGCGCATATGCAAGTTACCTCATAGTACTGGACATCGTACATGGTATAATATATCCAGAGCGTCAGAGGATTGGCTACGTGCACAGTACAGTGGACAAGCAAGAGATACAGTATGCACTAGTCCAGTTGCGGCCCAGTGGAGCCGCGCGGGCCCCGTCGGCAATAACTTTGTTCAGCGCCGCGTCTGGGCTGGTCTGGGCCGTCCGGTCGCTGCTTCCCTGCGCTTCCTTCCGAGTTCCTTCCTGCCTGGTTTTGTTCTGCCTGTCTCGCCTGCTTTGCCTGCTCTTTCCGTCTTTTCCAGTTTCTTTTCCATTCTCTTCTTCCTTTTCGTCTTCATTTATTCCTCCTCGTCTCTTCTCACCACCACTGCCAACCCACATCCACAACTTGCTCGCTGACCAGTTTCATCCTTCCCTCAATAGCCCTGCTGGCTCCTGCTGTTTCCTGCATCGCCCCAATTGTCCGGTCCGTTGTGGCTAAAATAACCGCTGCCAACGAAAGCATATATATATATATATATATATATACATTTACATCCATATATTCATACGTCCATCCATATATATATATATATATATATTCATTTGAGAGAAAGAGAAGAGGAATTCGGTCGATCCGTTAGATGCTTGTCGAATGCCGTCCGATCCCTTTACTTAATGGGAGCTGAGACCAGCACCACCACCAACACCACTTCCAACAACAACCTACACTAGCCACGGCAATAGGACAGCCACGGCAATAGATACACTCTCACACAGAGCCTGCAGGTTACTGCCTTCGCCTGCCGACCGCCTCATCCACCTGCATTCCATGTCGCCGTGCTCGTCTGCCGCCTACTGTTCCACGCGAACCCATTCCTCTCCAGCGCCGTCGAGACCGCCTCGTAGGCCCTCACTGAGCCCTGTCTCCACATTGCGTCTGCAGTCGCCCCTGTCCCGGCTCGCCGCGAACAAGGATAAGGTCAAGGTCAGAACGGCTAGCTTTCATCATCACCAACATCACTACCACCACTACCACCACCTCCTCCAACACCTGCCGCCGTTGTCGTGCGACGCTGTCGGCCCCATGTCGCTTGACCCAAATCCGTCCCCGTTATCCCGCCATCGCTCCCACCCAGACCATCCGCCCTCTGCGCCCCTCACCCCGCCCGCCGATGAAGAGGATGACCGCTCTCGCTGGAGGCCCATCCGTGGCCTTTCCTCGCCCAAGCCGCACATGCTCATGGACCAGGGTCGCAGCCACACCAATCCGTCGCCGCCCGACTCCCACCACACCCTGCCTCCGTCATTCGACCAGCCCTCTCACCGGTCTTCGTTTGACGGGGACGAGAACATGTCCGATCTTCACGACGGCTCCTCTCCAAAGCAGTGGCTCGATACCGCCATAGACACCATCCGTATGAATTTCCCTTGCCGCATGAGAACGATCCATGCTGTGGGCTGTGATTGCTAACTCATGATCAAAACACACAGTTTCTGCTCTTCTTGTAGACGCCAACAATCGCATCGATTCTGTTCGTCTGGTGTCGCAGACGCTTCCTTTTCCGCAGTCCCCCAAGAACACGATGCAACTGCCAACCAGAGATACTGTTTTTGCAACCATTATTGGAACTTTCCGGGAACGCTACCAACCAGACGTCATCCCGTATATTCACGTCATCCATGCGGTGCCCGAAGATTTCAGTCTCGCCAATCTACCCCCCTCGCCCCCCAGCACTCCCGGCCACTCACGATCAATGGAAAACTACTTCGACCCTAACGTGTTTCCCAACGCCAATCCGACCGTCTTTGCCAGCGCCAGTACCGTGCCCGCATACCACGACACCTTAGGGTTTGCTCGCCAGGTGAACTGGCCTCATCCCATCGTGCCACCGTTCAGCACCCATATCTCCGTGTTGGAACGGTATATACCGCCTTCCACTCCGCGTGAGTACCGTGACATGCTTACCTACGGCCGCCCCTCTGTTTTATCGGACCGTATGCTCGAGCTGTCGCCTCTCGGCGGATGTCTGTTGTTTATATATCCGACTAAACGAGGTGCCACCGCCTTCAAGAGCCAGTACCTCGGACCCATTCTCGATCCATTACTGCGTCATTTAGTCGTAGTGGACGGGTTCTCTGCCGACGTCAGTCGCGACATTGGCCGTCTGGAAGCGGTCAACAGCATGGAGGATTTTGAAACCATGAAAGCCAAAATCGAGCTACTTTGCCAGAGATGGAGCAACCAAGCCTCCAGCTTTCACCTCGTCGCTTCTGAAAAGGGCCTTGCCCCCCTGGATTGCAAATTGTGGAAAGAATGGTACACTCAGCAAGAACGGCCGCGGATCAAAGACCTGCTCAGCCGAAACTGGCAAACGCTGAATAGATACAGTAATAGCCCGGACTCGGGCGGCAGCCATTTGACTGCATCCATGATCCTTGCCAAAATCATGGACGGACTCAAAATGCGAACATACGACGTGTCGCCCCACGAGGACATTGAAATGGGAGTCTTTGTGATCCGGCGATCTCGCTAGATCTTGGGAGCACCTGTCATGATGTATGAAACGACTTCATATCTTGGATTTCTCATTTTCTCCTTCTTTTACATTCTTCTTTTTCATTAATTTTTCTTCTCCGGTGTGAAGGCACTGCAAAAAGGCATGAAGGCATGACTGGGCATGACTGGGCATTTTCGAGTGTTGGGCGTTGGTTTGGTTTTGGGCCTGTGAACGCCATATGAGCGGCATAGTATAATACCCATTTGTTTTATATACGAACATATATTATTTGAGACTTATAGAACAAAGCGCCACATTTTGTTTTCGTATGCTCTATTGGAGTAGTCGCAGTCGGCTGTAGTTTGCGGCCGTAGATTAAATCGATCTGCTGATGTGACGCCGGAGAAACCTTTATCCGCCCGAGCCATGTCCGGTGCTTCTCCGTCGGTTCCAGGTCAACACCGCAAAAGCTGCAAACTTGCTCGACTATTGCCAATCTCTTTGCATTAGAAGGCGAATTTGACACTCTTGACTTTGTTATTGTCATGTCTCTTAGGCATTCGATCTTGTAATAATAGCTCACTGCCGACAACACCTCACCCTTGTTTCGATCGCCTGGTAGTGAACCATGGCGTATTCCCCGGGGCCAATGTCTCCCACTGCACCTGGCAGTTTGCACCCTCGAGGCCGCTCGATCAGCCCAGGTCCAGGAGGCAGTGGTGCGAACGGCAGCAATGCACCCCAGTCAAAGCGCGACAAGAGACGCACGCAGCTCCAGGAGCGCCTGCACGACCTGACCCTCGCCTTCAGTCAAAACCGCGACACCCAGTTCCGCCAGCAGCTGCACGCTCTGCAGTGCGATATGACGCTAATCAACAATGCCGACCCTTACGAGCCGGGCCCGCTGCCGGACTCGTCCGAAGAAATTGCCCAGCTGATCGACACGACCGTGGGCGGTGGCGTCTTTGGCAAAGAAATGGCGTCGCGGGCCGGTGGCTGGTTCGCCAGGTTTGTGCAGGAGATCAATGAGATCAAAGAGGATCGTGATGCTGAGCTGGTTGCAGTGATGGTGGGTTTTTACGAAATCATAGCTTTTGGCCATTACTAACGGAATTTTTTTTTGTAACTTCAGAACCGACACAATGAGGCTCTCGAACGGTATAAACACGATTACGCATGGCGCCAGCATTTTGCCAAAGAAGAGTTCAAGCAGCTGTCTAATACCTTGCGCGAGCGACTTGTCCAGAAAGTTACCGCCAACAAGACCCGTCTGATGCGCGAGAGGGAGCAGATGGATATTTCCGACACCAACGCGCTTCTTCTCCACCCGAACCAATTCACCATCACCAACCCAGCCAGCCCCGGCGGTATTCATAGCAACCGCAAGACCCGTCATACCAGACACAGGGTCGGCATCGATGAACTCGGCAACGGTATCGATAATAAAAGGAAAAGAAAAGCCGCTGACGAAGACATTGGGTCCCCTGCTCGCGATGGCCTGTCGACGCCGGCAGAACGCGCCAGAGCGAACGCTGAAAAACAGCAGACCGACAAGACGTACAGCATCAATTCGCTCTTTACTGACAAGGAGCTTGCCATGCATGCGAACCAAGCTCACATTGCCACCGCGCACTTTTTCTCCACGTCGAAAAACCAAGAAGGCGTGGGCACTGCCACCAACGGAAACAATAGTGATGCCGACGATGTCGACAGCGCCGCCAATATGGATGACGCGGGGACGCCAGCAGCGGCGGACATGGCACGTACAGCCAGTCAGAACTATCACGCCACGCGATCGACTCGCAATCAAGGAAACGTGGGTTTGAACATCTTGGCTGAGTTGTCAGATAAGCCAGCCACGCGCCAGAACCTGCCATACCACATCCTCGCCAACCACAGCTCTCGCAGCAACCAAAGCGCGCCGCCTCTAACATCCCTGATGAACGAGGAAATCGACGACGATATCTCTCGCATGGAACGGCTCCAGGCGAAATCACAGGGCTGGATTGACCGGAACCTGATTGACACCATCACCGAGCCTGTTCCTGACGACGTCGACGGCATTCCAGCGAACTCCGAACGCTTCGGCCTTTTGCACCCAGACTTCCCTGTTGACCTTGGTATTAAGTGGTATCCCATTGGGGGTAAGAGCAATACTAGCTACGAAATGTTTCCACAGATGAACGAGCGCACGAGCCGACGGCGTGCGTAGAGATTCTTTTTCCTCTTCATATTTACCATTATATTTGCGGGCTTGGAAACCTTCATTGCTGGCATGTTTATTATTGTTTGGTTCTGTTCGGGCTGGTGTTTGCACTATATCATTCGGTTCTAGTCTCACTGTTTTGTAAATATTGTCTGGTGCATTGTTTGTTCTGTTGGGACTGATTGTTTTTCTCTTAGATGACGTCATGTAAATCAACCGTCACGTGCATTGTCAAACCCTCTATCATCCAGATAACGTAAATGATAATAACCTGAGTGTACTTCCTGCGTTGGGAAAGAGGATGGTATTTGGTATTTAGCTTGGCCGAAGAAAACTTAATTTGCATTCACCACCTAACCGATCAACCGACACAACGGTCCATACTCCTGTCCATTGGTCTCCTGCGTCCAGCCCTCGCTACCAACGCAACCCCAGCACCAAAACACCTCATTAGGGTCGTACTTCTCTTTGACAGCCAAAAGCCACTCGTAGTTTGAGCTGGGGCCGTAAAAATCTCTTTTCCAGTCCGGGTCCTCGCCGACGTGCTCGTTGATATACGATCCCATCCCGGGGGTCAGCGCGCGCATGGCGTCCGTCTTACGGTGGACAATGTTATTCTTAAAGGCTTTGATTCCCAGCGTATCAAGATCAAACGGCCAGAAGGAAATGATCTCGTTGAGGACATATGTCTTGCGCCACGCCGGATTCAGTGAGACGTGAGGCTTAGGCTCGAGTACGGCACCGCCACCAACCAGGTTCATAAGGAACATGACATTGTCCATAGCGAGCGGACCGTCGTCAGTGTCTGAAAACACAGTGTGCAGCATCTGGCTCAGCTTGGGCGCGTTGTCCTCAAGTGATTCCCGGCCGAACATGCGTGAGCTCAGTATCACATTCGTCACGCCGGCCCACGTCTGCCCACCGACTTTGGTGAAGTACTCGGCATACGTGGGTATGGTCTCGAAGCTGGACGTGACGATGAATTCGGTTCCATTGTGCGGAAGCAGATCGTGAACCAGTTCCTTTTCGATGACGGACTTGGCGTTTGAGACAAGATCGTCTTGATCCTTGGTGTCGGGAATCATCAAGCCGAACCCATGACCATACATCGAGGTCGGGTACGCGGCTGACGCCATAGACCCGTCGCCGACGAAAGCATATCCGGAAAATCCGGTGTCGGAGAGAAGGCCGTACTTGGACATGATGTGGGCTGTTGCGTTGATGGTGTGTGCGACGCTCGTGTTCAGCGGTATCACGGCCATGTTGTGCATCAGCATCGGCTTGGTTGGGTACGCCTTGATGGTGGCGGCTATGACGACGCCGAATGTACCTCCACCGCCGCCGCGCAGGGCTCTGAAAAGATCGGCGTGTTGACATGCATTGGCTGTGACAACTTGTCCCGACGCGAGCACCACGGTCATCTCAAGCACCTGGTCGGTGGCCAGGCCGAAGTAACGGCTGGACGGCGAGTGGCCGCCTCCTTGGAGGTAACCGCCAATAGCTCCAACGGTCTGTATTCGTTTGTTTAGTTGAGCATGATTAGAGAGTAGCAGTTAAGAGAGATGGGAGGGACCAACCATGTCGCCGCCTCCAACAACGATATGGCCGTGTTCTGCAGCCAAGTTGTAAACGTCCTGCCACACATACCCCCCGCCAACAGTGATGGCGCTGCCAGTCCAGTTCGCGGCGCAGCCATCAGATGAGGAGTAGTTTTCATGAAATCCGAGTCCGGTCTGGATGTACTTGATCCAGATACTCAGACTTCCGTATCCTTGCGATCTGCACCACACTCAGATTCAACCTAATATATGGTAAACCAGGAGGAAGAGGAGTGTGTCTACCTTCCCACTATATCGTGTCCAGTATTCGTGATCACCAACCGCACATTGTTATCCTTTGCAAATTCAATACCCGCACTCACATCAGCTGCATCTGTTGCGTTGATAGAGTACACTGGCGCCGCACCGAGCTCGCACAGCGGATACGTAGGCAGCGTGGTGTTGATAGGCGCACAGCTGGAAATCAGAGGATATGCGTATCCAATGGGATCAAGTGCGACTATAGACTGATTACTCCAATTGCTAGCAACATCCTGGCAAGCCTGGGCATCGTAGTTGGGTCCCGGATAGCATGATTCAGCGCGCGGTTTGTTGTGGATGAGTCGACCGCCGACGGTGCGATTGAGCGAATCCCACGACGAAGGGTTCGGCCAGCAAGCGTCTATTGGAGTCTGTTTATAATTCATATTAGGCTGTTTCGTGTGTTTGATTTTGTTTGTTCTTGTTTCTGGGTTCAAGTCGTACACATTTGCACGTGGCCAGAGCAGTCTGAGCTCCGGCAAGAAGTAGTACAGCGAAAGCTGACAAGGGCATCTTTTTTATTCGATTTAGATAAGTAAATCCGAAGATCTTGTTTGAGTTGCTATCCTAGAAGAGACGGGGCGGATGGCACCCTTATATACTAATTCACTATCCATTGTCTTTTATGGATGTTTGCCTTGTCAGCTACATATTACTGTGTACAGTGTAACTTGCGCGCAAATTATTTATTTGCGCGCGCAACTACATGTAAAATATGACGGGTCAGGGGCTGGACTAGGTCTTAGTGTGCCCGGCTGAGCTGATTCTAGAACGTTAGAGCAACCACAGGAATCGATGTTCACTCTGTCAAATAAAACAGTAACTAACTATTCTGGTACATATGAACCAGCAAACGTTCAACCGGCTGCCTACAGCTGGTGGCAGTGCGGTCGCGCGTTGGAGCTTAGGACAAACGGTATCCGAACTAGGAAATGTGTTGCCTAGTTTGGACAATTTGCCTTTAGATCCCTGACTGCACACAGTTTGCACACAGCCCATATATGATAGTACTGTGTACAGCAGCTAATGATGTAAATGCAGGGTATCTTGTTTCTATGCCTAGTTTCTACTTATAGCGTCTTTACTACACATCGAGGATTTTAACAATAGCTACTCCGTGCTTCTAGGTAATTGTGTAGTGAGATTTTAGAAGTAGTCTCATTAGGGTGACTTGGTAACTGTTGAACAGTCTGGCCAGTGCAGAGTATTAGTAGCTACGGTGACATTGCACAATACTGTCTTAGTAGTATGAATCTTCTCTTTGTTGCGAAAACTGATGTAGTAGATGTTGTCGAAATCCCGAGAATTCAAAAAAGGGACTCCGTACACCATCTTCTCACGGACACCAAAAATCACCTAATCAAGCATGCCGCATATCATTTTCAATGGTTTCTCGTACAGGTAAACTACATATATAAAACTAGTTTTCAATGTACCACCGGCGTTGTGCGCCCGCCACACGTCTCTGATATTTCGACAAGCTTGATTTAGCTTTGTACTTCTCTATTTGGTAGTAGTAATTTCGTAGCTGTTATCTGGCTTATCTCGATGCTATTCACTTAACGGCAGTCTATTGCTAGCGCAGTCTTATAAGATTGGTCATCACGGCGTACTACTAGACCAACTAGTTAAACATGAGGATTAACTAAGGTATTGCACAATACTTTGACGGAATGGCAAATCCGGAATCCCATAAATAAAAGCACACATAACTTTTTGAATCCGTTTGTTAGACCAACCATCAACATTGAATAGTATTAAGATCTCTTCTTTGTCCAAAACCCGTACAGGAGCACCGCGCAAATCAACCTAAAATGCCGTCTCCAGCAGATACACTCCGCGTTGCTATTATTGGCGGTGGTCCAGCCGGACTCGGTGCTGCAATTGCCTTAACAAGCCTGCCAAATGTCAAAATAGACCTGTACGAAAAGGCTCGCGAGTTGAGAGAAGTCGGCGCTGGAATTAACATCGGATACAATTGCTGGAAAGTCCTTGAGCTTCTCGGGGCTGCTGAGAAGGTGCGCGGCCACGTACAGCAGGAAGTGATCCACCGGTAAATTTTCAGCCTCTCTATGTCAAAGCATGTTTTTGCCTGATAAAAGTACTTGCTTATATGTGGTCGTGTAGAAACGGAGTGTCTGGTGAAATCAGGCGTCTCCGGCCACCTTCTTCTTTGCCTCTCAAGTACCGTACAAGACGGGTGCGGAGGACAAGGTTACAATCGGCTCTCATCTCGCAAGTGCCTCAAGGCATCATACATCTTAATAAACGATTAGTTTCGATTGAGGATTTAGGGATGCGAGGCGTTCGCCTCCAATTTGCTGATGAAACCGAGACTATAGCCGATCTAGTCATTGGAGGAGACGGAATTCGCTCTGTAGGTAGATCTATTCTGACTTACAGATTTTCGGACTGAACACAACTGTCTTTAGGTAGTGCGATTGGCTCTGTTTCCAGATCACATCACCAGCTTCACTGGTATGATAGCAGATACCACCCGAATGGCACCCTATTAACGAAATCAGGCACAACAATCTGGCGAACTCTGGTTCCTGCAGCGTTACTGTCTGATATCCCAGATTTGGTACCGGAGACATCCTGGTGGCATGGACCCTCGGGCCATTGCTACTTTTCGTTGGTCGACGACACTTCAGAATTATCAGAGACAAACACGGCAGATTCAGAGGAAATGATGGAGGTGTCATGTCGGTATATCATAGACCCGGCCCTGGACACGGAGAGAAGATTTAGCTGGGGTATTCCTGCCACAAACGAGCGAGTCAATTCCCATTTCAAGGTGAATATTACTGCATGCTTAAAACCTTCAACACTGAGCCGCTGATCTTTTGTCTCACAGCAATACGACCCTCGACCACGGGAGGCACTCTCGCGTGTCCCTGAGGGAAATTGGAAAGAGTTTTCCGCTTTCGCTGGGCCAAGGCTCGAAAGACTTGTAGGATGGGGCAAAGTTGCGCTGCTAGGGGACGCCAGTCATCCATTATCTGGTAAGTCTCATACGATTGCAATAAGCCCAACCATAATCTGAATCTTACTGACAGTAAAACCATGTAGGTGCTTTTGGTTCTGGCGCTGCTTTTGCTTTGGAAGATGGCTGGATACTGGCTCGCGCTATAGAGCATACAACTGCCAAACTTCAGTCAGCGAGTCCTAGGTCCAACGACGATGCCCAATTATTGAAGATTCGAATCCTCGCAGAAGCGCTGAATATATTCAACGAAGTCCGCTCACCCTATTACAGAAGAATGCACGAACATCTCGACAATGAGAAAGCCAGAGTCCTTCGAGCTCGAGACACCGCCAAGAGAGAGAAGGATGATCCAAAGCACATATTCGAAGCGGCTCTCGAGGCGCGTCTTGGGGCGTTTGCATTCGGTAATGAAATGGATTGGATCTATAGGAATGATATAGAGGTTGTCTGGCGAAATTATCTCCAACGGACGGAGCGGCCAACAGCCAGCAACCTTTAGCTTTTGGAATGCTCAATGGTCAAATACCGGGCGTATATATGCAACTCACCGTCCGGGTTGTTGGAGTGACCGTTCGTTCGCATCGATCGATGTAATGAACGTACCTAGATATACCCATTGCCCAAAGCAGAAGATTTATGTAACTCCCACTGCCTTCAACACATCGGTTCGGCATTTAGAAAATGTGGTAGGTATCTGTGTGTTAGAGACCATTGATATTGGTCCCTCGCATGGACCTATAAAAATATATCGCAAGATAAGTTTTTTTGTGCTTCACTCATTCAATGATCTAAATGCCCGAGAAAGTGCTAGATGTTGTCCAAAACTCAAGAAATCTTAAGAATACTAAGTTGACATAACCAATTTCTATATCGTGGAGCAAATTTTCCAAAACGAGAACCACAAAGTAGTGTAACTGAGTTTGTCGGGTCAATGCCCGCCGTATCAGCTGACCTCCGTGGGAAGCGAAGAATAAATAAAGGTGAAGCTTCGTTCCATCCCGCTCACTACTATGCGCGTAGCAATCATTGAACGGCATGAGCTACGTACGAAAACGAGCAGCCTTGGCTTGTAACTTCTGCCGCAGCAGGTAATAGCGCGTCTTGATTATTTGCTATCAAAATTAACCGGAGCAGAAAGAGACGGTGTGATGCCCAGAAACCTTCGTGCTCAAGCTGCATCGAGCTGGAAGTGGAGTGTCACTACGATGACGCACCGTCACAAAGGTAAACAATCAGTTCAAGGACTTCTGAAGGAATAGAATCCGCTCATATTACAATTTCCAGAATCGATTCCTCGGGGGGCAGCCGGGAAATACTGGATCGGTTGCGCAGCCTTGAAGCTCTTGTCCAGAAGCAGTCGGAATGCATAGCCACGCTTTTGAAGACCCAGACGCGTACTTTAAACAATGAAATGACGCCTCAGAGCCAGCAATCGTCTACGGCCATGGACGCGCAGTCACACTTCTGGCGGTCTTCCCGACTGGATGTGTCTACTGATCTGTCAAATCTTCCACCTCTGACGATCCCTGTAAAGCACAAGACATCATCTGCTTACCTGTTAACCTTACCACTCGTTAGAGCACTGATAGGCGAGTATCCCACAGACTTATTTTTCAGGTTTGAATTGAGGAGCTGTCATGCGCCTGTCCTTTCGGCCGAAGAAGGGTTTTCACCATCAGCTCCCATTAGTTTCCAGCGTGAAAACACTGACCACCTGGTATCGGCATTTTTCTCAATCGTTCATCCAAATCACCCTATAGTAGACCTGAATGGCTTCAGCCGTTTGTATGAAAGATTTTTGGAGATTGGGCCCGATCATACCCCAGATTCCACACTATGCATGGTTGTTTTGGCACTCGGGGCTGTTGCAACAGCTACACCGGACTCTGAAGCATTCAAAAGATCGCCTCCCGGTATAGCGTACATACGGCATTCTATGCCAACTTTGCTATCCATATCTGGGTGGTCTTTTACCTCAAACATAACAGCGGTTCAAGCTTTAGTTCTTGCCAGCGTCTACTTTGCTTACATCGTGCGACCACTCCAAAGCTGGCGCCTTATTCACTCCGCATCAACAATACTGCAGATTAAACGTGTTGGGTGAGTGGTTTTGCTAAGTTGAATGAGCAAATCTAACAAGAAAAGGATCGATTCACTCCAGAAACTATCCAGTGACAACAACGACACAGAACACCTCGCTCGTCTCTTTTGGTCCAGCTTTCTCGTCGAATGTGACCGACTCGCAGAACTTGAACTTCCGCGAAGTGGGCTGGAAGAGTTAACAGACACTATCTACCTCCCCAGCTGCACCAATCTCGGCCTTACAGAGTCGACGTATTATCTTGCGGAGATATCGATTCGGCGCTTGCTCAACCGCATCCACAACTCTCTTTATCCGGGTCAGAAACATCCACTTTCGCAACCAGCAATTACGTCGTTAGTCTCGGGTGACTTTTCAATGGAGGAGGTAACCTCTCTCGATGCTGTTTGCAACGAGTTAAGGTCGCAGTTGGAGATATGGTATTCTTCTATACCCGAGGGGTTTCGGCCAAGTCTTGAAGATACCTCAACAGACAGCCCTGCTTATCGACGGACAATACTGAAGATCCGTTACTTTGCAGCTAGGCACATAATATACAGACCGTTCTTGCTATGTATTGTCACGCATGGACTCGAGCATGCCCCACAGTCTATGGTTGAAAAAGCTGGTCTCTGCATTGAGAGTTGCCGATGGTACCTGCACCATACGACGCAAGTTTTGGCCTTGCCGAGTCAATATACATGGACCTTTGCATTATCGTATGAAAACCGTATGTATTTCACTATTGGTGTGTTCGACTAACCAATCCGCCTCAGATCTCTTGGTGCGATCATAATTCTTACGTTGGCATCGTTAAATCAAGATTTACAAGAACTTGTACCCGATATCGATGAACTACAAACAATGGCAATCAATAACTTCAAACCGTGGGCATTCTCTAGCCTCGAAGTCGTTGTATCAATCCTAGAGGATATGCGAAAGAAGCGGCGACTTCTTTCACAGGTATGACGCTAAGTATACAGACAGCGCAGGAAAAAGGAATCATCGCATGTTCTCTTTACAATTCCCCGCCGGTTGGCTGTGCAATTATCTGCTGTCCCACCTCGCTGCGCCAAAAAGTACCTGTAGGGTACGTGTATTTTTCGAGTGCCTCAGCGGTATATCCAGTTGAGTACCCAGGAGCTAACGGCGTGACATAGTGGGCATTTTCAATCTTTGAGGGGTGGCGTAGGTTCTCGCGGTGGCTATCGGCGTTTTCGAGCATTGACTTACGTCCAGTGATGGCAACGTAGTCGATTATGCTAAGATGAGAAGTTAATTCGGTCAAACCCATAGCTCCGTTATGTGGCACGCAGGGTATGCCGAATTTGAGTGCCATGAGCATAACAGCCTAGGACAATTAGTCAACTGTCATGATCCATCACGATGTCATGGAGCGAAACATACTAGGCATTCATTGACGCTGCCGAGCCTGACAGCATCGATTTGGCAAACGTCTGTGGCCTCGGCTTGCAAGAGCTGCTTGAAAGTAACACGGTTCTGTGCTGCCTCCCCTGTGGCAACACCAACGCCGTATGGTTTGAGCGCTTTCCGAATGGCTGCGTGACCAAGCACATCATCAGGATTGGTAGGTTCCTCGATAAAAACTGGCTTGAACTCTACTAGCTGTTTCATGTACTCGATAGCCTCTGGGACGCTCCATACCTGGAAAGTTGTCAGCCGTGTTGTTGGTAGCGTAATGTTTGTCTGTCAGCTTGCCTGGTTTGCATCAATCATGATCTGATATCCTTTATCGTAACCTAAAACTTGTCTAACAGCAGACAGTCTTTCTCGGTCAGCTTCTACGCTTGTCCCGACTTTGAATTTGAAGACGGTAAATCCAGCCGCAATGGTTTCCTGTAGCACTTCTCGCATTCGGTCGCCAGAAAATGCCAGCCATCCGGCAGAAGTGGTGTAGGCAGGGACTGCGCAGTTGTTGAAAACCTCTTTCAATCGATCATCTTTGTTCTTCTGCGTTTTCTCCAGCATCTGTATGCTTTCTTCTGGGGTGATAACGTCGGTTATATATCGAAAATCGATACACTGAACTATTTGCTGCGGGGTCATATCGCAAACAATCTGCCATACAGGCTTGCGCAGAATCTTCCCCCATAGATCCCAAACCGCATTTAACACACCAGCAACCGCTAGATGTGTGACACTCTTCTCTGGACCGATCCACCGGTACTGGGAATCAGACACCATATAGCGCCACGTCTTGCCCATATTCCGAGTAAGTTCGTGCATGCTTTTATGTACCACACGGCGAGCAAAAACATCGAGTGCTAAGCATATGAGCTCACTCCCACGTCCATTGCTAAAAGCCTGAATAATCATTAGAACTCGTGCGTTCGGTAACAGGTAAGCAGAACCTACAATACCCTCTCCGATAAGGCCATCATGGTTCGTTTTCAGCTGGATGTAAGGGTGTGAGCCGTTGGTGCCCACATGCATTGCATCAGAGCCGACACCGTCAAGACTTGTTGGGAAGCGCAAGTCAATGATCCTGAAAGAGGTGATGGTGACATCGTGCTCGGTCAGTTCTGAGAGAGAACTCATTTTTGATTGCTATTTCCAAGTTGCTTAACGAGGCTCGTGTACTGGTAAGTTGTGCACTTCGAAGCCACCTTATATTTTTCACATTTTGTGAGAACAAATAATTCCTTCTTAGCAGCTTTCAATGGAGTGTGTACCTAGATTAGGCACACAGCCTGAATTCCCCACACATGCAATAAGCTTTTTCCCTAGACTAACGTATGTGGAGCTGCCGCCTCCCCCCGACGAACCACATGGAGACGTCTATAAGGCACAAAGCAGAATAATGTGAACAATGCTTCATTGAAAAATAACTCTTCTGGGAGCTTTGAAGCTTTGAAGAACATTTTCTAAGACACTTGTCTTCATTCTAACACACACACAATCTCAACAAGACGGCAATGGATATCAAATTTGTACTTGTCACTGGTGCCACTGGCTTCATTGGCGCTCACATCGTGGACGCGCTGCTAGCTCGTGGAATCCGCGTGCGGGGTGCTACCCGTTCTCCTGCGAAGGGAGATGCTATGTTACAAGCGCGACAAAACCATGCGGATTTACTCGAGTTTGTACAAATTGGAGACTTTGAGAATCCTGGTGGTCTTGTCGAAGCCGTGAAAGACGTTGATGGGATTATTCACACAGCCAGTGTAAGTCCGCCCGAACTTACAAAAAGAAAAGGAAGTATCACATACAGCGTACTAACAGCCGTGGCCCGTTTAGCCCCTTAAATATGATACGACAGACAACGAAAAGGAACTCATAATTCCTGCAATAAATGGAGTCAGGTCCCTGTTTGAAGCTGCGTCGACGAACCCAAAACTTCGACGCATCGTTTTAACATCCTCGTTTGCTTCGGTGATGGACGTCAACCGCAAAGCGCCTCCATTTTTCACTTACACTGGGAATGACTGGAACCCGTTGACATACGACGAAGCAGCGGATAAAGCTACTAGTGCTGTAATTGCGTACAGAGGATCGAAAAAGTTCGCTGAGCTGGAAGCCTGGCAGTATGTGAGCGAGAATAAGCCATCGTTTGATCTAGTGACGCTCTGCCCTCCCATGACATTTGGCCCCGTTGTCCACCCTATCTCCAGTACTCAGGAGCTGAATGTATCGAATGCGACCCTTTGGCAAACCGCGACTAGCCGAGAATTGCCTGTTGCACGAGTGCCTTTCTGGATTGATGTGCGTGATCTAGCTGCTGCTCATGTTGGGGCACTGCTCAACATAGAAGCTGGAGGGAAACGATATACAACATCAGCGCCCGAGCGGTTCTCGTACGCAAAGGCGGCAGAGATGATTGCTCGACAGTTTCCGGATCTGAAGGACAACATGTCCAAGGAGAAGCAGACTATCGACGAGAGCTATGGCTTGGACGGAGAGATGGCAAGCAAGGAACTCGGCTACACATACCGGTCATTCGGGGAGTCTGTCCGGGATTTGGTGGCACAAGTTCTTCAAATGAGTGCTTCGAAGTGACAGGTGTCGTTTTGTCATTATCTAGAAGTACATGGCCTGAACAACACCTCATAAAGTCTAATCTGTATGCGTCTGAAACACGAGATTCGTTGTCGAGTAAGTCCATGTCTTCAGCGTAAATATGAAGCTCTAACAGCTATCCTGATCAATCCGTCATCAAATCAACCAACAGGATATACAAATTAGACACAACCAATCACGGCGGAGTACTAGTCAAGGGGTCTATCGTTATTTGTTGGCTGCTGCTGCCGCCTCCCCCCGGACTAATCAGACATCTCGTATTCCCCGCATTGTGCTTCTTATGGCCCACCCCTCATCGCCCCTAGTTTGCGTTTCTTCCCCATGGGGTCTGGGTATTGTCACCCTTAGTTCACAACACGGTCAAGCTCCTCGCGTACTATATATTGTCTTCAACCTCTACCATGGCAGTCATGAGCACGGTAGGGGCGATCATAGTAGCTTCGTGTCTTCTGTCTCGCCAGATTCTGCCTTTCATAATCGGGAGCAAGCAACAGCAGCAATGACATTCCTTGAGATCTCAACTTGTCTTACCGGGAGATGGCTGCTCACCTTCGTCACCATCACCAATGCCTGGTACCTTCTCCATACCCATACCCCATGAGGCTATGTTTCTGCAAGGAATACAACACGCTAACATAGATATTAGTTCCATGGCTTGGTTCGGCTACGATCAAGGCGTGTTCTCTGGAGTTCTCATCTCTGCCGACTTCAAAGAGCACTTCCCTGAAACATTGGATGCAAACACTTCCGGTATAACAAGCAGTTGTTTCTCTCTGGGCGCTTTCTTTGGCGCAATCTGTGCTTTCACTTTTGGCGACAGGCTTGGTCGGAAGAAAACAATTACGCTGGGACTTTGTTGCAACGTCATTGGCGCCATCTTACAGATAGTTTCGTGGAGTCTACCTCAGATGATTGTTGGACGGATCATCAATGGTTTTGGCATGGGCTTGACGTCGTCTACTTGTCCTGTATATCAAGCAGAATGCTCGAGCCCACGATCACGAGGAAAGCTCGTCGTCGTAGGATCTATGTGCAACACAGCGGCTTTCTGTCTCGCCAGCTGGATGAACTATGGCCTGTATTTTGAAGGTAGTGCGGTACAGTGGCGCTTTCCGCTTGGATTTCAGTTGATCTTTCCTGTTGTCGTTGCATCCACGCTGCTGTTTATCCCAGAGTCACCTCGCTGGCTTCTGCTCAAGGACCGCCCAGAAGAAGCCATCCAGGTGATTGCAAGGCTCAAAGGTCCTAGAGTTGAGGTTACAGATCCGGATGTGACGGCACAGTTTCTATCAATTCAGTCCGCCCTTCATGAGGAGCGCAGAGACCGTCTTCCTGTGACGGATGTACTCTTTTGTCGTGATAAGATACAGACCCTTCGCAGGCTACTACTTTCATGCGGAACACAATTTATGCAACAATTTAGTGGTGTTAATGCGCTAGGCTACTATCTTCCAACCCTGCTGCAACAGAGCGTTGGCCTGGATGAGGAAACGAGCAGGCTCTTGACAGCTGTCAACGGAACAATCTACTTGTTTGCCGCATGCTGTTGTCTTATTATAATTGATCGGCTAGGTCGAAGGAAGTATGCGTTATATTCCCTGTTATCTGCAGGTTCTATTGCGGGTATGAATTGACTTTTTTTCTCTCCTTAGGATGATGCTTTATGGCTCTGTCACTATGGGCGCATGTTACCTGATTGCGTCAATTTGTCTGAAAGAGGCTGAAAACAACCTATCTCGCAAGGAGCTGGTACGTTCCTCCCCTTTGATTAGAATTCAAGGCCTACAAGAAAAGTATCACATATGAGGCAAGTCCAGTCTGACCCGTCATAGCTTGGCCGCGTCACAACAGCAATGTTCTTCCTGTACTACTTCTTCTACGGCACTAGCTTTGCCAAAGTTCCGTGGGTGTACAACTCGGAGGTTAATTCATTGGGATGGCGCACACGGGGTGCTGCTGCAGCCACGGCAACTAACTGGATGGGAGGATTCATCGTGACGCAGTTCACCAAAGTTGGCGTTGACAACTTGCGATGGCGGTTCTATCTGAGTACGTTCTCAATTTCTTTGACTTCTTCCAAGGCATATACTAACCATACAAGTGTTCGCAATCATTGTGTGGGCTTACTTTCCCGTCGTTTTCTGCTTGTATCCCGAGACATCGCAAAGAACGCTCGAAGACATGGACGAGATCTTCACGAACAATCGGTCGGTGATTGTATGCGGGAAGCGAACGCTGACACAGCGCACTCGGCCAGTTGAGCTCGTTGAAGCTGAACAGCGACGTATCACCGAGGAACAGAATATCATGGATAATGAAGAGAAAGGACGCACGAAAGTGAGTCATATTGAGCAAGTCTAATACGGTGGCAATTCCACAGGTATACTCGTATATGTTACATTCGGAGCTTATTATGATATCATTCATCTGGACTATGTAAAGCTACTTGGGACTGCCGCAGTTGTGCTAGGCGACAAAGCTATACGGAAACCCTACATGTATACATTCAAAGTCAAGCCTTTCACAGTGCCCAGCGGTTTCCCGAAATAGTATATTGAGAGACGTCTGAAACGAGATATTTGATAACCCTAACCCTAGGGTTGTGTTTTGTTTGACGTACAAGTGGGGATATTCGGAGACTTAATGTGGCTCTGATTGGACTAAAATGACGTTTCCCGTCGTAGACATGCCGAGGTGCAATGATGATGCGATGGTGATTACAAATAACGCCTGCTGACCAAGGAAGACTGCTGGTGGTGGCCTTTCCTGATCTGCGTGGATTTGCAATGGCAGACTAGAGGCTTCTTTTCCTGCGGGGAAGCCAAGAGTGATTGATAATCCGCTCTGTATAAAGGAAGAGTATAAATAGATGCCGTATCCCTGGTGACTGGCGTCTAGATAGGCATTCAATTATCCGATGCACAATCAGTGTTATTGGAACATCACATCTAATAAGAGCTGCAAAAATGTCTTCGACCGCGACCATAACTACTGAAGAGGCAAAGGTCGTATATGACCCAACAATCCCCCGCGGCCCTGTCGAGACGGAGCTGGTTTTCTACGATCCACCCTCGGATGGCTCAGTACCGTTCAACTATGTCGAAGAACCCCCGGCTGGCCAACCGCAGCGCAACTACAAAGAGAAGAAGGAGCGAGTTGTAGTCGATGACATTCGCGGCCACGAGAATGAGTACACTCTGGACCGGGATGCGTTTCAGGTGTATAGCGGAGTGCCCTCGACTACCACCTACGAAACATTCAACTCCGACGATGAGGTCAAGCGTGTATACTACCCGGAAGTTGAACAGTTCTTGCTAGACAACGTCCCAGGTGTGCACAAGGTCATTCTTTTCGACCATACCATCCGTCGCCAGGATCCAGCAGCCCCGCGCGGGCCAGTGACAAGGGCGCATTCGGATCAGACGGATCGAGCAACCGAGTGGCGAGTGCGGCTGCATGTGGAAGATCCGGAAGAAGCTGAAAAATTGCTCAAGGGTCGCTACCGCATCATCAACGTCTGGCGCCCACTAAATGGCCCTGTGCAGTCATTCCCGCTGGCGATTGCAACCGCAACATCGGTCAAGGATACCGATCTTGTCCCGGTCGAACATCGCTATCCTAACCGTACCGGAGAGACAATGGGTGTCGTCTACAACCCTGACCTGAGATGGAAATATTGGTCTGGTATGGACAACGATGAGCGGCTCTTGCTGAAATGCTCCGACAATGAACCCGGCGTGGGAAAACGGTGTCCGCATACCGCCTTCATTGACCCGAGGACTCCTTCAAATGGGAAGCCGCGAGAGAGTATCGAGGTGAGGGCTTTGGTGTTTGGTTAGGTGTTTTGAAGCTGGCTCTGCTTCTTTTGTATATGGCATGCGGTCTAAGTAGAATTAACGATAACGAATAAATGCGCCAGGATAGTGATGACAGGTTCGGAATCTCTCTTTATGTTCATTTCAGCAGTGATGTAGTACCCTCAAGCTGTAACTAAATCCGTAGCCTACAGTCACATTCCAAAATAAAGGGACTTGCCAATGCACCGTGGATGGAAAGCTGCGATCAGATATATCAATCTCCTCCGGCAAGGATAGCCGGAATCTCTCATGTGGAAACTGGAATCCAAAAGTGGAAATTGTGCTGCTGAACGTCTTTTCGCTCACTTTGTGCGACATCTGGAGTCCTACAGTGTATCGATTGTTTTATGTGGCCATATACCAATCATAACGCCGTGGTGACAGGCTTTGGAGGATCACATCAGAGACGAGGCAAACAGTCTGTCTGAACCGGAGACCGAATTAGCCACAGCAAAACGCCACGTCCTGACCAAAACCTTTGGATAAGCGAATCCTACGACCCCAAGCAAGTCGCCATTTGAATCATTCCTAGGGCTTCTGGCTTGCCCGATTCGCCGCTTAGGAGACATCATTGACTAGTTTCCCACGGAAAAGAAGACACCGACACTACCAACCTCAGAAAACCTTGTCTAGACTTTCCTGGACGCACTGAATAGGGACTATGTTATGACGAGATCCGGCATTTGTACATGTTGTATACAGTCGAGTCGTGGGTGTTGTTATTTCCGGTTGGTTTTGGTGCCGGCCAGCTCCTGCCGTTTCTGATCGTGGATACTACTACGCCACGACACCAGAATACGATAATCTTTGTCTTCCCACATACATGTTTTGTTTCTCTCTCTCTCTCTCTCTCTCGCTTACTTTTTTCGATAACTATGCTCTTTTTGTGCATCGGCTGTCTCCAGCCAGTTGTTGCTGCATCGAAAAACGATCTATATTCCTTTGACTATTGGTCAGGATGAGCCGCCAGGTTCAGCTCCCCTGCCAGTTCCCGCTTAATGAAACTTACTCGGCGCTAGATGAACGTGTGCATAACAGCCAAATCTTGGCAATCATGTCGAAATCACCACAACCAGCATCAAACCAACGTGCGATGAGTGGTCCTCGAATAATCCGATGCAGCCTGGCCTGTGTTGTGGGCGGCAACCGTCCGACCGATGGTTGACCGGTCACAAGGCTCGAATGTTTACCTGACAGTGGCCACGCTCGTCTAAAAATAGCTAATCTCAGTCGGATTGATGGGATCTTGGCAGGTTCACAACCGTCGCACTCAGGTTCTCAGGAGGCTGTGGTAGCGCCGCGACTTGCATGTTGTCGCAACGAATTGGAAGCCTCGACTGCCAGTAGCCCCTGCCGCAATATTTTAAAACATCTTCTTAGCCGCACGGCTTGGTTCGTGGAATCTACACTTCTACAGAACTTACAACTTACCACTAATCGTATATGCCATGACCGTGGTTACTTCAACACCATCCAGGAGACGGTGAAAAAACAACATTGGCGACCCGCAATTCCGTTGCGGTCTAAGTGTGATGAGTGGCGTGCCACCTAGAAGAAAGTAGCTGGGGGCTTCGTAAACTCCCCTTGGCTGTTCGTCACCTTGAGAAATGGCGGACATCGACGTCGAGGTTGATATAGATCGATCGCCTTTACTACACCAAACACATACCGAATACACTTTATTCTCAAGTGACGCCCCGACATGGCCTCGGCACGGTGAAGATATCGATGACTTAGCCGGACACAGTGCAGTAGAACCGGCTTCGGCGCTTGACCATGCAGTCTCCCGCCGACCTTTCCATGTTGCGCAATGGCCAGAACCGAGAGCGTCAGTAGAGGGCTTGGAATCGAACTTGTCCGCACTCGCAACTGCTCTAGAGCCACCTCGAACTGACGATAAGCGTCTGTCGCCTCGAGAGTCGCACAAGCTCAGCATTAGGAACCCAGGACGAGCCAGATCCCTAGGCACAGGGAAAGGACCCAGCCCCAGCATAGGGCGTTCTAAGTCTCTACTACAAGTGCTAAGTCCCTCGATCGTCCGACAAAGTATTCTTTCACCTAGAGAAGACTACTCTAGCGTCCATGAGCTCGACGAGTTCCCTGAAGATGACCACGTCGAGGTTGACATATCGCTGTTTGAAGGGCCGGAAACCGCCGCGTCTTGGTCCCAGCATGGCCCGTTAACCGGCACAGGTCCCATTCTTTCAACTGAACGACAAAATGGTTTGGACGTGGTACCAAGGCCAAAGACACCATCAAACAGAGGGGATACCAATTCTTATAAGTCCCCGAACGGACTTGAGGATACGATGCGCCAGTATGGGCAACAGCTTGCTGATGAGAGAAACATGATTGTGTCTGTGAAAAAATCTGCCCCAGTCGTCGATTTGAGTACTCTAGAAGGGACCGAGCGACGTATGTCCAAGGACCCCTTTGCCCTTGCCGAGCAAGCAGTGTCTGGCGCCAGTGAGGCCAGTTTCTTCTACCCGACAGACCCGGAGAAACCGGACTGGAAGCCCTTTTCCATGAAGGCACCTTACATTTTGATGCTTGCAGTCATATCTCTTGTGTTGGCGGTCGTCCAAGAATATCTTTACAGACAGTCAAGATCTTTAGAATCGCAAGGACAGGGGCTCATCCAATATAACAAGGTAGCTGATATACCAGCGGCCGAATTCTTCGCGTGGAAATACCTTCCTACAATGGTCATGGTCACATTTGGAGTCTTATGGCAGCTGATGGAGTATAACGTTAAAAGATTGGAGCCGTATTACCAATTGTCCCAACCGACAGGAAATACCGCCGCAAGATCGCTCAATCTGGACTATGTTTCAATGTTTCCCTACTTTGTGCCCTTTAAAGCCATCAGGAACCGCCAATGGACAGTGGCAGTCGCGTCAATAGGGGCTTTTCTGGCTACAACAGCAGCCCCGTCGTTGCAGAATCCCTCTATAACATCAACGAAGAATCCAAAATGTAAACTTCAGGAGTGTTCCAAGGAAGATGTTGCAATTCACATCTTACAAGTTAGTCCTGTCTGGTCTCGCCTTGTTACAGTGACTCTTGTGTTGGTGGCAGCAATGGCCGTGGTGCTTTTGTTCCAGCTGCGGCGAAAGTCTGGTTTGTTGAGTGATCCGAGAGGAATTGCAGGGATCGCATCAATGGCGACAAAGTCACACATTCTCCATGACTTTCATGGTATGGACGAAGCCACGGAAAATGATATCCACAAGAGATTGCGGCATCGACGTTACGTACTATATAAATCGAGCATTTGGCAAGGCGAGTACATGAGGCATGCAGGTGACGTTGGCTATAATGATGAGAATCATAAGGTACAATCGCCTCATCCTATTATACTCCGTCTTGCCCCAGGAATCGCATTTCTTACGTACCTTGCAGTACTCGTTGCTGCCATTCCGGTAATCACTTACACCGTTAATGACGTCGCTGCGAAACTTCCGTGGCTCCCAGTGCTACTGGCCGTAATAGTCAAACAGCTCTGGTCGACTTTGGAGTTTGCGTTAAAGATGCTAGAGCCTTACTACACCCTTTCTCGAGGCAACGCTCGGCCTGAGAAAACCTTGACGCTTGATTATCAGGGGACTCCATATGGCGTGTTGGCTTTCCAGGCTCTCTTGAACCAACACTACCTGGTTGCTCTTGCTGGTATTGGATCTATTCTCAGCGACGTGCTCACTGTGACTTCATCCTCCCTTTCCATGCAAGACGAGACCACGACATCGTTCACAGTCTCGTCGGCTTTGTCAACAGCTGTCATACTTATACTCCTATGTTCCGCATCGCTGATATGGTTCCGTCGCCGTCATGCGTTCCTCCCGCGGCAGCCTTCTACAATCGCCTCTGTGCTGGCGTTTATTCACCAATCACGTATGCTCGACGACTTTGTCAACACAGAGCGGTTCAGCAATGACGAAATGCGCTCCATGCTTATGCGTCAAGACAAGCGATATGGCCTCGGCTGGTTTCGGGGAAGGGATGGTAAGCCGCACTGTGGAGTCGACGAAGAGCCGATGCTGAGCAAGTATGTGCATGGAGTGAGCTACATAAAGGCGCAAGCACCGTGGGAAGATAGTGTAGGATTTTAGGGGGTGCTAAGAGAAAACATACAGCGTCATGTGTCTGCATTGTCGAATAGCGTTGTTCTATGTTTGATTGAAACTTCCGTGTGTACTTTTTCTATCATTTTGAGGGCAGGTATCCGTCATATTCCTTGCAGATATTGTATTTCTATTCAAAATATGTTCCCAATATTGCATTAGCTTGATGTCGTTAGCGAGCCTGGGATCCTCTTACTTACCTCAGCCATACTAAATACTTATCCTCGATGTTTCAAGTCACTCGGTAACTGTTCGATTCATTTTCTCCTCAGTTCTTAATTTTATTTTTTCTTCTCATGAACACTGGACTGAATATTTCAGCGTGGTATCTGGTTGGATTTCATCAATGTAAATAAGTGGAGGCAATGATATTTCTAGGTCATTGCAAAGGAGCGTAAGAATTAGATACAAAATCAACACAATTATTCAGAAACAGAGAAATACAGGCAGCTGCTCCTCCCTTTACAAGAGAGCTAGATCCATAAACAAGAACATCCATTAGTATACACCCCAGCTCCTCTATTTATTACTGACCACCGCACTTTTTTTACTTTCCGGTCAACACATTCAGATGAACAGGGCAAGCAATGCCATGACACCGCCCAGCAGAGCCCCTTGGCCAGACGAGGCGAGACCAGAAAGCGCACCGTTGACGAACGGTACACCAGTGGACGAAGTCTGTGAAGGGAGCGGTAGCCCATTGGTAGGGTTGGCAGCACCAGCGGGCTGCACTGTTGTCGCCAACGTAGAGACGCCCGCAGGGGGTGGGTTGGCAGCAGGAGGAGAGTTTCCACCGGCCGGTGCAGTCGGGGCTGGGGCGCTGGTCGGGCTGAAGGGGATTTGAGGCACGGTGATTGTTGTGGAGGAGTAGGTGATGGTGGTGCAGGGCACAGAGACAGCGGCCTGGGTTCCGGTGCTGGCAGCAGCTGGAGGTGTAATGGGGATTGTAGTCGGCACATTGGTGATGATGCCCGGGTTTCCGGGGATATAGTCACCGCAGATGCCGGTGAAGTAAGACAGGGCCGCGGAAATCTCGGAAGCGTCACCGCCCCAGGACTGGATGCAAGAGATGATGCTCGAGGTGGCGTTGGAGGACGGGCAGTAGCAGGAGGCGTGTGTGTTGTCGTTGCAGGTATCCGGCAACCAGGTGTTGATGCACTTGGGGACGACGCTCGGGCAGGATTCGCCACCAGGGATGGAGCCAGGGGTAGAACCGGGGGTAGAGCTCTGAACAGGCAGAACAGAGGACACGGGGGCTGGAGGCGAACCGCCGGATGGAACGGCAACGCCAGTCTCAGTGGCAGTGACCGGGCAGATGGTGGTCGATACTGCAATAGTCTTGGTGATGACGCTCTGCGAGTTGGCCGGGCAGTTGGTGATGGTCGGGGCACAGCTGGTGATGGTCACGAGCGAGGTGGTCCACACGGTGGACGTGGTCCAGCTTTGTGAAGTGACTGATGGGTTTGGAGGCACGACCGCGGTAGAGCTCACACCAGGGACAGGGCCAGTAGGGCCAGTGTTGGCTGGGCCAGGTACAGAAACGGAGCCAGTAGGGCCGGGAACCGAGACTGGAGGGACAGTTGGAGTGTTGGAGGGAACAGAGACCCCGGGCACGGACACTGAACCGGTCGGGATGGAGACAGACTGAGTATCGGACGGCACAGAGACACCAGGGATAGTGGTATGCTTATGGCCAGGCCAGGTTAGAGACCATGGAGGAAGCGTGTACGAGTGATGATGGCCCGGAACGCTCGTATGTTTGTGGCTGCCCTCACCAGGACTGCAGTCAAAGCCGATCGAGTAGATTCCAAATCCACACGAGTCGACATCACTGTGGTCGGGGATGCTCCAGCTGACAGAGGTAGCACCACCACACTGGTCATTGGAAACCTCGGTTCCCTCCGGACTGCATCTGGTGGTGTGATGGCAGTTGGAGCCGTCGGGCATGTCATAGGTGAACTGCACGTCCGTCTCCTCATCGGTGTAGACGCTGAACGAAGTGATGGAGAAAGCGTCCTTGTTGGCGCCACAGCCGATCCGGGGAGCAGAGCCAGAAGACTTGTGGCCAAACTTGGAGATCTCTCCGGAAATGCACTTGTCCTATGTATCACTTGATATTAGACCGGTTGAGAAAGACGCACGGGAACCGACTTACAGAGCCCCGTTTGAACAGACTCCCCTTCTTGTCAGAGCAAGTAAATCCAGAAAAATCATAGCCATCAAAAGAAGAGATGGGCATTCCCGGAGTAAAGCTATCCCAGCTCCAACCATATTGTTGTTGGTCTGTACACTTGTTGTCACAGCTGCTGGGTTTAGGGAAACAGTCTTCACGCGAAGTAAACCACTGTACCACGGTCAGCAACTGTTGTCTGTGGTTTGCCTTGTAGGACGATACTTACGGTGGCAGATACCTCCTGGGCGGCCAGGAGCGTAGCCAGGGTTCCAATAGAGGAAACCTTCATGTTGAACGTATGAGAACGAAAGTTACTTATTATCGATTACCAGAACGATAATACGGAAGGACACGTAAAGAGAATGTATAATAAAACCAGTGAAGAGAACGTTTTGTTGTAAACGAATGTCTAGCTCAGAGAGCTGGGCAGCCAGAGAATGACAGCAACAAGCAACTTAAAAGAAGAGGCAGTGCTGGTGAGAGACTGAAGATCGTCCGCGGCAGCGGAGGACATTAAGCATTAATATACGGCCGGCTCCAATCCATACAAGACGAGAGGGGGGGTGTGGAAAGGCGCCCATTGTCATGACGGTGTACGCATCCAGAACCAGTGTCATCCGGCCCCATAGCAGGCCAACTATGCGATTCTGCGCCGACAGAGCAGAGGGTATGTGTCGAGCCTATCAGCGGCAAGGCTCGGTAGGAGGTAAGACATTTTGAGGCTACCAGTGCAAGCCAAAACAGCCGATACAACTAGACGAGAGACTGATTATACTCGGCCGGCCAACCCTGACCTGGTTTCGTCCTGCATTAGGGCAGCCAACATTGCCCGGATAGTTCTTAACACGTTGGATGTTAAGAACAAGAATGGGGAGGGGAACATAGCTCGACCCGGTGGCAATTGTACCAGCCAAAGGACATTTCTAGCAGAGGCGCCTCTAACACTTCGTTTATCAACTTGATTATGCCTCATTGGGCATGTTCCGTGTCGTCCAAGGCCGTGTCGAGACCCGAACCGCCGACGCCACAGGGGTTGCGCCGGCGCCACGAAGGGGAACCCAACCCCAAGCGAGTGATCAGCGAACCTCCGGCAGGCCCTGGGCCGATTTCGTTTTGTCATATTTTCTGGTCCGGAAAATTCATCAGTGCAGAGCTTGTCAGACGTACCAATTGATCGATCGCCGGGTTGGACCGAGCTTGCTCTAGAACTCGTGGCGGCCCACTTGATACATGTTCCACGGCCTCCGGGATAAACAATTACATCAAAACATGGTAACGACAATGACTAATGACTGTTAACGCAACCCAGTGGTGAGCTGCTGGTTCTACAGAACTCCTACGCTTGTCGAAAAAGTGTTCCCATGCTATGGATTTGATTCATGATGAAGAAGAATGTCGTTGTTCTCTGGGAAAGGCCCTCGGTCATCAAGAATGGCCGCCGGCCTTAGGCCCTGATGCATACTCTGTCATGCAGAAGCCAAGAAATGGTAGGATTTGGGGTTACAATTCTGCACAAACCTACTTCAGATACCCCGGGGAAACGCGTAAACTAAGGGCCAAGCCCGTGGTCAGACTCTCCAGTCGATCTCAAGAGGGGATTGTTAAAACGTCGACTAGGCCGGACTGGTTAGCGAGGCCCGTCTGGCACATACTTGGTCGCACTTGGCACTCTGACCACCGCCAGTAAGATGATAGATGTGCCTGGCAAACCATCATCTTAGCGCGCCTCAAATGAATAATCACTGCGCCAAGTGAAACGTGGAATGTGTCACTGGAAGAAGCTCGGCCAACCCGGAGCGGATATCGCTGGTCCAGGCCATTATCGTTATTGCTTGTTAAGGTTGCCTGGACGATTTTATAGGATCTCCTTTCCCATTTTTGCACGACATCAGATGGTATGTTATTCCCGTTTTCGGTATGGTACTCGGTTATCGTACTCTGCATGTAGCACGGAACTGTCAAAAAAAATCCCCGATCTGACCCCTTGCGGGTTTTTTTAGTTTGAAAAGGAGACCGGACAGTGCTCAGTGCAAAAGTGAGGAGAGAGAGGGAGAGAGGGAGGGAGGAAGAGGGAGAAAGAAGAAAAAAGAGGCGTGTCACTCTGTATCCTGCGAAAGGAGTCAAAGATTGGAATAGCTCCATTTAGCGCCAGTCTGATAAACAACCCCACCATCGGACAACGGCGGTATGGTCACTATGACAGCCAGGGCGCCATCCATGGTGGAGGCTGTGCACAACCAGTTCGCGCCAGGTCGTTTCACGTTCTATCTAGTATCTATCGTAGACTTGCATAGTAGTAGGTAGGCATTGACGGGTTGCACATTATGCAGACATGAACTCTGGGGTCTGCACGGAGAACTGCGTATAAAGGTAGAGAGCAAGTATATCCTTACGCTCTACATAGTACTTGACCAGCGTCAGCAAGCAAGCTCCCTGCCCTGGCCCCGTCATCCGAGGCCGCCCCCATGGCCCCCTTACCTGGACCATTGACGTGAACAAGGGCCGGGTCGGTGGGAGGGTGGCCAGCCCCATGGAAGATTTGAGGTCCTGAGCATTTGTAGACTACATCACAGACTACATGTGATGTATGTGTGCCGGCACTTGAAATACGCAGATACGAACCCAAATGATATGAGATGATATGTTCATTGCAACTAAATCATAATACTCCAAGGTATCCTATCAACATTCCCAGAATCATAAAAACACATCAACATAAGAAACTTTTTCAGTCGTCGTCGGTCGTCAAGATTCCATGAATCGACAACCAATATTGCATTGATTAATCATGCTCGGAACGTCGTAAACGGCCGTCAGTATGGACAGCAGACCAACAATCAGAGGCTTTCGCCCCGACTGCGATGCACGCGCTCCATTTTTCATTTATTCTGTGTGCTCGTTGTTCCCTTTGATATGTAGCGTCATATCACAAAGATTCCATCATTTACTAAGACATGGATGAATGTTAGACTTTATGTAGTACATTCACAGTGTATCCACCGGTGCCAGCTATTCAGGTTTGAGAAGAATGGCGCTAAAAAGAGATCTGATTGCGGCGGTGGCCGTCGATTAGTTTGCGACGGACAGCTTCACCGCCAGAAAGGTTGCTCGCCTTGCGCTTCCGAGGCGGCGTCCGCGGATCAGTATACCGGGAATGTCGGAACACGCTGGCAACGCGGGAGGGCGAATTAGCTGGCATAAACTCTCGGTGCTGGGGGAGCCGGATCAAGGTCTGATAGCGAGTGTTGTTGCGACGAAAGGCCGTCACAATACCCTTGTCCAGGTGGTTGAGGAATTGCTCTGCGCTGTTCGAGTCATTGCGGCTCGGGGTCGGCGTACGCAGCGCCTGAGCCGAGGATGGCACAGCCGGCGATGTCGTCGTGATTTCTTCATCCGAGTTCTTTCCTGATGCCTCCTCATCCGAGGATCCATCGCCAAAGTCGATAAAGTCGTCTACGTTCAGCATAGCCTCATCGTCTTCGTCGTCCTCATCTTCATAAGAACTGTCACCGCCAAAAGTCTGTGCGGCGTAGAACGCTTCGGGCGGTCCCATCACTTGGCCGCCCGGCGTGGCATCGTTACCCAATGCCGTCATCATCAGGTTGCCCGAATTCAGCATAGGATTCAATTCCATGCCATTGGGAGATGTGAGCGCATCCGTGTCACTCTCTTCAACAAGATGCATAGTGGTTGCCCGCGGGCTGTTGGTGGCAGTGCCGCAGATACTGTTAGTTGCGGATTCCAGCCAGTCATGGCGTGAGGAAGCGTAGGCCGGGATGATGACAAGGTGTTTTCCAGTGCAGTCGACGAGGGCTACCGGCTTTTTGGGGTCCGGCACAAAAGAACCCATAATCGGACCGCGGCGGCGCGGCGGATTCGACGGCTGGCTGGCCGAGTCGCCAGTGACTGTTACAGAGCTGGTCGAGTCGCGTCGTAGAATAGACCGGGGGTGTGTGATGGTAGCTGGTGGCGGGAGATCCTCATCGGTGGTCTCGCCATCATCAGCTAGAAACGGTTAGTGAAAACGACGAAGAGGTGTCCAAAGCAGGAAGCGTACTCTCATAGCCACTTGAGCCATCAGAAACGGCGTCCGACTCAACGTGGTAGATATTGGCGGGATGTTTGAAGTCCGACTCTCCGAATATGTCCTCATAACGTTGATCATTCCCATTGTCGTTGTCGTTGTCAATCATGCGACGGAGAGTAGGATCGAGGCTGTCCTGCTGCAGAAAATCACTGGGAATCTCGTCATCTGTGCTACCATCCGGGCTATCACTGGAAGATTCGGAATTCTCTTCCGTGATGAAATGGACATGTCTCTGGACCGGGGTTTCAACAGCCTCACTGGTTAGGTCAGTTTCACCAAAAGTTTCCATGGCACTGTATAGCTGATCTTCAAGAAATGGTTCGGTGGAGAAGAGGATGTGGTCATCAAAACTACCGAAGCCGGGCCATTGCTCAGGCTCAAAAGTGTCTGAGTGGGAAAAGACGCCATTGACAAACTGTCTCTCTTCCTCAGAGTCCAGAATGAGCTGCTCTTCGAGCTTTTCGACATCCAGATCTCCGTCATCGTCGTCAGAGATTTCATCAACTGCAGCATAGTCGCTATCTGAGTCGCCAGCGCTGCTTTGCTGGCCATCGTAGCCTTCGTCATAGGATAGCTTTCTTTTCTTCAGCGACAGGGGTGAGGAGTTCAGCTTTTTCGACCCCGTCTTACGGCCCCTACGGCTCTTGCCTCCATAAGACGGGGTGTGATGAGCAGAGTCGTCGTCTTCATCTGAGCTAGCTTCCGAGTCGGCTTCATCCTGATCGCTCTCTTCGAAGCCGGTGAGCGATGAAATGGTGGATATTGACGAGAGAGATGATTTGCGCTTTCTACTTGTGGTGAGGGCATTCAGTGACGTCGGTTTCTTGTTGGCGGGACGTTTGAAGCCTTTGTTGCGGGCAGCAGCGGTGAATTGAGAGACATCGGCGCGACGGGTTTTGCCGGCCACCTTGGGCGACTGAGGGCTGCTTTTAGGCATTTTCGAAGATTTTGGCTTTCAAAAGCGGTGTTCGCCTGTCCAGTAAAACAAAGCAGCGGGTATGTCAAGTAGGTTGTAGGTTAATCAATAGTGGCCTGGTTTTGTCTTTCCAACTGTGGTCTTAATTCTGTAGATGAAAGAAGGCAAAAGCTTTTCTGCCTTTTCGGGTAATGTATCCGCGATTGTGTATGAATCTTCTTTGAGGTTGAAGTGGCGTAACGCCAGGGAGTAGCGGATAGAGCGGGCTGTTGGGTCGTGGTAAAACACCTCCCGTCTCAATGGACGTACAAAGTGTCTTTTCCGTCAAGTCTCGCGAGGGGGCAATTTCGACGTGCCAATGCAAGCGCCGAAAGAGTAACAGATATCGTCAGAGGTCGATTGAAATTCTTCGAAGAGCTGGCTGGACTGGAGAGGCGGGGACTGGAAGCGGCCGCACTCCCCAGCAGGGAATTTACAGCTCAGCGAACGCCATTGTGGCCGGTATTCTCTGTCGACGATATCTGGATGAGGGAGGGATTCTGTACGGGAAAAGCAGTCGAGATGGTGGGCGATAAACTGGATGGAGGGCTGATGGAGGAAGGAAGAGAAGAAGGAAGAGAGAGGAGAAGAGAGAGAGAAGAGAGAGGAAAAGCCCGGGCGGGCGAGGAATGCTCATTGGCTCCAATTTTTTTTTCGCAGGCGGCCTTCTTTCCCCCACCTGCAGGCACCGCCCCGTCATTGGCCGAGCCGCCTCACCGCATTTTTCCCTCTCGGTCGTTTGCTGTCCTTTTGCTCTCCCTCGTTTTGATCGGTGCCTCCTTGCTTCACGCCCTGGTACATTAATGAAGGCTTTATCGTTTTACTATCATAGACACGAGCATTATTGGATTTTTCTAGTGTGTAAAAGTACACAGATCGTGCTGTAGCACTGTAGTATGGCCTCTCGGGCCGGTTTGCAACATGCCGCTTCACGATAACCCCATCAGCAGTTCCCGGCAGAGCTCGCCGAGGAAAGCCAGCGCCCGCCATTGCCAGCGCAGACGAGACGATCTATCTAGTACGTAGCTGATGGGGAGCCTACTTGGTAGTCTCCTACAGTCATAATGCGACGTATCCAACTGGTTGCATCAAAGAACACGCTCGTCCGACAGATTTATCAACATGCGATATAACCACGCCGGACCGTATCAGTTCGCACTAATGGCCTGGTCCAATTGGCTAAACTGGCCAAAGGCTCACTTGCATGCATCGCTGGCCGCCCGTGCTGAGCGCTAATCTCCACAGCTTTAAAAAAGTACGTAGCTGCCTGGTAGTCCAGTTATTTTCACCAGGGAAAATTCCCTGCAGTCATCCAACTCTTTTTGGTGCTATTAGCCTGTTATCAATGGTGGTTATGTCATGCCCTCTACTCGATACCCGTGTGGGCCAACAGCGATGAATCATAAACTGTGCCGACTGCGGTCTAGAGCGCTTCAGCGCATCGTCCCCCGAACGGCTCTTGTTGCTGCTCCCATTTGTTTGTAAGTACGGCCACGGTATTCTGTTCTCGTTGTCTGTCGTCTTCCTCATGTTCGTCTCTGTTCGAGCGACCTATGTGGCGGTCAAGGACCCGCTGTCGGGCCTCTATTGTCCAACAACAGAGCGAGAATTGAGGCTAGAGAAATGTAAATCTTTTGCTATTACTAGTTTGGGACAAGCGCTCTGCTCGGCCAGCTGCCTTCAGCCATTCAGGGCCTGCTATTTGCCTGCAATTTCTCGATTCGCAGGCAAAAATGCGTAATCGTAGGTCCCACTGTGGGGTGCAGCTCTGCTGGTGGCTAGCGTATCCATATCTTGCCAATCAAGCCTGTCGGAACTGGGGTTCCACATCTGCCGGATTGGCTGGCGGGAAGCGGTACCACCACCCGCTTCGATCGCTTGTATCACGATGAGTCTTTGTGATTCATGTTGTGCCCATCACGGTGGCGGATGACCATACGCTAGATTCAACACAGAGCAGCTTGAAGAGTTCTCCACTGCCTGTTTGCTGTGTCGCTGGCTATCAATCGCATGTCGATAAGATTCCTGGCTGTCTGATAACATAGTGGAATTGAAAGCTATTCAAGTTGCGTCAGGTGACTAGTGCAGCCCTTGCAGGTATACAACGTGGCATAAGTGGCTTGTTCTAAATATATCAAAAGTACACACACCGATTGATAACAGGAAGTCGATTAGCAGTTTCAAAATTCAATCCAGATGTATCAATATATGGTGTTATGGCTGTCCACCATGATTAAAACCCTTTGCGCGAATGTTCCGAATGTTCTCCAATCGTAACCAAAAACTCCTCACATCAGTATTAATTTGCTGTGTCTCTCTAAACCAATTTGAACCAGAATCCGTCGTATATCCGTAATATCATCTTGCATGCAGAATTGCCGGGCTTGTATCGCTCTTCAAGTACCTGGGTATGGCTGGATACCGCTGTCGCTTAGAGTCGTGCGCTTTGAGAATGAGCGGAACAAGGAGAACCGTCGGTTGTCAGCCCTATTGTTACTTCCGGACATACTAGGCCGGGCTGAAGGCTTCACCGCCGGTGTCTGCACAGATGGTGGTCCTGCATTGTTGGCGGCCGGATCAGGCACCTTTGCTTTGCCCCGTGCTTTCTGCACCTGCTCTACACCATCCCGCACTTCCTCTATGGGTGCGTCTCTGGGCGCTGTCGTGCTTAGCGTCTCTGTGGGGCGGATTGGCTGCTCGCTCTCTTCGTTCAGCTTGGCCACTTCGGCCTCGCTGACCAGACGCTCATTCTCGAGCCGGACCTCTCGACCGCGTTTATGGCAGTACCAGAGGACGAGCAAAACGACTAACAATCTGTTAGACTCACCAGAGTGAGAAACCGGACATGAAAACTTACTGAACAGAGCTAGAGACCATAACACATTCACACCGAGTACCGCCGGGAAGCGCGCACGCAGAAACGTCGTGATTGATCGCAACATACCCACTAATGCTGTTGGCTTGCCAACAAGATCCTTGAGATTAGGCACCTTGAGACCCATCTTCTTCGCTGCCGCTGCCGCCTTTCCTGCGTTCTCCATGTTGACTCCACTTTGTGAGGGCTTCTCGCTAGCTGCAGCCATGAGTTCTGGCCCGAATCTCTCAGGAAGTTGTTCCACCAGCTTTTGGAGAAAGCTCGGAAGATGCCCAAATGCATCCTTGAGCTGTTCGTCGCCGTTGGTCAGAAGCATTTCAAGGTCGTGGTAGGCGGTAGGCACCCCGGTTACCAAGTCTTTGAATATCAACTTGAACTTCTGGAGGAGCTCCTGTGTCTCGTCACCAATGGAAACCACCCGGTTGTTCTCCGCTGCGAGATGGAGCCGCTCGAGGACGGTGGCCAGATCTTCTTGTTCTTGCTGTTGTTCGCTGTCACTGACATTCTCGCCTTCAACCGTCTTCGAAGCAGTCGCTATCTGCTTGGGATCCGTTGCCACTGGGCGCAATTCTTCCTCGGCCTTTTTGCCCTATATCAACATAAAAATTTAGCCCATCTCAGCGTAGTGTAGACTTGGTACGATTATACCTTTCTGGCCTGTGTGCCGCTTCTCTTAAGCCATAAGCTCCACGGCCTAGCTTTCTTCTTAGTCTCCGCGGGGTCTGCTGTGGTTTTCTTGTCGACTACCGCGTCCGCGAGTGACGGTGTATCCCCCACATCTTCAGTAGGTGACAATGGTAAGGGAATATTTTGTGCTCCATCCATCAATGCAGTCTGCGCATCCTTGCCACCCAACTTCGGGTCTGGCTGACCACTTTGCTCTTCCTGCGACATGACTCGTTCGAGAAAAGCCTCATCCTCGTCAGTCAACACAGGCTTCGAATTCCAAGTCGTAGCCTTGGATGCAACATTGCTAATATATTGCATAGCCATATTTGGTTCATTAAGTTTGCGTGATATTCAAGGGTTAAGAAACAGCTGGCACTTTGCAGCTGAGCCGCTATATAAACAGTCCGAGCGGCGATGATATCAGAGTCGCGCACCGCCACATCCCGTGGGGAAGTGGAAACCTGCATTTGCCACATCAGCCACAAAATTGTTCCTAGAATAGCCAATCAGAACTGTGTAAGGCTTGATCGTATAGTTCTGGCTTATCTCAGGATAAGACGTAGATTTCATATCGGGGATACTTCTTTTTAACGTGATTAACTTATTAAGTGTGATTTATAATCCTGGCCACACAGACTATCGCGTCTCAAAACCAGCAGAAATCATCGTGCGTGTCGTGCCTAGCTGTTTCATTTTCAATTCTGTTTTTTTCCCTACTCTCAATTGGCGACTGCCGCATGATGGAGTAGATTGAAATGTAAAACTCGTCTCAACTCAGTCTGATCCCTCGTGGAATGCCAATTGACCCACGGCTTGTTCGATTTAGGCGAGCTCACACTGCACAATTGTTTGCATGAACCCTCCAGTACCACTCGAAGCAGGTCAAAGTTACACATCAACTGGTCCACATATCCATGAGCAGTGCACGGTTCATGCTCCCCTATATCGCGCGCGAAGCATCATCTCCCCCTCTCTTCTCTACACCTGTGGCAAGTGTTATGTTCCCTCATATTTGATGACTTTCACAGAGTTCCATTAAGTGTCGACTCGTGCAATAGCTAGACTTGCTGTCTCCATCTGCAAAGTGGACCGAACGCGAGATCCACAAGATATCTGTGCCTGAACCCCGTATCAATCACAACCGTAAGACCATCGGAATGAGTTTCAGCCGTATGCGTCGGTTCATCAAGAATGGCAATGAAGAGCGTTTAAGAGAAGCACGGCTGTGTGGTCTCAATCGGAAGTATGTTATTCTTATTTTTTCCCCGTTCTGTTTCGTTTCGTTCTATTCAAAACCGGTGAAACAAAGGTAATGCTATGAAACTAGAATTAAAAGCAGACTCTTTTGTTCCACGCCAATACTTTTGCAACGGAAATCCTCAATATATCGCGTCTCTGCAGACCCACAGGCAAAAACATGCTGTTTACTTGTGGGTCTCCGAGGATATAGTACTAGGACCAATTAAGCTTATCCATTGGCCGCCCTGAGCCGGAATGGCGCCGTGATTGATCCCCGCACAGCCTATCGCGGGGACAGTCCAAGCCAATCTGCATCGCCTCGCGCCCTTAGGTTGCGCACAGCGTCGCTCCTTGTCCAATGTCCAATATTCTTTGCGGCGCCTGCATAGGCCCAAGAGCCCATGAGCCTGGAGGCGCTGGAGTCATGTGATCGCCGATCGTGGCAGCCTGATATCGCCCATCGTCGTCTTTCCCATCGCTTTCTTTCTTTTTCTCTTCGTCACGCTCTGGAGAGTCGACCGCTGATACCAACGCGCGTGCAGATTTGGATTTGCATCCGAATTGGCTTGCGCAGAGTCTCGCCCAGGAGAGTGACGGTTTTTCTGTTTCGGCCCTGTTCGTCGGAACACTGCAAACCAGTCATTCATCATTCTGGCGAGGCTTCCACGGCTCCCCCTTCCCCGATCCCATGCATGATCGACCAGCGTCGCCCCTTCTATCCTTAAATCACACACGCTCTTTATCGTACCCGGACACTTCTGCCAATTTTTCGTCGTTTGTCACTCGTTTAACACTCGCGAACTCTTCGTGCGTCTCTGTCAACCATGTTCAAACGCTCGTTTTCATCAAAGGACCGTGTAGGCAAGGCTGCTCGGCCGCACAAGAAGACCTATCGCGATAAGGCAAAGGTGAAGATGGAGGAGTCACTGGATAGCCCGCCTGCGGGAAGGTCTGCGTCTCTTTCTTTATCTAATCCGAGCTTCTCTGACTTTGACTCATCGTAGCCCTCTCACGAGCCCGATAGTGACGTTGGTTGTGGGCAATGACAAGCGGCTTTTTGCAGCACACGAGGATGTCCTTTCACGCTCTCCCTTTTTCGACGCTGCTCTAAAGGACCAGTTCCTTGAGTCCAGCGGAAAGAAGGTGGACCTCCCTGATGAGTAAGTCATGTTAACCTTCTGAAAGAAAACGATCTCATACCGCCAGGGAACCGGAAATCCTATCCTGCATTCTTGAGTTTCTGTACAAGGGGGATTACTTCCCCCGTCTTCTACACAACAAACGTCGTAACTCTTGGGAGCTTGAAAATGCCCACGATGTCTACAAAACTGGTGGCCGCGGTTCGAGCGAGGCTACAATTTTCCATTCGAGTGTCGACTGCGAACTCCTCCGGGACACTGTCGTCTACTGTGCAGCTGAGAGATACGGATTGGAAGAGCTGAAGCGGCTTTCGCTCCGGAAGCAGGGCTTACAAAGCGGAATTCCAGTCGACGTTATCTTACGATCTGCACGGTTTGCGTACGACAACACGCCCGATACCGACTCTCGTCTTCGCGCTCATTATCTGGCTCTGATAATCAGAAGTCGTAAAACATTCAAGAGAAGTGGGACCATGCAGATGGAGATGGAAGCTGGTGGCAAATTGTTTTTTGATCTGTTTGTGGCAATGAGCAACCACATTGATGATATTGTGGAAATCGGGTTTGTCTTCACCTTTTATCTGCTTCTATTCTTCGATCTATCAAATTCTCAAAACAAAAGCTTACTGTTTACAGCAACAGCCGGTCGCCCAAGTTCATCTAGCTCGCTGCATCGAGTCGAGGTCTGAATTGTATTAGTAAATGCAAGGTGATGGGTCTCGCACCAGAAAGACGGGGTAACCGAGATGCAGAGTGACTTTTGTCCTTTTTTTGTGAGAGAACAATGATTCCTTTCGTCTGAGGTTGGCCATCAATTTTCGCGGTTCTGAGAACCTGATCGTCTACTTTTATTTTGATCTACTGTTTTGCCTTGATGTATGATTTGGGAACAATTTGCCAGAACCATTTGGAAATCCCTGTTTGCTGTCTTTGGTTTTCAGTTCTCTGTGATGTCTTGTTTTTGAAATTTACATCTGCGAGTGATTGTCGAGCATCAAGTTGAAGGGCGGGGTCTTACTGTGTAAGATACTCGCGATTACGAACTATATAAGAATGACTTATGGCCACCCCAATATTTTCTGTCCCTGTCGTAACTTCGACTGACAACCCATCATACCATTCACTTGAACCCTCATTACCAGATTCCCCTAAAAGTGCCAAGTGGTGCTGACTTCTTACGGAACCATCCCCCTCAGGGCCCACTGGAATTTTCTTCTCCTCGTTCACGCTTGAACTTCATGCGGTTATCTTTCGCTCGCCAATTTCTCATATACACGGCATCTACTCCCACTAACCTCGCTCGGGCATGAATAATGGGCACAGTTGAGGACTACCATGCTCATCTTGGACGTCCTCATCTCAAGCTCGTTCTCAGCCTGAGCAAGGGCAAGTTATAACGTAGCTAGTACATATTACACATGAAAGGAAGACCATGTAGTGGCTAACACTGGCGGGCCACTTCTGAATTGGAGTGACCAGTTTCTAAGTGAGCTGTTCATGTGTTTCATCATAGAGCACACTGAGCGCGTCATGCACTCATGCGAAAGCACTTGAATACTTGGTTGTCTGTTTTCTCCCTGCGGGCTTTGGCATGCACTGATTCACTTGAGAGGCTTTCAAAATTAGAAGCTCAAGGCATGGGATTTTGACTGTAAAGACCTGTTACAAGGTGGAATTGAATGCCAGCTGGAAGATGCTTAAGGCCCGGATGGGAATGAACATAGCAGAAACGAATGTGACGAAACAGGGATTAAAACAGATTTTTTTTGTTCGAGAGAGAACTCCCCAATGCTTTACTTAGTCTGCCTACTAGATTCATGAATATTTTCGCAATGCAAGTAAACTAGAGTTGAAATTGACAGTCGTCGTAGCTGATAATACTGTACAGTACAAAGGTGCAATCTCATTGGCTAGCGGGCGGAGCTCCGGGGCGCAAGGCCACCTCGTCTCTTGCGGGTGATCATTATTCACTTTCTAGTGAGTTGATTCTCGACAACCACTCTCATACTCTCCCAATCACCACTTTCCTTAATAAAGGACTCGCATGCACATATATCTATAGGGAGCGACTCGATTACCAGCAACCATGCTGTCTCCTCTCGCCAGCAACCTTGCGAATGCGCGGCATTCGCTCGCCCAAGTACTGAACTTTGCCCTCGTCCTGTCGACCGCGTTCATGCTATGGAAGGGCCTCTCGATAGCGACAAACTCTAGCAGCCCGATTGTTGTCGTGCTGTCCGGGTCTATGGAACCCGCCTTCCAGCGAGGCGATTTGCTGTTCCTGTGGAACCGCAGTGAGAGGGCCGAAGTTGGCGAGATTGTGGTTTACAACGTCAAGGGTAGAGCATTTCCACACCCAGATCCTTGGGTACAATAGTAACAGTGCTTTTTACAGGCAAGGATATTCCGATCGTGCATCGTGTGGTGCGGTCATACACCGAGGAAGACCCCAAGTTGAAGACGAAAAAGACCGGGTTTGTCTCCTTGCTCGTTCGGCAGACGAACAATCATACTGACAAGGCGAACAACAGATCCGATCCGAAGACGCTCACGCCAATTCCGTCACAGAAACTACTTACGAAGGGGGACAACAACCCGTCTGATGATACAGAGCTCTGTTCGTTGTGTTCCTACCTCGTCTCCGCGTCTCGCGGGCTAACCTATACACTTTTCTAGACTCGCGCGGACAGGACCACCTTGACCGCAAAGAAGACGTTATCGGCAGCGTGCGCGGATACATCCCGGCGGTCGGATACGTGACCATCATGCTCAGCGAGCATCCATGGCTGAAAACGGTGCTGCTGGGAGTGATGGGTTTGATGGTGATACTGCAGCGGGAATAACATAGTTCAGGCATGTAGATTGTGATGGGTCGTTTCGGTGCTTTGGGCCGGTTTTATGCTATGAAACAAAATTACTGCATTAGCGTTTGGCTTAAATGGACTTGTTCATCTGCAAAGCAACCGAAAATAAGTATGTGTAGATTGATCTGCGGTTGTTTGGGAGTTATGTTGTATGGAAGGCTGGCTCCACCTTCATCGCCTGCCCGACTGAGCAGCGGCTGAAACACGCTCGACCCCTTGCAACAGTTTGACGAAACGATATTGTTGCGCAGGCTGTGAAATATTTCTTTGGGCGCGTCGGACTCTTGCATCCGCTGTGTTGTTTGGTGTTTTGGTCCTTTGTTACCTGTTTGCCTGCCTACCGGACTATAAGTGTACCCCGCTGCCTAGCTAGCTCTGCCAGTGAGTCAGGTCAGTGACACAACACCCCTCACGAGACCGTTTCCACCACCACCAACGACCGCGACCCTCGCCAGAAGGAGCACGTCAAGCATCAGATAGAGAAGAATGGGCAGTGTGAAACGCATTGGCAAGGTATATACCTCACTTGTGCCTGGCGCTTATCAGTGAGCTGCTGCTAACCATGTCGTCATGCGCCAGGAATTTGCCGAGCTGACAGAGTCCCCTCCCACGGGCATCAACATTCAACTCGCCGACGAGTCAGACCTGTACAAATGGAAAGTCTACATGGAGGGGCCAGAAGGGACTCCATATGAGGTGACAACCCCCTGTGGAGGCAGCATTCATACTTGTCTACTAACTGCCAAATCCCCAGGGCGGCCGCTTCCTCGTCAACCTTACGCTCCCCAATGAATACCCCTTCAAACCACCCACCGTCTCCTTTGCGACCAAGATCTACCACCCAAACGTGTCCAACGACGACAAGGGCTCCATGTGTCTGGGCATGCTCAAGTCTGACGAGTGGAAGCCCTCATCGCGCATCGGCGCCGTGCTCGAGTTCGCCCGCCAGCTGCTCGTGGAGCCGATGCCCGACGACGCGGTCGAGGGACGCATCGCCGAACAGTACCAGAATGATCGGAAACGGTTTGACGAAGTCGCCCGGGATTGGACGCGGCGATATGCCAAGGAGGAGAAGTGACGAGATAATAAAATCAAAGACGGATTATCGATCACTTCCTTGAACGCAGACCCGGTGATTCCGGAATTTCACTTCTCCTTGTACTATGTACTCGTTTCTGTGCACACTTGTGGGGAAATAGGTCACTTTCGGCGTTTGGTTCCTTTCTTTCTCTTTTCCTCCTGTTTATCGGAACGGACTTTGCCTTGCTCCTCGCAGAAGAAGACCGACTTGATACAAGCATTCGACATATGACAGAGCATGCTTCCGAGGCTAGATATCCTTAAGACAGTCGATTTTCGACATTGGTCAGTATGCCACGTTGCACTATAGGCGTCTGTTAGTCTAGAATCATTACATGAAGGTCACACGTTTCGTATAAAGCGGTTTATAGAGCGGTGTTTTAAGAGCGTCTTGGGATTTCTCCTCGGTCCGCCATATATTCATCAGTACGTAGCCGAGAGCTGGGGGGACATGGACACGACAGCGCCGCGAAATAGAACACTTTCCAATCCGCTTCTGCTGCAAAACTGTTTCTGGCAGGAGTCCTGATAGAGTATATTTTAACCTCAAGGTAGCAGCATAACAAGCACTGATCAGGAATCTGCTGTCTCGGGATCATGACATGCCTGTACATCTGATTGCTTGGTATTAAACAACATTGGGCGGCCGATAAAGATAAACTATATAGAGCCTTTAGTGACATGTTTCTTGTCATCACGAGATATAGTTATATTTTACCATCATACAGAATAAAGTCGAGTATACCTGTAGGTTCAACACCAGGCGTGATTTCACAGCGCCATAGAATTGAAGCACACAGTCATTACTTGCAGGATCCATATGCATCGACTCGATGATAGGGCTAAGATGTCCAATGTATTATTTGACGTATCTATATATACACATGCGGTTATTAGTAGTAAGGTATACATACATAGTGCATATGATCTGGCAGGATACATCCACGGTGGGCAAGTGCACTATGCTATTAGCATTGGACTCGCAACTGTTCTATAGCAGTGCATGTACAAATGGAATAACCCAAGCAGAGAGTACGATAACTGGGAAGATATTTAGTCCTGTTGAAATATGGCGAATCCGGTGTAAATATGCATATATTGAGACCGCGGATGGAGATAGAGTTGACCAATCAAATGCCTGGGCCACCGTTTAACGTTATCAACAAACGTCTGGTAGATCAGCCAATCGGATTAAAGGTGCTGGCAGACTGTTGCCCATTGCTCCTGACATACTTTTGCTGCGAGAGAAGGAAAAGTGCATTGGGCAATAATCGTACTTTTCCATACATCTATTACTTATGGGCAGATGCGCAGCATGCTGATCTATGCCGTGGTTCTAGCCCTTTCAATGCCAGACCACTCAAAAAGCATCATGCTCAACCTGCCCCGTATCATGTCTCATCTAACTAGGCCCGGGACACTGATTCGGACCCTCGCAATTGACTCTTCACACAAGCTTGATAGTAGGCCAAGGTATCCGAGATGATATATTGATCGAATGCTACTTATGATTGAACCTATGCAGTGCACAAGTCAATGTACAAAATCAAAATGAATCATATACAAGTAAAAATATGAAACGAGATATGCAAGACGAGTAGTCATCATGCCTTGCCGCCGTATAAAGGCAGAATGCCATTGCGCTTTCTCCATTGAACAGACGACACTTTTCCGTGGCCCCACGAACGGGCAAACTTCTCGAAGGCGTCTGTCCAGACACCAAACCAGGGCTCAACATGGACAGCCCAGAGCTTGACCAAGACGAGCATGATGGCAAAGAAAACCGGGAGCGTGATGCACAGCACCGCCGTGTTTGGAATAGGAATAAGCGAGTTTGCATCCTCTGGTGTGAAGGTGAAGGATGGGATCAGGAAGATCATGTACGTCATGAGCGACCGCAATAAAGGGCCGTGCAAGAGATACAGCGGAAAGCTCATTCCGCCGAGCCACATGAGCCATCGGTGCGAGAGGGCCTTGCGCATCGATGGGGAATTGAGGATGCCAACGCAGAGAAGCTGGGCCCCGATTCCCGGCCAAAAGCGGCCGTAGAGTGCGCCAGATGGAAAAATCACCTGTCCGATCTTCCAGAGTCGTGTGGACCAGGGTGCCGTCTCATAGAAGGAGTCGGGGAACGAACAGAGATACAGACCCAAGGCCACCAAAAAGTACGACACGATTTCACGAAGTGGAATTCTCCGCATTCCTTTTGAGATCACTTCTGGCGGCATATCCATCGAGATTTCGGCCAGCATCATTCCAGCGTAGATATTGATCCCGACGATTGCTATGATGGTTTAGTCGTCAAACTCTTCAAAAGGTTTTTGGAATCTACAAGAACAACATACCGTCGCCGACGTACCACGCGTATACGTACAAGAACGCCTCGGCAGCAAGCCGAAACTGAGAGCTGGTGTTCACCAAAGCGAGTAGGGTGAGAAACACATAGAGCGATGCCTTGAACAAGTGGAGCAGCGCCCATTGAGGCTGATCGTAGGGGTTGTCACCTTCGGTCCAGGTCATCACCACGGCGCCGAACAAGTCCTGGATAGCGCCAAACCACGAGTCGCTCGGCTCTGCGCTTGTTTCCCTCACCCACCACGCATCGGTCTGTCTGGCAAGCTGGTATCCGCCGAGCTGGCAGATCAACCAGGCAATCACTGTCACAGCAGTGGCCGGAAAAACCAGCCGACCAGTCCGTCGGAAAGTGCTCGAGGCGAGCGAGTTCAGAGCGTCACCCACAGCGCCGGCGCGCGCGAGCTGAACCGCTTTGAGTGAATTAACGTAGCCCAGCAAGACGAAGAAGACGGCAACCCAGGCGTTTCCTTGCCCAACGAGACGGAGATACGGAAGTTGGAAGAAGCGTGACTCGCCCGTCTCGACGACAATTGGCGGCATTACCCATCGAGCGAAGCATAGGACGAGGTGACTGCTTACGACGAAGACCGAGGCTATTCCGCGTAGACCCTATTCTCATTCAGGATCGATCAGTACCGCTCAAAACGGCCGCCCTTGATAGCTAGGAACAAAACAAAAAATAAAAATAAAAATAAAATAAAAATTAAAAAAAAAAAAAAAAGGAATAAGCAGGTTCACTCACATCGGCCCAGCTGCTGGCCCGCAAGCGAGCTGGAGAGGCTTTCCGGACGCCCTCGGTGCCCATAGCAAACGATCAACACGAGACAAATATTGATGAACGGTATTCCAAAGAGCCGCGTGGCTCGGGGAGAAGTACCGTCAACCCAGGTGGCTTTTAGATGGTGGATCCGAGGTATATTCTAGGAAGAATAGCGAGAGGACGCCCCTGAAACGGGACAGAACACGTGGAGAATTGATCTTCTATACAACGATCGCGCCGCAAATCGCTGCTAACCGGCGCAGGCAGTGTGAACAATCAAGACTGAAAGAAAAGAAAGACCAAGGCAGCCAAGGCTCATGAAAGAAGACAGATCAGAGTCCACGTCTCAGTCCACACGCAGTCAGATCAGATCTGGCACAGGCTTGTAGTGCAACCTGGGCGCCTGGCCACAAACTAGCGACGTGGTGAGAGGTTGCAAGTCTGTTTCAACATCGTTACAAGGCCAGGAACGTCCTTGGAAGACGCCGAACCAGTGATGACCACTGACAGCCAAGTACGTGCAGTGGGCCAGCCTGATACAAGCCTCATTTCCGGGTCGCAGAGAAGAAATGAGTGAAGGACGGATCCCCACGCCATGAAAATTACACCATAAATTACAGACAAAAACGCCGACGGTTGGAGTTGACCAATGATCTCTCGTGGCCCCAGACCCTTTCCGGAGACGGAGTGGTCAGTATGCGATCCCATTGGTCCGTTCGTTCCAGGAACCGATCGACGTATAGTTTACTTGCCGATACAACATTCAATTACGCTGTACAGAGTACTCTGAGCAGCTCAGCTCGCATATAGTCCCTGGTATACGACACATAATTTACGCTAATATGCAGATGTAGCTGCTCGAAATCTTCTGGCTGTGAGTTACGCCGTCACATTCTTACAATCGTATATAAGCGGCATAGGCCACTTTCGTGCTCTGGTCGTATGATGTTTATCGCATCTGAGCATTTTCATTGGTATTGCAATTGTTTGGAGCACCCAGGGTAGACACCGGTCATTCGAAAAGTCAGTCTGAGAGGTTCTATCTTTCGATCGAGTAGACAAAAAAGCAAGTTCAGTACAACACAGTACTACACCAATGAGCTGTCTCATCCAACATAGTCCCCCTACCCTATTGTGTTTTAGTTCGGGATCGTTACTACCGACATGGTCAAAACTTTCCGAGCCAGAACGGTTAGATTCAGAACTTTATAAATAAGGGTGCCACGATCTCCATCTACACCATATATATGCTGTATGGAGGAACTAAGCAAGTAAAGGAAATATGGATAACAGTTACACAGATCGAATATCGAACATATAGGGTTGGATTTGATAGTTGATGCCTGCTACTGTCTTTGTCCGCTGTCCGTATACGAACATGGGAAGATTTCGCCCGGCAACCTATCCCATGTGGACCATACTTTCACACATTTCCTTTTAGTTGTAAAGTTCGTCAAAATTTGCTTCAAATAACTGTCAGTACCATATACGTTTACAAAAACTTGATATCAAATAGAGACGATGCCGAGTCGATGAGCTGTATGCGTACCCCTCGGCCTTATGCGATTTACGTCCGTAAGCGGCGATCGTCCTCGGCTTCACGTACGATCCCCGGACGACGGTAACACATGAACGGACAAATACGGTCATAAAAAGATCTCTCAACCAGCTACTTGTCGAACGCTCTTATACAATTAACAGCATGGCCTCGTTCCTGATCACCGGCTCTTCTCGCGGCCTGGGCCTCGAACTGGTAAAGCACTTGGCAGGGTTCCCGACAGGCACCATCGGAACCATTTTCGCCTCCGCTCGCGCCTCGCTTCCTCCCCCCAGCCTTGCGCAAGTTATCCAGACATCAAGTGGACGCGTGCAATACGTGCAGCTCGACGTCAACAACCAAAGCAGCATTGAAGCAGCCACCGCCACAGTTAACCAAAAACTTCCCTCCAGAACCGGACTCGACGTTTTGATCAACAACGCCGGTATTCAAATCTCGGAAGGTAAACCTAGTCTAGTGAAAGCTACCGATTTGGAATACACTCTGTCGACCAACGTCACGGGCGTGCAACGCGTCACAGCAGCGTTTTTGCCCCTTTTGTCCCGTGGCCAATCCAAGAAGATTGTGAATGTGACGAGCACACTTGGGTCAATCAACTTGACGGCGCAATCGGGAGCGGTGTTCCACCCATCATATAGAGTATCCAAGGCGGCTCTGAACATGCTGACCGTGCAGTATGCTGCCGAACTAGGGCCGCAGGGGTTCACTGTCTTTGGGGTGAGCCCCGGCTGGCTACAGACCGATCTGGGAGGTTCTCATGCGCATCTGCAGCCGGCCGATGGCGCACGCGCAACGTTGGATATCATTCTGAACAGCCGTGAAAAGGACAATGGTAGCTTCCGTGATATCTATATCGAGGGAGACTCTTTCTACACGGGCCAAAACCCTCCATGGTAGTTGAAGATGCTTTTACAAAATAATTATACTCATAAACCAGTTCGATATAAAGTAGCTCAAAACAGTTTACTATGAAAAGCACACGTGCAAGCCGGATTTCATCCAAGTCGGACATCAGAACAGACAAACACAAATCAAAAACAACACTACAATCTGTCTCACTGAATTTCGCGCGGGTTTAGGAATGATATGATAACACGGCAGCTACCCAAGATACGTAGCAGGGCGCAGCACTCAGCGGCCGTCCCGCTCTGGCGTTGTCCGTTCGTTTAGTATGCCTTATTTGAAATACCAGGCCAACTACTAGTACGTAAGGGATCATATGAATCATATAGGATTTGGTTCTGTTATCCATCTTCGACATGTGTAAGGTTCAGGTGGATTCGTAGGTGCGGTGCCCAATCACGCCGATCCTATACTGAATCTCTAATTGACTAAATTTGTGTTACTGGGGGACCGTGCCTCGGTGACAGGTTAATCAAGGACTGATGAGCTGAGAGGCGTGATTCTGCTTGTCGGAATATTCCGCACAGTAAATTACAGCCTCCAACATGCCTGGGTGTTAATGTCATAAACGAGTCTGACGAGTGATATAGAACAGGTCAGATGGTACTAACGCAAAACCATCATCATTCATTTCTCATTCAAGCGAAAGGCGGCGAGACGGGTCACATCATTATCTAAATTAGCAGCGTAAAGTCGCAGATTAGTCAAATTGGCATAATGGTCAACTACTGCTGCCCATGATGTGAAACAGCTAGTTCGGCTGGCGGTGGGTAATGCTTATAACTGAATGCTGTTGCAGGAATAATTAGCATTGAGTGGACGACTATGGCGACGATCACCGTTGGCGATCAGCTCGAATGATGGGTTGATACAAATAATTTTCCCATGCGATCTGCAGTTCAGGGTGTGCTGTGCAGTGGACGGCCGAGAAGACGCTGTTTGGCTTCTCTTGAGATCGTCACACCATCATATCGACATCAAGTATGAACAGGAACTTGGTGCATTCTGCAGGATCAAGACGATCGCCATCATTAGTTAATAAGGAGATTTGACTAGCTAGTACAAAGTAGCTAGGCGAGGGTAAAATATGAGGAACGTCGAAAAGGAGAGTCAATAAAGAGCGCGGCGGTGCAGTCACGTGGATCTTGGCGTGCGATACATCGTTTCCGGGTAAAAGCAAAACATCTTCTGCCTCTCACCACGCTGCAAGACTTCCCCTCCCTCTGCGAACGTGTCACACAGGCATCGAGTGTGCTTGTCCCGCCCCTTGATGTCGTTGTTTCGTCGCCAAAGTGGCTGCTGTTGAGCCAATTGCTGTTTCGAAGCTGCGAGACCTCGAAGCCCGTCTCGGTCATTCGCTGACCTCTCCGGACCAACCGACCCTCGTATTCCCTCCTTTGTCCTACCAAACGAAGCCTCGCTCAAGACGCGTCTGCCCCTCGTCGCCCCAGGGACTGGTTCTCGGACTATCACTCGCACACACCCTCCTTCTCTCACATCATCTCACTCATTCCTTTTTTTTTTTTTTTTTTTTTTTTTTTTCCCCCTTTNCTTCCGCCAATTGCATTTTGGCCGCCTCGCCGAACCGCCGGAATATCTTTCTTTCAAACCGAGACTTCTTTGACAGACTTGCCTGGCCTTTGTGGACCTAGTGAATTCAGTGAACCATTGCCGACCAAAAGCAAATGCACATCGAGGGCAGGGAGACCGTCTTCCTAAGTGGCCATGGTCACGCAGTATGCACACCAGCCTGTGTACATGCTCGACAGCGATAATGGGCCTGTGGCCTCGCCGTCACGACGTCGTGTTCCTCCGCATCTTACTCCTACGAGCGTCAATATGACCAGCACACCCTCTTCAAGCATGCCCAACTCTCCGACTAGGTACGCTCCTGCGAGCCCTCTTGCCGTTGCATTTCATCCGTCACATCCAAATGAACACCATTCTCCATCTTCGCCAATCTCGGCGACGTCTTCTCATCTCCAACATCAACACCACTACCACCACAATCACCATCATCACAGAGCCTTTGCAAGATCGCCTACACCCCGCTCTGCCACACCGTCAACTGGCCACGATGATGACAGCCCGGCATGGCCGCTCCCCATGACTGATGCTGTGCCAGGTGTCAGCACTATACCTCGCATGCGACAGGCTCGGCCGGGTTTGAGAATCTCCATGTCCACCAATTCTCTTCGCAGCAGACGCCGCTCGCCTCATCCAGACCACAACTCTGCCGAAATGGGATACAACAATCGCCCACTTCCGCGATTCCCTCCTCGAGTGACGCCTGATCTGCAGTATAACGATCCGCTGCGGTCGAGTCAAAACTCTGGCAAAACGTCTTTCTCCAGTTACGACCAGATGAGTGGTACCGAACGAAGCAGTGTCCTAACCAAGAGCAGCTCTATGACAGATCTGTCTCCAGATCATGCCGACGGTCAGCTAGACGGCGAGGACGATATGACCGTTGAGGATGCCATTGGGATGTACCTCGATGATATCATTGACGTTCCCGAGGAACCACCGGTCGTACACTCAGAGTTGCGGACCAGCGATCTCGACGTGATCGCCGAGGCGGTTACCTCACCTGTCAAGACCGCCTCGATCCATAATGCCACTCATCAACGAGAACATTCCTCTACCGAGTCCACCCGCCATGATAAATCCACCAGTCATAGCAGGCAATCGAGCAGGCAATCGAGCCAAGGTGCAAAGTCGGTCACTGGTCGTACATCTGAAGCCCTTCCGTCAACAGAGTCGCCAGACAAGGATGAAAAAGCCGAAGACGTTGTCGAACCGCACGCGCCCAGAGAGGACCCGCCTTTGTCCAAGGAGTCGCGGCGTCAAAATCTGTCAATCGATGTGTCAAAAATCAAAAAGGCTGTTGCCGAAAATCCCGACCAGCCAATACCCAGCCCTCGCTATTCCACAGTGATCCGAGTACCAGGACAGGTCCCTCCGCCTTTTCTTTCCGGCAATGATGGGCGTGATCGATATGGGTTCCGAAAGGTGAGCCACCAGATATCCCTCGATCAGTTTGAATCCTGGAACACGGTATATGCGTCGTTTGCCGAGAATCGCAGGCAGAAATGGGTCAAGTTGCTGGAGTCGTCTGGACTTCCGTCAAACTCGCCGGTCACGTTTCCTCCCAAATCCAATCTAATCAAGCGATACGTGCGAAAGGGTATACCGAGCGAGTATCGAGGCGCTGCTTGGTTCTATTATGCTGGTGGTTTTGATCATATGCATCCCAACCCGGGTCATTATAGCGAGCTGGTTCGCCGGGCCATGTCAACACCGAGCAATACCGACAAGGAACATATCGAGCGTGACCTTTATCGCACCTTTCCTGATAACATCCACTTCAAGCCGGACATGCCGGCCGCGACGGCGGGAGATGCGAACGGTGGTGCGTCGAAACATCATTCCGTTATTGTTGAAACGCAAATGATTCGGTCACTGCGACGGGTTCTCTATGCATTCGCTCTTCATAATCCTCGTGTCGGGTACACGCAATCCTTGAATTTCATCACTGGGCTTTTGCTGTTGTTTCTGCCGGAAGAGAAGGCATTCTGGATGCTGCACATCATCACATCTGAGCTGCTCCCGGCGACCCACGAGGTCAGCCTGGAGGGAGCAAACGTTGACATGTGGATTCTGATGGTCTTGCTGAGGGATAACCTGCCACACGTTTACACCAAGATAGTCAGCACCAATCCGACAAGTTCAAGGTCGAAGGCACCTGCGCTGACGGTGAATACGCGTCTGCCGGATATCACACTCGGTCTCACGAACTGGCTAATGTCCGCGTTCATCGGTAGCTTGCCGCTGGAGACAACGCTGCGAGTTTGGGACTGTTTCTTCTACGAAGGGTCCAAGACCTTCTTCCGGGTGGCCTTGGGGATTTTCAAAGCTGGCGAGCGTGAGATCCTTTCAGTGTCGGACCCTATGGAGGTGTTCCAGATTGTCCAAACAATCCCGAAGAGACTCCTCGATGCGAATGCGTTGCTGGACGAGAGTATGAGCAGAAAGTATCGCGTGGGCCAGGGCCGTATTGACGCGTTACGCGAGCAACGGCGAGAGGCCGTGCGGCAGGAAAAGACCCGCCTCTCCCTGCTCACAGGGCCGGCAATGGGCTTCAGTCGACCGTCAACTCGGTCTGGAGCGCGGAGCCCACTTCCTCGATTGGACGGGTGGCGGTCTCTCAAGAAGAACACGTTCCATTGACCGACTCCTTTGCTTTTTTTTTCTTTCCTTCACTTCTTATAACTTATCTTTACTTGTAGACATTGCATTTGCATACGCTTGCTCATAGGATGAGCGATTCATACTTTACCAAGCGGCCTGGCGTTGATACCCATTTTGGTTGAATGCATTTACGAGCTGTTACTACTCATCATGTTTCGCATTAGCATATCAGACGATTCGCAGATAGAATTCACAGCAAAAGCATTGATTTACTCGTGTGATGTCTGGGTTTGACCAAGCTCTCTTCCTAGTGTTACCCTCGCGGCGGTGGATAATGTATACCTGCGTAGAGACTTTCCATACATTCCATGGATTTACCAACAGCTAGCTAGGATTCATGACGTCAGACGAAACATTTGAGCTGCCCAAGAAGGATTCCAGTGCAAGGCAGTCCGTCTGGAGATGGTCATTCCATACCAAGACCGCCATCAAATCGCCTTCACGATCTTCACGACACATGGAGATCGCATATTCAAAACTTGGCACGGTATCTGAGATGATCTCATCGAATGCACGATGTGCAATTGACTATGTCAATGGTGTAACATTGGCGAAGCCTTGGGGCGATATGGCTGGGTAGCTGGATAGGGGCGTAGATAGGGATAGGGGGGATCTGGATAGGGCTGATCTGATGTTAAACAAACAAAACTTGTGGATATGCAATTTCCGATGAAAAAATTAATCTTTCTTCTCGTTTTTCAAAACCTACTTATCAGCTTGTCTGCTTGTTATTATTACCACACCACCTCCATCAACGTGGTGTAGTTGGCTGAGCAGCGCGAAGTTGAGATTGCCCTTGATACTGCTGGAGGTCACATTCCCGGCGAAACCCTAACCCACAGCATTACACATTCCGATGATCCATCCGGAATTGTTGCTGGCCCAACCTATTGCAAGCACGCTTTCTAGCCAGGAACCGGTATGTCTTCCAGCCTCAAAGCATGGCAATGTGATATCTATATCAAGGGCCCTTTGGTCCTGGCCGGGTTGCCTTGGAATTTGGTCTGCCATCTACCAAAGACGAACTCTGCGGCAGCATCAGGCGACTTTTCCTACATCAAACATCCTTTTTTTTTTTTTTCGATTTAATCGATATTCATTATTTTCATCGCCAACATGCGAGGCTTCTTTTCGGTTCTTGCCCTTGTCGCTGCTGCGACTGCCGCCAACATGGGTGCCATGGATGAAGCTCAGGCTTGCGCTGTATGCTCTAGATCACATGTACCAAGTAGAAGGATAAGCAGATTGCTGACCTCCATTCTCACAGATGAAAACGCTTCTGTCCAGCTCAGCCTGCAACACGGGCGACGCTGCCTGTCTCTGTTCGGAGAAGGCGCGCGAGGCAGTCATGGGCGAGATTAACGCCGCCTGCGGTTCTGCCCAGGGTGACCGTTTGTCTCCCATCATCACCGTTCCTCGGGGTAATGCCGGCTAACAATTATGAACAGAAGCCAGGAAACTTGCGGCTGACGCCTGCAGCAAGCAAAAGATGCGTCGTGCTACTATGCCCTCAGGCACCGCGCAGCAGCACGGCGCCATGGCTAGCCCCTCGGCCTCGGCCTCGGGCGCTGCTCGCATGAACAGTGTCCAGCAGGCATCCAAGCAGGAGGGATGCAGCTGCGCAGCTGAGAGCCCAATGGCTGAGGACCCCTCGAGCCCTTCAAGGGCCGCAGTCGACAGCAGTGACAGCAACAGCAACAGCAACAACAAGAACAGTGGCATGGCCGGCGCGAGCAACAGCCGTATGCAGGCTCCCAGCCACATGGCCACTCCATCATCATCTGCCGCTCGCTTCGGAGCCATGGAAACCCCTGCTGCTTCCTCGTCGCGCGTTGCAAATTCAAAGCCCAGTGGCGCAGATGCCTTTTCCCCCTTCACCGGTGCGGGCACCCAGGTCGTGCCTGGCATGAGCGTGGTGGTTGGCGGCGTCCTGGCTAGTGTCGTCGGTGTATTTGCTGCTCTGTAGACTTGAGGTCGCAGAAAGGTAGCGGTTATGATTATGAGTACTTGGATTGTCAATTTTAGACTTTATTTTTGGGGGGAGGCGTGTGTCGTATAGGTACATGTCTGGTGTTTATGAATTGTGGATTGCCTGTTCACCCCGGTTGGTGCTGGGCGGATCTACTGGCTATTCCTTGTTTAAATAGTTAATGAGATTAAGCAATGGATCATGTTTTGCCAATATTATATCATCAATCACAGAAGAGCAAAAATATCGCCTGAACGCCATGAATAGGTCCTGGTATCTTAAACAATTACAAATTCCCATCAAAACTTCTCGCTCGTAACACATCTCGTGACATTGACCACCATCCACACGGCACACTTGACGCCAGCAGACAAGACAGTCACGATTAGCTTTAGCCCAAACACCAGAATATCTACCAAAGCTCTCGCCACTCCCGGTAGTTCTTCACCTTCCCTGCTTGAACCTTTGCCAAAACGCCCGTATTTCTCCAGGTCAAACTCTTCGACAACAATCTGTTTGGTCTTTTTGGGGCTGGTGTCCTTTTTCTGGAAGAGCGAGAATTTCCCGCCGGACTTGTTCTTCTTGTTGTCCTTTTTTGACCTTGATTCCTTTGCTTCGCTGGCCCGGATCTGCGCCATCAGCTTGGCCTCTTCTTCCGCCTCTTCGCGCTCGGCCAGGGTGGCGAACAGTTTCCCTCTAAAGGGAGTGTTTGTCTTTTGTGCGGTTGTTGCCAGAGAGGCGCGAATACGATTCTTCCGACTCGACTGCGCACCACTGCCGCCGGACCGCGGGGTCCGGGGAGTTCCAAGACTCGGGACATGCAATTCGGCGTTGGCGAGGATAGGGTTCGTTGCTGGATCGGTGACGGCCACGGTCAAGATGGCGGCAACCAACGAGTCAATCGCGTAGAGAGACGGGATGATTGTGGTCGTCAGACCGGCGCATATAGACAATGTCATAGTGCCGAGATCGAACCAGGCCAGTGGCTCGTCATTGTCGGCTTGCGGAAGTGTTGACGTCCGTGGAGTGGCCGCCGAATCCGCTGCTCGGACGTTGTTCGGCGGCGTCGGACAGGTCACCACGATTGTAGGCGGTTGCTGGCTCTCGCTGTCCGCAGACGGCGAGACAGAGATGTGCAAGATCCCCGGCTTCTTGGTCTGCACACGCGAGAACGGGTGGCCGTCCTCACCGAGGATTTCCGGCGCGTGCTGTTTCAGCAAGGACGGATGCTGCAGCTCGTACCGGCGCTGTCGCTCGTTCCAGATCAGCCGGCAAGACTCTTGCGAGACCGCACGGGTGACTGCATGTGTCTCGACCTCGACGGCCTCTGATGGCGCCAGTCGGTGCTGCCGGGTCAACTCAGCCGCCTGTTCGATGGCCAGCATGGCTGCGAGTTTCGAAAAGATGACGGTCACCAACCCGTCATGAGGTGGCTGCCGACGACCGGGGTCTTCAAAGGTCAGCGCCATGACTTGGACGCCCCCGTTGGCTTTGAACGGGTGGTTTCGCATAAGCGAAAGCCCGTGTGAGCTAGCTTGCAGCGTGTAGAATGGCAATTGCGGGTCACCAAAAGTGAACGTGGCAGTGTCGATTCTGGTATCTGGGTGAGATGAGCTTTGTATGTATCCGGAACACTGTACGTACCTTTCCGCACGCAGATTGAACGTTCCCAGGGACTCTTGCAACTGCTGTCCATTTGCCGATTCCCACAGCGTGAGGAGATCCTCAGCGGTCGAGAACTGCATGCGAGGGCTGAGTTCGTCCGAAGGAAAATTGAACACACTGGCCGGCACCGTCCTGGGCCCCAGAAGAACATCAACTTCGGCCGGTGGAACGGTAAGCACATCCTTGGGGCTCTCATGCTTGCCACTGGCGTTACCACTGGCACTCGGCCTGGCTGTGCTGTTGGCGACTCCGTTCTGAGGAAAGTATGGTTGCTCGCTCAGTGGTAGATTGGGGTCATATTGTGGAAACATTGACCGAATCGGCATGCCCGGAGACACCGGTGAAGCGCGAGGCTGCTGGCCGTTGGTTGGCCGAAGTTCGTGAGTCTGTTGTGAAGATGAACTTGATGGGGTTCCTTGTCTTGATATGTTCTGTGTTGTGGATGTTGTCGCCCGGGCTTCTGTGCCTTGGGCTTTTGGTGGGGTATCCTCAATAATCTGGATAATCACAGACTCGGTATGAATGGCGGGCTTAGACTTTGCTTTAGTCTCTGGGCTGTCAGAAATCGGCCCTTGTTTCGCAGGAATGGCCCGGAAGGGGTTCTTCTTGTTCTTTGCTGGTGACGGGAAAAGCTGGAACTGGGCACTGGCGGTCATTATGCAATATCGGATATGGTTTATAATGTCAAATCAAATCTCTTGAATCGCAAAGGAAAGAGAAGTCGTTAGTGATCGGGTATATAAGAGTATATATATATATTGTGTGTTGCAAGAGACCAGCTCTATCAGATCGAAAAAGACAGCCAGTCTACGTCGGTAGAAGAGAATGAGAAATGAAACAACGCCTGTAAGAACAACAGAGGTCCCGGGAAAGCCAGTAACCCGAGATAAAAAGAAGAAGAAGAAAAGGAAAAGAGAAGAGAAAGAACGTGAATAAGAAAGACGTCGAGGAGAAAGCGCAAGGATGAGGCAAGACGCGAGCCATGGACTTGTTTATGAACCGAGCCGGCGCCAGTGAAGCTCGGAGGGACGGACCAGCCAGCATGAACCGGGCCAATGAACATCCTGAAGAAATCCAAAAACATGGCATGCATGTCATGCATTCTTCCTCTGTTGCTGTGAGGGTTGTGATAGGTACTGCGACTGTGAAGAACAAGAAAGCGCATGCAGCAAGCAGCTTAGCCCCGGCGCTTACGGCGCTGATTGGCAGCCACTCTTACTCTGCCCACCATCACCCCTTAGCGGCGCTTAACCTGCTCCCTGCCTGGCCCAACCAGGGCGCGCAAAGACCAAAACAACCTGCAGACGTACGCGCCGAGGCAGCTTTAGCTCTGCCAATCGTGCTTCTTTGCCGTGCGGAATAGCGTGACGGGCGCCGCTGATGGGCCAGCTATTCTTAGCAGCTGGCTCTCTCGGCATGCGTTGATAAGCTTAAAATAGCTGCCCGCCAATCATGTCACAGGAATCGGCCACTTGATCGTACTCGCACGAGTTTTGTACTGTTTCTGCGTCATATGATAGTCTAATAGTCAGGAGCCGGTTGACAGTTGCGTCTCAGCAAAATAACGCATTGATGTTTTCCGTCTCACGGCATCTGGATAACAACCCCGCACTTTCACCAGAAGGATCACCAGAAGGATATCGTTCTTTATTAGACAGCACTATACATATCAAGATTCCAAGTACCGGTTTCCTTCCAGCCTCTTTTGACGCTTTGGCAATGTTCATGTGACCCTCATATGCGCAAGGTATCAATACACTCCTTGGGTATCTGGAAAGTAATCACTCATGTGTATAGTGCGGTTATGGGTATATATTTCTGCACAGTTGTGGTAGAGAACGCCAGGTATCACGGCTTAGGTCAGAGTACATAACAAAAGCCATGCAGCTGCCTAATTTACAGCTGGTATATCGTAACTGATTTGAAAAGAAGCTCTGTGTACCAAGTAGTTTATATATTACCATGCTTGCTATGCTGTATATACAGTAACTGGCATACCGAGTGAATCAGTATACATCTAGCCAATCATGAAGCGCCTGCTTGTCCCTGGATGACTAAGCAGAACCACAATCCTTTTTGGGAAGTTGCTTACCGCTCTTGCAGCGACAACTTGACAACTGCGAGACTCACACATGCAATCTGGCTTTATCTTCTGGCGCTGATATCAATATTCAGGCGATACAACACTCTCTGCTGCAAATGGGTTGCCTGACTTGCAGCGGTACTACGTTGCCTCTCCGTCAGTTCGAGCAGACGACTCATTCCCCGTCCATGTTGCCGCGTACGCCTGGGCGATGGGGCAGGGCCCACGCGGCGCACAACGACCGTTTGCGAGTAGACGATGGCTTGGGCCCTTGGAGAAGGCGCTGATCTACAACATGGCTCGAATGTGTTATGACGCTCTGGAAACCTTAGGAGTCCTTCGTCCGTGAGCATAGAACGCCATACTCTGTGTATGTGATGGCTACACGGCACTGATCGCTTGGTCTTGGAGGAATGACTGATTTCTGGTTCCCGCGCGGCACAACTACAGAACAGAGCGACAACAAACTGTTAATAAGCGTGTATCCTATGTCCACTGCGACAACCACGCTCCCCAACGTGGCTTTACGTAGGCTCGAGGCCGGATGTCGCTCCTGCGCCTGGTGCTAACCCAGCGCTAACCTCTAGCACTGGTTGCGCTGCTGATCGAAACGCGTCAGAAAGCTTGTTGATCGCCAGTGCATGGCCAATCAGAGCACTTCCGCAATCTCAATTCCACGCGACCCTACGCCAACCCGACACTTGAAACGAAAAACGGCCCTCTCCCTGAGCGTTCGATCTGCCGCGGAATATTCTGCAATCCCTGTGATTGGGCCCATGTCCGCCAAGGCACTGCACCATTCGGCACCATTGTGGCTGCTTTTCAGCAGTGGGATCTGCAGATCAAGAGCCAACGATAGAACACTGGCTTCCAATTGCCTGTTTGGCGGAGATTGGCATCGTCTGGAGGTGGGGCTCTCCGGATGTCGCTCTCAGGGATATGGCTCTTCAGCAATTTTTGAAGCCCTCTGCCCCTAGTGGGAACTGGTTCATGGCTAAACCCAGAAAGACGTGCGTGAGGCAAAGTCGTCTCCGTTCAAGTTGGCGGTCCTGGGTTGTCGTGAAAGACATCACCATCGATGCTGCTGCTGGCACTCCCATAATCTGACAGTTTTGCCCCTTTTTTCATTGCGCCGCGGGGGGGTGGGCGATTTGATCATATCGTTCCATCATGATGCTCAGGATATCAGAGACCGTATCGCTATGTGCAGCCTTGTTCGTTTTGCTCGCACTTTCTGCGAATGCCGACATCGACCCTTTCTTCCATTCCAGTACGTTCGACAGTGGGAGGGCCGGCCAGTGGCCCTACCAAACCTTTGCGTCGGATAATACCGTAATTGCGCCCATTGTCAATTTTGTCCGGTACGGGTCGCAATGTCAAGATGGCTTGTACACATTCATTGCGCCGTACGGGGGCAGCGTACCCAGACCTGGCCCAATGATCCTAGACCAGGACGGCCATCTTATCTGGACGCAGCCAATGGGTCGTACCTACAATATGAACCTGCAAAATTACAAGGGCGAGGACTTTATCACCTTTTGGGTGGGAGATGACGGTATTGGCCATGGCGAAGGGACTTATTATATGGTAGGCTGAATTCATCCGGCTTAATGTACCAAAGGGTCAAAAAGGGGCTAAGACCAGAACAAAATCCAAAAGATCGATAGCAATTACCGGATTCGATACCAACTTCAAGGCGCCAACGGGTTGCGCGGCGACTTGCACGAATTCCGCATCACCCGCGACGACACAGCGGTCTACACGGTATATGAAAAGGTACCGGCCGACCTTAGAGCTGCTGGCGGCCCAGAGGATGGCTGGCTTTGGGACGGCACGTTCCAGGAAATCGATATCGAGACCGGTGAGCTGCTTTTTCAGTGGCGCGCGTCGGAGCATTACGATTTCAGCGAGGCGGATCGGGCGCGCGAGGGCCACGGTGACAATAGCGATGACCCCTGGGACTTTTTCCACATCAACAGCGTTGACAAAGACTCGAAAGGCAACTTTTTGATTTCCAGTCGCTACTATAATGGCCTAACCTATATCGATGGCCGCACGGGCGATATTATCTGGAAGCTGGGCGGCGCAGGTAATATGTTTGCCGACTTGTCCGATGGCGCAGCTACCAATATCAGCTGGCAGCACCACGCCCGCTGGGTGGATGATGGTACAAGCATCACCATTTTCGACAATGCCTCCCGTGGACAAGGTGCCCCCACGCATACTAGTCGTGGTCTCTGGATCGACATTGATCAAGAGAACATGACGGCCCGTGTTCGTCATCAATACTGGAATCCGACCCCGATCAGCAGCCAGTCGCAGGGCTCAATACAGGTCCTCAGCAACGGCAAAGTCCTGGTTGGTTACGGCTACAATGCTGCTTGGACCGAATTCACTATTGACGGAGAGCCCGTGTGTGAAGTCCGCTTTGGTCCAGAAAGCGGATTCGGCAGGGGCGAGGTGATTTCCTACCGGGCTTTCAAGCACCGTTGGGTGGGCCAACCACTCACGAAACCATCGTGGGCAATCTTCGGGAGAGGCACCAATATCGGATATGCGAGCTGGAACGGTGCTACCGAAGTCAAGACCTGGTTGTTGGAAGGCTCTGAATCCGGAGGGGAAGTGCTAGACGATCCTTATACCAATGCGCCTTTGCCTGATGCCGATATCACTACAGTTCTAGTTGTACCAAAAGTGGGCTTCGAGACAGTCATAGCAATCCCCGTGACGTGCACGTCACCCCACCTACGAGTGACCGCGGTCGATGAAGAAGGCAACCGGCTGGGTTCGTCGCACTTCGTATTGGCCAAGTATGTTGACGAAGAAAACACGCCCAACATCATCCGGCCTGGTACCGTCCAGCTGGAAAGCGTGTCAGAGGAGATCATCGAACCCGTTCAAGAGGAAGCGGAAGAGGCTGCCAAGCATGTGGAAGAGAATGAGACGATCACCCCAGAGAAAATTGCAGAATGGGAGCAGAACTCAGCAGAGGAGGGGCCATTGCCCACGACTGGGGTATCCGCAATCTCAATCCTCCTTATCGTGTTTAGTGCAGCCTGTGCGTTGTTAGTTGTTGTCTGGGGCCTCCGTTTCTTGCACCGAATCCGCCGACGCCGTGGCTGGCTTGCCCGAGACAGCGACGGTCCTGAGGAAGGCAAACATCCAGAAAGCGGTCGATCGAGTCTGAGCGACGATATCGAAGACGGGGCCCTCACTGGGGAAGATGAGCGCTTGATACATGCTAGTGAGTTTGAAATCCCGTTTGCCGATGTGCATGAAGCAGCCGATACGACGGCTCCGCGTAGCGATCGGGCCCAAGCGAATATCAGAGATGGGTGATTCGTTGTATATTAGCATACAGAGGTGATTGGGGCGTCCATGTACCATTCGTTTTTTCCCTTTTATTTCAGATATCCGAGGTTTTTCTCTATTTTGTACATACGATACAATCATCGTTTGGCCGCATTTTACTTTATAAGTCTGGCACATTGCATCTGTGCAAGATTGCTTCATGCAAAGCAAATGTATTATCTCAAATGATCTAGACCCCAACATGGACGCTTAACCTACGTCTGGTATAATACAGTATAATACAAACTCTTAATCATACACGGACCGTCCCATCCAGTCGATGATGATCAGATGGGCCGCACCAACAAATCAGCGGATTGGATTGCTCCCTCCATGTTGCCCTTGTTATACAGGAACAAGCCCTGAAGGGCGGCAGTGCTGACTGCCTTGGAGGAACTGGCTTTATGGCCGTTGCGATCGTCGATAACGCCTAGATCGGCAAGACGATCCAAGAATCTTTCTTTAAAGAGCCCCTCCGGGTCATACTCGCGATAGAACCGATCCCACAGGGCAGCCACTTGATAGCGAGTGGCCTCGCCGAGACGCACCGTCATATCAACGCGGCCGGGCCGCACAAGTGCCTCGTCGAGCCGGTCAACATGATTTGTCGTCAGGAAGATGATGCGTTCCTCTGCACTGGCGACTCCGTCCAACGCGTTCAAGAGACCGGAAAAAGTGACGTTGGCTCCTCGGTACCCATCTTCGTCGGTCTGGGTGCGGCGGTTGGAAAAGGCGGCGTCGACGTCCTCGAGCAAGACCAACGTGCGGTTGGGGATGATGGTGAGAAGATGATTGAGCCGGTCGTCCGTCAGACCGCGTTCGCTGAGATTCAGGATTGCAATGTCATAGTCGAGTTCGCCGGCGAGTGCCTGGATGAACGAGCTTTTGCCACTGCCAGGCGGCCCATGAAGTAGATAGCCCCGGCGGTAGGGAATGCCACGATCATAATACCACTTTCCACTGTCAAGAAAATCCTTGACGTCCTCGACAATTCGCTCTTTGATGCCTTCGTCCAGAATCACCGAATTTAGCGGCCGTTTCCGTCGAGGGTGGCCAAACGGTGACCACTCTGCTCCCCAACTGTTGTAGATACGCGTCTTGCCCTCGTGCGACTGTGCTGCCACCGCATGTGCCTCGGTAAACATGTCTTCAAAAATATGCCGATGCGCATGGAGCGTGGTGAGCGTAATCGTCTCCCATGGTCGGCCCGACTGCAGGTCTCTCGAAGCTGACTCGCGCACGCGGTTGACAAGCACAAACGCATTTTTGTATCGTAAAACATGTCTGCCGGGGCCGGGAACCAGCGTAAATTGAGTCTGTATTGCCCCATTCCCATGCTCGACTTTTTGCGTCTGGATGGAGAGCTGGCGCATCCCCGGGGTGACTTTCCGCAACAGCCTCTCCATCCAGCCGATTTTTTCTGCCGCCGCGGCCGCCTGGGCGGCCCTGCCGTTCAGCTGAGACTGTTGGTAGACAGTCATCCATTGTAGGAACCAGGGGTATGAGTCGTCCTTGATGTTGATCTCAACGTCAACGAGCATGCGGCGTCGGATCAAGTCGGCACCTCGTTTGAAGCCTCTCTGGGCGAATGTCGCGACGGCGCCCAGACCAGCCAGACCAAAACCCTTGACAAGACTCTTAGTTTTCGCTGCCCTTGGAAAGAAAGCAATAAAAGAAGAGAAGAGCAGGCCACGGAGAACAGGAACATTTGACTTACCGCGGTGAAGAAAGGGTTACTCGACAGCTGGGCTAGGATATTGTTATTGCCATTTCCCCCGTCACCTCCGCCCACCTGCGGAAGCCCCTGCAGCACATCCTTTTTCTGCTGGAGAATCAAGTCCACGGGAGACGGGGTCTCTGAAGGTTTCACCGGCCCATTTGTTTCCATTCCAGAGCGGGGGTGTGAAGACCTTTTCTCACACGGATTAGTGTATGAAGGGAAAAAGGAAAACACTGTGATGTCAACTCTTACTTTTTTTTGGGCTCCGCGGACACAGACATGAGCTTGATGTGGCTGACCAATCAGAGTTAGGCATGGAGCATAGCTGGAGACTCACTTTATTTTAGCCTTTCCAATTTTGTGAGGAAAGTATAAAATCGAGGATTTGGCTTGAGGAGGTCTGTTATAATTCTACTGTTTATTTCATTCAAGTCAATTTTATAATAATCGCAAAACAGGGCTATGTTAAGTAATACGTAGCTTAATGTAATGTTGTTATCCAGTTGAAAACGTCTCTTACTACATACACCGAGTATATCTCTAGCTTCACCGCACTAAGTAGCCATAAGCTGCCCCATCATTCACAGAAATTATGCGAGGCTGCATCAGGATGAGAAGTGGAGACCAAAAAAAGAGACTGGAGATGACTCGATACATAAGCAATACAGTTGTTCGACAGGTCCCCTCTTCTCTTTGTCAGAAAAGTTGTCATTGTCACGACGAAAGCAAAAGTGGATTAGGAGATTGCCACTGTAAAAGCGGACACGATTTCATTATTACGGGGTTTGGCTTGTTCTGGTCTCGAGGCCAGGCTCGTTTAAAGATATTGTTAGTCAAGATGCCGCCGGTGAATCCCAGAAGAAAAGGTGCCCCCCTCAACCCTGTGGCTCCAAGAGTCCTGAATTGATGACTGCTCCTCAACCGCCTCTGCTCGCTTTTCGTGGAATTGGGAGATACTGGAACCTGGATCTTGTTCTCTCCACTTCACATGCCAAAAACCAACACACTTTGTACCGTTTCAAACACCCGTGCGATTACATCTCTATTATTCAAACCAAGAAAGGTGGAAGTATTGGATACCCCTTTCTGGTAAATCTTCATGTATATGGGGTTGATTGATAATTCTACTGATCTTGTGAGTACCAAGACTCGCTTATTCGAGACCGTGAGCAACTCTCCAAGCTACCGCAATGCGTCAGGCAGTGAGCATGGCTTGTCGCGGACAGCCGCTCACCGGCGACATACCACCGTTACCATCAAGGACCCGAGACCCTGAGCCAGGCTATGACCAGGCCGTTGGCTTCAGCGACATTCGAAGCGCAGACCAAGCACAACGAGGGTCTAGCGACATGACGGATTCAGATGTCGTATATGATGCACGAAGTGGTCTCTGGTCCGCCGCTTCGATGGAAGACGAAGAAGAAATATTCGTCAATCTCCACAGAGGAGCGTTAGCCATGCTTCCTTTGCGGCTCCAGCAGAACTTGAAGCAGATGTACGACGAAAGATACGCTCGCTTGCAGCGTGAGAACCCAAAGCTGCGTGTGATGCCAGGGAACTACTGGATTACGCCAACTTGCCAATCATTTCAGCAAGCAGCCCTTCCATCCGCTTTCACTCGCGTTCCAAGGGCGCCCACTCCGCTTCTCACGTTGTCTCAAAGACTGGTAAGCTCAGCCACTTACCAGGACGGCTTTCGGGATGGCTATGACGCTGGTCGTAGCATTGCCCAGACGAATGCATATATTCAATCTTACATGCAAACACCTGAGCATATCCCGAGGGGCGCACAGCCTGGCCACCCACAGAATGGATCAGAGTCTGCTCCTCCAAGAAATTTTAGCCGGCGCCAAGTCAAACAGCTTAGCCTGGAGGATGAACAGTCTAAGACTAAATTTCGGGTCATTAACGGCTACCACCTGTCTCTGCCTGCGAGCCTGAAGTTTACTCAACAGCATCGCAATGCTAGATTGCGAGGCGGGAGAAGACCGAAGTCGCTGTCATTCAGACCAGTTGCGTCAAGTCTGCGAGATTCAGCAAGGAGAAGCTTTTCACGCATCAATAAGTGGGTGAATGAGTGATCCGTCGCGTCCCTAAGCAACGTTAACACTCGCGGGTCTTTGTATAATAGTCAGCACGTTAAACTTGGGAGTCGATATGTCGAGGGTCTGATCTACATAAGAGTTGTGAACAAATTATTTTTTACTCTCCGTCATTCTGTAGTCTCCTTGTGTAAGAGTAAGCATAGAAGCCCGTACAGCATAGAGGACAAACACTCCATAAATACAGCGCTTGTAGTGGCAGTAGTTGTAGTAGGATAGTTGAAGAAGCAAAGAGGCGTGTTAATGCATGACCTGGCGCTAGAGACAAAATGGCTTAGCGCGGGAGCGGCAAGCTGGCTAACTCAGTTAGTGTTGGTGTTAGCTAGTCTCGGTCCCATGTTAAGAAATCGAATCCCACTTACAGAAGTTGCCGGAAATTTGAGCGCTGCAGCAAGAGTCCTAGCTTCTCCTCTTCTGTTGTGCACAGGCATCTTTGATCAATCACTTTGGTCTTTGTGTCTTTCTTGTGCTTATCCGTCCATAATCCAACTAGCCCGTTGCTCTCAGGTTTTACCGCCTGTCCGCCGTCGAGATGCAGGCACCTGTGGTGGTGATGAGTACGGCGTCCCCCCGCCTTTTCTGGCACCTGGCTTTCCTAGCTACACTGCGACTAACACGGCTTCAGATACCCAAAATGGGGACCGGCAAGTTGGCCGCCAGGCCCAGCTGTCTAATATTGCTGCTGCCAAAACGTACGAGGAGTTCCTGCCCCGCTCCCCTGGTTTCCATTGTTGGTGCCCTCTAACTGGTAGTCTAGCGTTGCCGATATCATTCGATCATGTCTCGGACCCAAGGCTATGTTGAAGATGTTGTTGGATCCTATGGGAGGTATTGTGCTCACCAACGATGGTCACGCCATTCTCCGGGAGATCGAAGTCGCCCACCCCGCCGCAAAGAGCATGATCGAGCTTAGCCGCACACAAGATGAGGAAGTTGGAGATGGGACCACGACAGTTATTATTCTCGGTAGGCATATTGGCTCTTGGCAAGAGACACGGCATGTTGTATCCTGACATAATGTATAGCCGGTGAAATGCTCGCCCAAGCACTGCCCCAGCTCGAACGAAACATTCACCCCGTGCAGATCATCGCCGCGTTCAAGCGAGCCCTCAACGACGCGCTACAGATCGTCGAAGAGATCTCGCTACCCGTGGATATCGACAACGACAAAGCTATGTACAGCCTGATCCAGTCGTCAATCGGCACAAAATTCGTTTCCCGGTGGTCCGACCTCATGTGCAGCCTCGCCCTTCGGGCCGTCCGCACGGTGTCCTTTGACGCCGGCGGTGGCAAGCGAGAAGTTGACATCAAGCGATACGCGCGTGTCGAGAAGATTCCTGGTGGTGAAATTGAGAGCAGCGAGGTGATTGATGGTGTCATGATCAACAAAGATATTACCCACCCGAAAATGAGAAGACGGATTGAGAATCCTCGGATTGTTCTGCTCGACTGTCCACTTGAATACAAAAAGGGAGAATCTCAGACCAACATTGAAGTCACAAAGGAAGAGGATTGGAACCGGATACTCGAGATTGAGGAGGAGCAAGTTAAGCGCATGTGCGACGCAATCCTGGCCGTTAAGCCAGATGTTGTCATTACCGAGAAGGGCGTCTCTGGTAAGTCGTGGAGTTATACAGTATGTCAGCCTGTGACTAACCTTGGCCTCAGATCTGGCCCAGCACTTCTTGGTTAAGCACAACGTCACTGCCCTGCGGCGCGTGAGAAAAACTGACAACAACCGTATCGCACGTGCCACCGGAGCAACCATCGTCAACCGCGTTGACGATCTTCAAGAATCCGATGTTGGTACTCAGTGTGGTCTGTTCGAAATCGAAAAGATTGGCGACGAGTACTTCACATTTATGCGGAAATGCAAGTCGCCCAAAGCATGCACAATCCTGCTTAGGGGTCCCTCCAAAGATATCCTTAATGAGATAGAGCGAAACCTCCAAGACGCCATGTCCGTGGCACGCAACGTCATCTTTCACCCCCGTCTGGCTCCAGGAGGAGGTGCGACCGAAATGGCCGTCTCTGTCAAACTGCAGCAGTTGGCCAAGTCTGTTGAAGGTGTTCAGCAATGGCCGTACAAGGCTGTTGCTGAGGCTATGGAGGTCATTCCCCGAACCCTCGTTGAAAATGCCGGCGACAGCCCTATTCGAGTACTCACTCGTCTCCGTGCTAAACACGTCGACGGACACACCAACTGGGGGATTAATGGGGATACGGGTGCTATCGTCGATATGAAGGAGTATGGCGTCTGGGAGCCCGAGGCCGTCAAATTGCAGAGTATCAAGACTGCCGTCGAGGTATACTACAACCATCCCTCCACGCTAAAGTGAACTACTACTAACAAGAAATATCTAGTCTGCATGCCTTCTCCTTCGCGTGGACGATATTTGCAGCGCCAAGTCTGCCCAACAAGCTGGCGCGAATGTCGGTGGTGGCGAAGAATAAAGATCTGATTAGTTGGTATCCCAAAAAAAAGAAAGGCAAAAGAAAATTAGAGGCTTGAACTAATACTACATGAATGTCATGTTTCAATTGTACAAATACTTTTCTAAAAACGTACATCGGGGTATCTGGCCATCTTCGCAACGGCATATAACGAATGATAATGGGAGATTTTGACTGGAGTTTTAGTCATCATGGATAATAATCCCTTGCTCTTCGTAGGCTCTGTGGTCTTGATCGACATTGGCTTCCGATCCATTTTCTCTCTCACGCGGTGGAAGAGGTCCGAGTCGTGGATTCTTCCTTGGCCCCGATTGATCATTGTCAACATTCATACTGTCTGAATCTCCGTTGGCCCTTTTACTATTGTTTTTTCTCGCTGCCGCAGCCTTGCGCTTCTCACGCTTTTTCCTATTCTTGTCGGTCTTCTCTTCGTCCTTCCGCTGCATTTCCAGTTTCTTCTTCTCGAATTCCTCATTTTCCTTTTCTCGCTTGACCTCCTCATTCATCAACCTCAAGCGCTCATATTCTCGGCGCCGGCTGGCCTTGTAAACGTGGAACTCGCCCGATCCGGCACCGGCAGAAGAGCCCTGCACATTTGCGACAATTTCGGGAGGAGGACCAAGGGAGTCGGCCGTGCGAGGTTTGCGAATATCAGGGATACGGACTTCTTTGCTCGGGTCTTTAAAGAGACTGTTGATCTGATTTGCCTGTTCTGACACTGGGGTGAGCTGACGTCGTTTCGTAGGTCGTCTGCTCTTGGGATCGGCACTTGTAGGCACCGAGTCTTTGCCGGGCTCAGACATGACTGCTGCGTTGTCTGATCCTTTTCTTCGAGGAGAGGGACGGCTGAGGTTTCTCCTCTCTGTATTAGGAGCCCGGAGCGAAAACCCGGTTCGCGACGCGGCGGCGATGACGCGTTAGAGAACGGTGATGAGGGGAATCTGGTTTTATAGAGCGGAACCAAATGAGATTTCGATCGGGTCCCTCGGAAAAATGATATTTGTGGAAGAAGTTCAATGTTCTGGTGCTGACTGTTTGCGGGAAAATGTTGGAGGATAAAATGAGAGAACCCGCTGGTCACTGAAGTAAATCAAATAAATTAGCTGCCACTGCGGCCCGCATACGGTGATTAGTTGCGCCATCAGCTAACTACAACGCTGGCTAACCAGCTGATTAGCCTTCCCCGCGCCAAGGCAGCTGCAACAGCAGAACCGCGTGATTATTGCCATCTCTCTCCGTTTCAGAGCATCTCTAATACATCTCTTTCAATCATTCAATTCCTGGATCGTCTTGTATGGCTAGTATGGTCTAGTATCATGTCTGGACAGGCGCCGGAGCCAGATCTATCTAAACCATACCCTGATTGATAAACTAGCCATGGCCATCGCGATATCGGCCATTTGCATGTGATACTTGTTTGACGTGAGATATGAGCAACCAGCCTTTGGCTCTGTTATACATCGGTCCTCTTATTCCTACTAACCGCACTAGATATACCTCATCAGACTGTTCTTCGGTGTCCTTTGCTTTTCGTTTTGATTCAATTTACAACATAAACTCCACATTATCAAATCCATACTGTTGTCCCCGTTAGGGGCTCTGCCGACGATATGGCAGCGTCAGGTGGGAATAATGGAGTCATAGACGCGTCCGGAGAACCACTGAGGAGGGTAAGTATGTTTATTTAAGTTAATTGTTGACTGTCCGGGTTGCTAAACTCCTCAATAGTTCTATGTAGAGGACATCTGCACCTTAAAGATCAACAGGTCGAAGGTGGGAACTGTTGATGTGAGTTGCTATCCGTCGGTCAATAGGGAATGTTATTTCTCTAATCTGTTGTCCAAAGAGAACATTCTATGATGTATGAAGGATCAGTGAAGGAGCTGAGACGGAATTGTTTCATGTTGATCAGCTCTTTAGGTTTATTCCCACGGTCCACCTCCAGACGTGCTTATCGCCACACCTGTCCCTGTTCCTAATGAGGAGCTAACATGTTTCATGACCAAAGGAATAGTACTTGCAACCCTGGCCCTTACAATTTCTTGGATGCTGCTAATGAGATCTGGATCAGCCACCGAAAGGGTTTGTTTTTGTCGAATGGAGCGAACCAGGCGAGGGCTATTCAGTAGTATCGGAGGACGATATTGAGCTAATCGGTCGAAATTTCCAAGTCGGACACTTGGTGAAACGAGACCAGAATGACACCATGTGCGGCATGGTCATCGGCGTGAATCCCAGGTACACACTACAGCCGATCACATATCGAATGGTGGACCCACGATCAGGCGAACGTGGCCCGGTCAGATTCACAAGGAACTTGCCATACAACCGGCAATCGTTCCTCGTAACAGAAACACAAAGTCCGCCTTTACTCACTGACATCGACCCAGAAGATCTAAAGTTCTTTCCCGATCACAGTGTAGGCAATTTCATACTACGGGGTCATAAAATCGGTGTTATTCGAAACGTCGTCTCCGATGTTGTCCTCATGCTAGACAATGAGACAGTCGTGCAAGTAAATGACCCTTCTCTTGTAAGAATGCCCCTGAGTGTCCCTTTCGAAGACATAGTTTCGCCAGCCAATTCGTTTGTCACACGATCGCCTTGTGGTCGTGAGATGCCAAATTACAACCCCTCTCCAGGGCAGCTGGCTAGCACCACGCAGAGGAATATAAGAACAGGTCGATGGATATACGGGTGCTATGAGGCGAACGATTATCAACAATATACAGGGAACATTTTGGCAACTCCGATCAACGAGGTACACATTAACTGGATATGCTCCAACGGATTCGCAACCGGTTCACAGGAAATTGAACCCGACGATGATATTCTAACACCATCTGAACTAGAAACAAGCAGAGTCTATGATCGCTTACAAATGCCTCGAGAAGTCTGCAAAGACACTCAAGGACATGCACGTAACCCACTGCATGCCGGGGACTACGTCTGTTTCAGAGATCCTATCGGTGCGGCCTCCAAGTATACACAATTTGATTACATCCCACCAAGCGAGACTCATGGATATGACACAAATATCTTCAATGTACTTTACGCAGACTACCAGGTGGTCATACAGTGGCAAGATTCATCTATCACAACCGAAATCTCAACTTCGCTTCACAGACTCGCAGGGTTTAACGAGGTCATAATGCCAGGAAAACTTGTTACTCTGAAGGAGCGGACTCAGGTTCTCCGAGACCCATATGCAACCATCTTTGGACAAGCGAACGTTGGTCCTACCGCTGAAACCAGCGACAACATCATGCGGCTGAACAAAGTTGGAGTAGTACAAGCTGTCGACAGTCAGGAACAAGTGTCTTTAGTCCGCTGGTTTAAAGCGCCTAACGTTGAACTTCTTCACAATGGATACGTGCTGCGGCCAACCTCAGTGTTTGGAGGGCTAGAAGAAGAGTCCTTTTGGGTTTCATCCTATGAAATAACCACTCACCCGGGACTAGACCGACGATTATCTGATATTGTTATGCTTCCTCCAGCAAGTTTAGAATATCGTTGCGTTTCTCAATCACCTCACGAGCCGGCAGGTCCAATAACATATTCACCCATGACTTCTGTTGGGCCTTGCACGCTCAGTTATCTCCGGCCTCTTCACTTTGTTCAAACCACTGATTACCTGAAAACCATTATACAGATTTGGACTCGAACTGGATGGTTTGAACGATCTGCTGAGATCGACAAGCGTGTTGATTCATTTGGTCATTATGCCGCGCCTCATGATTGGGTTGGGCACATTGTTGGATTAAATACTGATGGGACCGTCACCGTTCGACTAGGGGCACTTGAACACTGCCAAGATGTCCGCGTGCCCTTTGAGGTGATATTGCTCGTGTTGGACGAAGACGTCTTGGGACTTGATGATGATGGGTCTTCTGGACTCCTGGAAGACATCGAAGAAGAATTGGAAGACATGGGGATGATGGATGTTGACGATCAACAAACCCTATCTGATAAACTGACAAAGTCATTATGCTCCTCAACAGAGTCACTTCATAACCTTCCTGAGGCACCAAACGACTCTCAGGAGGATGAATATTGGCCATACTATGTTCATCATAATGGCTCAAAGCAACTAAATAACAATATTGCCAATGAGCATATCTTCAGGCCTCCATTTAGCTTACTCCAGAAAGACGCTGGCGTATCATCTCCTGCTGGTGACCGGCAGCGTGATGGGGTGCTCGCGGAGCAGCCCACCAATTTCGTCATCCTCGACACGCAGCCTCCCAAAGATCATTATTTCTTCTCTACCAGGCTGAGTGAGCGGAAAGGGTCTCTTTCGCTACGTCGCCTTGCCACAGAATACCGTATACTTTCAGACTCGCTCCCTCCCGATATCTTTGCCCGTACATGGGAGTCGAGGATGGATCTTTTGCGCGTGCTCATCATCGGACCGGCAGGAACGCCGTACGAGTACGCGCCTTATGTTATCGACTTTCACTTTGATAGTGACTTTCCAGAAGAACCACCACGAGCGTTTTTCCACTCATGGACGGACGGAATGGGTCAGATTAATCCAAATCTGTATGAAGACGGCAAGATCTGCCTGAGCATTCTGAATACATGGCTTTCAGAAAACCCTAATGAAAATTGGACATCAAACGATTCGACTGTGTTGCAGGTCCTAGTTTCCTTGATGGGCCTCGTTCTGGTCAAGGACCCTTTTTACAGTAAGTTAATTCACCTGCTTCAACTAGCTTCTCTCAGCCGCTGTTGCTAACGTGCATTTATAGATGAGGCAGGATACGATACATTGGCGCCGGAAGGATTTCGTCATGTCGAATCCAGTCAGTACACCGAAAAAGTATTCATCATGACTCGTGCTTTTATCACGCACGCTCTTGAACAGCCCCTTAGTGGTGTTGAAGACATCCTTACCTGGCATTATCTCCCCGCACCTCCAGCTGACAACCGACCTAATCTACTTCAAAAAGCCATCGTCGAAGCCTATAGAATGATAGATCACCAAAACTCCCAGCCTAGTCAAACAGAGGGAGAGAAAGGCGCACCGGCTTCGCCATATGTAGCCCGACTCAGTTTTGGAGCAGTTGTGATGCTGCGCAAGCACCTCGACGCCTTAGAAGGGATCTACAAGCAGCACCAAGTTGTACGAGACGATGAGTAATGAAATAAGGTGTGTATGTGTGTATTAGTTTATGCAGAGGAGTTTTTCAGCCTTTATTTTTGCATACCCATGGTGATAACAATTACTTACAACTCGTGGGACTATTTTTCCTTCGTTCGTAGACTTGCAGTATGTTTATAGCAATTAGCAACTCTCGACGATTAGAATTAAAAACACACATATTTCAGTTACCAGTAATGAGTTTTGATAATATACATCAAAAGGAACATTAGTTACAGATTGTGGGCTCATGAGGGCATGTGTGTGCAGCGGGCGGTCACATACTATCCGGGCGCAGCAAGACAAAACCAGGAGCATCCGCAGTCGCAAAGTCGCCGGCAACTTCTCATTGTCCACGCCCTCCTCCATCACTCGATCAGAATCGCAACGTGTTCAGCGAACAACATAGCGAAGTTGATTCGGTTCTTAAATATACGCCACTCAATATCTATTTATAAAGGAGTTGTTGCTGGCTTACGATTCCTCTGACGTATTCTTTCGGCGATCGCTTCGCGCATATTCTCGCGTCATGGGTGCTTATCGCGTTGGTAAGGGTTTGCTGTTTGGATGTTCACACCCTCCATTTCCATCACATTTTTTTTGGTGTGTGTGGGAGTATCTGTGATCTGTCGTTGATTTCTTTTAATATACTTGATACTTTTCTTACGTGGGCGATAGAAATGGATGACTAACGAATCACAGAACTAGCGAGCACCAGCCGGGCTGGTTGCAGCTCTCCAAGCTGCAAAAAGAACAAGGTCAAGATCCCAAAAGGCGAGCTGCGTCTAGGAGTCTGGATCGAAGCAGAGAAGTTCCAAAGCTGGTCCTGGCGCCACTGGTTTGTCTTCCGTCCAAGTTGTGTTTGAGATACGAACCTGATTTTGGTTTCTTTCGGACGAATGATAGGGGCTGTGTGACTCCCAAGGTCCTTGCAAACATCCTCTCTTCGATCGAAGAAGACGGATCACCAAATTTTGACATGCTAGACGGCCTAGATGAGTTACCAACTGAGGTTCAAGATAAGGTCAAGAAGGCTGTGGAAGAGGGAGACATTGAGGATAGTGATAGGACTGATGTAAGTAGCGGTGTGTTCTCACATGATACTGTGCAAGGCTAACTGGTTTCCTAAAGATCAGCGCCGAGGCTGGCGAGGTAGTTCATCCTATTCAGTCTGGCTGCCTGCTCTGAGATTGCTAATTTTCGAGACACAAACAGACTGCTGATGCAGCAGAGAAGCCAGCTAAAGAAACCAAGACTACCAAGACTAAGAAGCGTTCTCGTGCTGAAGAAGAAGAAGAAGCCGACCACGCTGCTCCAAAGAAAGCGCGAAAGTCCGCTGGTAAAGCCGCTGAAAAGAAGGAAGTCGTTGACGAGAAGCCTGCCAAGCGAGGTAGAGCTCGCAAAGCTGCCGCCGAGGAGCCTGTTGAGAAGACCGACGAACAGCCCAAGAAGGCTAGAGGACGCAAGAAGAAGGCGGCTACCACTGAAGAAGGGGGTGCGGATGTTGCGGAGGCTGAGTCTAAAAAGCCACGAGCCTCAAAAGCCCGCACTGGCGAGACAGCTAATGGCGAAAAACCTAAGCGTAGTCGCCCAAAGAGAGCTTAGGGCTCTGCAAATCTCAAAAGGTTTTGCTGCTCAGTTACAACAAGCAAAGTTCATTGCTTCTTACCCAATCGTACTTTCTGTCCACTACTGCCCTATCAGCTTGGTTCGCCACGAGGTATTCAGGTCTCTTCCCGTGTGCTTAGTCCGTAATTGTCTGTTGCGTGAAGCGGGTTTATATATAGTCCATGTGTTTTCATCCTCATTAATTAATTTACCATGAGCTGTCTGGCCATTTCTTTTCCGCAACTGTGAACATACAATCAAGATCACACACGATATGCCTTGCCATAAATGCTATCATCTTGTCTTCGAGCAGCTAGCGATGACACGCTCAGATGCAAGCGCAGACTTTCATTCTTATTCGCTCAAATATAAGGACCGGCCCCTATTTTTATCTGGGGTCGGTAAATAAGGATGTTTAGAAGCGCGGCCAAGCCGTGACTGGTGGAGGCTGGCAATACGATATTGCCTCTTTAGGAAAGCTCGTATTCCTAATTTGACACAATCGACAGCCCACATAGCCTCTTTCAGCTGCTGCCCAATCAGGCGAATTTCTTAGCAGCCAAATGTCGCCTTCCTTGTCCCACTCCCAAGCTCCTATATTTTCCGAAATGACAACGTCTCAAAAATGACGAAAAGTACAAGGTTTTCCATCGAGTCTGTCTCCGCATAGGGTATAGTCACGAATACGAGCTGTGCTATGGTTTGGAACGTTTCTCAGGAAAACGAAGTCTTTTCCATTTCTGGATACAGTAGTTTGTGTCTTTTGGATATATAAAGATGATGAACGACTATCGTTTTCTGCCCTGGGCTTCATTTGACCAACCTCACAGGCTCGGAGATATTTCGGCTGCTGCATCACTTCTTCGACGGAATACAATGATACAAAACGACATGATCGAGCCGCGAGATGACTACCGTGAGTAACCAAATCTTTAGATTAATCACTGCGTACGATCTAAGGCGGCACAGAACCAGGCAGTTTCTGGTACTATGCACCAAACAAAGGTGCCCCCGTCGCATTCGCGGCTCTCTTTGCAGTCTCTGGCCTGTGGCACATTTACCTTTGCTGGTAAGTGCCATTTTTATCCAGGTCGTATTAGAATGCAATGCTAATATATCCTGTGCAAAGCAAGCTTCGCTGCTGGAAAGTCACCGGGTTACTCCCGTGGTCTGCGTTTCTATTCACTGCCGGCTTTATTTTGCGCACCATCGCAGCTTTTGGAGATTACGATAATCTTGTAGTGTTTATTGTGAGCCAGTGTTTTCTGCTTGCAGGACCGTACGTCGTTGCTTTCCATGCTGTGCCCTATGACAGTTGGTCTAATATAGAGACAGACCGGTATACGAAGCTGTCAATTTCCTGACCCTGGGCCGCATCCTTTACTATATCCCATACCACTCGCCTATCCACCCCGGACGAGTATTTACAACTTTCCTCGCTTTGGGTATGTTGATAGAGGGACTTACCGGTTGCGGTGCGTCTTTCGTATCAAACACATCGAACCCGGAGTCGGTGCAAAACGCCGGGAAATCGTTAATGAAAGCATCATTGATTCTCCAACTTCTCCAACTGGCCGGCTTTGTTTCCATCGTGCTTGTGTTTTACTCCCGCTGCTCACGAGCAGGTCTCTTGGCGAGTAAGGTTAAGCAACCGCTTCATGTCTTGCTCGCGAGCTGTGTCTTGATCACAATTCGCACGATCTACCGCACCGTGGAATATTTCGATGCCGTGAGCATTTCAGTCTGGGATGCCGAACATATAAGCTCGCTTTTAAAGGAGGAGTGGTACTTCTGGATTTTCGAGACTATGGTCATGTACACCAACACCACCATGCTCAACTTACTTCATCCTATGACGAAGCTGCCCAAGTCAAACAAGATCTACCTGGCCAAAGATGGCGTCACGGAAGTTGAAGGACCCGGTTTTCAGGACAAGAGACCGTTTTTGCTGACTTTGGTCGATCCGTTTGATGTCGCGGGCATGGTGATGAAGACGAAAAGACATGAGAAGTTTTGGGAGGAGGGGAATTCTGCGGGGCCGAAGACCGGTGAGGCGTGAGCTCGATCATTCGAAGCCATATATATATATACATTGTCTCTGTCTGTTGTTACTTGTTGATAAGATTTCCCCACCATCATGTATTCCGCGTGTGTGAATAGCACTTTCTTGAACTTGTTTACGTTTGATCATTGATTTTTCCTCGATTTGCCGCTCATAATGCATCCCTCTAGTTGCCTGTTGAAAAATCCCACTGAACATGCAATGTCCCAAGTAATTAGTCCGTATATTTAGCACGGAACATACATAGATCTAGGTATGCTATTACAGCTACTTCCCTTTTTTGGTCAAAGCCCCAATGATGGCGCCAACGTGACTAGCCTCCCTTTCGGTGCGGAAGGAGCCAAGTATCATTCAACATCTCCTTCCTTATCCAGGCTTCCTCCTCCTCTTCATCTCTTTAACGCGTTTCTTTTCAGCTTCGCTTCACCCCCTGTGCACCTTTGCTCATTTACATCAGCTCAAAACCTCGTTGCATCAGTTTGGCCAAGGGCAGTAACTTCTCCATCACCTCCTCTAACAAGGCCCACAGCCAACTGATCTAATCGCCGTCCAAGATGAGTGCCGCAGTCGCAGTAGTCTCATTCTTACTTCTGGCGGCGCTGCTGTTTCTACTTTGTCGGGTTGTACGTCGAGCCCGCAAGTTAACTACCCAGTTGTGAGTGTACTTGGGTGATGTTGATGTGTTCACTTGTAAAACTTACTGATAACAAAGACTTCAGAGCAAACCAAGAACGCATTATCGATATGCTTCGCTTGGAAATTCAACGAGCTTCCGCTGTTTCCAGAACGCGGTCAGCATCCGTCGGGACTCCTGTCACCGAACCTCCTCCAATATACAACCCATCTGCGTAGGCAGCCTGCGTTGAGCACAGGGCTTCAACTCCAAAGCAATTGGTTTTGAGCTTGAGCAAATACTTCTCTTAGGGGCCCGTTGATAACAGGAGCCGCTATTTCCATTGACTATGCAACTGTCAGCATGATTACGAAAAGGTTATATATGGATCCATCCGAATCATTTATTAGTATGGTGGGATCGACATCCGCGATAACGATAAGAAGGTTGGTTGTCGGGACGACGACGACGGTAGCCCGATTGGGTGTCGATACACACTGCCTTGTCCCATTCCGTCGGCGCTGACTCGAACTTTATTCATATTAATCTTGACCGCAACCTCAATCAATTGTTTGCCCGAATGTTTACTGAGCAAAATATGCGTTTTTGAATCGAAGAGCAACAAGAAAACGAAGAACTCGCTATGAATGCTCCTCCAAAACCGGCGTCCACCCAGACGTCGCTATTTCAAGTCTATCTTCGACTACGACCACCCATCACAAAGGAGGAGGCAGCAAATGCTCAAAGAGGCGAGCGATATCTGAACGTCGAACCTCCAGATAGTCAAGATGGGAACCAGACACAAAGCCCCCATCCTACCCACATTACATTGCAACCGCCAAATGACTCCCGCAAACGCGCCGTCGAGAAGTTCGCCTTTACACGAGTGTTTGAGGAGAACTCGAGGCAGCTTGAGTTGTTTGAGAATAGTGGAATGGCTTCACTGATTCATGGAGTTTTGAATGAGGGCAGGGACGGTCTAGTTGCTACTCTTGGAGTCACTGGCAGTGGGAAGGTAATGTATGCTCCAACCTTCCATGTGAATGGCGGTACTAATGCCACAACAGAGTCACACCATTCTCGGATCCAAGAACCAACGCGGCGTAACCCAAATGTCACTCGATATTCTCTTCAGATCTCTATCAGACACCATTCAATCTGCAGATACCTTTGAGGATCCTTCCCTTCTTCCCTCACTGAGTGCATCCGACAACTCCGAAGCCCAGATTTTTTCCGCCAGAAACTTCATTGATAGTATCTACGGGGACCCAAGTGAGCGTAGCCGCGCTTCAAGAGCACAAACCCCAATCTCCAGAGGCCAAACTCCAATGTCGAGAGGCCCGACTCCAATGACGGTACAGAGAAATCTGGAATGCCATGATGATACAGCCAACTTACAAACATATAGGAATCATTCTCCGCGCCGATAATTCCACGACGTCATCTAACCCAACGCCTAGCTGCGTTACCCGCGATTCCTGATGTCTCGCATCTATCTACACAGGTTGATTCTTCGCCTCGTGTCGTTCTCGTGTCAATGTACGAGGTATATAATGATCGAATTTTCGACTTACTTTCCCCATCGCTTGTGCCTGGTCCCAGTGGGACCATGAATCGGCAAGGAGCAAACAATCAGCGAGATAAGCGACGCCCACTGCTTTTCAAATCTACAGAGGGCTCTCCTGACCGAAAACTTGTGGCCGGTCTACGGAAAGTGATTTGCAGCACTTATGAAGAGGCTATGATGGTCTTGGAGACTGGCCTTAATGAACGCCGTATTGCTGGTACCGGAAGTAACAATGCAAGCTCCCGAAGCCATGGATTCTTCTGCCTCGAGGTCAGAAAAAAAACCCGCGGCCGTCGATATGGCGAGGTTTCGTGGGTTGGCAATACGCTCACAGTGGTAGATCTTGCGGGTACGTCTATTTCCCCGAAAGGAGAACGCTTAGGCTGACGGTATTAGGGTCTGAGAGAGCCCGCAATGCGAAAACTGCCGGTGCAACGTTAGCGGAAGCCGGCAAGATTAATGAAAGTCTGATGTATCTTGGTCAATGCTTGCAAATGCAGAGCGCTTTTCAAGAAGGGAATAAGGTGGCGTCTTTCTGTACCCTTTGGTAACTCAATATGCTAACTCCATGACGTAGACCGTTGTGCCGTACAGACAGTGTAAACTCACCGAGCTTCTCTTTTCCAATTCATTCCCGTCTTCCCATACAGCGTCTCATAATCGCCATCCTCAGAAGGCTATCATGATCGTTACTGCTGATCCTCTGGGCGATTTCAACGCTACATCTCAGATCCTTCGTTACTCAGCCTTGGCGAGAGAAGTCACAGTTCCCAGAATTCCTTCTGTTACAAGCACAATTTTATCCAGCTCCTCTGTATCATCACAAAGTCGTCCACACACTGCAACCGGCCGATCTAGCCCACACTCGGCGTCTACGGAAGATCTTGAGGAAGCTGCTCGTGAAATAGTTCGCATAACTGACGATTGTGAAGCACTCATCCTGAAGCTCGCCGAGGAAGAGATTGCTCGACAGGAAGCAGAACTCAAACTGAAAGCTGCAGAGGAGAGATGTCTTTTGATCGAACAAGAGGTTCGTGAAGAGTGCTGGGCGGAGATGGAAGAACGAATGGAAGAAGAACGAAGACGGTGGCAGACGGCATGGGATGAGCAGGTAGGGCAGGAATCTGCACCGCTTTTTGAACGAAACTAATGCAGACTTTAGGCTGGTCGAAATGAAGAACATCTTGATAAAAAGTTGGAACTTGCTTCACGTGATATCATGAGTAAGGACATCTAATGATGTAATATGGTTGTGAGATGAGATATTGACACGACACAGTTTACGAAGACCCTGAACCTACGCGCGACGAACGAGTTGATGAACTGGAACGAGAGAATCGATATTTATCTAGCAAGATTGCTGCTCTTGAGCGCCAACTGAATGCTCGGTCTCCTACGCATAAACCCAAAGCTGGCCAGACAATACCGGAAAGCAATGGCGAGTTCAGTCTCCTCAGCAATGACAGCAGTGACTTGGAAAACGTACTCCAGAAAACAAGCACCTTTAAGCTTGCAAAAGAGTATCAGTCGAGCCCAAGAGCAAAGTCAATTGCTCTAACAGCGAGCGCAAAGAAGTCTAGGAGACTAACGTCCAGGAAGAAAGATCTTGGACCAGAAGATGATTTATGAAAGGGCAAACCGCTTGCCTTCCTTCTGTAGCACTTCTTGTTTTTCTGTCAGTTAGGTCAAATTGTCATTCGGTGAGCCATTCGGGTAAACAGCATTCAGGATCGGGTTACATTCATGCATTAGTTGCGTACTTATACGCAGTTTGAGGCTTTTGATGACGCGGCATTTGGTTTGGTGAATGTTCAGGGTAGTTCATGGCTCATACCTTCATATCTTTCGTTTTGCAATGCATATCTATAATTGAACTTTAGACGATGTTTGTTACATCAGCCTGCAGGGTTATTTGGGGTTATTGAACTACGTTTCACTTAATCCACATTCGAGAACGGCTTTGTGGGATTAATCTGTGCATTATTAGAAGCAATTTAAATATCAAAGTGGGTATCGTAAAAACGCCATTTAGGCAACTCCTTATGACCACATCAATGCAATAACTCCAAACATGAAGACCCGACAATACAGGAAAACAACAATGCAATCTAACTATATGCAATAAAACCCGCAAGGTTAGGGGGGTAATGGTCTTTAGGTCGAGAACCGAGCAGATGCGCCCGTTACCAAGGCTCGCTCTCAGCGATTAATACATCAGCAACTGGCGCAGACTCCGAGTTCCCCTCTTCTCCCTCCTCTTCCTCCTTTACATCAGCAGACCCGAGTTCTTCGCCTTCCGCTTGTTCTTCATCAAGGTCGACCATGGTTTCGTCACCGACTTCTGTGGCGTCGCCTTCGGCTTCTTCAACTTCAGTTTCGTCTTCTCCATCGGCTTGTTCGGGTTCTTCCTCGTCCATTACCTCCGGGTCGACTTCTGCGTCTGGGACATTTTCGTCCTCGACTTCAGCCTGGAGCTCGGTTTCTTCGCCCTCCCCCCCCCCCNTCCTCCTCCTCCTCCTGCTCCTCCTCATCTTCTTCTGCTGTCATTACGGTTTCTCCTTCTATATCTCCTACTTGATCTTGTTCAAGGTCATCTCCGCCATCTTCAGCTAGGGGAACAGCGTCTGCTGTTACGGTTGTTGCCGCTTCATCGTCATCAACGACACTAGCTGCTATGGAGCGCTCCGAAGCCGGGTCAGGAGCCGGAATTGATTTCTTCAAGTTCGGGAATATATTACCCGAGTCAGTTGTGAGCTTGTCTAGTTTCTCTTCGTCAATTTCACTCAGTTCGCTCTCATCATCGGCGCTGTCATGAAGGCTGCCTGGAACACTGTTCTGAACAGCTGGCACGCTCTCTGTTGCAGTGTCTTGGGCGTTACTAGTGGCACTAGTTCGAGCTATTGTTGCAGATTGTGGCTTCTCTTCGTCGGCAAAAGCAGTGCTGGGTTTGGCTGCTGCCGGACGAGCGTACCGACTAACAATAGCGTCGGCTCGTTTCTGAATGTCTCGACGAGCAATTCCTTTGGTCCGCCCACGATTGACTGCTGGAGCTTCTGATGGAGCAGCCGATGTGGTTGCGGCAGCCTCTTCGCCAGGGCCATCGGCGTTCATCAGAAGATGGTCAACTTTCATCATCCTCTCCCGATTCTCCTCATTTGCTTGTTCAATGAAGCGATGCTTGTTCTCTTCATAAAGTCGAGCATATGTGTCGGCGGTGAGATCTTCTAGCATTGTGACCTTCATTAGATTGTTGTTCAACTTCTTCAGCTCGACAGCTTCGCGAAGCAAGTCCAATGTCGGCCCACTGGTTGTAGCGAGATCCTTGAGACTATCTAGGCGAGCAGAGTTCGCGACGAAGTCATCCCAGCTAAGCAGCTTGAAGATACCTTCATCTTGACGTTCAGGTATGTTGCCGGAACGACGAATGAGCTGGTCGTGACATTAGCATAGAATTCAACAGGAAAGTGACCACCGTCTACCTTTACGTATAAAATACACATATCTTCCCACAGTTTGGTGTGGTTGATAAAATCGCCTTGCTTCTTCCTGACACGACGAAGCAACTGCTCTAGGCTGACTTTGTCATTTAACTGGTCCAGCAGCTTGATGAAGAAGTATATATAACGCGTTGTATAAACGAAATGCCGTCCTGGTCGTTCAAATTCGGGGCGCCAAACTTGGAGTGTCATGGTCTTTGTGAAGATCTGCGGCATAAGTTCGTTCTTGGCTGCAGCGGCAGCCACACCTGGGTCGTCGGGACTATCACAATGAATCCTTGCAATCCTAAGCATGATTCGATGATGCCAGTTAGACTTGTCTGCATTCTTGAGATGCTTCAGGACGCTCAAAATATAAGCCCTCCAGTCCTCCTGTTTTTCTGGAGGGGACAGCTTCTTGGCCCATGGTGTTTCGGACAATAGTTCAGCAGCCTGTTTGGGGTCGATCTTCTGGCGAACCACTAGTTTGTGCAAGACGGAAACAAGTCGGAAATGAGGTTCAAGGATTGGGTCCGAAGTCTTCTCTTTCCGCCGTGGAAGAGTCTCGATGGCATCCAAAAGCGGGTCCAGAACCATATCTAACGTGACTTCCTTGGTGTTTCCCCGCATCGTCTCGTCACTGTTGAACATCTTCCAACGGCATTTGCTGAGCATGAAGTGATTAACCCAGTAATCAGGCTTGCCGACCATTGCACGTCTGAATAGATAGCTAGCCAGACCCCAGACAGCGTATAGACGCATTTCTCTGAACGGTTTGTCCGTATATAACTTTTGACTATCAATGTTACTATAATGCCTCTCGAAGTCGGTCAAATTAAAGGCAGCCATATTGAATGGTTCTCGGGATGACGCGTAAAGACGTATCCCGTAGTCTGTAAACAGCTCAGACATGGTTGCCCGTGATTTGTGATCGTCGTCGCCCTCCTGCAATGCACCGGCAACGGCCATTGCATAACAATGAATAGCATTGCGTTGCAGAGTCACCAGTTCAGACATATTGTTGTTTATTTTGTCTGCAGTCCACGTAATCTCCTCGTCGAGCTTAGAGTCATATGCCTGAGCAAGCCTATACCATGTTTCCCATCTTTCCGTTGCATACTCTAAATCTTGTCGGAAATAAGTGATAGCATCATCAAGGTCATTAGTGGGACCGGGGTTGGATCGTTTTTGAGAGCGAAACTTCGTAAGTGAAGCATGACCAAGGAGGAAATACCAGCCTTTCTTGGCGTTTTCAGCGTTTGGTATAGAAACAGACGTCAGTGCCAACCCTCCAATGCCATGGGAGAGACGGAACAGCTCAGGTGGGTTGATAGGTGACTTGAGATAAGCACTGATAACACGCTTATTGAATGATATACTTGAGTGTCTGATTGGTCCGATTGCCTGCTGCACTTTTTCGATGGTTGTTTTCAGATCCGACTTCGACAGATCTTTGATATTCAACCTATTGACCTGCATGAGAACGAAATCCACCATCATTGCAGCAGATTCGCGGTCCAGTCTTTCCGTTGGACAGCCATGGTCCATGGTCCCTATCTGATTAGAGAATTTGAAGCCATGCAGATCAAAGAGCACTTGTGCGATATCGAACTCGCAATCTTCGTTGGTCTCGACACTCAATAGTTCTGATTTCATTAATCTCAGAAGAACCTTGTCGGCATATTTGCAGGCAGATCGAACGCCTAGTGCATTATGGACGGCCCGTAAAAATTGTATTCGGTCGTCTGAAGGGCTATCAAATAATCCACCCTCTTGAGACATGTACTCCCTGACCAGTGTGTATTGTAGCACCCAACATCGGACCTGCATGTCTCTGAGTTTGTCTTTGAAATTCTCGAGAGACTTTTTTAGAACACCACGGGGCTCGGTCGATGTTCGTAAACCCACTCGAATCAAGTCTTCATGAAGTGCAAAGGTATGAAGTAAGCGAGAAATGTGGGCTACAGCAGCCATAGAAGAGCGTAATTGTTCTAGGTCAAGGCATTCAAAAGATTGTGCTGGGTTCTGGATCAACCGCGGCAATAGCTTGACCAGGATATTATTAATTGATTTCAGCCATCGCAGTAACATCGAAGGTCGAGTGTCATAGGCACCTTCTAGAAAAGATTTGCCTCGAATTTCCTTGACAATGGCTTCAATACTGCGTAGTTCGCACCAAACAACCTTAGACATGTAGTCTATATCTCGGTATGCGTCTTGTAATCTTCGCCATAGGAAGAGACGCAGTGTGGCGTCCCCTCCGTCTAGGAAGGACGTCAATTCTTTAAAGTGGGAGGGCGCCGTCAGAGTAGTATTGATGCCAGAAGCCTCATCTCCTTGAACGAATTCCACAGATGAAGGATCAAGAATGGGCTCGATGCTTTCAATCAAGGAAACCGAATTCTCTGTTTCTGATCCAAAAATTTTCATGAAAAAATCCATTGAATTCAGGCGTGAAATTTCCTGATCGAGGGCAGAAACCGAGATCTCCGGCATAACTGTGTTGTTAATGAGATAAATCTCGGGAATTTCAGACATTTCGAGAGTTCGTTTGAGGTCATGAAGACATAGTAGCATATGCTCACGACTTACATCGTCAGCCATATTTGAATGGAATGTTGTCGACCAGAGAAAGCGAAGTGTGATCTTGGTGCAACAGTCCCCGCCCGGTCCATGATTTATCAAGTGGTTGACCGCTGTCTGCGCCAAAGAGCCCCATCTCCCCAGTCGATCACGTTGGGCAACACGTGTGGCCAAGTCAACTTCGCTGTTGGGGTTGTTGATACGAGCATAATTGTCCAAGTGAAGCTCATAAAACGCCTCTATCGTCTCCATGCCAGTGTAGTGCTTGTTAGTATATATAAAAGGGGTGTCAGGTATTTTTGTACTATGATCAAGAATTTCTTGTTCTAGCTCAGAAGTTGTGAGGCTCAACCTTCGATATAGGTAATCATCAATCTCGGTCAGGATTTTGGTAACAATTTCTTTCATGCTGTCAGACCACGGTGTAGTGATGTAGAGAGAGTCCGCTAATGACCCATCGTAGAGAGATTCAGGATCACTGCCCCTAGACTGGACAAGTCTGCAAAGCCAAGAAAAGGCGACTTCATAAAGCTGAATCCGATCATTATTGACCTCTTCGACAAAGGCTTCTAGCCCCGAGCCTCCATCAAGTAAATCATGCTTGCCGGGCTTTTGCATAGGCTTTCTTGAGTGTTCCTGAAATATGGCAAGGCCAGACCGATTCATGCCACGAATATCTTGCAAGGCAGTCGAGCTATCACCCTGCATAGCTGATCGCGATTTCTCATCATCCCAAGTCGTCAGAGCGTATCGGAGATCATTCGCGAGAACAAGGTCGGGTTCACCTTGCGACTCAAGGGTAAGCTCTGTACCGGATTTTGTTGAAGCGGTACAAACATGGCTTTTGAGATCCTCAATACTGCCTAGCTCTTCCACACCAATCTTGGACAAGATGCTGCCAACAGTGCCAAACATCCACTGGTCAGCATGAGAGAGATCCTCGAGGCGATCATCATAATACTTTTGGTCGAGACCGGCGTCTTCGGACTGCAGCAAGTTCTCTGCATTTGATTCTCGTGCCCGTGTTCGCCGACTCTTTGCTCTCCCACCGTCAGCCATTTCTTCATTTCCCACGGAAGCAGATGAACGCTTTCTTGGGTTGGCATGCGATGTTTTCGTCTCGCCATCCTCTGCTGGCTGTGCTTCCACTACAGCATTGGGAGATCCCGTAGAATCTTTAGAGATTCCCTCTAATGACTCTCTAAGTTGCGATTCTGCTCGCTGATCGATTGATGACTGATCGTCCGCAGGGTCTAATGAGGCAGGGGCTGGCTGTGGTTGAACTGTCTCGGTCGTGGATTTAATATCCACCGGAGCTTCTGACATTTCGACATCTTTCTGAGCAACTGAAGAGTGGACTTGCTTGGGGCTCATAGGAGACTCCTCCTTTGAAGGTATAGAGATCCCAATAGTAGTGGACTGTTCCGGCCTTTGCTCTTCAGCAATAATTGATTCGAGAAGTGCCTTCCCCACAGCATACCACGTTTTATCCTCAGAGGCTATAATGCGATGTTTTTCCAGGTTCGAGGGCGGCCACTTTTTTAGTATAGAAGTTGTCGATATTTCTTTAGGTAGCTTCGGGAGATAGGAGTAGGGATCTTGCATGTGACGTTTAGCAAATCGAAGTAGCGCTTGTCGGGGCTGTTTCGAAGGCGGTGCTTGTGAAATCGATAGAGGATCGACAATTATTCGAAGAACTTCTTGCAGATTCTCTCGTGCAAGAGCTTCATCCAGCCCCAGCTGTTCAGGGCGTACCTCTACTTCATTGTCATCGCCCACCAGGACACTTTCCAGACAATACCGAGCCAGGCGGAAGCTATTCAGAGCTTCGCCCAGTCGAGCTGTCTTCCGCCAAAGGTCTAAATCAGTATCATCTCTTTCCAACGCATCGGCAAACATTGCAAGAGCAGATCGAGACTCTTTGGTTATGGCTGATGTAGCTGTGGGGTCCTGGCGCAAGGTTTCCTTCAAAGTATCGAGGAGAAACTGGCCGCTGTTTTTGTAGGAAAGATATATTGTCTGTGGCAAGGCACTTGCTGCAGCATCATTAATGTCGATCTCAGCAAGCTCTTCGGCAGCGGCATCGTCGGTGTCGGTGTCAGGCAACGTGTTTCGCAGGAAATCCGAAATGGATTCGGGGTACTTGAATATTTCTGACTGAAGCAAAGCATCGTAAGCCTCCCGGGCTTGCGCGTAGAACTCCGGCCCTTGCGAATGAAGCTTCAAGGCATTCTGGTACAGCTTGAGGGCTTCTTCGATCTGAATCTCCTTTGTATCGTCAACTTCCTCCTGAATATCCTCCGCGGGCTCGATATTCAATGCGGTGAAACTAGCCATCTTCGTTGAAATATTTCGCAGTTGTGATAGTGGCAGACAAATTTCAGATTAAAGAGGGTCAAAAAGGCTGCGCGCAGCTCTTTTCGGAGTGAGGCCGGACTGAAGGACATGAAAGTCCAATGCTAGAAGGCAGCACACGCGGAGGCAGAAGGAAAGGTGTAGAGATCTGCTAGGTCCGGTCCGCACGCTCCTTAAGTGTGCCATATATCAGCGTGCCATTTGCAGGCTGGACAGAGCAGAACAACAGAAACTAAAGAAGAGAAGAAAGCAAGTGAGGCAATCAACACGTCCGGACGACACGCGCGATCGGCGAGACTGCGGGCTTGCCCAATGCGGCCTTAGCGCATGTAGTGTTTGCACTGGTTGGCTTCTCCACTCTGTGATATCAATGGCCATACTACCATACTAAATTCGCCAATATTCCAGAAGAATCAATGATTTAATGATTATTGTTTTTTATTTTATTCTTTTTTGTATGTTTTCCGGTTATGTTATTTAGAAACTTTGAAGATGAAAAACAATCTTCCCCTTATACTAACAGCTTATACACTAGGGCCGACTATGGTCTGTCAAATGATATTGCTATCGAACTTTGGCTTATGGAGCACTGTACTTACTAGTTAGTTAAGTAGATATGTGAAGGCTTGTTTGCAAGTTTGGAGTAGTCCTACCCCCTCAACTTAAAACATAATAATTATATAGTCATATCACCCATATACTATTCCATAGAGAGTGAGCATTTGTGGATTTTCAGGAAGACAATGCAACTCTTTCTTATATTTAGGTTTAAGAGGGCAGTGGTGCTAAATCGGGCGCGACTTAGAAAGTGATCAGATACTAAGCTGCTGAAATACAAAGGCACTCACCGTCATATTTCCGCTATTGCAGCATCTTGATCAGCATTATAAACTACTTGCCAGTCATGACCCGTTTGCGGGTTGCAAATCACTTTCCCAGTTACAAATCGAATACAGCTTTCTTCCTCAATATAGATAGACTTATTTCGAGTTGAATACAGTCTTTGTAAATTTTTCCGAGCCTTTACTATTCTGATCACAAGTTTTGGAGCTGTAGTGTAACCTACACATAGTTACTGTATACGCCTAAAGTGCACTACTATGAGAGTTTAGAACCACATACTATTCTAATTTTCATTCGATAGGCTGAGTCGAAGGGGAGTGCTCCGACTATACTAATCGGTTCGAGCATACAACCAGAAAATGCAGCTACTAGAAGAGTATTGTCAACTTCTGGCCCTCCGCATGTGTCCATAAGGAATGCAAATACTTGACTGCTCGATAAACTGCTGTAAACCGACCAAACGCCAAACCACAACTGATTTATTTGGGGACAAATCGGCTCTTGTAAACAGAATGGGTTGTGCACTTTAACAGCATGTCGATACTGTGGCGTCCTTCCTGATTTCAATGGCCCCTTGAAGCCGAGTTTGCCGTCATAAGTATATAGTTTTATTCAAGAGGACATGTCGCATATTTCCTAGAGCCCATGTAACTGGAAACCTAGGGCTTTCCTATGTGTTTGGCACACTGCTTAAACCGTGACCAACATGAGACCAAACCGCTAGCGATTGAAACCACCCGGGGCTTGCGCTGCGAGGTCGTTGCTTTTAAGACACTCGACGGGGGCCTTGCATTCGAAACCATGTTCACGGTACCGTATCTCTTGGTCAATAATCTACAATTCTGAAAGACGCCAGTGCAGCTCCATTTATATTGTCCCTGACAGTCCTGCATGCGGCTGATCCGAAGATCAGACTATGATAAGGCGTTTCAGTGCCCATTCAGCGATGAGTACAGTCTTCCGAGAAAGTCGGGCCTAGCACAGTCTTCGCGAGTAAAGCCCGTGGACTACATGTCGCCACTCATCTACAGATATTGCTCTATTAGCATTGCAAAAACTGCTTTGGAATGTTGACGAGAACGCCAGGCCACATGGACTATAACTATCTATTCGGATGGGAAGGAGGTGGCTTTCAAATAGCATATACTTGATTCAATTGATTTTAGATTGAATCATAAGATACCTGAAATACTACGTAACGAGCTATGTTTCTTGGCGTGCACGTGCTGAGTAAACTTACGCTAAGTTAATTCAGTATTAGTGCGAACGTTCCCGACAACTCTAAAGTCGACTGCTCCTGCTCTATTCAAACACCAAACAAACTAACAATTCCACCACACTTCAAGCTCTGCCGCTCTCCCTCAAGATCCGCCCCATCATCTCATCTAGGGAAGAGAGCACCCCAAGAGCTAAATCCGAACGGAGGTTCTCCATCACTTCGAACTCTCTAGGCAGTGTCATTGTCTAATTGTCGCCCCCTGTTGTTTGTTTCTGCCCCCCACTTGCGGACTCGGCGACAGTCCCTGAGCAGTCGGCGCGATGGTTGCGCCCGCCGTTCCCGAGTATGCCCTTGGCCCTCTAAGAGATAATGAAAGCTTTCAGATTGATGTCTAACCACTCCTATTTTTCAGGATCTATGAGGAAGAAGATGCTGTCTTTGCCGCAATTGATGCGCGCACAGAGGCCCTGCAGACGCTCCGAGAGCTCGGCCCCCCAGATCTGGTGTATCTCGTGAAACAGCCGAAGACCACACCAGCCCGCCAGGTATGTTTACTATGCCGCAGTGCATATCCTATCGACTGCACTTTGTTTTTTGTCTTTTGGAAATCAAATGCTTAGTATCATTGGGTAGACCGGCGTCTATCATCATGTCACAGGAGTCGATGCTTCGTCGTCAGCGAGCCTCGCCGCATATGTCAATACTTTGACCTACAGCCCTGTCGATAAGCAGAACAAGGTGGTTTCTGGAATCTACTGGTCAGTAATTCTTTTTTCCTTGTTTTTTTTAATTAGTTTTGTTTTCTTGTGGCTGTTTCGTGGGTCTAACCGCTAACTGATTCCTGCGGGTAGTTGCTATAATGCGTTCTCTCACTTGGACATGCGTGTTGAAGTCAAAATTCCTGGAAGCCTAGAAAGTTACTGCATTGATGAGCGTGGAGACAAGCGGGTTGCCACCGAAGCGCTATGGCTTGAGACCTTCTTGTGCGCAGTGCTCAGAGCATACAGTTATGCCGACGACGGTTCGGGTGATGCGATCAAGAAGATTGTAGGAGTGCGCCGATTCAACCCTGTGACGAACACGGAGATGGAACACAAATTCCTTGAAGCCGCGGAAAGATTATTCTTTATGGGTAAGATGACGAATCTGCTAGCGAATGCTTGATATGATGTTGAGTATAGTGCAGGTCGACAACTTAGTTCGGATCCGGAAACACAAGTCCCTAACACGGTCGCCAACCATCTGACTTCGGGTTTGCTGAAATATATACACACGACTGGTCGGTATGTGTCTGGTATCAACCTGTTCGAGAAGCTACGCACCAAGGACGTTGAAGTCTCGTCGCTGTTAGCACGCGTTCTCATCTCAGCGGACGAGGAAGTTCAGGCTGTGCGACTCATGCACGATGCTTTGCAAGATGTGCCAATGGACTACGCGCTGCTCGACTGCCAAGCTGCCTTCTGCATGAGTAAAGGAGAGGGCGAATTGGCTCTTGAGTGCGCCAAGCGAAGTGTTACGGCTGCTCCTAGCGAATTCAGCACGTGGGCCCGGCTGGCCGAGGTCTACATCTTCCTCGAACAATGGGACCTGGCTCTTCTGACACTTAACTCTTGCCCAATGTTTACGTATCAGGACAAAGACGTGCCGCGTATGCCACAACCGTCGCGCGTTCTGCTTCCGATCCTTCCGGAAAGCGTGCTCGATGAGATTGACGAAGGACAGCCGAAACAGGGTGATCCACATGACTATGTGCACCCGTCCTTGCGGAAGTTACATGCGACTTCGTATCAGGGCACGTTCATGAGGGGCTACGACTTGCTCACCAAAATTGCGGCTGCTATCGGATGGGACGAGCTCTTGAAGATCCGCAGCCAGGTGTTTGTCATGGAAGAGGAATACCGGGTCGAACGACAGCATAGCACTGCGGCACATTCTCACAATGCTAGCACAGTCGCTCTCAACCCATCCAGCCCTAAACCGGAGATTAACGGGCACGGAACAGAGGCAGAAGTTGTGGAAGTCGAGAAAGAGGACAGTGCAGACGAGGCAGAAAACCCATCTGCCGAGACGAATGGGGATGCTGATCACCAGGAAGGAGATGGACAAGAGCCCACGATTGAGAAGCCCGAGCAGACTATGGCATCGGAGACTGTCAAGTCCGGGAATGAGGATGTGAGTGAACACTTTCGGGCGAAGAATGTATGAGAATGCTACTGATACTGCCTCTTACTCTGCAGCCGGACCCGTCGCACTCGAACTACACGCAGTTTCAGAATAAGCGACTCTGCGAACGATGGCTGGACAACCTGTTCATGGTGTTGTACGAAGATCTACGCATTTATACCATTTGGCGGTCCGAAGTGGCGCAGTCTCGACACCAGTCGATTGACTACAAGAAGACGGCAACAGAGTGGGAGATCCTGGGGGAGCTGGCGGAGCGGCTGCACCACTTTGACGAGGCTATCGAAGCGTACCGGCAGTGCCTGGCGATCCGGTTCTCGCCCAAGGCGATGCGGGGTGTACTGAAGCTATACGAAAAGCAGGGCGACACTCGCGGCATGCTGAACGCGCTGATCCGATTGGTGGCATGGCAGTACCGTTGGTATTCTGAGGTAGGTTCTCTGCTTGGCAATGATGGTATAGTGAAGTGTTCTAACCTTTGCTATCAATAGTTCTCGCCTGAATTGCTCTTCTGCATGCGCAAGCTGATCGAAGACGAGGGCGCGGTTAAGGTGCGCAGCATTGTACAGGCAACGAATCTGCCACAGGCTGTGCTTGATCTGACACACCACTACTGCCAACTGTGCGCGACGTTCCGCAGTACCGGCACTGATGTTTGAGCCGTGGAAGGACCCAACTCGAGGGCAAGCAGCTTGTACAATGTTGTAATAAGTTTTTCTTCTTTTCTTCATACCTTCTGTAGAGACCAGTTGCTCGTGGATTCGGTTTCGATACCATCTGACGATTACAGAGAGCTCATCGGTAATTACTATTTTGTAGACTTATTATCATTTCTGCAATTTTTATTTCATTTTACTTTAATCGATTTGGGAACAACCATAACGCCAAGTGGTTTGATGACAATCTGTTATCGTGTCGGACAATCTGTCAGTCTCAAGTGTGGAGTGACGACATCAGCCGCATCCGGCTAGTGGCTTGGCGTTGATTTAATTAGCCGTGGTCGGATTCGGAGCGTTTGAGACTGTACGGGATCACCGAGCAGTGCTTGTGTATGGTCCGGACTCTGTTCGTTACGTGTAAAGTATTAAATATGGAACAGCCCAGACAATAGTCAATGCTCGTCCTTGACTGCATGCGACTGAAAGACGATGGGAAAAGTACCGAGGAAGTCAACGGAGCCCTCAAGCTTCGTTGCACGCACCAACGCACAAACCATGCACGCACCCCGAAGGGCTGGGCCCAGAACTGCCGCGTCCCCCATTGGCTGGAAGCAGGCAGTTTGGTCATTAGCCGGAGCCCCCGTCTTGCGCGCACGGCCATGCAGGCTTTAAACCGACGTCCCGCCAATCTTCTTTGACTTTCCTTTCCTTACATTACCTGGTGGTTACAAGGTAACTTGCTCCGTGCTGGCCAGTGACTCCGTATCAAATGTAACTATCCGTATACATTCTCTGTAACTTTACTCCTTCGTTGCTTGTAAATCATTACGACAAGACGAACGAAGAGAAAAAGAGTTGTGTTAGCCCAGCCCAGCCCAGCCCAGCCAGCCTAGGCCTGCCAGTTCGTTCTCTGACATTCCCCAGCCCCCCTCTTCTTCCCTACCCCCCCCCTTTCCCTTGCGCTCGTCTGCCCTCTTTCCTGGGGTTCCAGCTCCGGGACTCTCTGGACCCAGCCTTGCGCCGCCGTGCCATTGACTGCGCGTAACCCCCTCAGCTCTTCTCGTAACTGTCTCCCTGGACTCTCTCTAACTTCCTTCTTACCGTCCACCTCAAACCATTGTCCATCCATTGACTTATCAAACCTTCAGCTAGTTCACTCACTAGCTAAACCCTACTCTCCCTCCTATTCCTTTCTTTGTTCATATCCAAAAATGACGACCCGCAAGAGAAAGCAAGAAGCCGAGGAGGAGGAAGAGCTGCAGGCTCTGCCCAGTGACGAGAGCGAAGAGGAAGAAGAGTAAGTCTACTCTCAGCTTTACATGAATAGCACTGTCTGTTTGGTCCGTTATGACTTCTTTAATACTGATTTGGTCTGCAGATATCAATCCTCAGACGCTGAAGGTGACGACTACGACGATGACGAGGGTAGCGAGGAGGAAGAAGAAGAGGAGGAGGAGGAGGAAGAGGAAGAAGGAGAAGGTGAGGGAGCTGAAGGCGAGGGAAAAGAAGAGTCTGAAAAGGGTACGTATATGAAATGTGTGCAAAGATATCGAATACAAGTGCACTCGTAACTCCAATTTTCACGTGGATGCTAACGAAACACCAGCTCCCGCTCCCAAAAAGCGCAAGACCGCTCACGGTGATGACGGAACCGGCGACACCAACGGCGCCAGCAAGGAAGAAGAAGCCGCCGCCCAAGAGGGAGATGAGAAGGAAGAGGAGGAAAACGCAGAGGAGACGGCCGATAAGTCCGGCCCGGCCGAGGCTGCGGCCAAAGCCAAGGGTGCTGACGTTCCCAAGGAAGCTGATCTGGCCGAGGCCGACGGCGATGGCGACGAGGAGTAATCAGCTAAGACTAACAACGGTATGTACGATACGGATAGATATTAGTTAGTATACGTCGGCCCATTTAATGAACTGAATCATCCGGATGTACTCAGGCGATATGGCATTACCCATATAACATTGATGTCTTTGTTTAAATTGTAAAACCCTAGCACCTATAGACCTGCTCGAATTATCCTCACAGTATACAGATACAGCCAGCACAAGCCGGCCCAGAAAAAACGTTAGTTACATCACTGCGTAAAGTACTCAAACCCCGGGATGCTCGGATCCATCAGATGCTCGTCCAGACCGAAGCCATACGTGCCGACCATATCATAAATCAGATCTGGCGGCGGAAAGCCCTGGGCCATGGCGTTTGTGCCGCCGGGCATCGATCGTCGCGCGAGGCTGGCGTTTGGCGCAGCGGACGGCGATGCCGTTGTGACGGCGGAGGTGCTGGTCGCATTATCCACGTCGCTGTTGGCTATACTCGACGCAGTCCCTGCTGTGGTGGTTGCGGCGTCTTGATTTGCATACCAGCCTTCCCACGCATTGAAGCGGTCCAGCATCTTGCTCAAGCCCCGCGCAATATGCCGCGTCAAGTGGCGATCGCCCGCGCTCACGCAGGTCATCAGCTCAATCACGCGCTGCACTGTGTGACGCACCTGGCGCCCATCGATGTTGAGGTACGCCGAGTTCCAGTTGACGGCGACTTTGAGCAGGAACACTGCCGAGAAGGTCACCATAGTGTGTGTGAAGATGGGCACGCCGACAATGGCGTCGCGCACGTCCTGCTCCTCGAGCACCATGTTCAGACACGCCATCGCCGCCGAGATGGCCGTGTTGGCGCATTCTCTGCGCTCCAGCGAGAACACCGGCGTATTGGTCGGCGACAGCGCGCGCAGGGCGAGTGAGTTCAGCTGGAATTTGGCAAAATGGTAATGCAGAACCACTCCTTTGGACGGGTATGTGCGTACATATGGGCTGTCGGCTGTAGATTTCTAACGTTTAGTGCTTTGAATAGAAGATACAGAAAGAAAAGGCGGGTTACCTGAACGGGGCTGCCAGAGCAGACGCCATTGATCCACGGCCACATTGTACACGCGCAGCTGGCCAAAGTCCTCCTCAGTCAGGACCTGCTCAACGTCCGATCCAAAGGTGCGATATGCCTCGGTCAGGATCGAGAACAGGGCCACCTGCGCCATCAGTCGGATATCTCCCGCGACAACGTGGCGCGACTGCAGGAACAATTCGTAGTTCTTGATCGCCAGGTCGTCGTGGATCACCGGTGGCCGTCCGTACGCTATGCTGAAGTGGTGATCACACACATACAGCAGATACCACAGCTGTGCCCGCTCATACTCGTCCCGGCTGCCGCGTCCGCGCGTCAGTTTGTGGAAGCTCTGGTGCAAACCCATCTCTGTGGCAATGCGAACCGCATGGCCCGACAGCTTCCAGCTCAGGTCCGAAAGCCAAAAGGCCCCGGCGCAAAGACCGCGGATGTCGTCCAACGTGTGCGACCGCGTGAGCGCCATATTCGACACCAGCGACACGTATTCGTTATAGCACGTGTTGAGCGTCTCCGTTCGGTTAGGGATGTGCAGCGCCGCCACCGTCAGGACTGCTGCCAGGAGAAGCGTCGATGCCCGTCGCACCGAGGTCAGGTCTGGGTGAGGAACCACGATGCCTCCCCACAACAGCTGGTTCATCGTCCGGCTATAGTATGCAAACAGTTCTTCGGCTTCGTGGAGCGAGACGTATCCGCGCGATATGAAATCTTCTTCAAGCAGTGTCAACTTGGGCTTCTCGGCATGATTGTTGCCGAAATTTCGTAGTTTGGTGACCTCATACAGGCTGCGCATCGGCGCCGATACCAGCTCTGGGTCTTCCATTGTTGGATCTTGTGAATTGTCCCTCGTCATGTTCTGTCCGCCCATCGCAGTTCCGGTGCCCGCGCCGGTGTTTGCGACAGTGCCGGAAGCCGTAACAGTTGGCACACTCAAATGTCTGTCTAGCGATGGCCGATGCGTGTGCGAGACTGACGGGCTTCGACCGACGCCGCCTTCCGCGAAGCTGGACAGATCCGGAAGTCCATTCTGGCGAAGCAGATGCGAGACAGCGGCCTGTAGTTGTTGTATCGTCGCCGCGGCTTGCGATTTCCATCTGTTCAAGCCCCCGCACACTCGTTAATCTGGGTTCTCTTTTCGCTTGTATACTCCCGGGGCAATACTAACGCAAGATCGTCGTCGACGAATTTCTGCGAAAAGTCGTTGACCACGCATTTGATACCACTGCGCTGACATTTTGTGCAGCTCGACTCGCCCGGCTTAACTTCGCACTTGATCTTGTGTCGTTTGCACTCCGCACCTACGATGGTCAGTCGGCTCAACATCTTCTCTCGCTCCGTGACCAGCACAACCACTACTTACAGGCACGGGCCTTGGAGATCTTGGGCGGCCCTGTCCCTCGCCCCTCATCGCCGGGCTCGTCGTCTTTGCGCGGCGAGCCAAACCCTGCGTCGAGCGCCGAGCGCTTCAGCGGTGTGATCGCATTTGTGCGTGGAGAGTTCATCATAAGGAGATGTAGTCGAAAATCAATCGCCCTCACCGTGCCAGGGCAGGGGCAGGTAGGGCTGTGGTCAGACTAACAGGCATAAACAGTAGGGCAAAAGAGAGAAAGATGGTTGGCTGTACGCGGTTCAAAGAAGTAATCGATCGTTACCCCAGATAATCCGCCGGCTTTCGTTCCGCCGTTTTTAGCGTCGCGTGCGATTAGCGATCGCCGCCCAGTCAGACTCCGTGGCTGCTGTGCGACCTAACTCATATCACGACCAAAACCTATCATACTGGGTTCAATATGGGCTAGCTATAATTATTCTCTACTGGCAGCTGTTGGTGTTGCAAGCCGCGCATTCGTAATCCGTCCAGCCAGACTCGTACGGTCGTTCGTTTTCTTTATCAGCTTTGTCGCCCCGCTGCATCACCACATCACCAGACAGGAGATCTCCGATCATCAAGAACAGCATGCACCATTTGAACTGCTAGCTGTACTCAACGATATAGCTAATGGAATAGTAGTGTTCAACACTTCCTCAGATTTCCCTATTCCTATAAGAGACCCGCCCCGAGTGCAGCAACTCGCCACAGGAGGGACCGGAGCAACTCCGAGGCTCGGCCATCGCCGAGAAAGATGGAGCGGGGGATTTAAAGAACAGCATCTTTCGCTCTCTCAACCATTGTAAAATCCTCCCTCATAGTGTTGATAGTCGTGGGCTTAACGAATCTGCTACAATGCATGTATTGGTTACCGGCGCCGCCGGCTTTATTGGCCAACTTCTCGCCAAAGAGCTCCTGAACGACCCCGCCTACAAACTTACGCTGACCGACATATTCGATCCTCCCATTCCGGCAGGCGTCAAGTACCCAGAGAATGCAAAGACAGTCACCGCGGACCTAGCCCAAGGTGGCAGCGAGGATGTTGTTGACTCTACCCTAGATGCAGTCTATGCTTTCCACGGCATCATGTCTTCCGGCTCCGAAGCCAACTTCGAGCTCGGCATGACCGTCAACGTTGATGCCACGCGCGCGCTGCTCGATACCCTACGCAAGAAATGCCCTGGAGTGCGCGTTATCTATTCCTCGAGTCAGGCAGTATACGGACAGCCGCTGCCCAAAGTCGTCACCGATGACGTTGTGCCCACACCTGAGTCATCGTACGGTGCCGAAAAAATAATCTGCGAGACGCTGATCAATGACTACACACGCCGGGGCTTTATCACCGGCTTTACTCTGCGCTTCCCAACCATTTCTGTGCGTCCCGGTAAACCGACCGCGGCCGCGTCCTCGTTTCTGTCCGGCATGATTCGGGAGCCACTCACCGGACAAGAGGCGATCATCCCTCTAGAGGATCGGTCCTTTGAATCGTGGCTCTGTTCGCCGCGGACTCTGGTCAAAAATCTGATATTGACTCTGTCGTTGCCAGCCGACGCCGTGCCTCCGCATATTCGACAGATCAACGTTCCGGGCATTTGTGTGAGCATCCAGGAGATGATGGACGCACTCGAAAAGGTTGGCGGCAAGGACAAACTGGCCTTGTTAAAAGAGCATGAGGACCCCGTGATCAAAAAGATTGTGCATTCGTGGCCTACGAGGTTTGACAACAGTCAAGCTTTACGACTGGGTTTCGTGAGGGACGATTCATTTGAGCAGGCTGTCAGGGATTTCAAAGATACTTTACAGCAGTAAAAACGCTTATAGACTAGCACACTTGTGTAGCTCACTTCTGTAAAAGAATAGTTTGTCTGATATGAACTCGATGCCAAGCTATCTACTACATATAAACTGTTTTGAGGCAGAGACAAAATGTAGGCAAGCCCTTCCGACGTCACTGTCATGTGATCTCCCGTCGTAGCGCGTTGCCAAAAGTCGCGTCCGCAACATGGCGAGACGCTTATTTCGACATCACCTCATATGAATTTGAAGTAGTGAAAATGGAATAGAGACATGGCTGATACGTGCGCCAATCCGCTGCTCCTGGGGTGGATCAAAGAATGGCTCGATCAGGCTCGAGAGCGAAATTCTAAAGGCTTCACCATGTATGCGAGCCTTGGCCATGTCAGATAGACACAATCTCAATCCACTAACCCTATCTTTAGTTACAAGAAGGCTTACGAGTCCATGAAGGCGTGTCCCCTGGAATTTACTCATCCTTCAGAAGCCATTCAATTGAACGGTTTGGGTCCGAAACTATGCGATCGACTCACAGATAAACTCAAGGAGTACTGTGACAAAAATGGCTTGCCCATGCCAGAGCCGCCGAGTAAACGCGGCAACCAGAAACGCAATTCCGGCGATGAGATACCAGACGATGTACAAGAGCAGCCGCCACAAAAGAAAACTCGCAAGGCCAGGCCATACGTCCCTGCCCTGCGATCCGGGGCATACGCCTTGATCCTCGGACTCTCCACGCTGGACGAACACTCGCCGCAGGCAATGACAAAAGCACAGCTGATCGACGTGGCTCAACCTTATTCAGACTCGTCTTTCACGGCCCCATCTGATCCCACCAAGTTCTACACTGCATGGAACTCGATGAAGACGCTGGTGCAAAAAGAGCTAGTTTATGAGCATGGCAGGCCGCTTAGAAAGTACGCTCTCACGGAGGAAGGCTGGGAATGTGCGAAGAGAATTAGAGCTTCTGGCGCTGCTGGACAGCTGCCAGTCGGCCATTCAGTGAGTCCTCCTTATTGAAAGCATAGCGAATATGTGACGCCTAACCCTGCTAGACGTTGAACGTTGCTTCCACCACAGCCGTATCGCATCCACCTCAGGGGATGAAATCCACTTCGTCTCGACGCAACCCACGTGATATTGACGATGATCTTTTTGAACTAGACAGCCCTGAGCCGGTGCCAGCACCACGGTCTCGGCCAGTCAATATCACCGAGAAAGCAATCGTGCTACCACCGGGGAGCTTCACGATCGAGCTCGTGCTTGACTCACGGGAAGTGCGTGCAAGGAACGACAGAGATTACATTGCAAAGGAATTAGAAACAAAAGGCATTGCTCCTCATATACGCGCCCTCGAGCTCGGCGACGCCATTTGGGTAGCAAAGTGCAAAGATCCTAGTTACCTTGCCCAGTACGGCGAAGAAGGTGACGAAGTGATGCTGGACTGGATCGTCGAACGCAAACGCCTCGATGACTTGATCGGTTCAATCAAGGATGGCCGCTTCCACGAACAAAAATTCCGCCTTCGTCGCTCAGGTATAAAAAACGTCGTCTATCTCATCGAAGAGTTCGCCGTGTCCCATCCCACAGCGGCAGGTCCGCAAGCGCAAAATTACCAGGATGCCGTCGCGTCAGCTATCGCATCCACCCAAGTCGTCAACGGGTATTTTGTCAAAAAGACCAAGAACCTAGATGACACTATCCGCTACCTCGCGCGCATGACTTTCCTCCTGAAGAAAATGTATGAGCCGTCTACTGCCAACCTCTCGAGTCAAGTCAGCAGCAGTGCAGCAAAGGCCACATCGGTAGCTCTTATCCCCAGCTCCAACCTTTCTTCCTCGGAATCCTATCTTAATCGAATCCGGGACCTGCGCGCTGCAGACGATGGCTCCACAACGTACGGCGTCTCGTTTTCCACGTTTTCAGTCCTAACATCCAAATCCGACATCCTCACGCTACGAGACGTGTTTCTGAAGATGCTCATGTGCACCCGAGGTATCACAGGCGACAAGGCAATGGAGATCCAGCGTCACTGGCATACGCCACGCCAGTTTGTTGAGGCATTTGAAGCAGCTGAGCAGGCCGCTCCGCATCGAGGTGAGACAACGGCAAAGGCGAAAGAGAAGATGCTTACGGACAAACTGGGTAACCTAATTGCAAAGAAAAAAGTAGCCGGCGTGCTTAGTAGGAAAGTGGCCGAGACATGGGGCGAAGAAGGCTAGACAAGTCAATATAAGATCATAGAGTACCACATATATAAATATCCATTTTGGTCGTAAGCTTGTAAGTCATATGTACAGAGACAATATACATGTGAATCAAATGTGCCTCAAACTCTCAACTACTTTCTTCTCAGTTTGTTGATCCAGCCACGTAGGTCTTTGACTTCAATCCTCAATACGAGACTGCTAGCGACTACACTGACACTACTCAGCGCCATCGCCAAGGACGCCCAAACCGGGTCCAGCCTCCAATGCCCAGCAACGCTGACCTGTCCATGCCCAGTGCCAACCTCCTTTGTGCCATGGGCAATCGGGTAAAAAACGCCAGCCGCCACAGGGACGAGGATGACATTGTACACTGCAGCCCAAACAAAGTTCATCTTGATCCGGTTGAAAACCCGCTTCGACAACAGCACGAGCTCAAAAATGGTGTTCAGATTAGAATTCAGCAGGATAAAGGACGATGAGGAGATAGCCACGTCAGAGCCTGAAGACATGGCGATGCTCACGTCGCATGCGGCGAGCGCAGGCGAGTCGTTTGTGCCATCGCCAACAAAGGCTACCACTTTCCTCTTGTCATTCCCGCTCGCCGAAGAGGGGGATGTCGGGGATGATTGGATGCTGCGTATAAAATCGGCTTTTTGCGCCGGCATTACGTTGGCGACGACATTCGAAGCTTGGATTCCCAGTCCGGATGCGACTGCGTGCGCCGTCTTTGCGTTGTCGCCTGTGCACATGTACACGGCTATGTTGCGTTTCTGGAGCTCGGAAATAACGTGAGGTGATTCAGGACGAATGGGATCCGAGGTAGCAAACAGGACCACCGGAGTGAAAGCAGTGCTGTTGGCTTCCGTGAGTAGTTTGCGGAGGAGGAATACGGCGGTGGACTTTCCAGAGGACTGGTACGAGGAAAGCAGGTTGGAAAGAAAGTAAGAGTCAGAGCTGGAGTCTTGACCTGACCGCAGTCTCGCTGGTTGTTGGCTAACGCTATTTGCAAGACGTTCATTGCCAATGATAGCTTCATATGCGACAGGCGAATTCTCGTCGATGGATAGCTCAAATCTACCCTTCATTCCCTGCCCCGGTATCTCGACGATATCAGACGATATCACGGACAACCTACTACCATTAGACTGGGTGGCGCAAAAGTCGACTATTGCCTTTGCAATCGGATGGTTGCTGGTCTGTTCCAGCTCGCGCGCCAAATCCCAGGCTATGATAACCTTTTCCGGATCATCGTCAAGAATGTCATGGTCAGAAACTCGGAGACTCCCACCTTCGGTAAGAGTGCCCGTTTTGTCAAAAACAATCGCGTCGAGTCGTGTTGCTTCCTGAAAAGCCTCGCCACCGCCTCGGACGAGAATACCGCGTTTCGCAGCAAGTCCAATACCGACAAAGAGTGCTGTTGGTGCGGCGAGTGCCAATCCGCAAGGACAGGCTACTACAAAAACCGCAATGGCAAATTGCAAGCTCCAAAATGCCCAGCTTCCAAGAGCATCGTCGTCTAGATACCCAAGTGGAAGCAAACCCGATTGGCCGAGAGCGAACCAAATGACAAACGTGAGAATGGCGATGAAGGTGATGACGGGGACAAAATACGCCACAATAACATCTGCAACACGCTCCATGGGCGCTCGTTTGCCCTGGCCTTCACGGACAACGTTGATAATCTGATCGAGCATAGAGGTACCACCTAAACCGGTCACTTTGACAGACACTTGCTGGCCGACATTGACAGACCCAGAATAGACCTGGTCACCGGCGTGTTTCGATATTGGTTTCGATTCTCCTGTCAAAGAGCTCTCGTCGAATTGATACTTGCCGGAGCTCATAACCAAGCCATCCGCGGGAGGGGAGGCACCATGAGGAATATTGACCACATCGCCAAACTCTAATAAATCAACAGGGATACGATGGATCGTAGCAGAGCCTTCGCTGTCTAAAGAGCCCTGATCTGCTGACTTCACTAGCAACGCTTCATTTGGTCGCAGCATGCCCAACGCAGCCACAGCGTCACCGGTTCTTGACTTGCTATACGCCTCAAGGGACCGCCCAGCGAGAATGAATAATGTCAGAAACGTGACCGTGTCAAAGTAAGTTGGCACGCTCTCGGCTGCAGACGACTTCACTGTTGCACCAGCAATCAACACTGCCAATGATGCCAAGTATGCAACCATAGTTCCCGCCGATATCAGTAGATTCATGCTACCGAACCTGTAAAATCGACGTAGGATTGGTACTCTACTACCCGGACGCCACAGAGCGCGAATCTCCTTCATTGCGCGTATGTGAAAGAGGTCGGCGCCGTAAAACATCACAGGCGTGGTCATGATCAACATGGCCCATTCCATCCGTGACACCTTTCCGCTCCAGATCGGACCAGACAAGTATTGCCGAACGGAATTCGTCGGGGGGACAAGAGACATGAAGACGATACCGATAATAAAAGTCGGGATGGCGACTATCAGAACAAAAAGCAATCGAGAAAGATACCGACGTCTCTCATGGAGCTGGATCTCCCGGGATCGATCTTCGATAGAAGGGGGGTGATAAATGCTCGCCTTGAAGGCGTGATGAGCGGAGTCGATACAAGACACGATGTTTCGGATTGTCAATCTTGGCGCATCGGGAACATATGTGATTTTGACGATTGGGTCATTCTGTGAAGGGTTCTTGGTGACCTCAATGCTGTCGTCGAGTTGTTGGAGTGTCAGCAAGACTTTCTCCGGACAGTGGTGACAAAACATGCCGTCAATGCGAATCAGCGCGGTACGGGATTGAGGTAGTGCCAAGTAGTCGTGCTTGAGTACGTTGCATTCGATAGGTTTCGCTTCGTAGCCAAAATCTTCAATCTCCTCGACAATAGTATTCAGATTATTTTTCCCCTCAAATGTCACTGTCGCGCTGTTGGAGAGTAAGTCCACAACAGCATCCCTGACACAAGATAACTCCTGCAAACCCTGTTTAATCTTGGAAACGCATGCGCCACAACTCATGCCGCTAATGCTAATATTCGCAATATATTGACCATGAAGAGGCCGTCGATCAGATGACTGATTTTGTTTTGTGAGGTCCTCCAAAGAAGCTTCAAACCCCAGGTCCTCGATTACTTCACAAATAGAGGCAGCGTACGACTCGTCACCGACGAAAACAACGCTGGCACTGTTAGTTACCAGACTTACAGTGACGTCTCTCACTAAATCCAGTTGCTTGAGCTGTTGGGTGATTGAGTTTACACAAGACACGCAGCTCATACCAGCAATGCTGAACCGGGCTTTGTACTCGGAAGATGCTTCTGCTTTTGCATCTTCTTCTGGCTCTTGTGGTATCTGGACGATGCTATCCACAGAAGCTTCAAAACCAATGCTCTCGATTTCGTCCACTGTCTTGTCCGCATTTTCCTTTGGTCCATAATAAGTCAACACTGCACTGTTGGTCAACAGCGTGATCGACACATCTGTGACAAAATCCAGTTTGTTCACAGCTTCGGATATCGAATTTGCACATGCAGCACATGTCATGCCAGAAATGCTGATCTGCGCTTTGAAAATGCCAGGCTGTCTCGGCTGCTCCACGTGGATTGAGTCTAGAGAGTGTGTTTTGTCATCAAGCGTTCCCATCGTATCGCTATGCTGATCCCAACTCTCCAGCTGCTCATGCTGACAAGCTTCGCAGTTCTCAATATGCTTCCGTTGTTGCATGTTGTACATCCTTCGCTCGCGTGATGCTGCTGGCCTACCGATAGCGGAGCTACCGGGCGAAAATAAGGGAGATACCACGTCCTTGGGATAGGTGATCAAAGCAGATGTGTCGACCACGTCGAGTACAGTGCCAGCTGCATCTCTGGTTGTGGCAAACTGAACTTCAAATGCCGCATCGACCAACATTTTGGCCAGCTGCCATGCAGTTATGTCAGGTGCATGAATGACGCGGATTTCCTGTGTCATGATGGTGACATCGACGCTCTCGATCGAGCGGCATGATGCCAACGTCTCTTTGACGAAAGAGACACATGACGCACAGTGGATGTTGGTTGCGAGGAGGACGGTGACACGGTGTGGTCTCGGGGTGTCCATTTTCAACGCATAAGCAGCCGGCAAGCTGCAAGGGCCCGTCTGTCTCGCAGCCGAGGGAATGATTATGGTTGCACGTCAGCGCTCAAATCGTTTTATATTGAAATAATCAACGCAGAATTAACTATCATCCGCATCACCAGAATCTCGAAAGAAATTACGCTGCAGACGAAAGGACGGCATGATGAAGGCGATGCGTCGTTATATATAGAGCACATTTGTCGTCAGCCTGCGCGCATTGTGCTATTGGCTGCATCCAAAAACGGCAGTCGCGCACAAAACCCGCACAGAGGCCAAGGTGGGGCTCACAGCTGATTGGCCACCGCCACTCTTGGGTGTGTTTCGGCTTAACAATGTCTAGTCGAATCATCCTCCATGGCGTTCTATATATTCCTTGTCATGAGAATGATATTGTACGTCGGAGGGTCGGGATTAGTGATTGGAGGCTATTGATGTGAGAGCAAAAAACATGAAACTTATACACTGCTGGCATGTGCATATGTAGGAATTATGTTGAAAGAACTCTTTGTTCGTTATTAGACTCGGAGGTTTCACTCCTGCCATTACAGATCTCTAACCAATATCTATGTGATAAATGACCGCTTTGAAGGAGAAAAAGAAATAATCAATCATCATAATCACTGCCGTCATCGTAGTAGTCCTCCGGTTCGTCATATTCACCAGCAAACGCATTCTCGAGATCCTGTTCATCGTCGTACCCTTTCTCACTAACCACCTCATCATCTTCTTCGTCGTCGTCATACTCTGCCTCATTAAATCCTCCTGTAGTTTCCTTCTCGGTCAAAGACGCACCAGCACCAGGCTTGATGGTCTCTGCGGCCGTACCAGACGGACCTTCATGGGCGGACGAGGCAACGCTCTCGCTGCGACTGGACTGTTCGGTACCCGTCTTTCCACTCTCAGTCGCCCCATCTTCGCCGTATAGTTTCAGTAGGGTCTTGTAGTCAATCTTTCGACTATAACTGCGCTGCTCGAGCATCATTCGCGTGGCTTCTGCCGGTGTAGACGCCCGGCTGCCCCCGTCTGGTCCTTGTAAATACCTGACGTCGCCGATGAGGCCCTTTCGGCGTTTCCGAGGCTTCTTATCACCTCCCACTCCGCTTTCACCATCTTGCAATGCCCGTTTCAACGCCTTGGCCTGCTGTGCACGCAGGTAGTCCCTGTTCTCGTGCACCCAGATCCGCTCCTTGATTTCCACCTCTGCCGCTGAAAGAAGGCAGTTGGCAACCTCGGGATCCGTCTCGAACTCGGCGGCGTCGATTTCCGCGCTGTCAGATATCGCCGGTCCCTTCTCCATCTGGTTGGGTGTTACCTGCATGGTAGCCGTTTCAACCATGTCAGAGCCTTGAGCAAGGAACTGGTTCATCTCCTTCTCCAAGGCTTCTTCCGAGGCGAGTTCTTCGGGCGTGGGTTCTGGCAGTGGCTGCTTCTTCCGGCTACGCAGTAGCTTCTGCGCAGAAGCATCAAGAGAAGATTGGGACAAGGAGCTGGATCGATTCGACCCAGAGGAGGACTCGGAAGGAGTACGCGTCTTGATTGCGCGGTCAGCAGGAGCAGTGCCCGTCGCTGCTGTTTTCTGGCTTTGACTGGTCATCGCCATCAAAGCCGGATCAATGGGAATGTCGGGGATAGTGAAGCCGTCCGCATCAAGCCGGGGTTGCTTCGTGCGCTGAATTGGCGCATTAGCAGGAACGATGTCGGCGTGATCTCCCTCAATCTCTGCAGCAGTGGCAACGGCTTTGCGTTTGCGGCTCTTTGATTTGGACTGACTAAAGGACGGCGGATCGTGTGCATTCTCCAAGTGTACAGACCGAAACTGGTCAACAGTGAGGTCACCACTGTCGGTCGTACTAAACTCATTTAGCCGCTGGTTGATGGTGACTTCAGTCACTTTGACAACGTAGACAACCTCCCGCACCGTACGGCGAAAGTTATTCATCCGCGCTGCAAGGATAAGGGCGGCGCCGCAAATACCGGCCGGTCGACGGCCAGTAGTCATCCAGTCACGACTCATTCGCTGGACAATCCGGACAGCTTCTTTGGCCACGTGCATAGTCTTTGATCCAAATTCGAGCTGTTTTGCGAACCTTAGAATCAAATTTTCTGGATCCACGGGGTTCATGGTAAAGATGGTTCCTCCAAGACGCAGCTCCTCCAGCAGCAACTTGTAGGCGCGACCAACTTTGAATACATTGATCATCAGGACATCGGACAGGTCAATAAGCATGACCGTGTTCCCCGCCTGGCGGCGACAAGCGATATATAAACACACGGCGGCGACTGTCTTTGTGCGTCGACCTTGGATAAAGTTCAGGCCGACGGCCAGCTTGAAGACTTGACCGGCAGCTTTCTGGGCGCTTTCTGGGATATCCAGGGCGAGTGCCATCTGCTGAATGTAACGGTTTCCATTCTGCTCAGTGATCTCGCGGCTTTCCATGCCACCACCGCGATGAAAGCCGGGCCCTGAGCTCCGGGTATGGGTCTGATCAGCACCGACATAGGAACCTTGGACGACGGCTGCCCCAGCGGAGGTCTCGCCGAAGGTGATCTCCGAAACGAGGGTGTCCTCGCTGATCACACTGCCACAGCTGGCACAGACTCGCATATCATCTTCCTGGATGATACGGGGGTTGGTACAGTTCGGATTCGGACAAGTCTCAGCAGGCTTGTCGGGCGATGGAACCTTGAACTTTGGCTGCTGCTGTTGGTGTCCCAGAGGCCGCTTGATCGGTATGGCTGCGGGTTGCGGCGTCTTCAGACTATGCAGCCTGCCTGGAGGGGCTCTAGGCCGAATTATCGGTTTTGCCAGAGGCATGATGGACACAGTTTAAAGATATGAGACACTCTGACTGATAACCAACATCGAACACAGGAGAAGAAAACAGGGTCCCAGTCTCTCTGTCGCCGAATCCTGCAAGCGCCAAATCGGCGCGGCGCGTCTGGTAATATGGCCGCGAAGCCAGCTGCTCCACCCACTGAAGCAGTCCGATCCGAGCTTCACAAAGAAAATAGTATATTATAAGACGGCGATGGGAAGTATTGCGGTCGTCGCAAAAGATAATAGCCCGCGGATGCAGACCAAGAGTTGCCTAAAAAGGCTTCGCTCTAGCTGTAGTTGATGCTTGACATCGGCTGGTCTGGGCGAACGAAGTTGGGGAGAGAATTTCGGCGGGGGCGAGGCGATGGCCGAGAGGAATTTTTTCCTGGCCACGGCCTAATTGGGGCGATGGCTGGTCATGTGACTAACCAGGCTCCCGAGCTCGCTGACTGTGGGCTCTTACCGTTCCCGTGTTCGAGTCCCGGGACGCTCCAATTCTCTTTTTGTCCTTTATTACCTCTCCAAGCCATCGATTGTCTTTTTTCTGTTATCGGTGACATGCAACGAAACGCTAATTGAACATAATTACAATACCCAGATTAAACTTGTTCAACGCTATTGCTTTCAGAAGCGAGTTTTCATAAAATCTTGATTCATATTGACTATAAATATAGTTCTTCTGCTCAGCTCAAATGACTTACTGTGTCAGCTTTGGGACAAGGCGAGCAAGCTGTAATTGTGATAATGAAGTTCGAAACCCTGCGCCGAAACAAAGACAGAAACAAGTAGCGTTATAAATGATACACAAATGTCGAAGCTCGAAGTAAAAATAAAAAAAAAGGTCAGGCGGAGAGAAGCGAAATAGCAGAGAAATGTCGCAACTTTAAAGGTCGAGGTCCATCCCCGTTCCCATGGCCATGTCATCCTTCAACCCGCTCCCAGCTAAGTTGGTACTGTTTATGGGGGCATCGACGATGCGCTCCGGTGATCGTTCAGAAGCGCGAAGAATTTCACTCCCTTCAAAGGTGATTGGTGAAGATCGTAAGTTTTGTAGACAAATATCGATAGTCGAGCCAACAAGTTGGCCTTCGCTGAGGTCTTCCTTGAACAGGAAGAAATAAGACCGGGGATCGAATTCAAGAGCTGTAGGCATGGAAGAAGCCACACCCGTCAATGTCAAGGTCGGAGTGCCCGGTTCAGTGGCAGGAAGGGCAGCAACCAGGTAGGCATTGAGGCTCCGGTTTTTGAGAAGAATGCGAGCGTCGCGAAGATACCGACAAAAGTGGTTGTTGATGTATTTTTCCCATCCACAAATTGCAGAGGCCAGCTCGGCACGATTCACCCGCTGCCAGCTGATCCCGAGTAAAAGAGTGACGTCGTCAACACGAGGTTCGTCGATCGCATTAAAAGCGCCAGAGTTTCCGAGGGATCGGCGGTCGTCGTCGTGAGTGGTTGATTGAAGTCTCTGCTGCATACAGGCAAGCGACACATCGTCCAAGCCAGGCGCGGAAACGTCGAGGCGCTGGGACTTGCGACTCGGCGCAATTGACGAACCAGCGTCCAAGTGTCGCGACGTGACAGGAGGCATCTCAAGGACGTGCTTCTCGGCCTTTTCTTCATACCAGGTGCCTGTCTGGCTGTCGGCAGACAATGCCATGCCGGTCCGAGGGTTCAGCAGAACCATGCCCTCGCCGTAGATGGGCTCCTCCACGACAGGCTTGGGAGACACCACCTTGACGGGCTCACGGCGCTGCTCGGTGTAGTCATCGCTGTCATCACGCGACCGTTTTCGCGAAGGCTTTGCGAGGACGGGCTTCGGGTTCGACATGGGCTTCCATGCGGGAGAGAACCGCGCCGACGCTTTGGAGGAGCTCGCACAAGGCGCGTTGTCCGCAGACCACGAGCTGGAGTCGAAAGCCTGGAAGCCCTGGACAGTCTGAGAAGGGAATTGAAAAGATGGATGGTTCTGAGAAAGGGGAAGGACCATGGTGGGCCCTTGGGAGAACCGGTCAAAGAGGACGGGACCCATGCTGCACGTATATACTGGACGGTGTTGGGGTTATCTCGAGGGAACCTGTTTGTCTAGAGTGAGCTCAGATGGCAGTGAGTTTCCAGAAACCTTTGAGTGACAGAGGCTACGAAGAAGAAAAATAAGAAAACAATATATAAGATGTCGCGCCTAGGAAAAAAAGGCAATCAACCGCGCGGAGGCCACGAGGGGGAGCACGGCGGAGGCCACAGACAGGGCGACGATGGGTGACGAGGCGCAATTGATGAGGTGCGTGGTATGGAGTAGCCACGCAGTATCGTAGACCGAGACGAGAGAGTGTGGGTTTGGTGGGACGTGACCGGAAGGGGTGGAAAGGGAAGAGGAAAAAAGAAGAGAAAGAATGGCGAGGCAGAGAGAAGAGAGGAAGAAGCAGAGGAAGGGTCAGGCGAGCCCGGGGCACAGCTGGGGCGTTCCAGAGATGCGTCGAGGTCGAGGCTGGCTGGCGATGGCCGACGGATGCGGAACGCTTTCTGCCGCTGCTGCGATGCAATGCGGAGAGGCCACCAGCGAATCGCGGAGCGGCGGCCGCTGCGAGTTCCTGGGCAGTGGAGCCCATGCCAGCCACCACCAGCCAGTGACAGTGCTGATTAACTCAGCCAATAGGAAGCGCGCACCGTCAGCACGCTATACCGTATACGATCACCTTCCATGCCCACAGCTGCCGCCGGATTCGGCGCTATGCGACGAGTGATTCGCTGTGGCAACCCGCGCATCGGCGCCGAACACACGTTTCCATTGGACGGCGGCCTGTGATGGCCCACTGATAGCCGGCGCGAGTCCGAGTCGTGTGCCTCAGGCAGTATATTCCGACGCTAGCCCGTTCGGGCCTCGCGCAAGGCTGCGCCGCCGAGTCGCTGTGCGTCCGACCACAGCCAGCGAACTAGTCCGTAAAAGGTTAGCCCATTGCTGCTGATAGTCAGACCGACAACCATTGGACGTGCGGAGTCGCTGACTGGGAGCCCTTTTTGACTTTTGAACTCTTGAACTCTTTGGGGAGAATGCGTCAATGTCTGGGCAACCGGCGTTTACACACAGATTATGTGTCAGCATAGAGCCACTTTGGGAGTAGTCTGCCGTCAGTCGTCATGCTGGGGCAAATGTACGAATACATGATCACGACTGTTTCTAATTAGCAATGGGAGACCAAGACGTATGTGACTTTAGCTGCTCACTGATACGCCAGCCTTGTACTACTCATGCCTTAAAAAACGCTCAATCTTCTAGTATCGTACGGGGATTGGTCCTACGCTATATTTCTCTTATTCCACGCAGGCTCAGTAGAAGGGGAAGACGCTGTAAAAGATGCACATCAACACGCCTTGTTCCAGATATCTGCCGGAAAACGTATGCAGTCGTAATCGAAATAATTCAGTTCAACCGGATCTCATAGCCGGAGCGAAGTACAGAGCCTATCCTTGTGCCACTACTTCTCGCGGCTTAAAAGAGATCAGGTTAGTTGGGTACATTAGCGCAGCCTTATGCCTCTATTTCACACTTCAAAAACACCTTGTTGATAACGCCTATCGCGAAGTAACCAATATCAACGCAAAGGATCGGACTAGAGCTTTCAAGGCGTTACTTGGTAAACAACTAGAATATGAGAACGTGTTAAATCGAAGCCAAAAATGACTATCCCGTCACGTAATTTGGATATATTCTTCTACCCCACAAAGTATCTGTACTGTTTTGATTACGATGTAAGCATCAATCTGGCTGTACGTGCCCATGACCCAAGGACCAGAAGAGATATGAAGCTCCAAGCATGGTCTTGACGAGCCGTGACTTGGTTTGCGCAACTAGATAGATGCCTTTGGACAGCACAAGTCACAGCCAAGGGTGGTACGCTGGTCCATTAGAGTCTGGATCCATTAGTAGCTGGCAGTATCTGCATAACCTGTTTTCCTTGTAAGCAATGATGAAGTATTCCGGGTTCGGCCGTCTCGCTCCCTCCTGGATATATGTGGATCGGCTCGTAGCTATTGGTAGTGTGCTACGGATTGACCTGACTTCTCACGGATGGTTGTCAACTCGACTGGGGTAGCGAGTGTAAACGGCCGATGCTCGCTGCTGAAATGACTAGAGTGGGAAATACTCTCCGCTGTGTTGTGATCTGAACACAAGGGGGTGTTTGACCTTTTGCCCCCCGGGCGTTGAAGTAGGATAACACATGTGAAGCAGGAATTTCGGCGATTATGAGACGCCCCAGTTATTGCAATTAGCAGACTTAAATCTGGGAACCTATCGATGGATGCTAAGAGAAATCCGAAACGCAGTAGAACCAGAGAGAGAACAATCTCAAAGTGACTGACCGAGCGAGAGACGAACTAAAGCTGCTGGGGCTGAACGAAGTAAAGGCCTTTTCCGTCCGGCATAAAACCCTCGGTAATCAATCTACTAGATTCGGAGCATATTTCAGAGCAGCTTTGCTATAGCGGTCTAGAACATACTAATACGTACTAAATTCTAGGCCCCGCGGTTTATCATTTTCTTTACAAGCCGCAGCCTTTGTTTGGCCTAAAGCTGACATACGTGCTCGGTCTTCATCTCGGCTATATTGTATACAACCTAGTAGAGGCAGTACTTACCTTGTCAACGCACACTACTGTGCCGTCAATTGGGCCATTACCGCGAATGGCACCGAAATGAGGGTCTCTCAGTTATATCATGAAATGATGGATGTCATCAGTATTCAACCCAGGGTTCCTACATTGCAGTTGATGGTTATCACACTGTGCTTGGCACTATGGTGCCTGTTGTCAAACTTCTAGCAGCAAATACCTTCTATCGAACCATGGGTATTGCCTAACAGTTTTGCAAAGTCAATGGCCAGGTATGTTGGCTACGTGTACTTTGATTATGTACCCGGGAGGACCTATTCCACAACAAGCCCGTGCCGAGGTAGATACCACGAAGCTTTGAACGCGTGCTTCTACGAAACATGGTTTATGCAGTCAAAGTTGCCAATCGGAGCTGGTATGAGATGTTTGGCATGCGATACAATCACTAAAACCATTCAGGAGCTAGAATTCCAGGATGATAATGCTACTATTAGAACATGAAAATCGAGAAAGAACAGTAGTTATCCGTCGTTTGATTATGTATTAGTTAACAATATCTATACAATGTAGGCGTTGACCAGAACCCCAAGGAGCAGATCAGGTCGGTCAATCGACGATGGTCGGCTAATATCACCAGGAACCGGTTAACGTCAGAATCAAGACCAATCCATGGATGCACTCAAAACACAACTGAAACAGCCTGACGTCAACCAGCCTCATTCGAGTACACGACCATGACCACAGAATTACACCCCATCGGAAGTCAATCCTACTCGTAGCAAAGGACAAGCTCAATGTATCTGATTTCTTTTTTGGTACAAGCTATGAATCCGAACCCCAGGGCACCTTTCTATTCTAAACATCAACAGACACGCGTATAGCCACAAGGACAATGCGAGAATGAGGCACAAGACCCAAAAAAGGATGAAAAACGCAGTAGCAAAATATGAGGTAAAAGAGAAAATAAAAAGTATTCGGCTATCCTCTTCCTTTCAAAAGAAGACGAAAAGAGGAAGAAGATCATGAAAGCGGTGAGAAAGAAGGAAAAAAAGGGTGATAAAAAGGAAACATATCATGTCAAGGGAATAATGCTTTAGGATTGGCTGCACCTTCCAGCGGATCCAACCGTTGCAGGCAATATTGATCATATGATACCGCCGCCTTGGTGTTGCAACTCATCCAGAGCCCGTGCACTTCATCACACGGGCTGCCATCATAGCTGGGGGTTTAAAAAAAAAAAAGTGGGAAAAAGGGTTTAAGAATAGCCATATACATACAAGCCGTTCCAAGGCTAACAGCTAAGGGGTATCGGGAGCCCATTTATCTGAGATGAAAAGTTCTAACAATCCGAGATAGTAGTATATTGCACCCGGAACGGGCAAGCAGGACTCCGACAGGAAGGCAAGCGTTTAAGCATTGCCAGCGGTGGCACCACCCAGAGCACCGCGGACACGGTCAACCGAGTCGGGAGCATAGCTGGGGGCAAGGGTCCCGGCGAAGAGGAAGAAAGCGATAACGACGGCACCGATGATAACGGCACGGCGTTGGCCAGGGTTGGTGGCGCCGTACTCAGCCCACGAGCGGTTCGCCTGGCTGGTGTACTCTCTGATCTTGTCACCACCCAGCTTGTAGTAGACGAGTCCACCGAGAGCGATGGAATAGCCGAAGAACTGGAGACCAGTGACGGGAGTGTGCCAGATGGCCATGGAAGCAGCGACCAAGAGGATATCCTTCAGGACACCGCAGAGGGTCATGACCAACGAGGACGTCTTGCCAATCTGCCGAGAGGGGTTAGTATGTGTTTCCAGTCCAGGTACCTAACGAAGGGAGGGGGAGCGCTAGAGAGTAAAACTGACCAAAAACACGACGGACACGTTGAGCATAAAGGCAACCAGGGCGTTGGCGAGCAGAGTGAGCAGACCGACGTTGTAGATGTCAGTCATGGACATCTTGGGGGCCTCGAGGAACAGAGTGGTGACGCCGTTCATGACGGCACAGACAGGGGCAAAGTAGTAGAGGGACACCAAGGGGTCCATCTTGAACTCGGCCGAGCTCAGCAGACGCTGGACCATGACCAACCGAATGGCCTCAAAGATGATACCACCAATCTGGAAGAGGAAACCGATCAAGACAAACTTGATCTCACCGAACGAAGCGATGATGACACCAATGACAATGGCGGAGACGTTCATGAGCACCTTGAGGTTGACGGGCGCGATTCCAAGACCCCAAGTGGCGAGCAAGACGGCGACGGGCGTGGTGGCCTTGAGCATCTGGATAAAGGCCACACTCAGGTACAGGTAGGTGACGTTACCGCAGATCAGGGACAGACTGAAGAAGAGACCAATGGGGACAATAGCACGCAGATACACGCGGCCCGTCATCTTCACGGTCTTACGGCCGTCGAGCAGAGTGGTGGTGCGGGCGAGGATCTGGGTCATGATGGTCGCGAAAGTCAAGTGCCATGTTGTCAGGAAGATGGCTGTTTTGTTTTGTCAGAATTAGTCCGTTCTTTCTTGCTTGTTTATGATCCTGTTCTAGGCACACATACGGTAGGCTATTTACAAAGGCAAGTTAGCATTGATCTTTAATGTAAATGATATGGCGGAAATTCCGACTCACCAAAAGGAGCACTCGGGTTGGCGAGAATCTGCTTGTTGAACAGAATGACGCTAGAACTGAGCGCAATCCAGGCACTGCAACCGTTTTCAGAACACGTCAGCGGAAAGAAAACCTCTCATCGATCGATCGCTATGGGAAAACACCCCAGCGAAAGAAGGGGGAAAAAAAAAATAAGCAAAAAAGGAAAAAACACGCACGTCACGTAAAAGGCCGGGTGCAAGGCAGGCTTGGGAGGCTCGGGCTTCTCGACCGCCGGGTTGACGGTGGGCAGGGTCGGCTCTGGACGCGAGACCTCACCAGAGGTACGGGCTTTCTCTCCTTCAGACATGCTGGCGGCGAGAACGCGGGCTTGTTCTCGAAAAAACTGGTGAATCTCAAAGGGGCGCTGCCGGAGGAGGCTGCTACGGCCAAAGGTTGAGGATGCCACGGGGAACGGTAGACGTTCTTGTCGAGGTGGTGGCGTCGGGGGCGGTCTGGTCTCCGTGGTGTTGTGAAGTGTTCGAAACAGGGGGCAAAAGCGGAATTAATAAAAAGGCGGGTAAGCGAGACAGCAAATGCTAAGTGACTCGGCTTGATGGAGACGAGAAGATGAAGACGACGATGACAAGGGAGGACCAAGAAGGAAGCTTAACGAGTGGCTGTGGTCAACTACAAAGAGGCAACAAGGACGCAACGAGGACGAAAGGAAGAAGAAGAAGAAGAAGAAGAAGCAGAAGCAGAAAGAGGAAACAGAAGCAGCAAGGGGAGCGAGGAGAAGCACGTTCGCAGGCCGGGCGGGTTTGGCTTGGGCTGGGGCTCGGGGGGAAAATGGGCGGGAGAAAGAGGAAGTAATGATGATGGCAGCCGGAAACGGGCTGAGCCAAGGGATGCGGAATGGGGGTGCAGACTCTGCGTGTGGCGCTAGGCCCGGAAGGCCCTAGGGGCCGGGCGGTGACAGTCGCTGCTGGGTGGTCCGGCGCTGGTGGCCCGTGACTGGCTGATAAGCGACCTGATCGCCCGGTCCCAGGGTGGGCCCAAGCGAGGCAATCACCGGTCGCAGCCAGCAAACGTGGGCTGCGGCCGCCGGAAAAAGGGGGGGCAGGCAAAGGGCCCGCTGAAACAGGTGGCGATGAAACAGTCTCAGCTGTGCGACCGCTTGTTCCATGTCCCCTCCCGTGGACGATGACATGCTCATTCCCGAAAGGACTCTTGTATCCCAAGTCGAACCGGTCGCTGAAAAAGACCCTGCAAGCCGCTGTCCGGCTCCCTGCAGTGGAGGCTGAATCATCTGGCCTAGTCCTCGCATCGACGGCTTCTGGAACTGCACTGCGCTCTCGTATACTATTATTAACCACCGCGGTAACAAGGTTCGGGTACCCTGCGCCATACAGCGAGCGAGCACTGTTACAGAGTGCTCCTCAGGGTATTATTACTGTTCATTACGTTCATCACTCTGTACTCTTCACCAGAATAACCTATGGATAGAGTAACGATTGGCGGTATCTTTTGAACCTCTCGGACGGTAACATACATTCCATACTCTTATCTAAACCATGTCCCCTCATATCCTACGGACACTTGCAGTCCTGTGAAATCCGGTTTTCGATGTGTTACAGCCCGCGTGTCTGTCTTCCCTGTGCCCTTTTCTTGCTTCACAACATTAAACAATAAATACAACTTGGGACGGAGTAATCATCCCCATGATCTTCAAAACGGAGTTTCGCTCGGACGGGTGATGGTGGATCGGGTGCCGATCATTCGGAGCCTTCCTGTTCGGTCCTGCGCGTGTCTATCCTCTCGTCGTCGTCGCCACGACGACTTAATTCCTATGGCGGTTTTTCTTTCCTTTCTTTCTTTTTTTTTTCCTTCGCCGTCTGTCGTGCTCCTCCTTCGAGAAAAGACACGTAACAAGATTTACCACCAACCCGAACCAGCCAAATCAAGGCCATGGGTGCCCCACATGGTGTCCGGCGTCTATGTTGGCCAGGGCTGTCCGCCCCATGCAGTGGTCCCCACCGCTGACATCCAATCAGCAGCGCCTCGCAGATAACGCTCCACCGCAACGAGCGGAACGTGGGTCAGCGCAGTCTCCACTCAGCCTACCAGGGCCCGCCGCTGCAGCCCAGGCCTCCCGCAGGCGGCGAATCACAGCGGGATTTCGTGCAGGCGCCCGAGCTTATTTTTCTCTTGGAGTGGGCGTCGCGGCGTCATGCGTGCCTTGGTGCCTGTCCCGTCGTGCTGCTTCCGGCCGCCCTCCAACCGCCCATGTTGCCTGTTCCTGGACTGTTTTCTCGTGTGTCCCTATCTAGCCACAGATATGCCGACTTCCGTATCCATTTTCGGCGAATGGAACTGGTCCCATCTGTGCTAAATTTAATCTCAGTCTTCGTCGTACGCGTACCGTCTTCGGGTAACCGACCAGGGACCACACGGCTGGCATATCGACACCGGCGCTTGTTGATCGCCCTAGTGGGGCGGGCTCATTTCACCACTGCTCGCCCAAAGCGGCATGTCTCTGCAGCGATCCAGCAGATCGCTCTTCTGGCCGTCGCCGTACTAGTAATACTAACATCCCTTTCTGCATCCAGCACGCCAATGTAACCATTGCGGCAATGTCAATCCCGCAATAACGCCGGAGGACGTTTGGACAAGGGTAGATGGACAACCCTTCCAATACCACTGTGTATTCGACCCTTAAATAGAGTAGAACCGGTCATCAGTCAGTCGGAATTCGCTGGAGCAGACGACGAACAAGAAGGGGGGGCCGTTTCCGGTGCCTTGGTTACGCTTATCGCCATGGGCTGTCGACGCTCTTAGTTCCCGACGTGATGGCAGCGGCTTATTCAGACCTTTTGTTGCATACCGTAACCAGTCTGCTGCCGTAGACAGACATGGATGAGAAGTGTAGAGTACAGTGTACAATTTACCAACTGTCGAGCCCAATCCTGTGCAGTGCTACAGAAGATCAACGGAACACGATCCGTAATACAAAGGTTCGTTGCATTACAGAGTAATCTGTAACGATCCAAAGTGATAGGTTCATCGATCGCCATCAATAGGACTGTTGACGAGATGGTACGGGGCTGGCTCGTGGGCCGTCCGAAGCTCTGATTGGCTGTTGCTGCATTTGCCATCCCAGAACCTCTAATTGCCAGAGCTCAGGGGGTGGAAATTGCACGAGGCTGTCAGATGGGGCTGTTCCTTTGGAGAGAGTGGAAGAGTAAAAAAAGAAAATAGCAAAAATAAAAAAAAAAAAAACCTTTGAAAATTTTGAATCGACCCTTCTTAAGCCTAGCTCCACTACTAGTTACAGAAGAGGAACCTGGAAGAAGTTTCAAAAGATGGCAAATAATAGGATAATATGATAGAAGAAAAGTGTAAAAAAAAAAAAAAAAACCCAGAAAAAAACGGGGTATAGAGCGCACCCGGACTTGGAGCAATGCAGGCACCAAATAACAAGCCCAAATAAGGCGGTGAGGGTATCTCTGCCCACCGCCCTGCCAAGCGACCACCCACTACCCCCACAGCCCGGGCCCAAGGACGGCGCAGCGCAGCAGCTGGCTACCAAAACTTCTCTTTCCTCGTCCCTCTCTCTCCAAGTGTCCTCTTAATCCACCCCTCAATCGCTTTTATTTCTGCTTTCTTGCTGCTATTGCCAGCAACGCAAAGTCGTCTTCTATGCTTAACATCGCTCGCAAGACCCTTAACCGTGTGCCCAGCTTCCAGGATATTCTCCAAGGCAGGATGAGCCACCCCGACATGTGAGTGAACCCCTCTTGTCAAGCCGGATCCCCCAGAGGACCCTTGTTTACTTCACTCCCTGGCAACCCCATCGCTTTGCTAACGTTCTTGTTCTCATGTAGTTCTGTTGACGTTCTCGTCATTGGTGCTGGTCCTACCGGCCTGGGTGCTGCAAAGCGTCTCAACCAAATCGTATGTTTACTCCCATGGTCGTCGCTTCAATACAACGCCCAGAAAAGAAAAAAGGGGGAGGGGAGACAAATCAGCGAACGCTAACAACCTCAACAGGACGGCCCCTCATGGCTCATCGTCGATTCGAATGAGATCCCCGGTGGTCTTGCCTCGACTGATGTCACTCCTGAAGGCTTCGTAAGTAGTTTTCCAGTTACTTCCCATGGGAATCGTTGATCGATCTAATTGCTGCCCGCAGTTGTACGATGTCGGTGGTCACGTCATCTTCTCCCACTACAAGTACTTCGATGACTGCATCGACGAGGCTCTGCCCAAGCCCGACGACTGGTACACCCATCAGCGTATCTCCTACGTTCGCTGCCAGGGCCAATGGGTTCCCTACCCCTTCCAGAACAACATTTCCATGCTTCCCAAAGAGGAGCAGGTGCGCTGCATTGAGGGCATGATTGATGCCGCCCTTGAGGCCCGCGTCTCCAACACTAAGCCCAAGACCTTTGACGAGTGGATTCTCCGTCAGATGGGTGTCGGCCTGGCTGACCTCTTCATGAGACCCTACAACTTCAAGGTCTGGGCCGTCCCCACCACCAAGGTAAGCCTTCCCCCCATCTCCGCGGTCGAGGTTCTCTTTTGGCTGATCCGGTCAGATGCAATGCTCCTGGCTCGGTGAGCGTGTCGCTGCCCCCAACGTCAAGGCTGTCACTTCCAACGTGATTCTCAACAAGACCGCCGGCAACTGGGGTCCCAATGCCACCTTCCGCTTCCCTGCTCGCGGTGGCACCGGTGGTATCTGGACTGCCGTTGCCGACACTCTCCCCAAGGAGAAGACCCGCTTTGGTGACCACGGCAAGGTCGTCAAGGTGAATGCCAACTCCAAGGTCATCACCCTTGGCGACGGCACCACTGTCGGTTACGAGAAGCTCGTCTCGACCATGGCCGTCGACGGCCTAGTCGAGCAGATTGGCGAGAAGGACCTTATCGATGCCAGCAAGGATCTTTTCTACTCCTCTACCCACGTTATCGGTGTCGGTATCCGTGGAGAGCGCCCCGAGCGCATTGGTGACAAGTGCTGGGTAAGTCCAATCGCCTTCTGCTGTCTTCCCCCCCGGCTCTTTGATTAGAATATACCAGGCTAACTTCCATGCCAGCTCTACTTCCCCGAGGACAACTGCCCCTTCTACCGTGCCACCATCTTCTCCAACTACTCTCCTTACAACCAGCCCGAGGCTTCGAAGCAGCTTCCCACCCTCCAACTGGCGGATGGCTCCAAGCCAGCCAGCAGCGAGGCGAAGCCTGGCCCGTACTGGTCGATCATGTTGGAAGTTTCCGAGTCTTCCTACAAGCCCGTCGACGTGAACACCATCCTCAAGGAGTCCATCCAGGGCCTTGTCAACACTGAAATGCTCAAGCCTGGTGACGAGATCGTCTCGACCTACCACCGCCGCTTCGACCACGGCTACCCCACTCCGTCTCTGGAGCGTGAGGGCGCCCTCACCAAGATTCTGCCCAAGCTCCAGGAGAAGGGCATCTGGTCTCGTGGCCGCTTCGGTAGCTGGCGCTACGAGGTCGGCAACCAGGACCACTCGTTCATGCTCGGTGTCGAGGCGGTGGACAACATTGTCAACGGTGCCGTTGAGCTGACACTCAACTACCCCGACTTCGTCAACGGCCGACAGAACACCGAGCGCCGCCTGGTCGATGGTGCCCAGGTCTTCGCCAAGAAGAAGTAAACGACCTTGACATGGGATAAACGCAAGAGCATGGCGGAGGGTAGAATATAGTGGATTTGGACTATTTTAGACCCGTCTGATTTTATATTTTCTTTTCATCTATTTTCCTTTTTCCTATTTTCCTTGTTCTTCTCTTTTTCTTTTTAATTCATTTTGTGACGAAGGTACATGGAACGGAGCATTATTACAAGTATTTACAAACGAGAGTTCATCACATGGGATATACCGTTTTTACCAGTTCCCCGACTTACCTGGACAACAAGTTGGCCTGCATATCGGTTTCTGAGAAGGAATACTGTGTATCGATTGTGTTTGGACAAGGGTTTCCACGGGTTGCTTGAGATTTGCCTAGCATAGAGCGTTTTTAGACTGAAATCTATTGCTCCTACACTGGTATTCAACAATCTTCTGTGTATCAGAGCTCTGGACTGTCGCTCCCCTACGCCGATAACTTGGACGAGAGAACCACGTAACAAATGCATACGCCAATTATCAAACTAGACGCCATATCTGTTACCGTCAATGATACCGTACTGCACTATTCACCATTCCTATCCTAACCCCATAAGCGCCCTCATAAGGAAACGCTCCGGACTTGCTAACGGCCGCCTTGCTGTACAGACGGAAACCATCGTGGTCAATCTCACAAAAACGTTCCATGATGGCCCGACCCGACCACTCGTCGAACTCGATACAGCGACATCGGCAGCCTTTGCGGTTCCTGCTCCGGCGGTGAGCCGTCGTCATCGTCTGCCTCGTTGGACACCCCGGTCGTTCGTGGTCCATCCTCGTCGCGGTCAAGGCGGGAGTTACATTGATTTCCAGAATCCACATTCGGTTTGGTCCGTACCAATCGCACAGTTGCCCTGGGGCTATGGTGGTGATAAAAGCTCTGATCATCGTCGCTATGCCCCACTGCAGAAGACCCTGACGGCAACATTTCACTCCTGGGATTTCCTGCAAGTGCCGGAGGAAGACAGCCTCTATCGTTCGCATCGGTACCGAATAATGACACTTCGCCAGTAGCATCACTAGGCGTGCAAACGTATTCTGACGAAGCGGACTGCAACGATGAGTACCATGGCGACCCCTGGCCGTAGTAGAAAGGGTCGATTGGCACATCGTTCATGTGCTGACTCGTAACTCGTTGGCGCACGGCACACTCGACAATGACTTTTTGCAAGGTCTGATGGATCTCTCGCTCCGAGAGCTGGATGCGACTGGGTAGAGAGCGGAACATGGCTCGTAGCTCAACCTCAGAGTCTGCTTTTATTCACGTTCTAGAATCTGACAAAGATAGATATCATCAATCAAGCAATCCTTTATTTCGTGCACATTAAAGTACACTGAGGATGCGGACCACAACAGTGCAGAAGTAGATAGGAGTAGGACACCTGCTTCGATCATTTTCTTTTTTTTTCTTTCATTTGTTTTCCTAGTTCGCCCGGTCGTGCCTTCCTTGGCTGTACAATACTGCTGCTCCTGCCATGTTTGGCGGCTGTGACCGAGGCAGGTGCGACTGATTGATCTCGACACAAGAAAGGCAAGTGCAGACCAACACTGCCGGAAATCTGCCCGACAGTGTGCTTCCAGTCCGCGTGTACACTCAACTTGCAAGGAATCAGAAAATAGTAGCAACCAAATATAGCAACAACTAGAATCATTATTTAGAATGACCTGGTCAGTCCAAGCGTAAATAAAGTATCGTTCCCTCGGTCTTGGCTCTATAAGGAATCTATTATGACAGGTGAAACAGCCATGTCTTGCAACAGCCATAGTGTGGGTTCAACCAGAGACATTTATCCAGTAACTAGTTAGATACTTATATGCTAGATTGGATAACGACAGATGCATGCTAGACGTTAGTTACACGACACTGTCTAACTAGCCAGTTAGTTAAATCACTAGTTACCTGTCTATGTGCATTCGCGCCTGGCGGGCGTGCGTGTCGAGCCCCCCTTTTGAGGCGCGGTTCATCGTGCCAAGGGAGCCAGCCTGCTTACTCGAGGCTTGACCCTCCACCAAGACATGACAGCGCAGCAGCCCAGCACCGCGCATTCTTGTGCCTCCCTCTTCTTCTTCTGCCTCATCCTAGGTCTCTCTAGTCTTCAGTCTCCCTTTTACTCTACGGCATCGCCTTCCTCTTCCTCCTCCGTCAACAGCTAAATCCCGTCGCCCGCGCCGTCGTCTACGGTCACCCGTCAGATCCCTCCGTTCAAGCGCATTATCTATCCCCCGACCTAGCCAGGCACCTGGCCCAACCACTCCACCATCCTCGCTTGGCTGTTGACTGGCATACCATGCATCCGTTGTCGATGCCATCACCACCGCCATAATACATTTGATTACGCCTGCTTGCTGTTATCTGTTGGCCCCCCGTCGTTCCGTTGATGTCTCGCTAGCTCCGCACCACCCAAATATTTGTCTGGCTGGATTCCTTTGCTCCTCGTTCCCGCATCGACTTAAGCCCGCCCCTGTGTTGCTAGTATAGCAACCCCGAACCATCCCTCTTGTGCACCCGGTGTGCCTTTCCTCTTCACCTACAACAGCCGACCATGGAGGGCGACCTGAGCCTCTCCCAGTCGCTCGGCGGATTAAGAATCGCAAACCCAGACGACTCGTCCCACCACCCTCCTGAGGAACCAAAGCTCCCCGGCTCCGCAACCGCAGCTCCTTCATCGTCATCGTCATCCAGTCGGCCCTCTCCCCTGGAAGCCCAGCCGCCTTCGAATCAATCGCTTCTGCCCGGGACAACGACCGGGTCTTTGGAATCGGACCCGGCTGCCGACGCCGTAGGTGACCTAGCCAGCTCGTACAAATCCCAGGCCTCGGCCATCGATCTCGCCCCCTCGTCTCGCCGGCCAAACAATCGCTCGTCCGTTGCCTATCTACCAGACCATCCAGCCTCGTCCAGCCAACATCATCAAACGATTCCGCGCTCCGCCTCTACCCACGTGCAGGGAAGCCATTATCCTAATGGCTCTGCCGCTGCCAAAGAACTGAACAACTACCGTATCCGGACCGATTCCAGTGCCTCGGGCCCCGAGATGATGTATCGTTCCAACTCGCGCGGCGGTTCCGCTGCTCTTCAGGCCGGCGTGCCTTCGAGAGACAATAGTCACAGTGACCGTTCATACAAGAAGAGTCAATTCGCACCTGGAAATAGTCAGCTGCCGCTGCGCCAAGGGTCGCGCCTCGGCCACAATGTCACCTCCCCGGGCTCGCCGTATGCCATGGAGAATGGCCCTCCGACCAGCAGCGAGGATTGGCAAGAACGCGGTGCCGCCGTCGGCATCCGACAAGAAGTCGATGCCAATGGCCGAACCGTATCTCGCTACGTCAAAAAGGGTGTTCGGGATTTCTCCTTTGGGCAGACGTTGGGCGAGGGCTCCTACAGTACTGTGTGCCTGGCTACTGACCGCCAGACTCTCAACGAATACGCGATCAAGATTCTAGACAAGCGACATATCATCAAGGAGAAAAAGGTCAAATACGTGAATATCGAGAAAGATACTCTGAATCGGCTCACAGACCACCCGGGTATAGTCCGGCTATACTATACATTCCAGGATGAGCGCTCCCTATACTTTGTTCTCGACCTGTGCAAGAACGGCGAGCTTCTTGGCGTTCTGAAGCGCATGGTCACATTTGACGAGGAGTGCACCCAATTCTATTGTGCCCAGATTCTCGACACTATTGATTACATGCACAAGCGGGGAGTAATCCACCGAGACCTAAAACCAGAAAACATCTTGCTGGACAGCCAGATGTACACCAAGATTACCGACTTCGGCACCGCCAAGATTCTCAACACTCCCAAGAAGAACGACGACAGCGGTGGCGACCCATCCCCGTTGGATTCGGCAGAGCTTCCAGAAGAAGAGCGCGCGAGTTCCTTCGTAGGGACTGCCGAATATGTCAGCCCAGAGCTGCTTACTGACAAGAATGCTTGCAAAGCCAGTGATCTTTGGGCTTTCGGCTGTATTGTATTCCAGCTCTTGGCCGGTCGCCCGCCCTTCAAAGCGGCGAATGAATACTTGACCTTTCAGAAAATTGTCGCTCTGGAGTATGAGTTTCCCACCGGATTCCCTCCCGTCGCTCGTGACTTAGTTGAACGACTTCTCGTTCTTGATCCGACACGTCGTCTTCCAATCGAGCATATCAAGAATCACGAGTTCTTCCAAGGAGTGACATGGGGGCGGTCTCTTTGGAAGCAGAAGGCCCCTCGCCTGAAGTCATACAGCCCTCCAGCCCGAGAACCGATCAAATTGAATGGCAGCGCCGATACCGATAGCTTCCCGCCAAATATATCCGCTGCGCCTCCCGCCAACGCGGCGAACAACTCCAAAAGCTACCCCCGTGTCATTACCGAGCTGCCGCCTCCCAGTCAGCTAGATATCGAGTGGTCTCCAGTTCTCTCGAGGAATAATGAGCGGATCTTGAAGCTGGGAAATCTGAACGTTCTCGTTTCCCATGCCCCGCACAGCCCTTCCGGACGAAATGGCTCCGGAGAAGCCGAGCCTCCGAAGAAATTTTCTCGTTTCTTTGGCGGTGGAATGCCCAAGAAAAAGCAGCGACTAGTTATGATCACCTCCTCGGCAAGGATAATACTGGCAGCGGCTGGTGGCGATGATAAGAGAGTCAAGACTGAGATTTCTCTCGTGGCTCCTGATACCAGCTACCGCAGCAGCGTCGACGCGAAGGGCGCTTCGTCATGGATTGTCGATACGGTACGTCTTCTACTTTTGCTCTCTGCGTGTCTGGACTGACGATGTATAGCGAGATAAACATTACGTCTTTGAAGAGATCAAGACAGGTTCTGGCTCGCAGCCGAATGCGACTTCGACACAGGAATGGATCGACACTCTTGACCGTGCCAAGGAGTTTGCCACGTCCCAACAAGGCACATCGTACCCTGGCGATGACTACCGGGACTTGTCGTCTGCCTTCTCCAGTCATGCGAACACTATCGACCGTTCCACTGATTTTCAGAGCGACCTTGCATCTGGAAGAACAACTCTGCACAAGAACCAGGGCACGGATTCAGATTCCACCAAAGGCAAGAAAAACCGATTTAGCAAGCGACATTCGAAGAACGGCCTAGCCGCGGTCTTTTGATTTCTCTTGCACTTTCATGTCGTCGATCCTTTCAATCTCTCTTATACCCTTCCTTCTGCTAAACACCTGATTTGGACTTGTCATCAAGCGTTCCTCATGATGCATATTATCCTGATTTCGATCAGCATGCCTTGTATTGTCTATTTGTTGTGTCCTTTTTTGGGGGGTTTGATAGTTCCAGCTGAAGCTACCCTCTTGCATTGCCAATGATATTTGGTGGCGTTTTGTTTTGGATTCTCTTCCTTATGCCTTTCTGCAACACTGCACGTCGGCCATATCACGAAGATGTCTCCTTTCTTTGTTGTTGAAAAAGAAGTTAAACGTTGCTGCATTTAGAAGATCATGTGCGAGTTTTTATTTTCACTCTCCTTTGCTGCCGCTTGAATGCAGACTTCCAAGCAGACTATTCTTACGTCTCTCTCTCTCTCTTCTTCTTCTTCTTCTTCTTCTTCCTCCTCCTTGCCCCCCTAGACTTTCTTGCTACTTTCTACGTATCCCACCATATACAATGGAGCTCCATCATGCCCTACATTCATTCTCAAGCCCCGTCTCCCATTCTATTCTCTTCCCGTGAAATATGTTAATCAATCTCCTTTCCGATTTTTTCCCTGACGAACACGGGCTTTATATCTAGAACTCTCTTGACTTGGAATAACGTGAACTTCATTACTGATGTATGTACTAGCTCAAATTATTAGCGATAGTCCAAAGCATAGCTTCCAACTAACAACATGTGTTCCTTGACAACCTGCTAATGCATATTGTTTTACATAATTCGTTAATCATCATATAAACAGCCAATCCGTCTGCGAGTGATCCAGCTCCTGGATCCAGTTAAACTCGTCCGCTCCCTCCGAGGCCTCGGCATCGATCAACCGACTCCGCTCGTCCTGCTTCTGCCACATCATCTTCAACACACACGCTGCATTGTGCACATTGACACTACAGAAATCGTTCCACAGCATAGACAAACGATGGAGTGTGAAGGCCCGTTGGTCCAAATAGGTGCTCTCGGCGCCAGCGATAAATGTCGGCCAGATAGTGCACTTGAAATGCTCGTCATCAGATCGGATCAATGAGAGATTGTGAACTAGCTCTTTCTCGATCATGTCCCGGTCTTTCCAAGGTTCGGACTCCTGGTGAGGAAAGCCGATCACAGACATTACGCGGCGAGCGTACAAGTAGACGGCTGCCTTGTACGCGCAAGCTAGAGCGACTCGTTGCGACAGATCGGACAGGACGAGGTAAGATTGCATCTCAACAGCCCACGCGACGGGGTCAAAGGCATCGATGTGTCGTAGGATCACGAGTGGTGACTCTGTCTCGCCCTCACGGGTTGCCGCTGAAGGGAAAGACAGCGAGTACTCGTATCCCGGGGTGTTACCGTGGTTTGAAAATCGTTGAGCGTGTACAAAGAACATGGCATCCAGAAGATAGGCCGGGCATCCCACCCAGGCGGTTTTCTCGAGACGCTGCAGTACGGCAGCACCCATGCTCTGAGAATAAAATGGTTTAGAGAGCGCACCAGGACGGACCAGCGTCGAGCCCATGATCTCGGTGATTAAACATGAGTCAATGACGAAGGTGTCTATGCCTTCTGTCGCGGTTGAGTGGTTCGCAATCAAAAGTCTCTCTCGCAAAATGGTCTTTGCTCCCTCGAGATGATACTTCCAGGCGCCACTTCCGGATTCGATTGCATCTAGCAAGATCAGGACGAAAATGGCTGCAACTGTCCGGTCATCATTCCGTGTTGACGCGTTAGCTACATCCAGGGATAGCTGGCGTAATGCACGCTGTTTCAGGCTCAAAAAGTGCGCGAATGAATTGGGATTCACAGACTGCGCAGAGAACGAATCATTCTGTCGTCCAAGGGGGAAAGGAGACCCTGACGTGTCTGAGGACTCGATCGTGGTGGACATGGAGAGTTCGTAATCGTTGCTATACGTATATGCATGATGAATTGCGCCGATGGCAGCCAACGAGTCCGTCAGTACGGCAGATTCACCTATGTACGGGATGAGCTCGCGGTAAGGGTTGCGGACTTCGTCGTATAGACAAAGTGCTTGGACGCAATGCAGATTGACTAATGGTTAGTCTGGGTTAACTAAGAATGCTCTCCGGCGGATATAGCGATCTTTCTATCACAAGGTGTCTTACAGTGCGAGATGTACATCCTCGACAACTTATCGACGTCTTGAAAGAGCGGATCCACTAGCGAAAACGAAGGAGACTCTGGAGGGAGCCGTCGAACATGCACAAGCGCTCCATCATTTGTGTAATACTTGGCTAACGTCGTTTTAGGGAGTGCTTGAATCTGGATTTGCAAACTACCATCGTCTGGCTGCGTCTCGCGATCGCAAGAAGCCTGCTCTGTCGGATCCGAGGATCCTCGTTTCTCCGCAGAAGCAGTAGTCGAACAAAAGGTCATGCTAGCTCTGCCCGAGAATTCTTGACCCGCATTCACATCGTCAAAGCTCAAACCCATCATCTTTCCGCGACTGGCTACACCGCCTTTAACCCAGACCAACGGCTTCTGATAACCCAGGCATTCCTTCCCAGCATCACGACATTTGCGGCAGGTTGGGCGACCTTTGTCGCAGACAACGCGGCGTCGGCGACAAGTGTAGCATCCCTTCGACATTGTTCACGAGCCTAAGAGCTTGTTGTTATCGAAGATTATAAGGCTTCGGCAATGTGACTGTCCACACTGGATTGCTCGAACCCGCCGCCATCCCCTGATTCTTTACTCGAGGATCAGCTGTCTATGATGGTGATGGAGATGTCAAGTTAAACTCACCGCGAGAGAGGTAGGCAGAAAATTGCGGGGAAGCCACCGCTGACTAAGCCCGCACTAGCCACCGCCCAGCCCAGCCCTGCCACAGATATACCACCAGCAAAAGTACAACTGAGGACTTGATGCACAAGACTAACGTCGGAAGGGAAAAAGAAAAAGTACTAATTGATGGATATGTTTTTATATCACGTGATGTTGGGATTATATTATGTGGATGCTGGTAAAGAAGTGGGCGTGGTGCCAGTCGATCAAAAGGTACTGCGAAAATCCATATCTAGATGCAGGTACCCAATGGGTTTATCACTTTGGTACGGAGAGCTGGGTGTGTCCTCTCTTCTTTATGGTGTGGATTTTCATGTGCACTTGTTTAAACCTTCCTAAGTATAAACCACTGTATATAATCATGAACAATCCGTGCAAAAACTACGGGCGAGGGATGACCCTATTCACTTCTGTTCAATTGAACCAGTGTTTCCAGTCTTGTCCACATGATTTGATGGATTCATTGGCAACACAACAGCACACTGGTAGGAAGCTAGAAAGCCTTGGTGGCCCGTGCAATTTGGAAACATTCAGACAGTAGATTAGAATTGATTCAAAAACGCGCAATAAGAGCAAAAGCTATAGAGCCGAGAAACTTGAGCAGAGAAAGTTCGCATTATACCAGACATCCTTTATATACATATTTTGGGCGTGGTCTAGCCCTGAACTTTGATGAATCTGGAGCGCGGTAGCCTAGAATAGGATATACCCGAAAAGGTAACAACTGGATACGAGCTAGTCACAACTAAGCGTATCCGTTTACGGTAACTTGTCGTATCAGTATGTGAGGAGAAGTATTTTCGGTGTAAGATTAATGTTATATGTATTATTGCTCATAAAATCAAGAGGATATATGTACAAAGATGGTAAATGCTATTCTTTGCCGTGATAGTTCACATGTTGCTTGCAAGGGTCAATGATCGCCCCATATATATTTCTCCGCGGCTGCTAATCCAAATATACCCAGTATCGTTGCGAATTGTTGCTTGTTGGGTATAAATTCGGAGAATTGTGAACCAGGAAGGAGTCTTGGCAGTACCAAAGAGGCAAGTCAATATTTTTCGATCTTCAGGGCTAGTTAGTCGAGGGGTTTTCCTTTTAATGAATCGTACGAAAGCAGTATGATTCTGAGATAATCATTTTGTTCACGGACTACGGCTGATATATTTCGCAGTATATTTCGAAGCTTATATCTTAGAAGGCAAAGCCCCACCTAGAAACATACGATATGACAGCTGGAGGGGCAACAGCACTGCTTTGCAATGATTCTCTGGATCTTCTTTAAACCTATGGCGGATATCCAGTTCAGTGTTGTGGCATTATATTAAGTGAGGATATGATAGCACGTATTAAAATTCCAACCTGATTGTAGTTGTAAAGCACAATTGGAACGATTATTGGAACCAACATTGCGAGCATTTTATCAGCCCTAGCGAAGGGACCAACAACAACGTGGTAACAAGGCTTTCTTACGACGGAGTCATTTTCTTACATGGTGGATGAGCACCTCACCAGGGTCTACCGCAACATCCCGCGTTTCGGCTGATTGGTCGCTTGTTAGATTTCTTCTCGTAACCCTGTATGACAGCAACTCCATGATCCACCGTATATCGTTGGACGGCTGTAATGTCGCACATAGCTTGTATGTCTCGTATGTTTCGGTGTCTGGCCGACTTATCACAGCCTCAGACCGCCGGCATTGCTTACAACCTATGCAAGAAGCTACGAATCAGCAACCCCCCTGTAATACTGATAACCACGCAACTAATCTGAGTAAGCTCGTAATATTGTGTGATCTTCTCTCATTTCTATCTTGCATCGTATAAACATGATGCAAGAAACGCAGGGATCTTTCGATGGAGGGCGGCATCGTTTCGCCACCCTGATTTCGTCAATCTCTTATTTAAAGAAGGCAGATACCCTCCTGTATCATCGTTACTAACACGGGCGACACGTTTCACATGTCACTGTAGCCCGTTTTCACTGTACAAGTATTCCGAAATCAGATTTACAATCGTCAATCCTTCGCGATGGCCCAAGGCTTGGTTCAGGCCCTCTTGAGCCCAGGCAGTCAGAACATCCCACTCACCTGGATTATCGGGCTGGGATTGTTACTCGCCTTCTTCGTGGTTCATATCCGTGATCCGTTGAGAAATATTCCGGGTCCGTTCTGGGCAAGATGGACTCCCTGGTGGAACGTGTATTATGCTCGCAAGGGGAACATGCATCGGACTATGATGGCAATGCATAAAAAGTATGGCACGCTGGTGAGGACAGCACCGAATGAAGTCAGCACCGCAAACCCAGACTCACTCACAATCATCTATGGTTTGTTAATCCTCTATCTGTCCCCGAAGATTTTAAGCAACATCTAGAAATCGACTAATACACTCAGGCGCGGGAACGGCATTTCGCAAGAGCGATTGGTACAGCGTGTGGCAGGGCACCCGGAAGTGGGATCTGTTCTCTGAACGAAGCGAAGAAATTCACCGGAACCAGCGGCGGCTCGTCAGCCAGATCTATTCGCTGTCCAACATGAAAAAGTTGGAACCATACGTCAACAGTGCTGTTTCGGTTTTCCTCAAGAAGATGTCTGAGATGAAGGACCAACAAATCAACATGAGTTACTGGATTCAATTATTCGGCTTTGGTTGGTCTTTTGACTCCCTTACTTGTACAGCTTTCGGGAAGGACTCTGATCTAACATGAACCTAGACGTCATTGGAGAAGTAACGTTTTCGAAGCAGTTCGGATTCATGAATTCTGGCAAGGACGATGGTGCATTCACAATGATCGACAACTCACTCCGGTCAGCGGCCTGGTCTGGTTACGTGCCTTGGCTATACTGGCTGAACGCCAAACTGACTCCGATTATTGGAAACCACTTGGCGGTCACTGCCCGTCAAGGAAGTTTATTGACAATGGCTGCCAAGTCCATTGCGGAGCGCAAAGAGCGTGGTAGCGCTCATGCCGACATCCTAGGGCAGTTGTTTGACGTTCAGAAAGAAAAGCCTATCCTGGATGATATTTCCGTGACATCTATGGTGGCTAGCAACATCTTCGCAGGCAGCGATTCAACCGCCATTTCAATCTCCTCCGTTGTGTACTACGTGATCAAGCACCCCGAGAGCAAAAAGAAGCTCTTGGCAGAAGTCGATGCGATGGCCGAAAGCAACAATCTTTCAGAAGGAGGAATCTTCAATCTGGAAATGGCTAATGATATGCCGTACCTTCAGGCGGTCATGTGGGAAGCAATGCGCCTTCACCCTGCGATTGGTATGAACCTGGGTCGCCGAGTTCCTGAGGGTGGTGTCACCATTGATGGCCAGTATTTCCCTGGCGGAGTAAGACAATATCCTTCTTCATGAACAAGCTGCTGTTACTAACATGCGGAAGATGAATTTGAGCATCAATGCATGGGTGATCAATCGCGACAAAAAGACATTTGGGGAGGACGCGGACGAGTTCCGCCCGGAGCGCTGGATGGAAGACACCGAGCGCGCTAGCCAGATGAGTATGTTTTTGACAGCACTGTCTCGCACGGTGTTGGGTTGCTTTTACTAAAGAACATGTAGGGCGTATTTTCTTCAGCTTCGGTGCTGGATCACGATATTGCCTTGGAAGAAGTAAGAGACCGTTCGACTGAACCTGGCCAACGTAACTGACTATTTGTTGTTTAGACATTGCTTGGCTTGAGATGTCCAAGGTGAGCACGACAACTTTCAATTCATCAGTATTGCTAGATCAAGGCTGACTGTTTAGCTTGTGCCAACTCTGTTTCACAACTTTGATATTGAGCTTGTCGACCCGAATCTGACGATGAAGGAGCGCACAATGTAAGAAGCCCCCGTTTCCCCTCCTTTCTTTTCTATCTATCAATAATGTTCTAATCCATCTGCTCTAGCTCGTTTGTCAAAGTTGACCGCCTCTACGTGACGATGAAGGCAAGAAACAAGGCGGCGGCAAAGTAGTTCAGAAGACCTGCAATCCGCGCAAGACACGGTTCTATCGATTTTCGCTCAATGAATAATGTGATTCACAATTCAAAGGGCTTTATGTTTTCCTGGAATAGCTTATCATGTGGTTGTGAGCAGTTCCAAGGACGCAAAAGCTCGAAACTAAAACAGGTAACTCCCATATAGTCCGAATTAGGAAAATGCAAGATTAGCTACATGTAATTCCTCTTCAACCAACACGTTCATGATGCGCAGTTAGGTGCAACGCTGAGCTTATCACATGTAAGCTATGACAGCATGCTCAGCCTAGACATTCCTTATTTGTATCCGTAACATTCCCAACTTCGGACCCCAGGCCATGCGCAAGATTCGGGTAGAGTGGATATCGTTCCGTGTTGTAATACCACTTTAATGTGTACATAATACATTTACAGCGGCGAATCGGGAGCTGTGGTTGAACAGCGAACTAGGGTTTTGACGTCAGAGTATGGTTCTATGTGAGGTTGTATACAAGTGGCCGTGCTGTTACGCTGTCCTAGTCCATGTTGTGGAGCCCTGAAAGCTTAGCCTGAAGACTTGTGGAGCTGACTTGCCATGTTTTCGATTATATCTCATACCCAGGGCTGCAGATGGCGCGGGGTTGGCGGTACAATACTCGCCGATCTATCCTTAGTCCCGCACTTCGCTCAGCGAGACAGACTCTCGCACTGCGGAGTGCCTTTTCCGGATCCACGCCTGCGGTGTTCGCATTACCATGTGTAACTCGCCGATGCTGATGTTATTTTTATTGTGTTCTAGAACCCTAATCCTGTAATTGCTGGGGGCCGAAGCACAGCTTCTGGTCTATGAAGTTTCCTTCGTACTTGAAAGAGTATCATTTAGACATGGTAATATCTCGAAATACGAGAGTTAGCGACCCTTTCGTAAATTTGATATATCAGAACTAGTTAACTAGGCTAGATGTGCTCATTCATACACCACATAATCTCACAAGATGACAGTCGAAAGAACACAGCTATTCTAACAGTTTCAACTACCAGTAAAGGACAACATTGAACATATATTGGTTAGATCAGTCAGTCATATACCACATAATCAGTGGAAGCAGTCGGCATATTTCGTGTAACGCAATGGGTTCTTTATAATAGCAAACGTATCTGAAAAGGAAATGGAGTTGCTATCAATCTGGTTGGGCCGCCATGTCAGCAATCCCAATTCAGATAGTCGTACCGAGATTCACGCATCCTACAAGAACAGCAAGCTAGTCATCATTATTTTCTAGCATCGAGTAATTGATCAATGTCCGTCTCTGTTCATGACTCCTACACGGCAGTGAATTCATTGTGTTCTGTGTTTGCCTAGTGTTCGGGACCCACTAAGCGTGTACCACTGGATCAACACCGGTTTGCTACACTGCTGGCAACCATAGGGTCAATTGAGCTCATCAAGCCCTGCGCGTTCCCTGAAGCCACCCTCTCCTCATGCCGTCCCTTGACTGTTAGCGTTTGTCTGCCTTCTCATCGCTTTGATAAACAAGAGAAAAAGTAATCGCACCGCGCGCTCCATGCGAAGTCTGGACCTAGGCTTCAAGAAGAATAATAAGAAGGTATAACTCTTCTTCTCAGTGGGCATCAGATTCTCTTGATATCGTTCTAAGTATAGCCCGCATCGTCAAACTCTTCATAATCTGGTGATATCATGTTCTCAACTACTTCCTGTTTCACCCTGCCGACTCCTTCACAACGTTCACCTGCTTAGCACAAACCTTAACTTCGTTCCAAGTAGCCTCTATTTTGATCTGGGGCCATTACAAGCCATTCTTTCCTGACCGACCATTGCCGTTGGGTCTAATCTATACTTGTATGAGAAACCTAGGCATGGCTCGACGGCAATATACTCTGCATTCTTGATACGCTAGTTGTGCGTCGCACATTGGCATACTTTTCTCCCAACAGTGGCCAGACACATCCCATTACCACAGTCTGCAAGTAAGTTATAAATTACTAAAATGGGAACCGAGAATAACCCCTCCAGGGGCAGTTCCCACCGAGCCGGTACAGCGGGGACGGAAGGGCCGAACCTTAATTAAACAAGTCCTGGGCTCGCGCTCTGCAGCTATGCCGTTGCAAGGATATATACCATGCATATGAGCCTCAAGGTGAGTGCAGAATATAGATTGCATTATGACTGGTCACATACAATCGGCTCAATTGAAGTATGTATAGTGCTCTTAAAAACTACACACTTATATTGTGTCTCGACGCGTCCCTAGACTGTCGAGCTCCCGTACACTTGGTGGATATGGAGGGGTGTTTGGTTCTTCTCACTAGAAAATGAGTTTATGTCGATACACATCGAAAAGACAGCACTCCTTGCTGAATCCTGATAGTTATCTCGGGTGTTCATGTGATAATGGATTGTCGCTCAGTGTGGCGATGGTGGCGCAGATTGAGGATGGAGCAGTAACTGGCCATTCCATTGGTCAACAATGCAGCTAGCCCCAATAGGGACGCACTAAGCGCAGTCACCTGCTCGGCCGGCTGCGATAAGAAGATTGTTTGGCTGTTTGCGTCCACCACGCCACATTCGGTCGATGCTCAGCCTCCCTGTTCCTCGACCTCGACTAGTTCGAAGATTCTTCTCTTCTCAGTAGCCTCTCAGTAGCAACGCGTTGGTCAGCGAGTTGTCTGTTGTCGTTATTGAGATACCCAAATCTGCGATAATCGTCGTATCTCGTTCCGCTGTGCACCCGAGAGATAAAGACAGTCGCGCCGGTGAGGAGAGAGTGCTGCAGCATCCGCGTCGCAATTCAATTTCCCCCTCCGTTCAACCATGAAATGAGCAAGGAGGTCGCTCTCCTTGCTTAGACAACAATACCTCAACAGCGATGGTCTCATATCCCGAAACAGTCGATCGGACCGCCCCTCCTCCCCCGACTTCGAGTGCGTCGCGCTTGTCCCACAACAGTCGGCGGCATCGACAAGGCCGTTCCCACCATGGCGGTTCGTCTTATCAGCCGCAAAATGACTTTCCGATTTTCGCCCACACTGGCGATGTCGAAATCGTTATTGCGGCCAATGGCCAGGAGCAGCGCTACCTGCTGCATCGCTTGATTTTGGCTCAATGCTCGGGATTTTTCGAGGCAGGCACGAGTGAGGAATGGTTGTCACCTCACGCGCAGAAGGATGACCCTGGCGTTGTTGATTCGGATCCTAGTTTACCGAGCGTGCCAGAGGATAGCTCATCAATCTTGTCCGGTAGGGGCAGCAGTCTGCAAGGCGCGCCAGCACCGCCAAAGCAGAGATGGCGATATGAGTTGGACTGGCAAAACCGAGAAGCGGACGAGGATCCCATTCTGGTACAAAAGGTGTGTGTTCCAGATCACCCTTCACTAGGGAGTCAGTCAAGCTAAGATGTCGAAGCCCCCTTCATCAGAGCCCATGCTCGCCGGAACAACCTTTGCACGCCCTTCGCCTCAGTCAATAACGAAACCTACAGCCCCGCGGGCGGGCTTTTTCCGATCGGTCGTCAACTTGACAGGCATGCATTCTACGGTTCACGTTCCTTCCAGTGGCGCAGTCCCCGATGCCGCAATGGACCCCATTCTCCGCGACTATGATAATCTGTTCCGAATCTTCTACAACTTTCCTCCCATCCTGAACAGCGTGAACATTGCAACTGCATACGCCGAGTCGAAATCTCTTCTTAATTTGGCCGACATGTATGATGCGCTTCCCGTGGTCGGGCCCCGTGTCGACCATCACCTACTCCGGTTTTCCTCTCGGCTGTTCAAGCAGATCGCAAAATATCCGCCCAGTTATCTGAAATTGGGCTACTTGGCTCGCAGCCGAGTGATCTTCTCTGAAGCCTTGATTCACGTAGTCGGACAGTGGCCGGCAGCGCAGTCTCAATTACGGAACGCTTCCTTTTCGCCTCTACCCAAGTCGGTCCTGGATTTGATCGAGGACAAAGTGGACGATCTTGAGGACCTAAAAGCCCGGGTGGATGCAAAACTTTTCCGCCTTACGTTAACCACCTCTCGAGGCGAGCGAGTGAGCCCCTCAAATGCATATCTGGACTGGCTAGCTGTTTCCCTGTTCCGACAATGGTTCGTGGAGAATACAACACCACCGCCGGCTCCGATATTGAAAAACACACCGGGCGGTTCTGCGCCTGGTAATGGTGCTTCTTCACGCCACACGGCCGGAACAGTCATTCCCTCTGGCCGTGTTTATCGGCTTATTGGATCCTCCTCAACAGAAGCATATCTGCCCCATGATGAACTGAAGCGGTTTTTGAAGCTACGAGCGTCATCTTCGGCAGAGCCTTTGTATACCCGCGATGTACTCAAGCGATTCGAACGCAAGATGGATGAAATCAAACGCCTTGCGCGTGAAATTGTCAAGCCGCTGATGCGAAATTTTCTCGAGCTGGATCTTAAAGGAAGCGACAGTGGTGGTGGATCGGGAGGAAGCGGTGTCGGCGACGGCGGTATTGGGGGTTTGCCCTATTTGACTTGCACCAGAGTGGAAGAAGCTGATCTTCCGTGGAGATGGGATACCTGAAAGGTTCCATGCGTTGAACGCAAGCAGTCTTGTTCCATTGGTCTGCAGGGTGGACCATGCACCGACTTACTTTTTTTCTTTTTTCCTTTTCTTAGCCCTCAGCGTACCAAGGTACTTTTATGATTGATGAGAAGATGATATCCTGGTTGCAGGTTTTGTGCAGTTGATGATAATGTTATGCAATGTCTTTTACGTTTACAGCGGAGTACGAGAAGGAAAATCTTAGTATTGGTTTATTTTAGCCGATATTACATCTATATATACCCTTAACGCAGAGTTTTGATTCGTTACAGAACAGATCATGATTTCGTATTAGGTGATGTCTGCAGGATATCATCAGAGATTTGGTTTCCACTAATAAACATACCGGAAGTTAACATTCTCCCTATCCGTACGATCCTCAAAAGCATGCACCATGTCCGGATCTCCGGCCTCGGGCATAGCAGTCTGCAGCAGCGCGTCCTTTTTGGCATTCTCCCGCTTGAGCCACCATCTGAGGAAGAAGATGGCAACGAGCATGAGTGTATAGCATACTAGATGCACACTAAAGGCGATAAAGTACCGCGGAGCGTCTCGTTTCAGAAATACTTGAGGGCCCACAGCGTTTCCCGCAGCCCAAGCGATGAAGGTCGCTGCCACCACTGAGGCCTTCTTCGTTTGCCCGGCAATGTTGCGCGATACCATACTGAGAGTTAGGGTTTGGGCAGACCAGAAGGACAGAGTGAGATAGTAGCTGATCAGCAGACCGACTTGGGTGGATTTGTTGTGATTGACGACGGTCATTAGGACGATGGTGCCGACAAAGGAACTGATCACGATTATGAGTGGGTGTGAGTGATTTTTGGAGGGGGGGCTTAGGGGAAGCTTACGGGATCAGATAGATGGCCATGGTGAGCAGGTTCTGTTTGGTCCGATTGACGATCCAGGTCGAAGTCAGAAGCACTATGATGATGTAGAATCCGAGCACCATTGCGAGTAGCTGCGTCTGCAAAACCGTGAAATCCAATGATGTGATGATAATATTCGCAAATGCACCTAAACCGCTGGTTGGCAAGGTAGTGAAGACCTGGATCGCGCAGTAGCACCAGGTTTGCGGGTCAAGAAACGCTTCTTTCACTTGATATGCACGGAAATGCCTATTTTGTATACCGGTCCGATTGCTCCGGACGCGCTCAACCATGAGATGCTTCTCTTCCTCGGTGAAGCACTTGGCTCGCATGGGTGAGTCAGGCATCAGAACGATGAGGACGATGCCGTAGAGAACGGATATGCAACCGTAGGTCAAAAAGATGGCTTGCCATGATTTAAGAGCCCTGTCTTTTCCTATCAGACTGAAGCAATAGGCAAGGAGGCCGCCTACAATTTGCTGTCCGCCATTCATCATATACCTTGGTTCAATCTCATTTAATTTTTTGTTGTTCTTATATCGATATTCGGCGGGGTGTGTACTTACCAGTAGGATACTCTTGCGGCCTGCTCTTCACGTTTGTACCACATACTCGACAAAATGATAAAAGAAGGCTGACAGCAAGCCTCAAAAATACCAAGCAGTGTACGAACAATAAGGAGACCTGCAAAGTTGTGGCAAGCGGCGTGGCAGGCAAGCACAGTTCCCCAACAGATGATATTGAAGCCGAGGTACTTGGCAATTGGCACTCTCTGGATGATCCAGTTTGTTGGGTATTCGACAATCAGAACGGCAATGTAAATGCAAGTTGTAAGCCATGAATACTGGAGTTCCCTTCCGGTGAGCAATGAGAAGCATAAAACCTGTATGTAGCAACACTAACCTGCTGTCCAACCAGACCGGTATCCTCTTGCAATCCCATAATAGAGGTAAAAGCCAAAGTCCCCTTGTCAATGGCCTGAAGAAAATACGTGATGATCATAAAAGTCAAGACACGGCGATCAATCTTCTTCAGCAGTCTCTTGCTTGTTGCTGGGTCGACAGTGACTCGTCCCGCAGCAGCATATTGCTGGACTTCCTTATCGACGCGGGACAGATCAAGATTGTTCTTTTCCAATGTATCATCGGCATCTGGTGATTGAACACGCTCGATGTGGGATGTCTCCTTGTCATTGCGTTTTACCAAGTCAGACGCAGGAGCAGCTGGAGGCTCAGAGCCAGTAACTTCGATTATATCGGAAGTTGTGTGTCCTGCCATGGCTGTAGGCTCATACTCAGCACCTTAACTAGTCAAAATTGGCTATGAGAGGAAAGCAGGTACTAGCGATGGTGCTCTGAATTAGAATATAACGACAAAGCGCTAGGCTCGTGCTTTGTAGACGAGGACTGAATGCTTTCGGGTATCATCACCCCGGACCCCGGATTCAGCGCTGACCGGGGTAGCAGGTTTAGATAGAAGCAACGGAAATGGGCTTCACGCCAAGCTAGAAGCGTTGTACCTAGCTCCGACTCATTGGCGGGAAATCAAGACAAGACAACCTTTGCAGCAATTAGGTTCAAAATAAGAAAAAATAGCATGCTTGGCATGCGGGGAGCACGACTGTGCGCAGAAGCGCGGGGAGAGAGTCTCGGTGGCACGCCCGACGAGGAAGAGCGCTATATTCAAGCAGGCAGTCGAGGCTCGGGTTGGAATTGTCCCGAGGATTTCTCATTATTGTTCATACTTTATATCTCACTGTGTGTTTATCTGACTATTTTATCGTACTCTACTGTTCCATGAATCTTTGACACACGGTCGTGCATCCTCACACCGAGAAACCCGCCCCCAGCCATGGCATCCGGTCGGCCACAAGCGGCCGATGTCCACAAGGCGATCAGGCTCCTCATTGACAATCTCATCAACATCAAAGACGAGTCTGGCAAATTTCTACTACACCTCGACGATGGGCGGGTCATTGACACCAAGTCCTGGGCTGGTTGGGAATGGACGCACGGCATCGGGCTGTACGGAGTCTGGAAGTACTATGAGATGACCGGGGATGAATCGTTGCTAAAGATCATTGAAGACTGGTTTGCAGCCAGGTTCGCGGAGGGGGGTACTACCAAGAATATCAACACAATGGCAGTCTTCTTGACGCTTGCATATGTGTATGAAAAGACCGGGAATGTCACCTATCTCCCATGGCTGGACACCTGGGCAGAATGGGCCATGTACGGCCTACAGCGTACCAAGTATGGGGGTATGCAGCATGCAACATATGTCACAGATAATCACCAGCAACTGTGGGACGACACTTTGATGATGACGGTTTTACCACTGGCCAAGATTGGCAAGCTGCTGGGACGACCAGAGTATATTGCCGAAGCAAAGAAGCAGTTTCTTATCCATATCCAGTACCTCTTCGACCCTCGGACCGGGCTCTTCTTTCACGGATGGACCTTTGAAAACGGGGGGCACAACTTTGCCCAGGCGCGATGGGCGCGAGGAAATAGCTGGTTAACCATTGTGATCCCCGAAATACTCGAGCTGCTGGATTTCGATGGCGATGACCCAATACGGTGGCATTTGGTCAACACACTAGAAGCGCAATGTGCGGCTTTGCAGACTTTTCAAGACCCGTCCGGCTACTGGCACACATTGATCGATCACGCAGACCCAGGATCATATGTGGAAGCTTCAGCTACGGCCGGGTTCGCGTTCGGAATACTCAAAGCCCAGCGCAAGCGATATATTGGTCGCCAATATGGTGAGGTTGCTGAGAAGGCGATAGGCGCCGTCTTGGGCGCCATTGACCAGAACGGGGAGCTTCAGAACACCAGTTTTGGGACACCTATGGGGGATACTTTGGATTTTTATCGCGAAATACCTATTACGTCTATGCCATATGGACAGGCAATGGCTATTATGGCGTTGGTCGAGTACCTAAGGACTTTTATATGAGGGGCGGATAGACATTACATAGAAGGATAGAGGTCGTATTCCAGTCATTCGCCACTACTCCAAAGGTCATTTAACAGTAACCGTAGGTGTAAAGCACGTAATTCCAAAGTTTCAACATAATGATGATGTCTCAGCCTGCGCACCGAGCAGGAACTTAGTCGACTACCACTACAAGCCTAGCTTGTGCTTCTTCAGCCGAGCCGCCACGCCTAGGATTATCACAACGGCCGTGACAAGAACCACCCAGAGTCTGATATTAAGTACCTCCAGATTGTAAGTTGTCTGGGTAGCCGCCGCGACGGTGGCAAGCTCGAGTATCAGCAAGATATACCCGAAGGCGCGGTGGTATTTGTAGATCTTCTTGCCGTTCTCAACACTGCCAAATACCCAATTCGGCAGCCAGAACTGGGCCACGCCAACAAACACTTGCAGAATGATGAAGATGTATGTGATGAGGCCCAGGATGCCGTGTGGCGATGTCAACCGTTGGTGGTCTCCCTTGTTGATCTCGATAATGGTAAACGCCGAAATGAAAGCTCCAAAACTGAGGGTCAACAGAGCCGAATGAATATATGTCCCTAATGTCTTTTGGCGAGGAGTAGACGTCGGCTGGAGCACAAGAATAGCCTGTACTTGTAGCAGAATCGCCGCGGAGTTGAGGAGCTAGGGTACTATTAGCACACAGAATTTCGACCGCAGTTGTACCGATTAACTTTAGGTCCTCTTACCGGATGCGCCGAGAAGAAAATCAGATCGTGGGAGAATATTGCTGACCAGACAACAGCAGTGAGCTATAAATATTTCATCAGTTAGTGACCACCAAGAGTCGGCAGAGGCAAAGAAATGAGAGGCTGCTCACCACCCACACCCCAGCCTGAGCGACTACCGCGCTTCCTATAGTGGACAGTCAGTGAGACAAACCAGCAGTTACTCCACCCTTTTGCAGAGACATACCTATGAGGAAGTTATGATAGATAGGCTCCGCTTCCCTTTGCCGCACGCCGCCAGCAGAGCCCAAGAGCGGCTCTTCTTCTGAAATTGGTTGTGTATTCTCCGGGATGCCTGTCGCGGATGCCATGGTGTGACGTCACTTTCAAGAGCAGATCATCAATCGTCGAGAGAGAGAGAGAGAGAGAGAGAGAGAGAGAATAAATTAAAATGTAGTCAAGAGTGTAAAGACGAGGAAAAAGTGGCCTATTCACGAGCAGGATTTGCGATTAAAGAAGGCAGATCAGTGAGGGGTTGCTGTTCACGCTTGCATTAGTCGATGACGAGTTTGAGAGTCTGGATTGCAAATCACACCAATCGTAGCGCCGCAAACGCACAATGCAACAAACATGTTGTCTTATTCGGTCCAGTCTCCAACAGAGCAGCGTTGTTACAATATCGTCGTTTTCATGACTCCGCCTCAACTGATTACTTATGTATACAACCATCAAACTATGTTTATTATCTGAATCGATTGTCGAAAACTCCATATACGTGACTCCAGCCTAGTTATGGAGTCCATCGGCCTGCCTCGAGACTTTTTGACTAAGTCTAGCTTTAGAACAATAGACTCAAGAAGCACCTTTGTCTCCAACAGCACCATATACCGCCCCTATCCCTAACACAAGACGACGCATGGATTCAGTTCACAGAGAGGATCGCTAAATAAGCATAAACATGCGACCTGCGATTGGCTGCAGCTTAGCTTGAGTGGGGGCCCCTGCCGCCGATCCTATCGCGACGTCAAATTTAGAGCTTCGATTCTCTCGAGTTAGTCTCTCTATACTCGAAAACACGCGCCCGCGGCCTGGAATGGCGACAACGAGACTGGCTTGTCCCGCTCAGAGGTGGCCCAGCTGCATACGACGCAGCTTCAGTGCATCATGTCGCCAGTATAGCGAAACGCTCCGACCTCCGACCGCACCGAAACCTGTTCCGGACGTCAAGTCGATCAGAGAAAATGCCGACGTGTTTTCGCAAAACTGCATTTATCGCAATTACGCTGCCTACAAGGAATATCCGTATCGCATTCGACAACTGTCCGAGGATGTAGCTGATCTGGTGGAGGAGCTCAAAACCCCGCGCAAGCAGATTAAAGATGTGGAAAAGGCCATTGCGCAACTGGCTTCACGGGGAGTCGAGAGCGATGAAAGCACAAAGACACTAGCTGCTTTACGAGAGGATGCACAAAAGCTCAAAAATGCCTCAGAAGAGACGTTATCGAGAAAGGACCACTTAGACGACGAGATTCGGCGACTGGCTCTTGCACTACCTAACCTGACATCGCTGGCAACCCCGGTAGGCGACGAGCCCCGGCTAGTACAGTATATCAACCATGACCCCGAACAGCCGCGCTCGTGGATGACGGAGCACAAGACAAGACGCTCCCATGTGGATATTGGAACATCGCTTGGTTTGCTGGATTTTACTAGCTCCGCGACATCGACCGGTTGGGGCTGGTACTATCTCATCAATGAGGGAGCATTGTTGGAACAGGCCCTCGTCCAGTACGCATTAAATGTTGCCCTCCGACGGGGATGGAAGGCTGTAGCACCGCCTTCTATCGTTTACTCATATCTTCAGGAAGCATGCGGCTACCAGCCACGGGATCAACATAACGAGCAGCAAATCTGGCACATTGAGCAGTCGGAGAAGGACAAGGTGAAACCTCAGCGGTCACTGGCTGGCACTGCCGAAATTCCTTTGGCTGCTATGTATGCGGGCCGTGAGATTGATGAGTCGTCATTGCCGCTGAAGTTTGTTGGTTCTAGTCGGTGTTACCGAGCAGAAGCTGGAGCGCGGGGGGTCGATACCAAAGGCCTGTACCGTGTTCACGAGTTCACCAAAGTAGAGCTGTTTGCTTGGTCCGACAATGTGAAGACGGACCCCACGGACCTCACACATTCGAAATGTGCTTCATTAAACAATCTCTTCAACGAGCTGCTGGACATTCAAGTTGAAATTCTCACCTCACTTGGCCTGCCATGTCGAGTGTTGGAGATGCCCACTGGTGATCTGGGAGCGAGCGCGACACGAAAGCGCGACATCGAGGCTCTTTTTCCTTCCCGTCTTCGGGAAACGGAGCAGCAACCTGGACCGTCAGGCCGTACGCTTGACTTGGAAAGTGCTTGGGGCGAGGTCACTTCCGCCTCGATTTGTACCGACTATCAGAGTCGTCGCTTGGGCACCAGAGTTCGCGGCCGAGATGGAAAGAAGCCTCGTTACCCTCATACCGTCAATGGGACAGCAGTTGCTGTGCCCCGAGTACTGGCGGCCATACTCGAGAATCACTGGGATGAGAAACGCAACGTGGTTGTGGTCCCGGAGGTACTACAACCGTGGATGGGAGGGATAGAGACGATTGGGAAAAACTGAGCATCGTGGCGTTGTATGGACCATATACGACTCTTGTAACATACATAAATTAAACCTAGGATACCACTACGAATACCTTTTCTGTTTTTAAGCTTTCTACTCGCTTATACCTTGCATTCTAGCATTCTTGATGTGTGTAGTGCTCGGTGGTGGCCCCGATGAAGCCCATCGGCGAACTCTGACGAAGCACGACAACCGTAGGGACAGTGTGGACTACATGAGTGGTCGTTGAAAGCATCCGATGAAGAATATCAGTAGTACTACAGGAAACCAATGTATATATAGCTCGGTAGCAGTTGAAACCAATGCCAGTTCCTATCGAGTAAACGTGGGACCTCTGAATTCCCGCTTCGGGTTCGTTTTGCCGTTTGGGGCCAGCGCTCCTGTACGGCGTATCGTCACAGAGATATCGGCATTTGCATGTCTGGTGTTTTGACTACGTACTGAATGAACATAGACATGTGTTGTATCATCATAAATCCCTCCAGTCGACCCTTCGTGTTTCTTCTCTCTTTTTCTCTCATACACAGCTCACGATCAGTCTTCACTCCTGGCTCTTGTTCCTATTTTTAAGTAAACAGATGGCGCGTGGACGCAACCATGGTAATAGTGAATGTGTAGATTTTGGCTTATACGTACGCTCGTAATTAGCTCGAATATCCCAGAATGGCTGATGCTGCTCGGGATTGCCTAGCGATTCCAGCCTCCGAAGTTCCAGTAGAAAGGCTCTTCAGTGCAGAAAGAGACTTACCAGGAACTTAAAGACACTGAATGCACTCCCAAAAGCTGAGGATGTTGCACATGTGATGTTGAGGAAAGTATGTGTAGGACATAGCTCACTGTCAATGTAATAAATGATAACGTACCGATGTGATCCAATGATTGATTAATCTTCGGATTGCTTCAAAGTAGCTGCCTGATTAATACATATAAGATGTTTCATAACCAACTCCAGCTTTCGATATGGATATCTCTAAATAGATATCAGATGGAATTTCTTTGATAGCCAGGGTTTGCCAGCCGATTACACTTTTTAGTCCAGGCAGACAACTTATGGAACCAGTTACGAGAGCTGATAATCACGGTTTTGCAGCTCTTGGCTGAGCATCGGACGACCACATATGGCTGCACCTCTCTTCATATTAAAGTATATACAGCGCACAATTCGATATTGGCGGGTATGACAGATTACACGTATCCGCCGTGGAACAAACAGCGGGTATCGTTAACAGCCCTAGGTGGTCGAAATAACTCTACTTTGCTGCGGTTTTTTATGGAGAATAGGATCGTGTAAATGAAATACTGTAGTAGCTTTTTGAACTTGATACCGTGGACCATAGCCCGAGACAATTACTTGAGATGGAATTTAATGTTGTAAAGGCAACATTTGGATTATTGTACCTATTTTATGACTGACTGATATACTCTTTTTACACGCAAGCCTGTCAATAAAAAGGTTGTATGGCATGCCTAATTTCTATTCTTTAGTTCACAATTGTCAATAACTCTACATCATAAATGCCGAATCCTTATTCCTCTTGTATACTTCCTCAAAAACGTGACACTTTTTATCAACCTCGTTCCGTGGGTCTACCATACGAACTCCGCTGTGCTCACGGTCAATGTACGCCAGACTCTGATTGCCCAACCAGCCAACCTTGTTCCATGGCGGGCCACGAACAGGGTTCTTAGCAAACGAAGCCCAAGCCGACTGCAAAAAGGTACTAAGGGCATAGGCTTCAGGGCTGATTTCTTCTTGATTGTATGTTCCGAAGACGAGGGGCACTTCGCCAACGTGATAGGCTCCGAGACTGGGAAGGGGAGCGAGTTCTGGGAAGCTTGCATTGAAGTAGTATCGCCATGTGGGAAATCCGGCAGCTGCACTTTCCTGCGCGAAGAGGGATGTGGGCTGATGTTTGATTAATATTGAATCATTATGAGAATAAAACATATGTCCTTCGCAGGAGCTATCAGGGCAAGTAGAAAAGGTAGGTTGTACTTACGCAAGTAAATACGAGCTGCGTAAAAATTGCAATAATTCTCTGATAAGTGGTCAAATACCCTTCTGGCCCATTCAAAGGAAATGACGCATTGATCCTAGCTTGCAGTCCAGGATCACCGGGGAAAAAGAAGTTGAGAAACCCATTCAAGTCATCTGGGGATTGTCGCCAGAAAGCTGAGCCCTCTTGCCCGTTGCTGCCAATGAGTACTGGCACAGCTGCAATGTTCTGCGACTCTCGTGCCCTTCTAGCGTCCGCCGTAGTCAATTGCGTGATATTGTCCGTCACGGGAGTGAACAGAATCGCTTCGCGATTGATATAATCTTGGATAATATCCGCAGGTTGTTTACGCATGCACTCTAAGGGACTCTGAGTATTCTTGCAGCCAAAATCATTGACAAGTTGGTTCCATGAAATGAGCCCATCAGCAGGTTCGTAAGGACTGAATGTTGCCTGGCCGCTGTGGATAATGGCAGCATGGAACGGAGGATTAATTGGTGACGTCGTGATAAGTCGATCTACCGATGTTCCGCCAGCTGAGTTTCCAAAGATTGTAACTCGGTTGGGATCTCCTCCGAATGCTGCGATGTTTCTCTGTACCCAGTCTAGAGCAAGTCGCTGGTCAAGAAACCCGGCATTGCGGTCGTGAAGATCGAGCTCGGGGGAGTTGGAGAACCCGAAGACTGCACATATAGATCAAATATTAACTAACGATCATTGTGAGATGCCAAGAAAAGATTTTCACCATTCGTGCGATAATTGGGGACAACGACAATCACATCCTGAAAAGCAGCAAAATATGATCCGTTGTAGATCGGACGACTCGCCTCTCCGAACTGCAATCCACCTGCATATAACCAGAATAGCACCGCCTTCCCAGGTGTTGCTGACTCGGGCACATAGACGTTGAGATATAGGCAATCCTCACTCTCCTCAGGAGCTGGATCATTGAATATCTTCCGATTCACTTTCTGATTTACCTCCGGATCTATACGATACCGTTGATTTTGTTAGTCAACCCCATTCGGTCTCATGTATGAAATAACAGATATCATTAACTGACAGGCAAACTGTTGAATACAAGCGGGTTTTACATGCTTTGTTTCCAGCAGACCATCCCAAGTAGACGGCTTCGACGGCGGAGAGAACCGCTCCGGCGGAGATTGAGCGAAAGGGATCCCAAGAAATTGATCAACTATTGCGGCGGCAGACGGTATTGATACGCGAGTTCCTTGAATTATCCCGGAATCGAGGCTGACCGTTGGAGACAGAAAACCATCTGGATCTCTTGACTTTGTGGGCCGAAGGGGATACTGCTCCGATGCGCCGACAAAGTGCACGCAACAGACCAGCAACAGTCCGATGGATAACAAACCTCGAAGCAAAATCATGTTAGTCTGTCAGATGAGTTCCTTAGAATAAATATCGTGATATGTGATTAGAACCAGAAAAGAATGTCTTAAAAATTGAAGCTTCTAATATGATTGGGGACAATCGTTTGTTATGCTTATGGATGGCTACGCGGGTTCTAGGCTAACCCTAACTTGACAGCGTGCAGGTGTACTCCGGTTCAGGTTGTGTGAATAAAACAGAGGCTTCTTACATCAAGATGAAGTGTGGCTTGGTTCAGTTATACAAATCTATCTTTTGCCTGGCTAGGTTTTCACAATGTATCTAGACTACGATAGAGTCGAGTCTTCTATCTTCTTCCTATTTGCCTTCCTAGCGAATATCCTGCCTTGGAGTACACCCGAACCAACACCTTTCGCCATCCAGGAGCCGATCAGTCCACAATCACCTGGCACCGGAGAAATTCGTAAATACAACTTCACCATCAAGCGGGGAATTGTAAATTTAGACGGCGTGGACCGTCCATCTCTCCTTATCAACGACCAGTTCCCGGGGCAGTTAATCGAAGCCAATCACGGCGACACGATATCGGTGACCGTTCATAATGAGATCGAAGATCCAGAAGAAGGAACAGCATTACACTGGCATGGCATTCTCCAAAAGGGCACTCCTTGGTTTGATGGGGTTCCAGGGGTGACACAATGTCCTATCGCGCCGGGAAAGTCTCTTGAGTACACTTTCAAAGCAGAGCCGTATGGAACATCTTGTATGTTGAGTCATTGACGTTAATGGTGACGCTACAGATGAGGAGTTCAAAGACTGACGTATTGATAGGGTACCACGCACACTATTCGGCTCAGTATGCCAATGGTATATATGGAGGTACGACATCAATGCTTCACTTCGATTCCGGTTAACGTGAGCAGCTGACATTATGCCAAAGCAATGGTTATTCACGGTCCGAAACACGTCAACTACGATATTGATATGGGTCCAGTCCTCTTGACGGACTACTTCCATCGTTATTATCGTGACGTAGTCCTAGAAGTGCTACGGCCTCGACCATTTCCAGCTGCTCCCCCTAGCGATCTCAACCTGATCAATGCAAAAGGCGACTGGCGCTGCACAGACTCTCTCGGTAGTGCACCCTGTCCAGATACCCGCAATCTCACCAAATTCCGTCTAGAGCCTGGGAAGAGACATCTCATGCGATTGGTCAACGCCGGTGCCGAGGGGATGCAACGCTTTAGTGTTGATAACTTCACCCTCGAGGTCATCGCCAATGACTTTACCCCATTGCAACCATATAATACTAGTGTCGTGACTCTTGCTGTAGGTCAGCGTGTGGATGTTGTACTTACGGTCCCTGAAGACCAAATTGAACCAGTCTGGATGCGCTCCTATATTAGTGATCTATGCTCGTTCACAAACCACCACAGCGTTCATGCAGTTGTATACTTTACGGATGATACAATAGACGTGATGCCGGGCACTAGTGGCCATCCGATCGATGACAGTGAATGTGGAGGAGTAAGTGAATCCACCTCTATTTCAGATATCCTAAAACATTAATGATACTGTTGCAGGAATCTATAAGCATTACCAGACCTTTCCATCCCATTGCCGCCGCAAAAGAGCCCGATCACTTCGAGGTGCTAGAGATTGGAAACATTATGAACGCCACCGGACAATGGGTCTGGCTTATGAATGGTTACGTCGCAGAAGCGGACCTAACGAACCCAGTGTTGTTCCTCGCCAACAAAGGCGTGCAAAACTTCCGGCACCAGTGGAATGTTTTCAATACTAGGAAGGCGCGGACAATCCGAGTACTGCTGAAAAATCCAATTGACTTTCCTCATCCAATGCACATACATGGTCATAATGGTATGTGTCTTAGTATTGAAACCCTCTTATTGAGTAAATCTATACCGTGTGATTGACAAATTGCTTATACTGTGAAACTAGTCAAGATTCTCGCCGAAGGTGTCGGAGAATGGGATGGCACTATCACCAACCCTTCTAACCCCAATCGCCGCGACACGCAGATGATTCGCTCTCTAGGATATATGGTCTTTGAAATCGATGATGATGATAATGCCGGTCTCTGGCCATTTCACTGCGTATGTTCAGCCTTTGACGATACATCTTAATTCTTTTGAATTGTTGAAGGACTGACGTTTCCTTACTGTACCCCTAGCATATCGGCCCTCACCTCTCTGCTGGATTGTCCGTAACATTCATGCGTGATCCGGATCGGTTGGCAAAGGTGACAGTGCCGCATTCTATTGAACAGACATGCGTAGACTGGATTGCACTTAAGGATCGCGTACCTGACCAGATCGATTCAGGGCTGCAAGTCGATGCGTCCGGCACGGAAGAGATATAGAAGCCAAACTTGAAATAGAAGAGTAAATAACTCGTGGACATCATTCTGAAAACTTTTAGCTGAGTATGTCATCATTCAACCGTAAGGTTGTCAATTTGTGTATATAAGAAGTTGCCGAAGTCGGAAAACTATGGTTTTTAGCGGGTCAAGAACACTACAAAAGGAATGGAACAAGAAACCCATCTGATTACTTCTACTTTCGATGGAAAATACTTCATTTACCATTTTATTACGATACCAATTAAATTATAATAGTGAATATCAAACTCGGCAGGGGTTGACCTGCAAAGAAAGTCAACTCAAACATCTGAAAGGACAAAATGAAGAACTTTTAGCCTTGAAGGCCGCGCTGTGATTAGAATAGCTATAATAACCCGGAACCCATTTAAAGAACCTTCGCTCTATCTTCTAATCTCATGTTTCAGCTTTCAAGGCAGAACGACGCCGACCACTGGCCAGGACTTTTGACCCATTCAGAACTAGTTAGAATCACTCTCTGCGGTCTTGCTCTTCTTTTGCTTTGCAAAGTTCAGACCAACCAGGATCGTGGAAAGGATCAAGCTAGTAGCACCGCAGGTGATCACAAGGATGTAAGACTTGCCCATTGCGCGGGTGATAATGCTAAACACACCTTCACGCTGAGCGGCAGACATTTGGTCGAGATACTGACTGCCAACGCCTGAAATAATGCGAGTGATCTGGTCCTCAGAGTATTCCGGTAGGTATGCCATCAGGTGCAAAGTAGCTTTGTTGACGAAGACCGTATTTGCAATCGACAATGTGACAGAAGGCGCAGCAAGTTGCGCGAAAGAGATCAGGCCTATCGCAACAGGGATCAAGTTGGGAGCCACAGAGAATGATGCTGCGGCAAACGGCAACTGGAGAAACGACCCTGCACCCGTACCAACAATAATGGAATAGCCGTAAATTTTTGCATTACTGGTGTGCTCATCGACAGTATAAAGCAATGCGCCTCCAATGAGGACAAGCACCGAGCCGCCAAAGAACCAGCCCTGCCAATGTCCTGTACGACTGACTACTTGGCCAGCAATTAAAATGGAAGCAATCAGGAAGCACACCAGAGGTAGTAACCGTACACCTGCCATCAGAGCCGAATCCCCGCGAATTAGCTGAAAATAAAGTGGCAGAAAGTAGACTGGGATGTATGTGGCCGTTGCGGAAGTCGTTTCGCAAAAGAAAATAAGCACTAGCTGAACATTTCTCATGAATTCAAATGGTATCAAACGATTCGCCTTGGGAGTTCCGACGGTGAAGCCCTGCTGTAACCAGTAGATAATGGCAAGAACTCCGGCAACAACGAAGAGTGCAATGATACGGCCATTGTCCCAGCGATACACAGCCCCGCCGAAAGAAATTGCCATCAAAAGCGAAACGAATATGCCGGACAGAAGAATAAAGCCAACAATATCAATCTTCATCATGCGTTCCTTCATGGCGGCACCAGGCCGAGCATCTTTAGAAGGAACAAGAGTGAGGTAGACAGGGGCGCAGGCTGCACCAATCAGTAGGTTGATATAGAAAGCCCATCTCCAACCGACTTTGCTGATGGTGAAAGCACCTCCAATAATAGGACCAAGAACCATCGCTATACCCCATGTAATACTCGGAATGGACAAATAAGCTGGGCGTTCTTGATCTGTGGTCAGCACCGAAAGTAATGTCATAACCCCAACGTATGAACCAGCACCGCCGATACCACAAATTGCACGACCAACAATCAGGACATCCATGTTGGGGGCTGCACCACATAGGGCGGATCCAATCTGAAAGAGGGCTATCGATATGATATAGAGATATTTGAGGTTGAATTGGCTATACATCTGACCCCTGTATTTCAATTTATCAGTACTGCCCATCTAACGATCAAGATACCCAGTTTCATGTAACGTACCAGAATAGATTGGTAGATCCAGCTCCCATCATAAACGCAACAGAAACCCATGAAATCTTGTTGATGGAATTGAACCGCTCAATGATCGCAGGTTGCACATCGGCAGCAATCGTGTTATCTAAGCCAAACAGAAATGTTGAGCCTAGAATACTGATAATGACTAGAACCCACGATAGCCCATGAACGTCTCGAGGAGATGCTGGTTCTGTTGCCTCTGCTCCTGGGGCACCTGGTGTGGTTTCATGTCCTTTTTCCAAAGCCATCTCGTCGTCGGCAGTAAACTTAGGGAGAACTGGGTCTTCGACAACACGTTTCGAGATTTCAGAGTTCGTCTCTGAAGACATGGTGACTATGCGAATCCAGCGCGTTCCCCGTCGCACTATCTGGAGCTGTCTTGGTTTCAAGAGAAAGGGAAACCGAAAAGAAGATGATGCTTCGTAATCGAAGGGCAAATAAAACTTGCCTTTATTTACCTAACTTCTGTGTTATTTTCAGTCGCTTCATGTCAGAATGGGTGAAATACGCGTTTGTGGTTGGCCGGAATTAAGGTTAGGATTGAATTAGGGTTCGTGATCAGCACGGGAACGTCGTGCTTATTTCCGGACTTCATACTCCGTATTGCTCGGAGATCACGGATACTTCGTAATATAATATCATACTATACCAAACCATACAGTAGCGTCATTACGGTACCGTAGCATTGGGACCCGCGTACAACTGAGGTCCTGCATTGGGATCTGTAAAAGGGGATAAAGAACAACTATTCATGACGGACCGAAAGTAGTTGGAATTCTCGATATTTTTGTCTCGTTTCTCCCTTCTCCCGGCATCATTGCCTCTTAGAATATCGTACTGCGACGTCAGCACAGAGAAATGCGTTTTTCGGCGATAGTGTTTTTGGCCTCCTGGTCAGGCCAAGTGAAAGCCCTTTCAGTCCCTATTCACTCCTGGATTGCTCCAGGACCTGATGCAGGTAAGTGAGAGTTGCAGGCAACACAATTAGAACGATTAGAACGCTGACAAGGGCTTTTTCTCTCTTGCCCCTGGTAGTTCGCGGCCCTTGCCCGGCCTTAAACACAATGGCCAATCACGGCTTCATTCCTCGATCAGGTCGTAACATCACTATGGACGACCTGATCCCCGGACTTAAGGCAGGCCTTAATGTGGCTGAAGATATAGCTATTATGGCGGGTACAAATGCTTTCAAGACAAATCCGGCCCCGTGCGCTACGTCCTTCGACCTCGACATGCTCAACTTGCACGGCGCCATCGAACACGACAACTCCCTTTCCCGAGGAGATTACTACTTCGGAGATAACCATAGCTTCAACAAAACCATCTATGCAGAGACACGCGCTTGGTTCCATGGGTCAACCATCACGCTACCCCGGGCTGTGTCAGCCCTACAATCACGCATTGAAACCTCACGCAAGACCAATCCACATTTTTTCTTTGACTTGGACGGGAGCACAGCTACAACAGCTAGCTATATTTCAATCTTCGGAGATACTCTCAAGGGTGAGGCCCGTCGTGATTGGGTTGATTTCTTCTTTCGTATGTTAACTCTTGTTCTTGACTTCATCTTAAAACCCCTTTGTCCGAACTCAAGATTAACGTGCTGTTGCAGAACATGAAAAATTGCCAATGGAGTTAGGATGGACCCCCCCTGCACTAGAATTCAATATGACATTGCTTCTATCCCTAGCGACCCGCATTGCAAACATGCTGTCTGAGGATCTAATCACACAATCAGTGGAGAGTTCCACATACAAAGATGGAAGTCACTGGGTTGGGGATATAGTAAATTATCTGAACCGACAGCAAGTACTATAGAAAACCCAGTAGCTATCATAATATGTACTCTGTCGATTACTTCCCATCGGCAGGTTCCTATGATTTAAAACTATAAGTCCTCTCCCCTATAGCTATTCGTATCAGTACAAGGCACCCATGGACATACAACATATATAGAGATTTTACTAGGAACAGCAATATCATATCCTCTTGAATAGGCGTGACTCTCTATATTTCAATATATAGACTCCATATATTCGCACAATGATTCTCCGAATCCTAAGTCCTCGTGCCTAGATAGACATTGCGTAGATGAAGGGGTCGTGTGGGTCGTGTGGGTGGACGAAGGACAAGTTGCATTAGAGGAAGAGAAACCAGCAAAGTAGTCCAGGAATTAACGGACTTAAGCATATACAACACCATGCCAGAACATGGGTTCCTTTTCACATCAAAATATCAATGTCTTTCAAATAGAAATCGTGAGTTGTTTGATACTGCAACCTTCATCAGCGACGCAATTGTGTCCGAGCTTGGGTTGTACAGTGTCAAAGTAACCCTCTCAGGGCTGGCAGTGCCAGAATTATGCTCTGGCGTCTTGCTTTCTATGGGAATATCCTGATAGTGAGCTGCAGCCATCCCGTCATCTTGTGTGATCTTGGTTATAGGGTGCGTTTGCTGCCGAAGTAACATGTTTCCGTCGTCGACCTGAAAGGGCAGTGCTAAGGGCATATTTCCGTCATCATCATTTTTACCTCCCTCGATCGCAAAAGTCTGCAATGAGATTTCGCCCAAAGGGTTGATCCGAAGCTGGTCGGTGTCGCCGTGTAATCCTTCAAGAGAGGGGAATGGTTCAAGCTCCGTGATATTTTCCAAGAGTTCTTCCAGTCCGGATTCTATCATCGTTTCATATTCGTTAGATAACGAAGAGGCGTACATGTTTGCATTTTCTGGCGAAGTAATGCAAGGCCAATCGCTATCCATACTGGTATTTCTCGAGTCCGTACGAGATACATGTTCTGAGAGACGTTGCTGCACGTCGCCCTCTACGGAGGCCACGGTCATTTCCATATCTTCATCGCTAGAATCAGCAGACGAGAAACAGTTCGATTCTGCCGGATCCAGCTTCTCTTCAACGTCTAATCTGATGTTTGCACTATGCGTGTTCATATCCTGTTTCTGCTGCTCCTGCTCCTCGGTGTTTGTCGAAAGTTTGGCCCTTCTCCGTCCGATTGGCGATCGGTCGCCAGGTTGTCGTAATCGTCGACTCAAGTTTGTATATCTGAAGTACCTAGGTGGTTAGATATAACCCCGTTCTCAACCAGTGGACAAGCAGACTTACTGGTTCTTGATGGCGTTCCTTGAACGATTCGGGAAATACTCTACCTGTATCTCCTTCCAACGTCGCCCTTTTTCCTCATATGCGTCAAACAATCGACGGTTCTTTCAATTCCAAGTTTAATGACTGTGATGCGCCCAGCAGGGTAACAGAGACAAATGACTTACCTCCTCTTCAGACCATTGGCTCCGGTCTAAGTCGGGGTCAAGACATTGCTTCCATCGCTTCGCACACTCTTTAGCTCCGGATCAGTCGATGTCAACCATTTCGTTCTCTGTATTATCTCGGATATAGGGAGGGGAAAAGAGTGACATACGGTCCGCGTTTCGAGTCGAGACGTTATTTGCCACAACAGTCCAGCTGAAAACAAGGTTAGTGAAAACAAAAGCGTGAAGGCCATTGAATCAAGAGTGCATAACCGAAAAGCCAGGTAAGTCGGACGGTACCTACCTTTCCCCGTGTTTTGCAACTGCGTCGATTAGCAGCCTATCTTCCTCGGCCGTCCAATGACCCTTATTAAGACCTCCAGACACAACGTTATGCCACCGTTTCCTACAATCTCTGTTGGTACGGCTTGGTAATCGACTGGCAATAGAACACCAGTCTTTGACCTTTCCTTGTGCCACTGAATCCCACAACGGGCAAAGTCAATCGACGGTACATTACCTTGCTTTTCGGTTCAAGAAGACAAGACTTACATTGCGCCAGAACCTCTTTTCGAAGTATTTCGTCTTCTTTATCGGTCCATTTGTGTGGTTGCAAAGGCATGTTTTCATATCAGCTAATTAAGTTCACCAAGTACAAGTTAGGAGGTTTTAGGAATTCGCGGGGCTTAAATTGGTGGCCGATGAAGGATTGCGGTCCTCTTCACCCCTCTTCACGGTTGAAACGTCAATACGGCTAGCCAACTTATTCATCGTTGACTCCCAAAGCGAGACCGGAGTGTATCTCATCAATGCATCTTATATTAACTTAGTAAGACTATGTTTATTGACAGGGTTATCTTGCTTGCTGCATATACGAACATAATCAAGGCTGACCAAGATTCAGAAGTAAGTTTAGGCGCGCGGATTTACGTATGCGCCGCGCTCACCATATTCTCACCATATTTGGGATAGCCGTAAAATAATCTTGTCAGATAGAAGTATTGATCTATGAAGCTGAGGCAGAAGAAATAACTAACGTCAGCCCTGAGGCAAGGCTGGCAGTTGTAGTTTTGAAACCCCGCGTACAGGTTTATAGAAATAAGCAATGTGAATAGAAGAGGACCAGATTGGCTGTACTAAGAGCCCCAGCATTTGTATATAGCTCTTGGATACATACGTAGTACAATAACAATACACCTAGGAACCGTGCGAGAATCACGAAGGCATTATTTTCCATCCTTATCAACAAACAAGATGAGCCATATCGGAGTCAAAGCAAATAGATATAATTACTGTGTTGCTCTTTTCGTTTGCCTTGGATCATTTACTTATGGATTCACTTCCGGCGTCTTCGGCACGGTAATCGGACAGACATCATGGTGGAATTACTTCAATCTCGCGATGGATTCGTCTTATGGCGCCGTCATTCTCGATCTGTGTAATGGTCTATTCTATGCGGGTGGGTTTTTTGGTTGTTTGGCTGTGAATTGGTTGTCAGATACATTCGGACGCCGTCGGGCAATTCAAATAATCATGACAGTTTGCATAACTGCAGCTGTCATCCAGATATTTTCAGTTCATGTTGCGATGCTCATCGTCGGCCGTTGTCTGGGAGGTATTGCAGCAGGCATGATCAACTGTACAGTTCCGACATATATTTCGGAGATTTCCCCTCCATCCCAGCGCGGACGGCTTGTTGGTTTCCACGGTGTGTGGACACTAGTTGCGTTTGTAAGTGAAGTGCTACGTGAACTTGACGTTTTGGGATTTTGTATTGATCACTGTAGGTTAGGGCTTGGTAAACTGGGCTGGTTTGGGAACCTACTTTGAAGCTAATTCAAATATACAATGGCGACTCCTGTTTGGACTTCAACTTGTCGCGCCACTTGTGCTTCTTGCTGGGAGTTTTAAGCTTCCCGAGTCTCCAAGATGGTTGATATCTCGTGGGCGAGATAAAGAAGGTAGGGTAATTTCCAGAAAGGTCTTGTCCAGATAGGGACTAATAACAAGAACACTAGGGTTGGATATACTCAAAAGGCTCCATGAAAATTCAGCTGATCCATTACACTGCGGCGCGAAAGACGAATTTACACACATCAAAAATCAGCAGGCACAATATAATGAAGAGTCCTTGCGAAATTTGTTTCAACTGCTACGGAACAAGAAGTACAGACGGCGACTCTTGACTGGATTCTTCTTGCAGGCAATGACGCAAACATCGGGTATTCTAGTCATTAACAACTATATGGTAAGGTTTTATAGAAAGAAAAACACTGCTGACAGATTCGTGGTCTGACATAGCAAATTCTTGTAGATTGTTGAGCTTGCCAATCTCAATGTTACTGGATGGAAACCCTTGATGATTACTGGGATCTACAACAGCTGGGCTGCATTATTGAACGTGATTAACGCCTTTACTGTGGATCGAGTTGGACGAGTTCGCGTTATTCTATTTGGGATGGCAAGGATCTCCATTTTGGTTACAATCCTTGTGCAATGCTAACAGAAATAAGGCCGGTGGAGTTCTCTGCGTGTCAATTGTCGCTGCACTCGTTGCCCACTATGGCACGCCAGACAATACAGACCTTGCAGGTGCGGGTGCAGCAATTGCTTTCATGTTCCTCTTCGTTACGTTCTATGGAAGCTGTGTCGATGCATCCAGCTATATCTTCTGTTCGGAGATTTTCCCAACACATATTCGCGCACAGGGTGTCGGGATATCGACCAGCGGTGTTTTTTTACTGAATGCAGGTAGGTACCATAATGAATATCTAGCTTTTCAACAGAGCGCACTAAGAATTTTATCTTGATTTAATGCAGTCTATCTTACGGCAGCTGGCACAGCATTCACCAAAATTGGCTGGAAGTTTTACCTGGTGTTCATTATCGTTCCTGCCCTAGCATTGCCTGTCATCTGGCGTTTCTTCCCGGAGACGAAGGGCTTGACACTTGAGGAAATTGGCGCATTGTTCGGAGATGAGCCAGCTATTGCGACCAACCACAATGAGGAGTTGACCGAAACGTCAGTTGACGAGAGGACCAAAGTCTAGTTCTCTTTATTTGACGCGGCGACCAGAGCGAAATGATCAGATCCGTGTCAATAGTCGAATGTGGCTGATTTTCCATACAAAAGTCACGGATGGAGATTCTCTAACGAGAACTCGGTTTTATGAGAAACAGTAGGCTTTCAGTTTTTTACGCTCAGACTTGGATTATATTGGTCAAGAACAGCACCGCAAACTAATTTTTATATAATAATTTCGATTTAATTGATATGGTACAGAAAAGAGCATGGGATAAAGCTATAACAGTTACCCTACCTTATATGCTTAGCCGTCAGTGATGCCTCTCGAACGTAACTGTACATACCGCGCGTAACGTTGTTACAGATTCGCGCCCTGCATAATCCGACCGAGAAATAAACACGTGCGTAGTACTAGTTATGCAGGGACTGAAAGGTATCTTAATAGTTGAATACTTATAATTCCTGTTTCGGCCCTTACCTTATGTGGATTAAATGTAGCGGCCAACGTGTCAGAATCTGTGGGGTTACAGCTGGAGCCCGAGCAAACCCTGATATTACTACATCAGCCTATACTCCATACGTACAGTTAGATATTTGTTTGATATGCAGAAAGAATGCGGCTCTCAACACAGTGTAACAGTAGTAGAAGAGTGTATTCTGCATTGTCAAATATGCCTCGAATATGAGCTCATAGTAAGACCATGTATCAGTGCTATATATTATGTGCCCCGTTCTTGCTTTCTCAATGGGGCCATAAGGTCGATACGAGTTCGTGTCCGATATACGTGTACGAAGATACGCTTCAAAAGTCGGGGCCCCAACGCTAAATTAGTGTAGGAACTAAAGCTTAGATGACGACCGCAGCGATCCCTAATTATGTCGACATGAAGATGTCAGCATTTGGTCACATGATGAGCGGTGACAGGTATAGGCACCGCCATACGGACATCTTCCCTCCTAAACTTACCTGCCTAGTCAGTCAATAGGTAGTCAAGATTGCCAATGAAAGACGTTATCCCATACTGAGCTTCATATACTCGACGAATAATAGAGTTAATAATATCTTATCGGATAGCATTAGAAATCTCTTTAATGATTCTGAGGCTGGAGCAACAGCAATATAATGCATTTTAGGATATAAGAATAGGGTCAAATCTTTTCTCTAGTATACACTTTACTTTTTTTAAATAGTCTGGCTTGAACTATTACAGATATCTACGGAGTATAACCCGAGGTGATAATGTTAGATATACTAAGACCAGCATATAAACGATATTGAGGCATTAAAATAAAGTAGATACTATATAGCACTAAACTATTGAGTAAAGCCTATCCCAGTTAAATATTGGCGAGATTGATAATGAGCAATTATGACAGAGGTTAATCGGTAATAAGCGTTTATTTCGGAGAAAGAGAATGTAGAGTTAAATAGCTTAGGATTTACGAAAGTAATACATGCAGTTAGAGCGGGGATCACACCTTAGTTTTTACACAGAACCTCAGTTCTCTTGGTAAATTACTAGGAAATGTAAGTACCACGCTAAACATGGTGGCGGTAATACCACTCACCTGGCCGATCCCGGCTTATGAAATTACCCGGCCGGGTGTATGTTCCGGCTTTTTTGCGTTTTTGTTTAGTGGTTACACACAAGTTAAACACAGGTCTTTAGGGGACACAATTCATTCGTCCGTCATGGCTTATTAAGTATCGTATTGTTCTCTCGGTAGGGCGTACGCTCGCTCATTGTCCATTATCAGAATCGGTTTGGTAAGAACCCTGTGTCTCCAAGTCCGTGCCATATCTCGCACACGCCCAGTTAAATTGGGTGCTCTCATTCCACCACAACACCTTCGTGTGAGCACTAGACTATGTTACACCTAATAAAGCGTAGTTTTCAGGCTTCGAATTTTGAAGCGCACCTCTATAGAGGTGATTTTTTTTTCTGCCCTGTATTGGTATCTCACATAGAGATGCTCTCCAAGTCGAAGAATCCAAGACCACTCGCCTTTATACATGCCTCTTTCTGATTGGTAGGCCAGTTAGACCTCGCTGCGCTGTACAATTCACCAAGAATATCTAATAATATCATTCTGTCCAACAGCTCGATAGAGAGCATGCTACATATAGCAAATCACTCTCAGATGCATCATGCTCTGTCAGAACGCAATACGCTATCCCGAGTTGGGCAATGAGCCGAGGAGGTTTTTTACAATATTAACATGAAGAAATCTCGAGAACAAGATTCACATACTAACAAGATATCCGATGTGCTATGTCTAGAGAGTTCTAGGTTATCATCATGGTTTACTCTTATGGAGTTCCACACACACACACACACACACACACACACACACACACACACACACACAAAAAAGATCGACATCCTGCTAGCGCAAATCTACCACGTGAACCGTGTAAAGAACGATTCTTGATTGACCCTAGCGTTTTGAGAAAACGAATTATCGGTAAATAAATGCCTTGTTTTCGATTAGAATCATGTAGCTGGCTCTACCGGTAAATCTCCAAAGTACATCACTATAATACTGTCAAAGCTGATATCATCACCTTTCCTGCGCTTAACATCTCATGCAGGAAGCCCGATAAGCCCGTACAGCATCAAGTGAACCCTCAATTTAGACGGAGATAATGAATGATTCTAAGATAAGCACGGAGTGCTGCGGAGTACTAATTCAACGATAGATAACGGGCATCTTCAGAATGACTCTCAGCCTTACGGCGTCTACTCTCTTTTCTTCGTTATCATCAAGGCTGTCACAGCCATCTTGTCAGTGGATCGTCAAAACGGAAACCACAACCAATACGACAGTTGATAGCCGTAACGACGGCCAATAAATTGGACTATGTATATGGAGCTAATGCACGAAGGACAAACGGTGTTGCGAAGGAGCTAGGCTTAAGTAAGAATAGCACAGGACATAATCTAGCTGTCAGAGCCCAAACACAGATGGATCTGATAGCCATGAGAGCTAAGATGCAGAAGGAGCAGATGAAGATAAGCATACAAGGACGCTCGTTTACTATGTACCTAGTCTTTTCATAATGTGTTAAATCGACTGTTATAACTTGAGAATACGTTCTTCCATCGAACCGCATATTTCGTTTATTTCAAGACTTCGCTTTTAATAAGCCTTTCGTGTTTAGGCACCGTATAACTTCCCTGCGCTGAAAAGCTATCCGAGATATACTCAACGGCATTTAGACCGAAGTTTCCGACGCATCTCCGACGCTCCACCCGTCGGGCCTGCTCAAAGCCGCTCGTGCGAAACTCCACAGTGTTCTTAGCACTAGTGCAAGCGAGGACTGGGCTGTGATAGTTGGTGACCTTTTCTCAGCTGTAAAAAAAAATTATTGGTTCTGTCATATTGCTTTTGTACGATTCTACTCCAACAAGCCACCTAACCCGCGTAACAGTATATTCTTGTTGTACATATCCCCGTATATGGATTCAGCTCGAGAATAGAGGAGCGACTTTTTAAAGCGTCCCTGGGAGATTGAATAAAAATTCCCCAACTGTGACAACTAAGGGCTCGAGTCTTATTTTATCACTCAAAGCTGTAAACAGGTCTAAGGACGATAATATGTTGGACAAGCTACGTATCGTTCATAAAGTTGCCATTGTTACGGGCTCTGCCCGAGGAATGTGAGCTATCATCTGCTTTAACCATTGCCTAACTTCTATATTTTCTGACCTTTAGTAAATGCAGAGGGGAGGCTATTGTTCGTCGCCTTGCTACAGATGGTTATCGAGTGTGTGTCAATGACCTATCACACAATAAGGATAAGGTTGACGCACTTGTATCTGAGCTCAATGAAGAGCACGGAGCTGGTACGGCTATCGGAGTGTTTGCGGATGTGACCAAGAGTGAAGAGGTAAAGGCGATGATCGACCGGGTAGTCGATGAGCTTGGAAATTTGACCCTGATGGTTGCCAACGCCGGCATCTGCCATATCCAGGACGTGCTGCAGATGACCGACGCGGATGTCAGACGGGTATTTGAAGTAAACATGATTGGCACGTTCAACACTTATACGCTTGCTGCAAAGCAAATGATTGCTCAAGGCCCAGTTGACGATCAAGAAAGCCATCGATGGACATATAAGATTATCGGCGCATCCTCTATCGTGGCTTTCCAGCCATACCCACTTGCGAGTCACTATAGCGCTGTAAAGAGCGCCATTCGGGTCTTCACCAACACTTTTGCCATGGAGATGGCAAAGCACAAGATCGCTGTCAATGCCTATGCACCAGGGGTTATTGACACAACCATGTGGGATAAAATCGATGACGAGCTGGCCGAAGTTGCGGGCGAAAGTGCCAAAGGACAGAGCCGTAAGGCTGGGGTTCAGAGAGCGCTTATGGGTAGACTAGGCACACCGGATGATGTGGCTATGGTGGTGAGCTTTTTGGCCGGCCCAGATTCGGCATTTGTGAATGGGCAGACGCTGGTTGTAGATGGGGGCATAGTCATGACCTAGGAATTTCCTTTTTGGTATTTTTTTTTTGTTTTTTTTTAGTAATGATAATAAACTCCGTGAAAATCAGCATGATCCGTTTGTCCAATATTTCGTATACGTAACGTACCTGCGTATGGGAATACTTCCTTCGAATCAAGTCAAAGCACGCGTGAAAGGCCACAAAGTAAATAGTGGGTACTCCGTCTAAAATATACGTTCTAACGCAGTAGCGCCGGAAGACCCGCCGGAGTATGCAGGTTTCCGCTATTTCCGACATGTCTTCGATCTAGCCCGCCCCACTATGCGGAGTTAACGGTACCCACGCTTGAAACATTGAATGACATGTATGGTAATGGTATTAAGTGTATACGAGATCCAGCCCCTTCCTACAATGCCGAGGCCCGCGCTCTGTCGAAATTTTTGGATAAATTGTCTTAGCTTCGGCTTCTGACGAGTGTCCTCCGCAAACATGTTGCTGTTGTGGCGTCTAAACTCGTTCTCTCAATCTGCCAGAGGAGTTGTAATTACTGAGGAGCCGAATTGGAAGTTATCATTCGACAATGGGGTCCTAACTGCGAGGATATGGATGGAAACCACCACTGTCTGTTTCTGTTCCCCTGAGCATTTTCTGGTTTGTTACGGTTGACTCACAAGCGTCTTTTGTTTGGAGAAATGCCCCAGTATTGATCAACTGATCGAAAAACACCTGGTCTGCCTTTACCGCAGACACACTCACTTTACAAATACAACGACTGAGAGATCTACTAGATAAGAGAGCCCAATCACCTCAGCGAAGTGATTGGTCCCGTGTAGAGTATTCCAGAGCACAGTAAATTATATAAAAAGCCACTTTAGTTGTCCAATTACAATGAATTTTAGTCGTCGGTCTAGTGTACTACTCCATCGTCAGGTCCCCCTTCGGCTCGGGTCCAGTGCCCATAATGCTGATACAGGATCGCTAAAGTCCAATGGCGCAGCGAACTGTTCCCACGTTGTAGACTATAGTCAAAAGTGTTAGTGGGGCTTTTCTTTTCTAGGGATGGAAAATTCTTACAGAATCATGGTAGTTGGTATGCTGTACGCTGGAAAAGTCAAAACCGGGAAGCATTGGGACTGAAGGGGCAGTAGCAGTATTGGGCGTCGCCATGGCTGTGCTGGCAACTGTAGATGTGAGTCCACTGCCAATCGCGGCTCCTGTAGCCCCATACCTAGTGGGCAAGCGATCCCTTGGCACATATTGCTGGGGTGGAGGAGTTGCCATCAGCCCAGTGTCGATAGCTGTTCCTGGGTACATCTGTGTCAAGTTTCTGGTGGGCTCTATTTCTGGCATGGGCATACTAGCCGGTGTTGGATAAGTACGTTGTTGATAGAATTCCTCCTGCGCATTATCCTTCGGGTGTCGTAATTTCTTTAGTAGCATACCAAGGACATCACTGGCCTATAAGCTTCGATACTTTCGTCACGCATCTGGTTCCAGATAACTGCACTCCGGTCCAGCGACTCAATCATCTCGTTTCGAGAGGGACCGGGGAGTGTGAAAGGAGGCGGGTCTCTGTCGCGATCGAGAGACAGCTCCGTGCAGAGAATTGTAGCTGCGAGTAGGTAGTCATGGGTAGTCAGAGATGTCATGTATTTAGTTAAACATCTTGCCTGTCCACCAGCTTTTATTTCTTGGTGTTGGACTGCCTGCATTTTCAATAGAGCCATGGCGGATTCAAGGCAGGCGCGCCGGGAGTTATAGAATCGGGCATCTATGCGAGCCGCCTCCAAGAAGCGGCTGTGGACCACACATAACGCCTTGTGATAAACGTTCGCAAGGGCAAATCGAGCGGCAACCAGAGACACTTGATCATGCTGTTGCTCGGCCATGGACCGTAGTCGGAAGTGGTCAGGTGCTTTCGCGTAGATCTCCCGAATGCTGCGATCAATTTCTAATACTCTTTCGTATGGAGGAGGAGCATCTTCCCGGTTAAGTTCTTTCAAGGCACGAGACAAGCCTAGGGCCAACCGAGCTTTGCATATGAGATAGGAGATTGAAGTTGCTTCTGAATCTGGAAGTGGAGCAGGCAGCTCAACACTGGCAGGCCCGAAGTTTCCATCATAGATGTTTCGAGGCAGACCTCTATCGGTAGCCTCAACCTTAACCATGGAAGGAAACCCATGCTGAAACGAAAACAAGATGTCGGCCTGCCGAATAAAAGTCCATACACGGCGTCGCATTTCCGCCTATTAGACTTAGTAAGAACCTATCTTAGCAGACCTATATTACGTACCTGAAATGGACTGATTGACGGTAGATGATCTGGGTCCCGATGGTACCCCATTCGCATAGCAAGGCGGATGATCGTGCCAAGTAGAACCCAGGTACTAGAGTCGGCCTCCCGATGTGATGCATATTCTCCATATAAATGAAGAACTAACGTTTCAATCAAATCTTCGTGTGGCTTTGTGTAGTCGGCAAGTAATATGCAGTCTGCTACTCGTGTACGATATGACCTACCCAAATCCTGTGATTTTCCGTGATACTCTAATGGTTCATCTCCATCACGTTGCCATGAAAGCGCTGCAATACGCATCATGGCGAATAGTAGGCCGATCCATACAACAGACGTTCGGTTAGGATCTTCCCAGTGTTCCGTATACTATATCAAAACTTAGTCTTGTTCCTCGGTTCATGTAAGCGAGCAGCATCTGAGATAGGTACATACCTGTTTTTGGAACGTGGGAGGGTGAAGAATATCTGATGCATGTCAGCCCGCTCAAATAGACACTCTTTCACAATTCAGTTCTTTGCTTACGAAGTGCGGGATCTAAAGTCCTAAAGTACCGTTCCACAAACATGTCGCATGTATATCGGGAAGGAATGTGCGCTAGAATTTCACCATGACCTAATAACTGAGAAGCGCCGAATAGTAGAGTTGGGCCCGGATCGTCCGGTGTCCGTTTTAAGAGCCGAGAAATTTTCTCTGACTGCTCTTTGTATTGATGCTGTTGCGTCTGAAGGTAACTTCGTACCTCGTGGATCTACCTCGGACTTAGCTCATGGAGGAGAATTGGAAGCGTGATGTCTGACCTCATTCAACAAGGCAACCCAATGGGCCTCATCGTTAGTATGAGGGCCGCCATAGTCGGCGTCAATTCGAAACATCCGACTCCTCACGGGGTCACCAGGTCTTGCACTGGGGAAGACTTCCTCCTTAGGACCTTCATATCGTGGAGCTTGGACGTTCTGATGCGGAATTACTAAATTGATTGTCGAATTCACCTCTGAAGCTTCTTTTTGATTGATCATTGACAGAACCAATTGCTCTAGTCGATCCATCCGATTTTGCACACTGCTAGAACTACTATGGGAGGACGGCCAAGTCCTCTGAATTCCCGCCCTGCGATGCTGATAAGAGCACGACATCACGTCTCCTCGGCGAACACAACTGTCACAAAAAGGAAACGCTTGATCACATCGCAGCCTGTCGAATGGTAAGCAGGAGCAGGACAATCCCTCTATCTTTCTTCGTGGCTCATCCTTTTTCTTCTTCGCTAACGGACAGTATGGACCTACTTGCGTTGCCTGCAGGGAGTACAGGAGACTGGCTTGCGATTTCGTTTCTGGACGGCTGTCCCTGTTTCAGGTGTTTCGCTGTAGCCGGGAGAATTCATTGACGCTCGAAGTGCAAGGCTGACGAAGTTGGCGCTTTCTTGGTCAGGTGGATTACAACTGATGTGAATAACCAAAGAACAGGCAAGGTAGATAACAGAAATACCAGTGGCTCATGCTAGATGACCACGAAATAGAGTAACCCTGCGTTTGATATCTGAGATGGAGTAGTTGGCAAGAAGAAAAAGCCTGTCCGTAACGGTCGTCAATGTCACTGTCAGGTGGACATAACAAAGCGGCGGCAGCTCTTAAACCCGAATAGGTTAGATACTGTATTGCTAATACGTATGGTAACGTAATGCTAACGTTAGCTTACCTGACACGTGTAACGGTAACTGTCACTGACTGGAAGCCATTTCTTGGAAGAATACTAATATGATGAGAACAATCGGGTTAGAGAGCATGTATGACTAACAAAATCGTTGCCTTCATTTAATTATTAATTATTAAAGACGATATCCCTCATCTATCGGAAGGGTTCCTTGTACTAGCGGTATTTTAGGGGTTGACTCCGCTCCAGCCCTAACAGTGTCAGTACTCATTCCCTGTAATGTCCCTTAGGAGCATTGTCAGCGTTTCTTGAGGACTAAGCGTTCTATTCATCAACTGCTAAGAGGCATTGTAAGGCCTAAGATGAGAAATATAAATAGTGTGTCCACTCTTATATCGGATTCGACAAATCAGTCGAGCTTCGAACATTTTTTTACCGCTTCTAGTTGATTTTGTTGTTCGATTTTTGGAAGATCCTCTCTTGCAAGTTTGAGCAGTAACAGTGGCTTGGTTTGCTGGGGTGTCGGTCACCTTTAGGAAATCAACTACACGAAAGATTGTAGATCTAACATAGTTTCATTTATTATTGACCTTGATCTCAGGCATACAGTTGGAACTTTGATATCTATTTTGCAACCTCCTTGAATTGGATGTTTGTATTCATGGATGGCATAGAAAGCCTCCTGAGATCTTGTAAAGCTAGAAAATGTCATGGAAATTGTCGACAACTATTCTCTATGCGATTACTGTACATCATTGACGGTTTAATGGCCGTTTTGCTCACCATTTGTAGGTCGGCCTGCGGTGGTGCGTGGAAGAGTGCATTCCACAAGTGACACCTGGCTGCGGCAGTCATAGATACGTGACAGTTCAAGCCCTGCTTTCTCAATAATGTTTTTGAATTCCCCCGGAGTGCGCTCAATACCGTTGATAATACTCATCATTGTGATGTCGCGCAGGTGGCTGTAGCGGGTGTAATAGCCGTAATTAGCTGGCAGAGGAGATGGGGCAGGCACAATATTTTGGAACCCGGCTGTGGTATTCATCACTTGATCACAGATAAGAACACGGGAGTGAGGGCCCATACTTTGTCTCAAAGCAGAGAGGATCTGGATGCAATAGTCGTCAGACCAGTCGTGCCTGTGAAAGGAGTGGCCAGTTAGTGATTTGATCTCAATGCAGCTCAAGGACTAAGATTATGGAGTAATCCATATCAAGACATACAAAATGTACCGCAGCCAGTACACGTCGGCACCTTCGACAGGATTTTTGTCAAAGAAGTTATGTGTGATAAATTGCACACGTCCTTGCGCCAGGGCTTCAGCATGTTCTGTCGGCCAAATTTCTTTCTGGGCTTGTTCAAGTACTGGGCCGCGGTCCTGAACGATGAATTTCAGTTCCGGGAAGAGGCGAGAGAGTTGAATACAGAAGCCACCTGAAACCTTTTATTAGAGCCCAAGTAGCTTCCAATTGAATCACTTCTAAGCGCCTCACCGACTCCACCTCCGACGTCGACAACCGTGGCCTGACCGAGGCTTGCCCAAGGGAAATCTGCGGAGTAGATACTTAAAACCCTGTTATCCATTTCGAAAAGGATACTTGCTTACCGAATAGGTGCGCTACACCCGTGATGCGACCACCACCCAGCATTGCCAAACCGAATATCTTGTGTTCCGGTCTCTTGATTTTGTCTTCTGGCTGATGCAAGGTAATGGCATCTGACAGCTCTGGACCAAATGGACCAGAATAGTTTCCAGGCCCTCCATTTTGCAGCTCCAGCGGTGTTGTCTCCTCTTCTAGCCAATTCCAGCGTTCCTTGTTTGTCTTGAGAGCTTTTTGAAAAGCCGTCTCGGTAACTGAGTATGAATGTCCGAACTTGGGATCCAACAATGTGCGTGGGAGGGCTTCAGATGCTGTATAGAGGTCCAAGGAGCTTTGTGTGTTAGTAACAATCATCATACACCCACGGCAGTAGAGAACTTACAACATGACTATATAGGCGCGAAGAGGCTCATTACCTACCAAGGCTGATGATATGTAGTTGTTTGCAAATACATTATCCTTAAGCTCCTTGAAGATATGGATTGAGCAGAGGCATCTCATAACGCGAGCTTTTGTTTGTGCAGGTTAGTCCTGAAGTTTCTGTGTTTCTTACTCTTTCCTATCATGCTTCGGACCAAGAGGAACTACGAACCTAACTTCTGAGACTGGATCCCAGTCCGAGTTGACAGCTCCTCAATCGTGACCCCGAACTCGTCATTAGCGGCGAGGATGTCGGCAATGCGCAAAGAAGCCGCAATGTGAAGACACCGTGCCTCGTAGAATTGTAACGATACCTCCTGCAGACGCTCGCTAGGGGAAGCAACAAGTTCAACAAATTTGCCTGTTGCTGAGATCAAGGTGCGTCTAGCTTCATAAAGCTCACGACTAGGGAGAGAGTTTTCACTGATCTCAGTACCATTTCTTTGATTTGAGAGGGGGTTCTTCGCCCATTCGCCAATAATAGTATGCACTGCTTTTTGTGTTAACTCCAACAGCTGTAGAAGCTCATATACATCTTGTACGGTTGCCATGTTAGTGTTATGCAGGATTGTTGTAACTATCGGGATATCGGTTTTAGCGCAAATTTTTAGTTCTTCGGTTGAGGCTGCCTGGTTATATGTAGTTATGATTGTTAATTCTCTTATACTTTATCGATAATCCAGCAATACTTAGGTTCTCTTTGAAAAGGGACCCGCGTACACTTGCTGACTCTACTCGGCCCAGGGCCGGATCAAGATGACATGGTCCATGATGCATATCCGGCCTCTAGTCAGAATTGCTATTGGCAACATGGCAGCGGCTACAAGGCTACTAAGCATGGGTCAAAAAGACGGCCTGCTTACAGCAATATCATATAAATCGCCTAAAGATGGCTCAATTTTCGCTTGAAATAACTAGAAATCGATGCTCTGATTAACAAGTTATATGACAATCAAATTATACAAGCGATCTCTCATTGCTAGACGGTTGCTCCAAATGTGTAGGTACTACGGAGAAATATGTCTAGGATATACACCCAAGTAGCAAATCTCGTGTCTAGTGGTATCTACGAATCTGGCCTCCACAGTAGTCTGTATTTCCTTCAAAAGGATACATTGTCCTGGGCCACCAAGAAAGTCCCAAAATATTCAGCGAACTTTTCCACCTCTCCAGGAGCTGCGCTGAACCCAACCCAGAGGTCTGGTCTAACAACGACCATGGCCCCGGTACGGTGATGAACCCCCCAAGTATTATGTGCATCCTCATCAGGGGCACGGTCGTCAGAGAGAACAACAGCCTTCTCCTGCAACGCTAGTAACTCGTTATCTTTTGCAAGGGCTTCCTTGATTTCCCACGGTGTGCCTTTGGCCACCAAAACAATGTTGAATAGTTTGGATCCACCGTATTTCCAGTAAAAACTGTCAGGGTCAGCAGGAGACAATGCCTTTGACAGACGCCCTAGCTGCTTTCGAACGGTTCCGAGTAAATCCCAACCAAAGACGACCAGATGAAAGCGGCTAGCACCCTCTAGTTTATCGTAAAGGTATCCTGTATGTTTCTCATCGAAACAAAGACGAGGATTTGGCGCGCGAACACCGTTGCGGACCTGAACTGGGGGAAACTTCTGCCATTCCACCTTGTTCACGCCTGTGTTGAGACAACTAACTCCGTATGGCGCGTCGACACCGAGCAAGAATTGTCCATGTCGTCGGAAAAAGTCATAAATGAATTCTTTTGCATCTTCAGAAGATTTAAAAGAGATTTTCTCAGCTGATGTCTCTCCATCGCCATTAGCTTCCTCGTCTGTTCCCGAGGCAGTACTGGGGAAACCGCTTGTGGCCTGACCATTTACTTTATGGCCATTGGTCTGCCCATGACCGATTGCAGGTCGACTATCACTGTTGGGATGGCCAGTTATTCTCTCAAATTCTTCCATCTCGTCTATACCAAGGTCTGCGCCTGCATGATAGAGTCTTGCTGCCGATAGAGGTGAGCTGCAGACAAATCGTAGGTATTTCCCTGAAGTCTCAATAATATGCGCAGCATGTAGACGGCGCTCTCTGTCATATGTTGGTAAAAGGGCGTCCATTCGAGCTTGATTTTTTACCGTCATGCCGAGCTTCCAGGCCAAATTAGCGGCATCCAGAATTGAGGCATTCAGGCCAAATGCTCCCATCACGCTATGAACATGTCTGATTATATAAGGTTAGTAATCAGACCTGAAACGATAATTTCCAGCAATCGAGAAGATGGGCTTACGCAGCATCTCCGACCAAATGCACCCTCAAGTCATTGGATGAGAAAGACCGAGCAACTCGCTCGCTAACTGTTATCTCATCAGCAATCGTGGGAGGCAAAAGAAACGGCTATGCAACTCACTCTTCCAGACAGCAAACCAACTAAGCGGAGCTCCAAAGGACAGTTTATATGGCGCAAAAATGCGATTGGCTTGCTCCAAGACCTCCATCGGAGTGATGGAGTGAATGTCAACCTGTCCACCAGACTCAGCGAAGCTAGCATCACGTGCTTGTCTTGTCTGTGATAAAGGCCCTGTCTTCGAGATGTCGAGTTGAGTATAAAGCCTTCGTCATTGTTAGCCTAGTAGAGCTGATATTATATGTATTGGGAAAATGCTTACCGAATATATCCGTTCTCACGAGGGATAATGACGCAACCTCCATACTTGGAGCTGACAACAGATCTGGGAATAGTCAGAGATGTCCGAATACTTGACGCTTCAATGTCGAAAATAAAGCCTTGCGAGACTTGCTTACCCGAAAATCCATGCATGAGGGTAGTCCGTCTCGAAAACACAGTCCATGATACCCCAGTAAATATCAGTACTGATTCCATCGAATGGTATATCAAGTCTTCGCCGGATTGAACTTGAGGCACCATCACTGCCGACGAGAAATTTGGCTTCGATCTTCTCCTCTTTTCCAGTCAAGCTATTTTCGATAACACCACGTACCGGGTATGCAGAAACCGAGGATTGTTTTGCTAGATTCTGATCCACTGTAAATTCATTGAGAGTTGTATTACGTTCTACGAGTATCTTGTGGCGCAAAAGATCCCGTATGAAAATTCTTTCAATCTGGCCTTGAGTGATGATATGTAGACCTCGATAGCGGGAATCTGACTGATGGGATCGTCCATGGTGGAGGGGTTTCCCATTGTAGTAAATGGCGGTACGTTCAATCAATGGACCTTCTTCTTGAACCTCACTTGCGAGACCCCAAGTGGACAGAGTCTCAAGGAAGCGAGGCTGAACACCATCTGCGCGACCAGCAATGAGTGGCGTTGGAGCCTTATCAATGATTCGGAATGTCAGGCCTTGTCGAAGTAGACTTAGGGCGATTTCCAGGCCACTTGGACCAGCTGTTTTGCTATTTTAGCTCGTACGTAAAGAAAAAGGACACTGATAATTCGTACCTCCACATATAAGAACATCTACCTTTGAAGATGGCTTCCACCACTCCGGAACACCGTGAGGAGAAGCAGTGCCATCGTACATTGTTGGCCAGGTACGCAGCACATTGATACCCAGATGATTGTGCCGTGGCGATGTTACTAGCTCTACAGATGGCGGGAGCTCATAGTGGATTTCTTCGCCCTCGTCATCCTGCATTTGGTATTAATGGCCTTGGAAACAAATCGGCTTGCTCATGACGAGTTAGGTAGAGACATACCTCATCACGAGGAGTCCAATGTGGCTCATTGTGAAGCTCTTGAAACCCATTTCGAAAGTGGCGAGGAAGAGCCGAGTGAGCCATTTTGTAGATTTTCCCAGGTGTTTCAAAAATTGAAGAACTCGATGATGTTAGTTTCTACTTTGATAGGGTACCGTGAAAGGGGACGTCACCCAATGTTGGCTGGAAATAAACCGATAAATTCCCGTTCAACATCACATAATGAATGGGAGCTAATAGATCTGGCTGCCAACCTAAAATTCCGCCAACCCTGTGATGTGATGTGTGTTGTCTGTTTACGTTAGCTGCATGTTGGGGTGCTTCATAGGTACTCCGGTCCCGTTACTGAGTACTGCGGTCCCGTAGCCTACAGCTCTCAATAAAACCGGTTTGATGAAACAAACTTCCACAGGAACTATATTCCATTGGATTCCAGCACTCATATTGTACTATTCTGCAACGTAGAAATATGGGTTTTTTTTCTGGTTGACAAACTTTAACCCCAGGATTAGGGCTCAGTTTTGTATTCTTCATGTTTCTTTATTATCTTTTTCGTATATATTATATTAGTTCTAACAGTGTGGAGTTCAATATGTCCAGATACTAATTTGAAGGCACTATTTACTGCCTCATTCTCACAAAGAAGTTGCGAAACAAGGGAGTGCTACTTTAACTAGGTCTGGTAATCAAAAATTCGAAACGATAGGTGCGTACCGTACGCTGTAAACACGAGCATGGCAGCCATAGCTGCGTTGTACGGCCGACAGATCGATATTCACACGAGTATCGAGAAAAGGAAACTTCGACATAACGCTGATAACGAGAATTTCCAGAGTCATGAATCAACTGATTTAATTGAAGTTACTGTTGGTTCCGTATCACGAAGCACAGGATATCATAGTAACGGCGGTCCACTGCCCTGCATGGTTTGTCTGCTTATAGGTGATAATGAATGTATTATAAGCCTATTCCCCAGAGACGGGATAGGGGGAATGGGTGTCTATCCAGCTATATTAGAGGCTGATGCATCGGCGTCAGGGCAACCGTGATCCCACTTCGAGCAGTCTCACGTTGCTCTTGCACCAAGGGTGCAACATCGCTAAATGTGGTATTGTTATTCCAACATATACTTGTTTGAAACCCATATCCAATTTTTCTTCGAATTTAGCATGAAAAATAGAAACTGTGCTCTTTGGTAATACTTCATATATGTCATATATGAAAGATAATTGTCCTCAGTCTACAAGGATATCAACCAATCCCTGCTTACTTCTAACTTATAATCGAGTCAAGATTGCAGATCTGTAAGCAGCTTGTAGCTGCTGGGAGACAACATCGACCTGAGTAGCATATCGTTATTCCACAGCTTCAGAGAAATAGTAGGACTGGGTAAGGTTACTTACATTTTGTAGTTCGAAAGGTTCAAAGTGATTTCCAGGAATCTTCAGCACGGTCAACTGGCGTCCCAGCAGGCGCTCCCATTGGGCCAGAGCAGCGTCTCGACATTGGTCATCCGATAACCAAGGATGGTCTACGCCACATAAGCGACGAGTGTCGATTATGTTGCTACTTCGAAGCATAAAGTACTTTCTGGCCCCCGGAATGACATCTTGCGCTATTGTCTCTCGGGAAGAGTATTCAGCGAGAAATCGTGCATGATGCTGAAACTGTGCTGTGATAACAGATCTGGCAGAGGTCGAAAGTTGTTTGGCGCTCAGCACATGTTTCACAATAGGTTGAGGAAGGGGGTCCAAGTTATGTGGACAAGGTGAGTCTATCATGATGACCGCCAGCGTTCTGCATCCCTCACAGTCAAGTGACTGAGCTACTTCGTGTGCCAACACTCCCCCAAAGGACCAGCCTAGGTGTATGAAATAGTCAGATAACGATGAAAACATCCTAAGGCCATGGAGCATACCTCCGAGAATAACAGGGCCATTTAAACAACGTATGATTGCCAAAGCATACTGCTGAGCCATATCGGTGAGGCCCTTCGCCCAATGGGTCTCCTTCATCGTTGGATTTTTGATGGCATAAACATTACCGCCTATATGAGTGATCTTCCTGTAGTGTTCAATAGTCCCGCTACCATCGTGAAATAGCACCAATGGGGGCAAACCTTCGGAACTTGTTTGCAGCTGGGTAAGAGCTATTTCGTGGGAAACTGTGGCTTGCAAGTGATTGAATTTCTTCCCGGAAATGCCGTACGACAAATCATTGGGCAACCCTTGTAACTCTTCCAAAGGTGACCCCTGTGATTTTGGCGTTGAGTTCAATCCAAGGTAGGTAGCTAACTCCTGGATAGTTAGGTCGAAGACAGTGTCTTCAACTGGCAATGACTTTCCAAAACCTTGCTGTAACGTCTCCCGCAGCTCAAACTCCATCAAAGAGTCAACGCCTAGGGAACCCAACGTCGTTTCAAGATTAATATCTGACGCTGGTACCTCACATGTCTTGCTGATGATTGACAGTAGTCGAATTGTCCCATCAGATGTGATTAGAATGGGGCTGTCGCTGGAAGAGCTGGAACTAGACGGAGGATCATCGGCCTCATCGAATGAAGTCTCATCAGAAGAACCTTCAGAGGTGATGGGGGACGTGAAGCTCGCTCCAATGATATGTTGTTTGACATAGTCCTGCAACTCCTGAATGTTTTCTATGTTTGTCATTCCGTCCAGGTGCAGATCAACACCTGAGAGCCTCTCCCTAAGTGACGCCGCAAGTTCAATGCGCATCATAGAATCAATACCCAGACTGGATAGGCTAGTCAAGCCATTGATTGAAACACGCGGTTTTTCGCAGATCTGAGCGATCACGTCAATCACGACAGTTTCATACTCGTCCTGTCGAGCCACTTGGGTTCGCATGCTCCAGTCAGAGTCAACCGTTTTAGTTTTTTTTGCCGACCCGGATGATTGCATCCTGACAGCAGATAATGCTTGACCAGGCGCACCGCCAACCATTTGTCGTGCTAGGTGTTCCTGAAAAGATTTCAAGTTCAACCGCTTGAAATGCATACCCTCTACGCTAGCCACCACGACTCCTTCCTCTGTCATCGCGTATGCTTCCCCTAGCAGCACCCCATCATTGCAATCCAACAAGCTGCAGTATACTTGAAATGTCTGGTCAAGAGATAGACCTTGGTAAAGGATTGTAGTCATTTCGACTTTTGTGCAAATGCAGGCATCCGATTGATGAACATGACTATTGGCGACAAATCCTGCGGCGTGAAGAAGTGTATCCACAAATACAGGTGTAATAATACCTCCCTGACGAGACTTTAGAGGGATCTGAAATGTTCCATATCCTTCTAATCCGTCCTCCAAAACGGTGAGCTCCTGTATGGCTTGAAAATCCTCACTGTAAGATACGACTCTGGGGAAGATTGTGTTGTATAACGTCTTGGTTCGGAAGACGTTTGTGTAAGCTTGCTTGGATTGCAAGTGCGCGATTTGTCGTTTGACATATGCAGCACTGCGCGCGAAAGTACGAGTGATTTTTGTCCCTGACTGCCATGAAGCCCAGCCGGAGCAAAATATGGCTGTTACTCCATCTGGTGAAGAAGGGACTGATCCCGGAGTGAAAGTGAACTTTCTGACAGGAGAAACTTTATCAGACTTGCTGGCTGGGGGCAGTCCCTCCTCAAATGTAAGATTGACACGTGCTGTTTCCTTTCCTTCAGTGTAAAGCAGTGGTCGGTCAAACGTGATATCAGTTGTAACCAGTACGCGCGCTTTGTCAATGACGTTCTCCCAGTGAGCAGCCTCCAGAACCATTGAATGAAATATTGAAGCTGGGCATAAAGGAGATTTTCCAACTACATGCCCAAGAATATATTTGGAGAGGGATGAAAGCTCAGTTGTGAAGTTTGAAGGGACTGATGTCGGACTTTTTCTTTGCATTTCACTGAGTAGATGGAAAGAGGTTGGCCGGATATTTGTGGCGGGTCTTGTATCATCGCTAGTAATGGCATTCATTTCGTCGAAAGGAATGAACAAAGATTGTGCCTGAAAAGGATAATCCGGAACATCGACAATCTCAGCTTCTGAGCCGTCAAAAACGCTACGCCAGCCAACTGACATGCTACGAAGACTCATTTGCTGTAAAGCGCCTGACAATGTCACCCATGCGTCCTGCTCTTTCACAAGAGAAGGTAAAAATAAGGAGCCCGGATCAGAAAATATGGTCTTGATCATAGGCAATGTGATAGGGTGTGGACCAACTTCAATGAAAACAGGCGACTGAGTTTCTTCATAATGAAGGGATTTGATAAGCTCTGCAAAGCGCACCCTCCCCCTGGTTTGTTGAGCAAAATAACTAGGATTGAGATCCCCTTTTTGCATGAGCCGGCCATGGAGACAAGATCCCAACCGAATTTTGGGTGCATGGAGAGGAATATCGTGACATAGATCGTTCAATTCTTGGAGAACCGGATCCAAAGCTGCTGAGTGAAACCCTAGGGGGACTTCTAATCGCTTGTGACGGATTTTTCGCTCTTCAAGCAAGGTTGCCAAGCGATCGATATCATCTAACGGACCAGAAACCACGCTGGCGGTAGGGCTATTATCGCAAGCTATCGTTAAGGATAAGAGACCGTTTACAGACAAAATCTCTTTTTCGATATAAGAAGCTGATCTATCACAGGCAATCATGCCGGTCTTGCTCAGTTCGCATGATTTCGTCATGAGCTGAGCGCGACGGACGATAATTGTCAAGGCGTCTTTAACAGAAAGAGCCTCGCTGATAGCCATGGCTGCGTATTCTCCGAGACTATGAGTTTATGTTAGAATAAAAGCTATGTTGTGAAAAATTCCACTTTGGTACAGCTTACCTATGACCGATGGTCACATCTGGCCGGATCCCGAAGGAGAGCCAAAGACACGCAAGGGCATATTCCACAACAAAACATGCAATCTGAGACCATAATACAGAGTCAGAGGTAGCTTCAGGGACAAATGATCCATCAATAACTGGTACGACACTTGGAAGACCCAGCTGTTGCAGTATTTGATCACACTCTGTCACCTTTTCACGGAAAACAGTTGCAGTGGACAGTAGCTGCCTACCCATTCCCGAGTAAAAGCCGCCCTGACCAGAGAAGACAAAAACAAGTAGACTTTCAGATTCTGCCGAGCATTGTTGAAGGCTCGAGTTTTGTTCTAGCTGCTGAATCAGGTCTGTGACACTGCTTACGGCTAGAGACGATCTCCATGTATACAACTGTCGTCTCGCAGTCACGGTGTAGCAGAGATCCTCAATTGCAAGTGAACCAAGACCCAGTTTGAGCTTCTCCAGATAAAGTTCTATAAGGGCTTTCAGTGCTGATTCGCTCTTGGCCGACAAAATGAAGTTGTATGCTGCTCTAGCGGGACGATCGGTAAGGGGCCGAATGTTGTTCCTCCGATACTCCTCAACAATGAGTGCTGCATTTGATCCTGCGGCCCCAAAGTTGTTAATCAAGGCTCGTCTCAGTGTACTACTTCGAGTTTTCCATTCAACGGACCGTGTCGCGATCCGGAAAGTCTTTGACAGTAGACTTTCCAACTTCGGATTGAGATTGTTAAGACCGACCTGGGGCGGAATCGTACGATGACGCATCATTAATAATATCTTTGCCAGGCTTGCAGCACCAGATGCAGCTTCTGCATGTCCTATATTGCCTTTTACCGACGTCAGATAGACAGGCTGTACAGGCGAAAGACCCTCGAAGACCGATTTAAGGCTGGAAGCTTCAACCCCATCACCCGCCTATTTAACAATGAGATTTTGTGCATGTTCAACAACAGCAAAAGGCAAGGGACTAAGGTAGACCATACCTGGGTTCCTGTCCCATGGGCTTCTACAGCACATATTGACGTAAGGTCAATGCCAGAAGAAGAGAGGAGTTTGCGGAAGAGATTCTGTTGTGTCTCAGAATGGGGGTGTGTAATTGAAGAGGCATTTCCGCTCTGATCAACTTCTATGCCTCGGATAACGCCATAGATACGGTCATTCTCAAGAATTGCATCTTTTAACCGTTTAATGACAAAGAGGCCAGCGCCTTCAGATCTACAATAGCCATCTGCACCGGCATCGAAAGGCTTACACTGGCCGGTATCACTCAAAAAATGAGCTTTGGAGAGGCCTATGTACATCTGATAGAGTACAACTGTCAGTTGAGACTAGAAGATTATTGAGGAATTGGCTCTCACATCTGGGCTGGTGATAACGTTCGCTCCACCTGCCAAGGCAGTTGAGCAGTCACCAGCAGCTAATGCTCGACACGCTGTCGCAATGGAGACCATTGAAGATGAGCACGCGGTGTCAATAACAAGAGAGGGGCCACTCCATCCAAAAGCGTAAGAGATTTTACCGCTCAAGAAGGCACGCAGTGTTCCTACAAACAGAGTTAGTAAACGCCCTATGCCTAATATTAGGGCATACTCGCCAGTCGAGTAATATACATCAATATCTCGGGATAAGTTCTGTACATAATCATCTGTTGCGATGCCAATGTAACAACCAATGGTGTGAGGATCGTAAGTGGGCGTAGCATATGGAACATAGCCGGCGTCGTCCATGGCATGAACAGCTCCTTGAAGCAGTATTTTCTGTTGAGGATCCATTGACTTTGCTTCACGCGGTGAAATGTTAAAAAACTCATGATCAAAGCCGTATGGGTTGTCAATGAAGTTACCATGGCGCGCTTTTATCTGACGACTTGTGCCATGTTGCCCTTGACGTGGTTGATAGTTATCGATTTTGAATCGAGTTTCTGGAATCTAGAGTGCATTAGATGTTTTTATATTGGGAAAGTATAATGAATCTTCATGAAGTCAAAGTCGCTTTACCAACCTTCTGTACTGTGTTGAGACCTTGCTCAAGCGTCCTCCAGAATTGTTCCTGTCCAAACCCGGAGGGAAAGTTCACCGACATGCCCACGATTGCGAACCCTGTCGAGGGGCCAGTATCTGACTGGTTGCCAATAAACGGCACATCAATGAATCTGCTCCGTTGTGGTGTGGAGATATCTCGACTGACGCTCGCAATCAGCGTTCGAGCACCGGGCCCGATAGTGACCACCTCCGATTCATCATATGACTGGATGGATTCTACCACGTTATTCCAAGATCTGGAGAGGTCCGCCTTTTCCACAAGAACGCAGGAAATAACATATCGGAGTAAGGAGTCAGCTAGTTGCGAACGTGCCTCTAGCAAACGGCCATCATGGCAAGACCATAGTGGACGCTTGAGAGCTGCCAGTGAAGGAAAATCGCTTTTTCCGCAACTCAAGTCACGGAGCACCATTTCTAGTGCGTTGTATCCTTCGCTGCCAGCATGATACGGAGCGTATACCGGTATTGGGGATGATGTTGTATTCGCTCCCAGGTGCCTTGAGCGGAATTGTTCGAGTGAGGATCCCAGGCCAACAACACTGAACGCATGTTGACCGAATCTATTGGCAAGTCGTATTGATCCATTCTGTAAAGTGGGTGCATCTAAAAGTGTATTGAAATCTTCCACCTTGGTCTCCAAAGTCTTTTCTGGGACTCCAATCACTGAAAGTGCCCATGGAAGGCGTCGCGATTCTTCTCCATTAACTTTGTAGGCAAGTTCTGCCGCCCGATATCCTAACCAGTATGCCGTGCGAATGGCGCTCTTGCTGTACTTGATATACTCTCCTAGTGAACCACTACAAGCAATAACGACGGCAGCGAGCATGCCTGAGCAAAATCCCGCCACTGAAACATGGGACGACAACTCTAGGCTGGGGTCGTATTTGAGATAAGCCAGCAGCTGATTGACACATAATGAAACGCCTTCGAGAATCGGATTGCGCATCTGGTCCGGTCGCAGGGTAAGCAGACTTTCCGGAGAGCTTGACACTTCAAATTTTGCCCATTCCGGAATAGATGACAGAGATCGTGACGCTACAACTTCTTCTAGGAACGCACTGTGACAAGCTGAAAGTAAAAGAGTCAACGACGGGCTCCCTCCGTCTACGAGCTTTCCTGTACTTGATGAAGAGGAATGGCGACTCCCTTGACCTCCCAAAAAGATAACCCGTTGAAAGCTCATCATGGATTCTGTAGTGCTGCTTCTCTTAGCATGCATCGTTGAGTTGAGTCGGTGATACTCAGAAAGATTTGGACATTTCTATGTAGGGGTATATCTCTGCCACGCCAAATAGGTGTCGGTTTAGGCATCAAGTGTGAAAGATGCTAGACATAAGGAGACCCGCGTATAATTTATTCGTATATGAAGACAACTATGAATAAAATGTAAATCTTATTCGTTTGAAGTTTCTATGTCCTATTCTATGATTGGTTGCGATGGACTCTTGGAAATGTCCTTGTACGCGGGTCCCCAGTGCAGTTCATGCCTCATAGAAATGTAAAAAGTATGTAGGCAATGATGAAGAGGGGAGAAAAAAATAACTGGAAAACCCTTGTTTCTCAAGGTAACCCTATCCCCTGAGCTCCTAATCTCATAAAAAGATCAGCATTGATGAAAGTAAACGCAGCTCACCAGACGTATATCGCCCCTTCGTCCTCAGCATCGCTCTACTTCAGGCTTTCAAAGTCGTAAGTAGCGCAAAAAGATCTCCCAGAAAGATGCCTGCAATCGATTTTGAAAGTCGATCCATGCCTAGTGGACATGAATTCCAGCGACCTTCATTCCAAGTATCTCGAGATTTCCCAAAGGATCCTTCACTGCTCAAGACCCTTCCTGATTTGATAAACTTCAACGCCGAACACAACCCAGACCATCTCTTCGCTCTTCAAGAAGTACGAGTTGGAGGGAAACAGCTAGAACTAGTAGGAATTAATTTCCGTGACTTGAAATCTGCGACAATCAGCTGTTCCCTTTCTCTTCGGAAATCACTCTTTAAAGCCCAACAACACCATGGCAATGCGGACAATGGGCATCGAGCTTCAAAAAAACCAGTTGCGTTGTTCCTTGAGAGCGATGTGACACTCTTTATTTATCTTGCTGCTCTATTATACCTTGATATTCCAGTATGTCACCCACCCCCATGCCCGCTCCACCAATCCTATCGATCTATAAATCTAGAGAGTGGAATGGAGAAGTGGAAAAATAAAAGCTAATGGCATGCACTGAAACAGGTCTTAATGCTATCAATTCGGTTGAATCCCGTGGCCATCGCCCATCTTTTGAACGTTTGCTCTGCGCAAGCCATCATTGTGTCGAAGAGAACTCAAAGTGCCGCCGAACAAGCATTGAATGGCACATCAATTGAGCAGCAAGGGGCCACCATTCAACGGATTCTTTCGATTCCATATGAGACATTACTAAACCTGAGCGAAGCTGAAAGTAATGAGGCCGTTGAGACCTTGAGTGCTGCTTCCGATGAGTTAGGAGCTTTAATTCTTCATTCATCTGGGACTACTGGGCTGCCCAAACCGATCTCCTTGGCACACCGGTACTTACTCGGTTATGCAGCTTGTCATCGTCTAGAACCTGAGGAATGTTACAATCGCGTAAACGTTTCCACTTTGCCGATGTATCACGTACGTTCTCACTTGAAACAAGCTTAGATCCCTGCATCATGATTGACATATGCTTCTGTATAGGGTTTTGGTCTTCTTGCTCCGTGCCTCAGTCTTTCAACGGGCAAGGCCTGCTGTTTCCTTTCGGGAAGCACCATCCCCTCCGCGTCGTCTGTCGTTGAACTAATCAGTCGGTCCGGTGCATTTTCGCTAATGACTGTGCCAACTATCCTTGAAGAAATGATTTCGAGTGAGAATTACTGGAAGTCATTGATCGGACTAGACTTTGTCGCCGTGGGCGGTGGAGCGATCAAGTCTTCAACTGGAGAGCAGTTGGTCTCCAATGGCGTGAAGCTCCTGAACCATTACGGTGCTACCGAGATTGGTGCTATAGCTCCTATCTTCGGCCCTGGAAAAGATTATGATTGGCATTATCTCCGTCTACGAACGGATATGGGACTTGAGGTCAGTGAGATCGAACGGAAGGGTAAAGATGGCGAAACACTGTGTCAACTTACTGGCTACCCCTTTGGATGGGGGAAACCATTCCCTGTTCAGGACCTCCTAGAGCTTCGTCCCAATTCTAAGCATACGGAGGTCAAGATTTTGGGAAGAGATGATGATCTTATTGTTCTTTCCACGGGCGAAAAAGTTCGCCCTCAGCGGCTCGAGGAAGCGCTCTTGTCCACGGGACTTATCAAGGCAGCTGTTGTCTTTGGAGAACATCGCCCCGAAGTGGGTGTTATTGTGGATCCAGTGCAGCCTCTGGCGATGGAAGGCCAGCCATCGTTTGTCGAAGCAATTTGGACTGTCATCCAAAGTGAGAACCTGCAACTGGATCGACATGCTCGCGTGTCTTCAAAGTCGATGATTGTGATCAAACCTACTGCAAAAGTAGTACCACGTTCCGACAAAGGATCCGTTATGCGCAAACAGACATATGAAGTATTCCAGGATGAGATCGAAGCTGCTTATAGATATAGTAGCAACAGGACGGAAGAAGAGGATATCAATCTCGCGTCTGAGCAGGGTCAACTTGAGCGTGACCTAAAATCTATCATCCAACGATGTCTCCAAGATCGGATTGCAGATCCGTCATCTTGGGATGAGGACGATGACTTCTTCTCTAGAGGTATGGACTCTTTAGAGGCAACTCGACTCGCTCGAATACTCGGAAACGTTCAGAATAAGACAACGTTCCCAGGCCTCCTCAATGGCCAAATCAGTCCCCAGTTTATCTACCAAAACCCTAGTGTCCGAGCATTAGCAAAGGCTCTCCTAGAGAACACCACTTCTTCCTCACCACCTCTGAACACAGCATCTGAGACCATACAGCTGATGAAAGCGATGGCTACTCAATTTTCGTCTTCTCCTGGCTCATTTGATCCCTCAGTAAGGAAGTTGACGGTGCTTTTGACCGGCTCAACTGGCCATCTTGGGGCTTATCTACTGCAGGCGATCTCACAAGCAGCGAACGTCGAGCAGGTCATATGTCTCAATCGTTCTCGAAAAGAATATCTGGACCAGACTTGTTCAGTCGAGATGGCATCCACCGAACATGAGCTTCGTTCTCTCCAACTGGAAGCCAATAGCAGAAGTGGCATCACTCTTGGCGAGAGCTCGTGGCGTAAGGTGCGTTTCTTACCGTCCAACCATATCGATAAATCCAACCTGGGGCTATCTGAATCCGAATACGGTCACCTCAAGAAAACGGTTACCCACATTATTCACAACGCCTGGCCCATGGATTTTCAGAGAACATTGCTATCATTCACACCACAAGTCCGCACCGTGCGCAACCTGATCGACTTTGCGGTAGACTGTCATTTTACTCAGCGACCTTGCTCACCGGCTCTAAACCCACAGCTGTTGGTTTTGTCTTCCATCGCAGTTTGTGCACGCAACAAGTCGGGTCCAATCGTTTTCGAAGCACCAATTACCGATCCCAGAAGTCCTGCACCTTTCGGCTATCCACAAGCCAAATGGGTGTGCGAGAATGTGCTGATTGATAGCATGAAAAATTTTGGGGATAAAGTACAGCATACAGTTGTTCGTTTAGGCCAGCTCACAGGGGCCACAGAGTCAGGGGTGTGGAACGCAAATGAGCATTTTCCAGCCCTGCTTAAGGCGTCTGAAATAGTCGGATCGCTTCCTGATTTGACTGGCGTAAGATTTGCACCCTTCCCCCAAAAAAGAATACATCGCGTATACATACTCACAAGATCACATGCTAATGGAATATCATGCATAAATTAGACATATTCCTGGATCCCAGTCGACATTGCTGCCAAATCCATAATCGAAATTCTTCTAGACGGCAGCATTAGCAGACCTCGCAATGCAATATACCACATTGAAAACCCAATAAGACAATCCTGGCAACCTCTTGTCTCAGCTCTTGCTGTCAAATTGAACATGACGACGAAAGCGACGGGTGCCAATCCGATAATACCTTTCGAAGCTTGGTTAGAGAAAGTCTCTAAGACAACGGCGGCAGTCAATAATGGCACTCAGCCCATGAAAGAGGATGATGACCTCGGATTCTTCAAGCATCTTCGGACGTTTTTGGAAATGGATTTTCGTGCTCTTTCGGGTGGAGGTGTCATTCTTGATACGTCTGAGGCTCGCAAGGTATCGCGGTCTCTGCGGACATGTAATGGTGTCGGGCTTGATTTGGTGGACAAATACATTGCTCATTGGCGCAAGTGTGGTTTATTGAACTGATTTGATCCGAGTTAATGAGAGGGGAAGCACACAGGTACTAAACATCAAAGACGATACCAAATGCCTGCTGCCAATATTCTCATAACCATCCCAGGTTAACAATCAATTAGTTATACAATCTAGCCGAATCGTACACCGACCTATACAATACACCATTGGATTCATGTAAATACAAGAGAAACAAGAATGGCTGGAGATAGATGCCACAGTATTGCTGCTTATATCAAGCACGCAGCCGGCTCGTACCCTAAAATACCGATTGTTTCCGCCCAAGATGGAAGGGTTCGAGGGAGAAAGAATGTAACATAAACAACGCAGAAGGGATATCAATAGTTTGGGTATCTAGAAAAACAGATCACAGTTAGCCAACTATGCAAAAAAGGGCGTAAAATTAGGGAGATTTAGAACTATATCGCGGTCATGAAGACCATCCGCCAGCTCAACCTAATCTTGAGCCAAGCAGACCTTTTCAACTATACTAAAGTCGGAAACGTACCGCCGAAGGCATAATGATTTGCTATCGTACGTTCCCCGTCCGAAACATCTTTATCATGAATTTGACTACTCTCTGAAATTCCATCCGATACAGATGGCGACGCCCCCAAAGTCTCCAAGGCAAGAAGCACACTTCCCAACTCGACCATAAAGAAATGACCACTCATCATGCCCGCCTTGCAGATTTCCAAGCACGCGCCGTGAGAACAACCTTGATTTCTTTCCAGGTATCATCCGGAGTCAAAGGCACTCTAGGGCAGCGTTCGTTCTGGTGCCCTGCTATTCTTTGAGTCATACAAACTCTCAGAATTGCAAATGTTGGCCAAGAAATTATGTCTAGTTAGAATATAATAGCAAGCAGAGTTCAAAGAAGAATCTAAAAAGCAAAGTAATCTATAACATCATTATTTATGGCGGAAATAGGTACGCAGGCGTATAATAAAATATTATATATTCTAATAGGGAAGCTAGTATAGGCCAATCAAAGACAGTTATTGTAGGTACCATGCTAATTTCACTATATTGTATTGTAGCTTTGTTATCTAGTTGTTATGCCTTGAAGGACTCTCCGTATCTGGTCACGGATCCGACTGGATGTTGCCACAGTACGTTTGTCAGTAGATGAAGTGCCATCACCAGTGACTCTATTTCTCTTCTTTGGCATTCGGGAGTCTCTCAATGAGCTCTCCGGACATTTGGCTTTGCAAGAGTATGTCCAGACTAATCAATAACCTAGATGGACCAACACCGCGAATCAGAGACGGTACACGTGATGAGGCCTTAAAGCGGCCGTTTTTCCATGGCAAAGTGGTGCGTGGAAATTCCGTTAAAGCTACAGAAGCTGTATTTTTGGGCTGCGATTCCGCAGGTGCAACCAATCTGGTAGTACGTAATAGCATACATGTAATACACGCTCTATCAGCTCCCGATGGAGAACCGAGGAACCCCGACGCCGCCCGATAAGATAAGAAGTTCCCCTCTAACTAATTAACTAGTTACGTAGTAGAAGTATCAAGTACCTCCTCCACATTAAATGCCCCTCTCGTCGCCAGACAGGAATTAGGATTGAGGAAAAAATCAGCAACAGCTGCGCGGCTTCTGCTTCACGCCACCTCAGTCATAGCTCTAATCTAGTCATACAAACGGTCATGGAAGTCCCTGCGATCCCCTCGAGCGCAGCGTCGCAACTCCCCGCGTCAACGACTCTCGCGACGTCGTCGTCAGCGGCCACACGAGTGCCAAATGACCAGATCGACCATGTATTCGCGCGAACCACCAACTTGGCCTCGTCAGCACTGAACGCCAAAGTCCTCGCGCGTTCGAACGATTACTTTGCTGCTGCCGAAAACCTCCTGACGCCCACCCCACCAGTTCACAAACCGGGCGTGTTCGTGCACACGGGAGCCTGGTACGACGGGTGGGAGACGCGCCGTCACAATCCGGAACCATATGACTGGGTAGTCATCAAGCTCGGAGTTGCCGCGGGGGCTATTGAGGGTGTCGAGGTTGACACTGCGTACTTTGTGGGCAACTATGGTGAAAAAGCCGAACTACAGGGCACGTATGCACCCGGCCAGGGAGTCAGCGACGAAGAGATTGCCAGCCCGGATTACAAAGGGTGGAGCACAATTCTTCCGACTGTTGAGTGTGGTCCAAGCCAGCGTAGGGCTTGGAAGATCGATTCCTATGATCCCGCCAACCCCAAGCCATACACCCATGTTCGCCTGCTGATGTACCCGGATGGAGGATTTGCGCGTCTTCGATTGTATGGCCATGCTATCCCACCGCCTCCATCTTCTTCCGGGCTACAAAGTCAGGAACTTGAAGAACTGTCCTCGGCGCTCCTGGGTGGGCTTGCACTGTCCGCCTCTGATCAGCACTACACCCCAGCCTCCAACACAATCCTCCCCGGCCGCGGCAAGGACATGGGTGATGGCTGGGAGACCGCACGATCACGCACTCCAGGACACGTCGACTGGGCGGTCTTCCGCCTCGGCGTTCCGGGGACAGTCAGCAAGGTTGTTGTCGACACAAAGGACTTTCGTGGTAACTTTCCTCGCGAAGTCCGGGTGCATGGACTGGTCAAGACGGACAGTACCGAGGATCCCGGACCCGACCATCCCGGCTGGGTTGAGTTGTTAAGTGGCGATAAGAAAACGCAGGCTGATACCGAGCATGTCTTTGAGGGAGCCGATCTGGCCGCGGGTGGGGAGGATACTCGAGTTTTTACTCATGCGAAGCTGACCTTGGTTCCGGATGGAGGTGTCAAGAGATTCAGGATCTTCGGGCAACGGGCAGCTTGAGAAAAGACAAAAGTAAAAGAGGAAAAGAAAAAACACAAAAACTTTGTCTTGTTATATGGAACTTTACATTATTGACATATATCCCACACTCAATTGTCGACATTGAGATATCGGTCATCTGGTCACATGACGAGCGGTGTCAGGATATCCTCCGACATGCATATAAAACATCTCTCGTTTGACAAAGAGATCCCCCCCAATCTTGCTTCTGATTTTTACCCCCCTTAGTGAGATAGACAGTCAGGAAATTACAAACATACAGACTTTTTGCCATACTGAGCTTCATAATATCGACATCAATGAGCATGCTATATGTCAATAATACTCTGCCATGGTACATTCAGAAGCTAATTGAAATAATAAAAGAAACTAAGCACCCGTGAACAAGGCTTTCACATTTTTACACATCTGTCGCCGCTATAGCTTGTGTTTTTTGCGTCAAAGATATACCAGCAACGACAACAACAATAGAACATTCGAAACATTGCGAACACAAATATAATGAGATGACAGGCGGCGACTCACGTAACGTCCCTTACGTTATACTCCCATACCAACCCAGGAATCTATATAAAATCGCACCGTAAAAGGGAAACGTATAGAACCGAAGATATAGAAGAAAAGAATTCACAAGAAGAGAAAACATCAACGTAATCAATGACAATAGGCTCCATCATTACTCGTCGCTGAAGTGGATATCAAGATGACATAAAATGAACAGCCATTCAATGGCTGAGAAGAGCTACTCCTGGATAGACCTTGTATCAAGGAGCCCTTTCGAAGATATATTTTAAGGGGAGATGGCGTCATGTGTCAAAGCTTTATAAGTGGTGCAGTCTGACATCTTGTACACCGAAAGGAGCTCCAATGAAAAGAGCTAACTTTCCCCTTTTAGAGTTTTTGCCGAGGCATCAGATTGCTCGGAGGTTGCTGGAAGCTTGGGGCGTTGTGGAATTTGCTTGCTGTCATCAGGCTGAGGCTCTAACCGGTGCTGTCGTTCGTCTTCCGGCGTAAGCGCAAAAATAACCTGACCGGGAGAGGACGATATTGTGGCGCTCTCGGGAGGCGTTGAGTCTTCGTTGCGCAGAGTATTGCTGATCTGCCGCGAAATCTGTCTTCTGCGTAGTTTTCCCTTGACAGGAGCAAGGTATTGATCCAGCATATCACTAAGAACCGATGACCGGACCGGTTTCGCTAGATAATTGTTCATTCCCGCGTCCAAGCACTTCTCGCGGTCGCCTTCGATAGCGCTGGCAGTCATGGCAATAACCAGGACTTCGTTCACGTTCGGATCAGGCTGTTTTCGGATCATGCGGGTAGCGTCGTACCCGTCAAGGACGGGCATTTGCACGTCCATAAGGACAATATGAAAAGGTCTGCCTTGTTGAGAATAGTTACACAGCGCCTCAACCGCCTGTTGGCCGTCGCTGAAAGCTTCACACTCCAACCCAAGGCCCTTGACGAACCTGACCGCGATCTTTTGGTTGATAGGGTTGTCTTCCGCAATGCACACCCGGATCTGCTCTCGAGGGATGTTGGTGAGATCTCGGGCGATGGCCCGCGTAGTTGCGTTGATCGAAGCTTGGTTGAAGTTCTGCAACCATGGCGTCGTAGCAAGAGTTTCTTTTGGTGCTTTGTTGAAAACAAGTTGGAATGTGACCGTCGTCCCTACGCCTGGCGAAGATTCTAGCCAGATCGAGCCTCCGAGTACATCCTCGATGATAGCCTTACAGATACTCAGACCAAGCCCGCTACCGCCATAAGATCTGGCGGTAGAGTTATCAGCTTGTGAGAATGGTCTGAAGAGCCGTGTTTTGTGTTCTTCCGAGATGCCAATACCTGTGTCTGCAACGGAGCATTCCAACCGTACTCGGCCCTTGCCCTCACGAGAAACTGTGGCTGCAACCTTGACCGATCCTTTGGGGGTGAACTTGTAGCTGTTGCTGAGAAGGTTCATAAAAATCTGATGGAGACGCACCGGATCACCCATGACGACCAAATCTCCCGGGAGACTGTCCAAGTCCTCGATTGTCTCCAGGCCCCGGTCACGGTGTGTATATCGAAGAGCCCGAACCACTTCGCTGATAGTTTCTTTCAAGTTCAAAGGCACCGTCGAAATCTTCATCTTGCCAGCCTCCAGCTTGGAAAAGTCAAGGATGTCGTTGATCAGAGTAAGCAACGTATCAGCACACACTCGAATAGATTCCACATAGCCATCTTGTTCCTTGTTCAACGGCGTGCCTTTGAGAAGCTCAGAGAGACCAATGACACCATTCATCGGAGTGCGAAGATCGTGAGAAACATTTGCAAGGAACACAGATTTGGCCCTGGCTGCATCTTCCTTGAGCTTGACATTATGCTTTGCTTCGGCCTCGGCAATTTTAGCCTTTTGTTCCGCCTCGCGAGCTTGAGCCAATGCACGTTTCTGTGTTTCCACCATGGAGGCGTTTGTGGCACTAACTTTGCCAATTTTTCGAAACAAGAGAGCGTTGGATAAAGAAATGCCCACTTGATTGCACAGAAGACGGAGGACAACAAGATTGCGCTGAGTGAAAGAATTGGGTTTGCCTTCAATATGAATGACACCAAGTAACGAGTTGGCATGAACGATCGGAAGAGCAATGACGGATCGGCCGAGAGGATACCGTGCTTGGTAGCTTTCAGTAACGATCGCGAATCGTTCATCCTCCAGGACGTTGTGAACAAGCACCTCTTCCTTGGTACGCAAGGTGTAGTGAGTGATCTGTTTAGCAATCTTGTCTTCCATTTCCGAAAAGGCCAGCCCATCAACGAAAGCCATCTGGCCGTCTTCTAACGTTCCTGTTGCAGCTATCGCGAAGCCGCTGTCTTCAAAATCCGTGGCAATGACAGCTGTGTCCGATCCGTTGCATGATTCCAAAATAATCTCGATCATTTTGGTCAACAATCGATCTATATGGAGCTCTGAAGACATAACCTGGCTGAATTCCAGGATACTAGACAAATCAATGATGTCTGCCAACTTTGATTAGTCGAGAGTTATCGGAAGAACGATAGGGACATACCTAGTCCAACGCTGGGTATATCCAATGGCTCATCAGGAACCGCAACGCCATGTTTCTCTACCCAGTCCTTCTTTCTATCATCTTCCATGCGTTGTTGGACCAACGGAGGATCTATCGCAGAATTTTGGCTGATGTTGACTAGCGTGTCCAGAGTTTGAGTGCTACTATCAATGAATCTAGAAGCAGCGGCTGTTTTCAAGAGCCATTCGTGTTTCTCAGCCAAGTGCTTAGCCTTTCCGGTGGCACTGATGCCTGTCCAAGCGGCAATTGCTTCTTTAATGATAGCACGGGCAGACCTTTTCGCGCTGCAGCGCACAAGGAATTCGCCTATATTTCATCAGTTACACCACACACACACACACACACACACACATATTATCAAGTATTCACTGACCATGAAGCTCGAGGGCTAATGCCTCTTCAAATGAGTAATTGTGGACTTCGCAGTGGTCGATAGCATCCTGGCACTGCTTAGAATATTGAGACTTAGTCTGAGTTGCCGAAACTTACCTCGTAAGCGCGAACAGCTTTATTCATCTCCCCTTTGTATTCATAAAGCAGGGCATCGATGAGTGCCAACCACATCTTGTAGTTTACCTCGCATGCTTTGCCAGCGAACTCGATCTCTCCTTTACAGAGGTCGAGGACACCCATGCGCGATTCCACAACGCTTTTGGTTGGGTTCTCAAAATGGTGAGACAAGATGGAGAGCGCCAGATAAAAATATATCAAATGGGCCGCTCTCATTGACCACAGTCTGCTTATACTCTCCAGCATCTGCGTACCAACCTCTATCGCTTTATCGTAATGTCCATATACATAGAGCGCAACCATAGCGTGACTCCAGTAAATGTTGTACGGGCGGTCTACCCGCATGGCTTTGCGGTTTATGTGATCCATGTACTCCAAAGTGTTGTGCTCACTGTCAGACAATATCAAGTCAGGGGACTGCCATGATGTTTTGCCTTGTAATGCGCGTGCTAGTTGCTTCACCGCTACGAGGAGAACACCTCCTCGGACATCACGTACCCAGCCGGCAAGTTCATCGGGCGTTTCATTGCAAAAGCCTTCTAGTACTGCGAGATCTTGACCCAGGTAGAATCGCGTCGCAGCCATTGTGGCAAAGCTGGTGAGCATCATGTTCGGATCAGCGCTAGTGAAGGAAGCATCGACTGCAAGTTCAATGGCCGGTAGAACGGCATGCAGCGGAATCCTGAGATGCTCGGTCATCAATATATGGCTTGAAAGACCGGCACCACGCGACCAAGGATCAGAATATGTGTCGAAGAGTAGTAGCGCCAAGTCACTCATCCGGTTAGCCACTTCAAGCTCCTTATAGCGACTGTATGCCAGCATTGCCAAATGTGAGCATGACAACCCGATCTGGGCAAAGCGACCAGAGAACAAATGTAGCTTCATCATCTCGGTACTCATATGCAGAAACGTCAAGTCGTCGCCCCAAAAAGCCACAGCCATAGCCTCTGCAATAACTTCACCGATGGCGACAATCTTGGGATCTTTGCTGACGGGCTGTCGTATCATATTCTCAAGATTAACAGAAGTCAAATGATGGCCCAGATTATGGAAAACTGCATCACACTGTTCATACGAATTAGGCTGGCGAATGCGAACCCCAAGCTCTTCCAAAGATGTGAGTAATGAATCCATGGCTCCGTTGAAGTCACCTTCGCGGGTAGATATCTTGCTTTTGATAATCCAAGCCTTGGACTTCCCCGCGGCTGTCTCGTCATGTTTGAAGACTTCTTCCAGAAGTTGTAGGGCCTCTTCGTTCTTTCCCTGATACCAGAGCAGTTCTGCCGTTGATATATGGAGTTTTCGAGTCTCTGCGTAATCAACATCGCTTGCACTATCGTTCCAGCAGTCTGACTGGAGCATATCAAGGCAATGCCGCGAGTACCAAAGCGCAGTTGGTCGGGCGCCCGAGTCAATCGCTTTCTCAGTAGCAGTTTGGAGAACCTTTCGAAAACGGACTCGTTGTTGTACTCGTTCCTTGATCAGGCGTGAAGCCTTGCAGATATGATATGCTCTGGAATACAGATCTTTGTCATCTGAGTCATGTTTCATCATAGTCTGGGCGATGATAAAGTGCATTTTCTCAACGTCGTGACATTCACTTAGCGTCGATACTGCTTGGGAAAACCGATCGTGCGCAAATCTACCCGAGCGTTAGATATTGTTATATACCGGACTCTGGAGTTGTTCTGGAATTTTTCTGAAGCATACCTGAATTCGTCATCCGTATCTCCTGGTAGGATGATATAGCTTTGAACAAGGAATTGAAGTCCTGCAATAAGATCTGCAGCTGAACGAGGCGACTCTACCGGATTTTTACATCGAGGAGCAGTATGGTTCGCAACTGTATCCCCGCTGTCATACCAGAACTCCCCAGTCAAAAGTTGTTGAACCAAGGAGATCGAAAATGGACTGCCTATGAACACCGCCCATGTTAGGATTGAACGAGCTTCGCTAGGCATTTCTTTGAACCGTTTGACAAGGAAATCCGTCCCCAGACTATCGCCATAATCAGGCGATACAAATTCGCTAAAAATTCGGTCTATGTCAAACTCCCATACGCCACGTCGCCAAGAGTACCAGATGCAGTTCTTCTGGTAGCAGGTTTCCAACATCATCCGCATAAAAAACGGGTTCCCTCGACTCTTCTCTATGATAACCACAGATAGCGGCGTCAGGGTGTTTGAAGGTTGATGCATAGTAGCGGCCACGTATTTCATAACGTCATCCTCTTCTAGCGGGTGCAAATCAATTCTGGTAATGTTCGAACCCTCCGAGTTGAATAAGGACTGGATGTCGGGTGATTCAATCTCGTGCTTGCGTGCAGTTACAATGAGCAAGCACGGGATCCTGGCTTTGACGATATGGACTATCAGATCCGCTGTCTCGTCATCCGCATACTGAAGGTCATCTAGGCACACGCAAACTAATCGCTGTTGGCAAAGAGTCCGCAGTATGTCCATGTAAGTCTCCCTTAGACGTATGTTTTGTTTAGGCGCCTTGGGAAGAAACATCTCGGCAGAAGCAGATGCATGACCGAAGCTTGGCCGCTTGGCCACTTCGGGTTTTGTTCCTTCTTTCAGCAGATGCTGAGCCACTTTGAGTTGCGGAGAGGCAGCCTTCTCCTTCTGACTGACGGACAAAAGCTGCTCGGGAAGATCTAGGAAGTGATGGAGCGTTGGCCATAGCGGCCGCAAAAACGATCTGATGTTGTTATGATAGTCAGTAGTCACCTCACTTTCGGAGAATATCTGACGAAGAAGACTAGCCAAAATCCGAGCGAAGGGTTCAAAAGGGATTCTTCGAGCACGGTCCAGTCGCGCGATTCCAATGAAGCCCAGCTTCCGGATTGGCGAATGGATACGCTGTAGCAGATCGGATTTTCCTATTCCAGCGCTTCCGGTTATGGTGACGACCTCACAACGCCCATGTCGACGCATCTTCTGTACCGTCTTGTACCGATTGGCAGAGTTGAGCGGATCCATGTGACTTTGCGAGCTACCAGTGGTTGACAGATGGGAAGAGTCTCGATCACCACTGTCATGCACAGACTTGTAATCCGTGTAGGCCTTTGCTTTGTTGAACAAACTGGTGGCTCTCTCGGTAGAAATGGTAGACTCCGTGCTCTGTGTGGACTCATGTGTCGGAGCGTGAGTGAGAATATAATGACCAGCATTTGAATTGCTCCGCGAAGAAACAACATGAATGGATCCCGAATCGCTAGAGCCTTCAACCTCATAGCCGTCGACACGGCTATCAGAAATTGACGATGTCGAACCGACCGCACGTGTTTGAGTGGTGGACTTTGCATGCGCGGCCTGGTGACGGCGATGGATTTTTTCCGCTACACCAACAATCTTCTTGTACTCGTCCTCTCTACCGAACATCCGAGAAGGCAAGGTGAAGAATGACGAGACATCCGTTTGACCAACCGCGAATGTGCTCAGGGAATTACTGTCTCCATCGCCAAGAAACTTGGCGATTTGCTCGAGATCTCTTTTTACTGATGTGATGGTATGGTATCTCTCGCTTACTTCTCTGCGTGTCATTTTCTGGATAATCCCGGACAATGCGTCGGGAATGTCCATCCGCTTCGAAGAGACGGGAGGGATTCTCTTGCCAAGCACATTCTGGACAATGTCTCTTGGGGTGGCGCCCGTGAAAACTGGCTTTCCCACAAGCATGATCCAGAAGAGGACACCCAGAGCATAAATGTCTGTCCGAGTGTCCGGTTCGGTTGGGAAGCGACCGGTCTGCTCGGGAGCGACGAACTGAAGTTTGGTCTTGATTCCTAATTCCCGAGATAGGGAAGACCAGCCTTCACCAAGTGCATTATCAAAAGCTCTAGCACCGTTTCCAGTATTGACCAATTTGACGACCCCAGTAGTCCGATTGAAGTGGAAGGCGTCCGCACGGATTTCACCGTGGATAGTTTTTACGCCATAGTGTAGCAACTCCAAACAATCACAGGCACCAATAGCAAAGTCTAGGAATAAGGAAAGAGAGATCTGCTCTCCCGGGGTCGAGATGGCACTGCTGTCACTGTGCCCGCCGAACAGAAAGAAAGCGGGACCGAAGGTGACAATGTCTCGCAGGTCGTTTGTGCCAGGCGACTCGACGACTGTAACGAGGATTGGGCCAGGATCATCAGGTTCGGGAGGGAGCCTAATCAGCTCGATAGGGCGGAGAGTATGAACGCAATCCGGGTCTGAGACTTGGATGATCGAGCGCAGCATGTGAAACTCTCGCTCCAATCGGACGACATGGGTGGAGACCCGGGCAACGATGGGTATCCATGGCGAATCTGGTTCAACTCGAGAAGCAGAGAAATCGCTGCTAGATTCGCTCAAGCTGCTTCGCCAGTGATGCCGGAATGGCGGCCGCACGTCGACACGCGGAGACTCTCGCGTTGTACTGGAAGGAGCGGAAGATGTCGCGGCCGGGGTAGAAAGGTCATTGTCCTGAACCTGCTTGATCCCGTAAACGTGCCAATTGTCGTATGTGGAGTGGAAGGGCTCGATCGAGGTGTCCCAGACATATCCAGGAAGAGATGCCAGGCGCTCGAAAAGGCGCGCGGGCGGCAGTGGAAGGTCCTCTCCTAGGACGGGATGGTCCTCCATGCCACAGACAATTCAGAGAGGAATGTCTGTATCCTGAAGCCAAGGAGGTCACAACATCGCGATCCCAGCCACTATCGCCAGTCCGGTGCAGTCGGAAAGCGGCTTTGCACAGTTACGGTTCGGTACGGCGCAATTGGGATTGTCGGAAAGTGCGGGACTGCGCCCGAACCGCAATTGACTGTATGTTGCAAGTTCGGTTCAACCGGAAAAGCGGTGGTCTCAAAAACAGAGGTCCCGATCGACCAGCGCACAAGAAAGGAAGCCAGGAGAGGACTGGCTATGTAGATGCGACGGATTGTTGATGAGAAGTTATACAGGTGACAGAAAGAGACCTGATTTGTTTGAGACGACGGGAACGGAAGGGTATCGCAGTCATCGAAGAGCAGACCAATCAGAGCGGGGTATATGCCGTAAGCAGTCTAGTCTCGCTTAGTCAGTCGGGGTTCTGTGTCCAAGGCTGTACTTGTCGATTCAGCTAGAGCCGCCTGTGACAGGCTCCGTCTAGGCTGGCAGAGAGCTGTGTAAACAAGTGATGCCTTTGTGACGTTGTCATTCTCTAGTTATTTTTGTACATAAAAGACATTGTTCGGTGTTCTGCAGTGTCCTGCAGTGTTATTGGTCTACTTCCCCTGACAGAAATTTGCGCCGGCCATCTTGTCTCGGAGCTGCATCTATATGTTTACCATAGCTTCTTGACCCTACGACGTGAGTTGATTCGTTGCAACCCACCATCAACGGCACATGTGATATCGTGTGATGGGATTATCGGACATGGCCGTGGTGATACGTATATAATCATCCTGCTGCTACTGAAATTCGGTAATCCCGCAAACTATGCCTAGGACCTGTTACAAAATGTCGCTGCTAGCGGCCACGGAGGGAATTGGAAGCTTCAGACTTATGTTACTAATGTATTGAACATGTCGTATGGGATCATGCACCATGATAATAACTACAAAGTAGCCTTGAAACCCTGTCTTCGACCCTACACGTATTACTGAAGGGCAGTTTGCGTTGAGTTACTCCGAAGATGTCTACGGTACGGATTCCGGAGTACGCACGTATACTGAACCGTCAATGGGCTTTCCTTGCTTTATGGAGTCAGAGAAAAAACTTGCAATACTGTTACTGTGGAGTATAAATGGCTGTAGGGCTAGTAGGAGTTTAAAATCACGGATCTAGGCCAGGCTATTACTTTGTATGTACCTGTTTTCTGGTGGTCGTCATACTTGTATTTATGCGGGCTAGGGCACAAGTTTATAATAAGCGGACGCAAGCCTATCAGCCTCCTCTTCCCCCTCTTGTTTTTCTTTTCTGTTTTCCCCATTGTGTGATGTACTTCGGACTCTGAAGTGACAATTACTGATAGTTGGACATATTAATCATAGACAGATTCTCGCATCGCGGAGCTTGGTATGATCGTCATTTGCCGGGCCACTGACGATCATCTTGGCACTCCATCAATCCATGTTGTTTAAACCGGAAAGTTGCTTCTAGTGCCCATTATGAGATAATTCCTACTGTGACGTGCTGTGTGAATTATAATGGAGAAAAGGGGCAGAAGGAAAGAAAGAAAACTATCCTGGGCGCATGCACTCTCTACTCTGAATAGCAGTAGTTACGGATACTGAAAAGAAGTATTCGTCTGCCCAAACATAGCAACGGTCATAAAGGGGGCACACGATCAGGTGTAAGAAGTGGAGCCCGATGACGTCGCTTCACATCATGCAGCTTATTAAGCGGTTGCAAACTGCGGATCTCGAAACGAAACGGTTTCGAGAAGCCGGGGTGTGGTCCAATGTCGGGTTTTGACGCCCTTTGTCTTTTTCCCTTTTTTAAGTTCATGAGCTTGATAAGAATGGCATTGTTGCAGAACAGCACAAAATGGTCTAGAGCTGCCTGGAAAAGAGGGAAGAGGAACAAAGTCACCGTGGCCATGGGTAGAGTTGGTCTGCTATTGGGCGCCTTGCTGATGATGGCATCGCACTACCAAAAGTAGACTAGTGTGGTTCCGTATCCACATAACAATGGTACCAGAGGCCTATCATAGTGACGCATGATGGCTTTAGGTTCAGTGTTCCTCATCAATGGACGGTGGGCACAGTACATCATTGGATCGCTGGTCTTCGATGGGAACAACTGTGGAGACCACTCGCGAAAACGAGTGGATGGTACAGCACCGTGAAGCGCTTGCCGGTTGTCGCGCACTAGTCTAAAAAGGGACATTTGGTGAGGCGATCATCATCATCGGAGGGGAAAACGCAGCATTACGGGCGGCCAGTCGGCAAGCGGTTCAGGCGGTCAAGCAGGCAGACGGGCGGAACCGATGCGTGCTAAATACAAAAGTTCCTCTTGAACATGTCACCCCAGCCTGCAACGATTCTATCATTTGGTTTGCCGAGATCGCTTCATGGGTGTTCGGTGAGTTTAGAAGACTCATAGCCTGCAGCTGGAGATATATCTACCCATTCAATACACCCGCGGGGGAGGAGGCTTCATATATGAGTATTTAAATCAAGCGGGCCAGCAAGTCATGTGCATAGCCTGCAGTGGTTGGCACAAGGCTGGCTAGAGGAGGAAGGAGCGATCGGTACACAATACATGCTAAAATACGTAATATGCACGGCCGCCACTCTACGTCATCGGCGGGAGGCTTTTCATTTTCAGATAGTTTTCTGTTTGGTTCCCTTCCTAGCAATCATTAATTTTGCTACTTGCCTAGAGCAGCAGCCGTTGAGGTGCAAATCGTCCCGAAGAAGAAATATTGCGAAAAACAATTTGATAAAACAATTAAATTCTACAAAACCAACCAACCAAAAAAAAAAAAAAAAAAAAAAAANATACAGTAGACTAGTTAGTGCCCTCTTGCTGCTAAACTAACTTGAACTCGTTATCCACTCGCAACCAGAACCAAGAGAAGACGGTTTAGACCTGCCGGCCGAACACTCGAGTCCTCTCCGGCTTTGCTAACCAACCAACCAACGGAAATCACTGCTCTGCTCTGGCTCTCTGTCAACCCCAGCCCAGTGCTCGACAATCTCTTCATCACTCTGACAAGCTTTGCAAAAAAATCTCGCTAGTTGGTAGCTCCCAGGAGACGTCCGCTTACCAACCGGTGGAGCAGCCTCATCGCAGCCACTTTCTACACCTACCAAAAAGCCTCGCTAGTGTCGTACCTCGTCGCTCGTATCCTAGAACAACTCCATCCACGCGCGCATCTCCGCTAGATGTTGTGAGATCCGAAAGTCACTAACGACGTTGCGATTCACCTCTGCGTCGTCGTGCCAGCGCCCTTGGCCTTTTTTATCCTTCGGTCGTGACATGTCCTAGTATCGCTTCATCCGCGTCGTGCATCAACAGGATTATCACCACCACCACCCGGGCCCCTCTTCACTGATTGGACACAAGCGATGCCGGTGATGTACTTCTACAACTGCCAAACGGCCAGCGAACTTCAATAATCTGGTGCTCGATCATTGACCGCACCGCGCGTCAAACGAATCATGCGGCGGAACCACGCTCGTCTCACGCCCACTCAGGCGCCTTCCTCGCCTACCAGCCAGAGTCAGAGCCAGAGTCACAGCCGCAACCCGTCTCGTGCGGATCCATTGGGCAGCACTCCAGCAGCCGTCGACAGTCTGGCCAGCAAAGGCGCGTACAAAGATCCTTCACAGCAACAGTCGCTGCCGTCGCCCCGCGTCACCGACCCAGCGCCGGATCGGACGCATGCTGACAGTGACGCGCGAACGCTGGACGACTTGCGCAGAAGAATGGAGCAGACTCTAATTAATCAGCAAGCTCAGCATCTCCTGGCTACTGCAAAAGCGAATCCCGGTCGCAGTCTGCAACCGCTGCTGAACGTATCTTCTGCGAATCCGCCGTCAACACAGACCTATGCCGAATCCTCGAACGAAGCCCGCTCTCCTCCTGTCTATGCGAGATCCAATAGTTCTGGCACCACCGTTCAGGGATCTGCTCAGGTGGACAAGCAGTCCGATTCTGACCATCCGCCTACACCGTCCTATCCCTTCCCGCTAATGCCCTCATCTCATTTTGCACGGCCAAATTCAGCTAAACTGTCTGGGGGGTCGAAACCTAGACCAACCAAGGCTCCCGGAACCATCAGCATGGCGCCTCCGAGTACAATAGCTCCGTCCAACCCGGCGTCCATGCACCCTCCCGGGATGCAAGAGATACCAGACCATCCTGACTACCCCAGCCCGAATCTTTACGATGTCATTTTGACTTTGAACTCGGCGCCCGGACTAGATTCATGGTGGACCAATGTCATCGATGTCTTGCAGACCCATTTCGGCGTAGAGCGAGCCTCTCTTGCTGTTCCTGGTGATCCGACAGATTTAGAAAACGTCCCCTGGGGGCAGAAAGCTACTTTCAATCCATTCGACACCTCCGAGGTGGATCCTTTACGGCCATCAGGCCACGAAACATCGTCCACTGAAACTGTTATGAAAGCCGACCCCACGCGTCAGGAAGAAGATTCGCAAGATCGATCAACACATGGCGCTTCCAAAAATTCCTCATCGAAACGACCGTCTTTGCTGGCCCGCCATTCATTTGCCGGCTTCACGAAGGATAAAAAAGTCTATGCTCAACGTGCTGCCGAAAAATTCTCACGAGACAAAGCCTCTGCTGAATTCCTGCAAAAGTCGTCTACCGATATCCGCTCTTCCAGCAACGTTACCGAGCCTGGAACCCCAGCTTCTCAAGTACCGACGGCAGAACAGATCAACAACCCGGCCGTACCCCAGCCTGGGGCAAATATCTCAGGTCATTCATCTCCAATACCAGTGTTCACTGTACCTAGAGATCTCGAGACGGAGGCTGATCCACTCATAAAGTGCACTGGGATTCTGAAGCTTTTTGGCCGCAGCAAGCCCGTGGTATTAACCCGCGAGTATGCTTACGACCCTACAACAACCTTGCCATCAGATGTTGCGGCTACGGTCCCCTCTCCCAGCGAGACGGTTCAGGTGACGCCTGCTACTGATCCTCCGCAACCGCAAGGAGCGGACGAGTTTCTGAAAGGCGATGCAAAGGGGACAGCCCCCGTGAGTCGTCATGCTAGGCCAAGGTCTTCTACCTCACATACTCTAGCTCCCTCCACCAAGAAGGACACACTCCACCATCCGTCCATTCCCTTATACGAAGACTATGAGCAAAATCCCCCCTCTCCGTGGTCGCAATCACCTGCCCCATCACCAGCACCGCGCATCTACCCCGATCAAAACCCATTTTTCACCACCCATGCTGTGGATGAAGAAGCATTCGCCAAGGATCCGCCACCCCACGACTATTCTCAAGCAAAATTTGTCAATGCTATTGGGCTAGACCGCTCAAAGACGATTGTCCATATCCCACTGTTGCACGCCACCACGACGAGAGACTTGAGCGAAGAAAAATTGAGGTTTCCTATGGCCGTCATTTCTTTCGTTTCATCCGTTATTCCGTACCCCGCCAATTTAAGGACCTCGATCTTGTATTTGATACCGCATCTAACGACCTCTTATTCGCTGGCCCATCAATACACCCAACTAGAAAGGCAGCTTGCCCCAGGCTCTCACAAACCTCGATTCGGCCATATACTTGGCCTAGGCGGAACATTTTCCGACGCCAGCAGTGAAATGGAACTTGTTGCCGGTCTCAGCGGTCAGGCCATTACTGATGGTGGATCTACCTCGGCCCGGGCAAGTCTCTGTAGTCCAGGAGAGATCTCTAACAATTCCAGAGATAGTTTTTCAATTGCCGGTACGCCTAGCATGGAACCCGTCAGTATTGGGTCTGCAAGCGAATCGAGCGCCATGCCAGGTCTTCGATACGGCTCTGACCATAACGAGAGCTATTTCACCCTTCAAGCACGCGGCTCTACATCTTCGAAAAATCGTGGTTCAAAGACCAAAACCGGTGTTTCCCCATCTGTACCCACTTCGCCGGGTATCTCCAGGTCGAGGTCAATTCGCGATGTAGAGTCTGTCCTCAGAGACTCCCCCGCTGCTGAGTTGCATGACAATGTTCGCCCAAACCTGACATCTCCGTTGACACGAACCCAGTCCCGGAACGCTTCCACAACATCCGTTATCGCGCAACTTCAGCGTGAAGGGCACTCTATCTCCGAACAAGTCTTTCAGCTGATGCTTAACTCGGTTCCGCTACACCTTTTTCTGGCGAAATCACAGACCGGAGAGGTTATCTGGACCAATTCGAAGTTTGATGCCTATCGAAGAAATCCAAATCAAGACCTGTCAATTCGAGACCCCTGGCAGAACGTTCACCCCAACGAGCTCGAGTCACTTTCTGCCAAATGGAGCAAAGCTCTTCAAACGGGTGCTCAGTTCACCGAGCGTGTTCAGGTGAAACGATTCAGTGACGATTCGGCATATCGATGGTTCATTTTCAGGGCCAACCCTCTGCTGTCACAGACTGGTCAAGTAGTGTCATGGATAGGTTCTTTTCTTGACATTCATGAACAGCATGTCGCCGAAATGACGGCAGCCCAAGAACGGGAAACTACTGCTACCAATGCCAAGTACCGTGCGTTGGCCAACTCCATTCCTCAAGTCGTATTCGAGGCCACAGAACGACGTGGACTGATCTCGGCAAACGAGCAATGGCAAATCTATACCGGCCAATCTGTTCAGGAAGCAATGAATTTCGGTTTCATCGCTCATGTTCATCGTGATGACCTGGAAAAGTGTGGCGTGTTGTCCTCGGAACTTGTCGACACAAGGGCCACCCGCCCGAAAGATGAAGATGCAATCTTGTCGCCTGAATTTGGTGGTGTTGCTGCGCCAAAGGTGTTTGCTGGCGGAGTAACGCCTGCACTTAACGAACTCGTGAACAAGGGTATCGTTGCTGCTCAAACAGATGAAAACGGGCGAACCTTTTACACTACGGAACTTCGTCTCCGTTCAAAGGGTGGAGAGTATCGGTGGCACCTTGTACGCCTGATAAAAGTTGAAACAGCCAATTTTAGTAAAGAGGAAGCATCGTGGTATGGCACATGTACCGACATTAACGATCGAAAAAACCTTGAGCGGGAGCTCAATAGGGCAATGCTGAAGCTGAACAAAGAAATGGAATCCAAGTCGAAATTCTTCAGCAACATGTCTCACGAGATCAGGACTCCCTTGAACGGCATTCTAGGCACTATTCCATTCATCCTTGACACACAACTGGACAATGAGCAGCGTCGCATGCTCGATACCATTCAAAACAGCTCCACTAATTTGCGGGAGCTGGTTGATAATATCCTTGACGTGTCCCGTGTCGAAGCTGGCAAGATGACCTTGGTCAACTCGTGGTTCCATGTTCGCTCTGTGGTCGAAGACGTAATTGACACCATCTCTTCTCGCGCCATTGACAAAGGCCTTGAGATCAACTATCTCATGGACACCGATGTTCCTGCTATGGTCATAGGTGACCGGTTCCGTATTCGGCAAGTCTTAATCAATCTCATGGGCAATGCAGTCAAGTTCACTAGCCAGGGCGAAATCTACACGAGATGCTCAATGCATAGAGATCCGTCCATATCCTTAAAAGAGAATGAACTGCTTCTCAATTTTGAAGTTGTTGACACGGGCAAAGGTTTCAGCGCTATTGATGCTGAACGACTAATGCAAAGATTCAGCCAGCTTGGAGGAACTGGGTCACAGCAACATGCGGGCAGTGGACTTGGGCTGTTTTTGTCAAAACAGTTGGTTGAGATGCATGGAGGGCGGTTGACGCCGAGTAGCCGCGAGGGACAAGGCGCGAAATTTTCTTTCTATGTCAAAGTCGATGCGCCTCCACACGTACAACAAGATCCAGCGTTGATGCGGCAACCGTCTGATATGTCAGACACCTTCATTCTGTCCTCGAAAGGGAATCATAGTCAAATTCCTTTTGCGACAACTCATTCAGACTCGAGAATACTGACGCTCCAAGACTTGTCCCCAATGAATGACCCATCATCGCCTGCAGAGATCTCCAGCAGCTCGCTTCCTTCTCTTCAGTCTCTGTCAAATTATCGATCCACTTCATCCGTCTCATCTGCTGTACATACACCGGACTTTGTCGGGACAGAAGTTCCTTTGAAAGCAGGACCTTCTCCACTGAGCGCGGATAAACCGATATCAACAATCTCTGATAGCCTCGAGACAATTGTACCACGGAGTCCAATGACTGGGAATGTTTCCACTTCAAGATATACGCCACCTCTTATTTACTCGGTTCTTGTGCTTTGTCCTTTGGATCATGCCCGCGAGGCGGTGAAGCAGCATATTGAACAAGTCATCCCTCTCGAGGTTCCCGCCACAATCACGGCCTTGTCTGACTTGGATGATTGGAAGGATCTCAGAGACCCCAATGGCCCTTTGAATTTTTCGCACATTGTCCTTGATTTCTCTGGTGCTGATGAGACCTTGGAGGTGTTGCAGTATATTCAAAGCTTGGGCACAAAATACAAACCCTCGGTAGTTATCATCTGTGATCTTTACCAAAAGCGCCAGATCAACCAAAGTATAAACGAGCTAGTCACAGCTGGCTTCAAAGTGGATACTGTGCCTAAGCCAGTCAAACCTTCGGCTTTTTCTAGCATCTTTGACCCCGATAGCAGACGTGATCTGAGCAAAGATCGCAACCAGGACAAGGCACGGGAGGTTAATAACAACTTCAAGACTATGTCAAAAATGGTCAAAGAAGTCATAGGAAACAAAGGATACCGCATATTGCTGGTAGAAGATGATGAGACAAACCGAATGGTAAGTTATAGTCGCTTCATCCACTGTTCATTGACTCAGATTGTTTTAGGTCATGTTGAAATATCTCGACAAGGTCAAGGTTGTTTCTGAGACAGCCAGCAATGGACAAGAGTGTGTTGATATGGTTTTCTCTCACGAGCCGGGTTATTATTCATTGATTATTGTCAGTTTATGATGCTTTCTACCAGCTCTCGTCTACGTTACTAATACTCTTCCTAGTGCGATATTCAAATGCCTATCAAGAACGGCTATGAGACTTGTCGAGAAATTAGAGCGTGGGAAGCGAGGAACCACTTCCCACATATACCAATAATGGCATTGTCGGCCAACGCAATGACTGATCAGATTGATGATGCAGCTCGTGCGGGCTTCAACGACTACGTCACCAAACCGATCAAACATAACGAGCTGGGCAAAATGATGATGACGCTACTTGACCCTAATACCCCTCAAACACTACTCAAAGACCGCAAAGACTGGCAACAAAAAACAGACTAAGTAGCTCGTTTCATCGTTGAATTGCATGAGCGCATGGTGTTTGTTATTTCACTTTTTTTCCGGTTCGATATCCCCCATCCTCTTCTTTTTCTTTTTTCTTTTTTCTTTTTATTCTCCCTCTGGAATATTAATTTGATAAAGAACTTCTCATACCCCTGGTTATTACATGGCGCTCCACTTCTTCTTTCCTGTCTGCATTTTATTTTATTTTTTTGACACACTACCATTTCACCTTGTCTTATCTAGCAATATTTTCTGATCATGTCCGAGACGTGTTGCATCATCATCCCCAGTGCCCGAGTCCAGTTCATTCGGGTTGTGAGAAGGGTTAGATTCGTTTTGTTTTCATATATTCTTTTTTTTTCTTCTTCGTGGTCTTCTTATGGGTTGAGGGCATTCATTAGGGCATTTAAATGCATGTGGGAGGATGAACATAACGATAACTGCGGGAATCAATGTTTTCCTTCGCTTGGGGGAGGAAACAGTACCCTCAGTCCGGAAAACTGTGGTTCTTATTGTTTTGTGTCATCGCAGAGTTGCATTTGTTTTCGTCAAACAGCTGTGTATGATTTGGGATCAGAGACCGCATAGGTAATATCTACTAACGCATTGCCGGAGTTTGGTGATGCGGTTATCAACATGTTCTACCGGACAGGCATACATCATAGGATAATTGCATTACATAGTTAACTTTTAGTAGATATCCAAGTATGAATTGAGAATATGGAATTAACTTCTGATCACACCGGAGGGGAATATTGGAGTCGTTGTACCATCACATGAACCATGAAGTTCAAGCCCCAGGAGAGGATGAATACGTGTCAACCCATGCATAACGTTCCCGACGCGAACTCCAGCCAGTGATCGACTGGTTTTCTTTTGGAAATACATTTACCACCGCTTGAGACAAACCGTTTTATGATGAATACCTATTTTATGCAAATTCAAGAATTTCTAGTATACTTTTATTCGCATGTGTTTTCCTTTCGGCTATATCCAAAGATTATCCTTTGCGGTTGATTTTCGTCGTCGCTCTCATAATTGGTCCGTTTCCATACGTTACTGGGAAGAAAGACCATTGGCCTCCAAACTAGGCTTGGCAGTGCGTTCGGTCTAGTCCTGATTGATGCTTTTTGTTCTGGCGGTGTAGAATATGAAGAGGGGTATACAAAGTATAAATAACAAGGGCCTTTTCAAATTCTTGGTCGCAATTGCTGGACTTATGAGCTGTGAAAATTGTTGAAAAGGAAAAGCAAGATTTACTTACTCGTATAATCGATCATCATTGATGGATCAAGATGCGCAGTACTGCGCTGGCAGTATTCTATGAAATCATCTAAACTGAGAGGGGTGCTTGTGCCAGCCTGAGACTAATCCGGTAAGTTGATCCCAAGTGGGGGTCCATGGGGAAAGAAAAAAAAGAGGCGGTAGATTGTGTTTGGGCCACGATTCCTTTCTGGTTCTTCTCTCACTTTTCCTGCTTTGTCATGCTATCATCTCACTAACAATCCAAGGAGAAGATTAGTCCGGAAATTACTGACGGCGATTGGGTGGCAAGCCAAAATACCACCTTGCCATGCAAAGTATGCATTGACGGCGTGGTTGTCTGCTGGCCATGCGTTGGTAGTTCGTTGGTTATTGTTGGGTTATTGGGTATAATAACACGGGCAACTAATCAGTCCTCTTTCCATCGTACAGCAAATTCGTTGCTACTTCTTGAGCAGCACATTTCCCTCTCCTCCAAAATTGTTGCTTCGGCGTTGGCAGTAGTTTCGTGAAACACTCGGATTTTATGTTCCGTCCAGCTCATGTACGTCTTTTTTTTTCCGAACCTACCAGCATCGTCGTACAGCCATGCAAAGACCCATAAAACGCTTCGGGAATGGGCTGCTAACACGTTGGGCTGCCTGCTTACTTTCCGGCAGTCGAGGAGAGACCAAGGTAAACTGTATGGAACGACTTGGAAACGGCTAAGAACAGAACCTTGCGAAACTGTATTCTCGGCAACTAAGATTATCCCATAACGTGGTCGAACTAAGGCGCACAGTGCATTGGGAAATTTTTGCTGCAATCTTCTCATTATTTCTTGCCCTCCCGACAGCGTGAGGGAGATGAGTTGTCCGGGGTGCACGAGCAGGCGGGTCGGATCGGCCCTGAATCCATCACTATTCCGGATTGAAACAGGACAGTGCAATCAAAAGTAGGAGATTATGAATTGGCCATGGATGTTGATAGGCAGAGACACCATAAGCGCCGTTTCTGGCTTTGTATCCTGTAGATTTCTTGTCCGTCGGATTCATAGCAGTGGTCGAATCAAATTTCGGGAGAGGACCAGATTGCTAGACAGAGAAACATGAATGCCTGGGAATCAAACAAAACGATGGCATAGAGAATCAAAAAGACCAAGATACCTTCAGCTCCTGAGGCTCTCTCTTTCTCTCTCTCCCCCTCTCTATCTGTGCTTCAGGCAAACTCGGTAGAGTTTTTGGGCTGGAGAACGAGGCTGTTGCAAGTGGTCCCGCGATGCCAAAACTGGATTCACCCATCACGTAGTCTCACCAGACACAGCCATCGCATAACTCTGACATAGGACCACAAGAAAGATATGGATCAGGCCGCAAGTCTAGCGACTGGGCGTTCGCTGTCGTGATATGCGTCAGCCCCTTGCCCTCCAGCCAATGCGGGAAAGGCCCGCAGCAGGGCTTTTTCGGGCATTATGCAACACGCTGCAAAGCATGCCTTCTTCATGGGATCTCATGCATGATCGTCCAATGATGCAGATGACAAGTGGCAATGCGGCCAGGCAACCAATCCCAGAGGCTCAGGCTGCGCTGTCTCCGTGGCGTCTAGAGCGTTTGGGACGCCTTCGAATATTGCCATCAGTTTGCGGCGGTTACTCTATCGGAGGACACCAGAAGAGCCCGCTTAGCCTCGGATGGTTGACGTAGTATGCTCTATTGCATGGACTGGGTGAGTGATGGCATGTTTCTTTGATGTTTGAGCATCTTACGTCGAGCTGGGCGGGAGACGTTCGTGCCTTTGTGCCCTGTGTGCCTTGGTTGACAAATGGCCGCTGGTCTCTGGGGCTGCCGAAAGCACCGACCAACTGCCTGTCCCGCTGTGCAAGTCCGGGTACTTGGCTTGCGTTTTGCCCGACTTTCCTCGCTGCAGTCCACAGCCAATTTGTCTGCAATTGTTCCTATGGGTGCGACCGGCTGTTGGCCCCCCTTTTCAAGACAGGGATAGCAGCCGGTTCCCTTTCTCCGTCACACACAATGGCAGGCTATGGCCGGGCAACAACCGTCTAGTACACTAGATACTTTGGTCTCGGTTTTGAACGTCGTCTCACCGAATTAGCGTCTGCTCGTCTTATTTCTTTTTTCCTTGCTTTCTGTAGGTTATTGCCATCAGCCATGGGAGCTCCAGTACCGCAAAGACGTATGCCAGAGGTGACTTACCTGTAGCAGCAAGCCAGATGAAACACAGCCAAGCGCATTCCCTAACAGTTTTCTGATCTATACCAGCTAGTGTTTAGGGACGGGGCGTAGTTTCGAAGCCCAGTCGTGAAATTTTTGAGAGTCAGGCTCTCGTCCTGTAGCCCGTGCGATCCCTTCTCTTTATACTACGCCGGCCACCTCGCCCGCTACTACCCTCATTTCCCTCTCGCCTTCTCTCGCCCAACCAGTCCTATACGGTTCGGGTAGCATCTCCACCGAGCCCGTCCTCGAGGCAGAGAGGTTTGGTATCACAGGCTGAGGCCCAATTGGACAGACCCCATACAGGCGGAGGTCGAGAGGCGTCCGGCGGAATTGACTAGCCTAATTCTTCAACCTCCTCCTAATCACTTCTTCTCACAGCCAATGTCAGCGATGCTAAAGGTCCGCCCGGCGGAAAGCGGACTGAGTGGGGGTCCATGGCAAAAAGAAACGCCTCTTGCTGGGTGTATTCCCTCAATCCCTCCCGACATGAGCGGGGTTAGAGGGTGAGGGAGGAATCGAATTGGCCGACTAGACATGTCTCCCAGGACTTGATCAGGAATATCCGGAATGGATGAGAGGGGGGGGTTCTGTCCATGCACCGGAAGCACCCCCTATGAGAGATCAGCTCCGGACCCCCCTCCTCCAGAGAGGACAAGGAGGTCTGATGGCGTCTTCTTGTCCGATAGGGAGTGATGCCCCCCTCCTCTCTAGTGATGGGTATAAAAAGGTCCTTCTCTTCCTCGATCTCTCTGGATCCTCCATCTTCCTTTCTTATCACTTCGATCCTCCGGAGAGCCTACCTTATTCGCAGTCTGCTGGCAAACCTCTTCTTTATACCTTTGCACCTTAGCCATACTTTAGTATTGTCTTGCCTTGACATCTTGGCACCTTGCCTTCTCGACAACTCTTCATCAATCATCAATTTATTTTGCTTGCCGCCAAACAAACACAATGGCCGCCCACCACTCCTACTATCAACCGTCAATGGCCATGAACGTGCCATCAAAAGCCCCGGCCCCAGCTGGACTCTACCCAGTTGGCCGAGTTGCAGTTGCGCCATCAGACTTCTCTGATACCAGCTCGACAGCGGGCAGCCGCACTACGGGATACAGTGTTCCCTCGAGCGGTTATGCCGGCAGCATTGGCGATTACGAATCTAGTTCGATGTCCGGAGTTGATGTCGTTGATATGCTCAACGACCGGGTTCACGACGCTTTCGACCCGACGCCGCTGGACCGCGGATTGGCGACGCAGGCACAAACGTAAGTTTATCCACCGCGCGGTGTTCGATTCAATTTCCGACGACTGCTCGTCCTCGGGTGCAATATCGCCCACCTTCAGAACGGAAAGCGAAGTTGCCGCGATTGCGATTGGAGCCGTAGTCGCTTACTCTGGCAGGAGAGTGACCAGGAGCTGACGTTGAAATAAACAGTTCGGGACAGCTGAACGCAAAACAGCGAGAGTTGCTTGAGCTGCAAGCGCTCGCGCAACGGCGGCTGAAAGGCGTTCGCGCCAATTTTAACGAGGGACTGAAGACAGCGCGAGAGACGAAGAGAGACCTCGAGTGGACGTCGAAGCGCGTGAGGTGAGTCGAGCATAAGCATTCCTCTGCTGGTCCCGCATTAGGCAAGAAGCTCCACCGCGCGCCTTCCCTTTGCACTGGACATTCCGCTCCGCTCCGCTGGCGGGCGGAGCTGGAATTCCGCTGCATGGACGCTTGGCGCGTGTGCCCCTGCATTCGCACCAACACGCAGCCCCGGTTGATTGGGCGGGAGCTCTACGATCGACTGGGGCTCGATCCAGAGATCGATCGGGCTAGTAGCTGACGTGGGTTTCCTTAGTGCCCTCAAGGCCAAGGCTGAGAAAGCCCATCCCGACGAGTATCGCCGTGCCACGAAGAAATATACCTATGACGACGAGTACTAGACGAGCTCGAGCTCCCCACGCAGCCAGGGGAGCCCCTCCCCACGACCGTTTATGACACGATCTACTTGACACGACGCTAATGAATCTTGACTGCATCGGGCAGTTCAAAAAAACGCTGGGTTTTTGCCGTTTTTGGGATAGGGCTTTGTACGACTGATTTATTTTCCCTCAATTTCCTTTCTTGTGCGTATCTTCCCCTATTCGTCCACCGACGAGGGTTTAGGGCTGGTATTTTATTTTGCTGGGCGGGTCCATGTCATTGTTATGTGTGGGGTTTTTCGTGTATTTCCTTCGTGTTATCAGATACCATAATTAATTGCTGTTTCCACTTTCTATGGCTTCTAGCCACGACCTTGGTTGTATGGAAAGCGGTCGTCCTAGAGCCTTGTGGTGCGTAGGCTTCCGGGAGAACGGTAATGAGTAGCCTCATACTGCCAACGAGCAGTCTGTATGTAATGCTGTATTTCCTTGTAAAACAGTGTCTCCTTCCTTCCCCTTTGCAATATGGGTAGTGTTTGCAACCCTCTTCTCTCGAATTACGTGACGTGACAGGCCAGTAGACAATCAACTGTCGCCAGAAACATGGCAACCGGCCTCCTGATTTGGGGCCTTAGTCTACATGGAGTATAGGTGGATTGGGAAATTAGGGCTAAAATCTCCCTTCCCCCTCCTCTCCCCCTGGTCGGACGTCGGTGCCCACAGCAGAACTATACTACAAACAGCCCGGCAAGCCCCTCTCGAGAGGGCCGAGACTGGTTTGTGTACTTGCTTGCCGCCGCCTTCTGCTTGTTTGAAAGTTCATCACATTTCCATCACATCGCGCTGGCCTTGGCAAGCCAGTCTCCCTGGGGTCCAATACTCACGCGTGGAGGACATCGGCCAAACGGCCTACGTATATATCACTGGCCGTGTTTACCTAGCCTCTTACCCCCCCCTTTTTACATTTACCTCGAATGATGGGAGACGATGGCTACATCTGTCAAATAAGGGAGAATATCCGGTGGCCAAGGATATTCAGCAGTGACATGTTCTGAAGAAGTAATTCCAAGAGGGCATAAGTATGGATATTTTATTGAATCACCATTCAATCTCATAAAGTTCGAATGCGTGCTTGCCGTTGCCCACTTCCCTATAAGGAAATTGTTTTGCTGTTTAAGCTAACACGAAACAAGGTGTTCTGATGGTTGTGTCAACCCCACAGTGAACTCGCGTTCTGGCTTGCTGCCCGCATTGAAATTTATCTTATTATGCTATATTTCTCTCGGTTTTTGGCTTCAGGTTGGTTACTTAAGCAAGCTTGCAGAGATGGAGAGTACATAACCCGAATGTTTATTTGCACAGTGTGACCAGGACAGCTAATCAGGATATGATCAATCATACCTGGGTTCAGACTACAGGCAAATTCATTCTTGAATCAATAACACATGCCCTTAGCACTACGACTGTTCCCTTCTCTTATTCAACAAACCCGGAAAGCATCAAGAAGCCGCGTAAACATAGCTATAGTCTATTTTTGACTTGATCTAATCACCAGCCACAGCGCCCCACTTGACCAACCCGCCTGTCCATGTGGCGTCATTCTCCGACAAGCCTCCGTCACAACTCAGTTGCAGTTGTTCAGGCTTTCCTACATCACAAGTCTTCCATCTTCCCCTTGTATCCCAAAATGCCTCTGTAAGTCCACATGTCGTTACTTTTTCCAACCCCATTCGCTTGCTAAGCTTTTGATAGGCACTTGCTTGGCAAGAAGTCATGGAATGTCTACAATCCCGAGAATATAGCTCGCGTCCGCCGCGATGAGGAGGCTGCAAAGGCTCGAGAGGAGGAGGAAGAGAGGCGTATGCAAGAAGTCGATGCGGAGCGGCGAATAAAACTCCTGCGGGGCGAGCGCCTTCCAACTCCTCCGCCTCCACCGCAGCAACCCACAGACAGCGACACGCGCGGTCATCACAGGTACGACGAGTCGACAAGGCACCGAAAACGACGACGGATCGCCGGCGAAGACGACACCGATCGCGACATCCGGTTTGCCAAAGAGGACGCGACCAAGAATGACTCTAAGCGAATGGAGCTGCTCGCCGCTGGCGAGAAGAAGAATCGAGATGCGCACGTCGCCATCGTCGACACCACGGGACATCTCAACCTATTCACGGAGGAAATGACTAGACAGCAGCGAGGGGAAAAGAATCCAGAGGCCGAAGCGGAAGCAGCCAAAAAGAAGCGGGCTTTTGAAGATCGATTTACCATGCGCTTTTCAAATGCTGCTGGGTACAAAGAATCTATCAGCCAGACGCCATGGTATTCATCATCTGCATCTAGGGAAAAGCTAGCGGAGGATATTGTCCCCAGCAAGGATATTTGGGGTAACGAAGATCCCATGAGGCGAGAAAGAGACAAGGCTCGCATTGATGCGAATGACCCACTCGCGGCGATGAAAGCTGGCGTCCAGGGTGTCAAAAAGGTTCAGCGAGAGCGCAAGCAGTGGCAAGAAGAAAAACTACGTGAGCTTGAAGAATTAAAACGGGCCCAAAGCTTGCACAACAAGGATAGCAGACGGCGATCACGTTCAAAGGACTCGCTTGAGAGCCTCGAAGGATTTACTTTGGACTCCCATTCCAAAGAACGGCACGCTCACCGTCATTCTCGCGAAAAGAAAAGACATCGCTCAAAGCACCGACATCGTCACCACCATTCTCATCGGGACGGGCATAGCAGAAGCCACTCAAGCCATCGTAGAAAACACAATTCCTGATTTATATTCAGAGAGAGAGAGAAATATCGTTTAATGTTCCCTACACCCTTCACCCCGAAGGAGCCCACTAACAGAAACTTTTTTTTCCACTGCCGATACCAACAGTTAACGCCGTAAAATCCTGACGATATGAAATATAAATGACGAAAAGTCGCATGAAATTACCCGCTTATTGCAGTGACCAGCTTTGCTTTCGCTCTTCGACACCGTCAATCTTCCAGCCAACTTCGATGTCCAATGAACGCGAGCCTTCTTCTTTCTTCTTGTAACCAACAGTTCCTCTAATAATCTGACCTTTCTTCAACGGGGCTCGTTGGCTCTTACTACGGTCTGCTAGTAGAACGCATTGCTGCCAGTGTGTCTCTGTTTCGAATGGCCCGGTCGTAAAGGCTACGAAGCCTTCTTTCCTCATATCAGACGGAATAGCGTTGCTATTGAATTTGGAGGTAGGCGAAGGCATGAAGAATGTGTCAAACCAGATGTTCCACCCATCAAGGCCATCGATATCCTCCTTTAGAGTGACCTCAAAATCCTTCAGGAACGTAAGCTCCTCGACTGTGATCGTATGCAACGGAAGCGGCAAAAAGACAACCGAGTCGGCGGCGACATGTTCAGGTTTTGTGCTGGTCACAATAGCCTCGTCATAGATGTTTGTGAGCATGCTGGACATGTCGAACCCATAAACCGACTTCCAGAAAGTGATATGTGAATCCACGAATTCTGGATCCACATACGGGGCGATGCGCAAGGTTGTATGGGACGGCACCATCAGTCCACCTGGTTTGAGATAGTGATCCCTAGCCCAAAGAACAGAGTCAAGCATTGCTTCGAAGAGCAACCCGTATCCCATCCACTCTGACACGATGATATCGACTTGGGGGACGGGGAGAGTGACTTCTTCGATCTTGCCCCGAACGCAGCTGTGAACTCGGTTAGCACCGGATAGCTGAGGTGGTGGGACCAGCTAGCACGTACTGTATGATGTCTGCAAGTCCATTCTTATAAACATTCTCTCTTGCCTTCTGGATGATGCTTGAGTTGTCCACTGCAATGACCATTTTTGCTCCGGCTCTTGCACAGAACATGGACAAGATGCCCGTTCCACAACCAACATCCATGACCACCTTGCCTTTGAATAATCCTTTGTTATCATAGATGAAATCTCGGTACGCATCTGTGCGAATTGTATCCTTGAGCATTGTTTCATGGATTGCTTCAACCAAGACGTCAGTCATGTCTGGCACAGATGTTGTGAGGTCAAGTCCAGATTACTCACTATTGGTGGAATAAGAAGTGAAGTACCCTTCATCCGCATCTTCAATTCTGCTGCTCGATTCGGTTTTGCCGGCAGATGGCTTTGATGGGATGGAGTCATCCGTTGCCTGAAGCTGTTCGTTCATTGACCTCTGTACGGCCAGCCTGTAGTTTGCGAATTGAGTGCGCAGTGTCTCCAAATCTTCTTCTAGCTCGGCCACTCGCTTCTCTGCAGTTTTTTCAAGGCTCTCATCATCTTCGGTGCTGTCTGTTAGGTCTTCCAGACTATAAAGCAATGCATCGTCATCAATGACCGGCTTTAGGTAGGAATCGTCATCAAAGAGTGATTTTGAGCTGACATCGGGGGCTTGATTGCCTTTCTGAACTTCGGAGCGAATGTAGTTTACCAACTTGACTGTGCCTAGAAAGTCAAGGGCTAGACTGAATTAGCGATTTTCGTTTTGGTTCACGTAATGACCACACACCGAATTCCTTCTGTACCTTGACGAGATCAAAGTTATATCTTTCCTTGGTTTCCTTCAACATCGCGCGGACATGGGGATAGACGTCTGCACTGAACAATCCGACTACCGGCTGCGAGTCGTCTTCGGGCTCAATATCTTCCCATCCTTCCTCGTTGGCTGGATTCAAAATATCCGATGCGGAATCGCTGTCCGAGAACGAATCCTCTGCCTTGATATCGGCATCTTGACGAGGAGCAGACATTTAATTGACAGTAACCGACACCGGGGTCTTCAATTGCCGAACACAAGTATAATTGTGATATTAATAAGAGGGGGTTAAGGTTCTTCTTTTGATAAAAGAATAAAGAAAAAAAAAAAAATGAAAATGAAATTGCCTTCGGCCCAACTGCGCAAGCCCCGCCGCCTGATAGGGCCAAGCGTTGTTGATGGGCGGCGTCTTGCCCTAGCGACGGGTGCAACAACGGGCGCACCCCGCCTTGCTCACCGCCTAACGCTGTTGTTAAACTGCCCGTTCAGGCCGCTCTCCGCCTTTCGTCCTTACTGCGGTCTATTTACATCTCTTCGCCAGTCTATGCTGGGCTGAGAATTGATCTCCTCTCCTGGTTGACGAAGTGCAATCGCATGCATTTTGTTTACAAGAAACACGTTCTACTACGATGGCCTTTCTCTTCAACCGCAGCGCGCGTCCCAGATCCCCATCGGATCTTGCCAGGACCACAAAGGACTTGTTGTCGAGGCTCTCGGACAACTCTGGCTCTCCGAAAGTACGTATCCTTAAGTCAGCACGTGTATGTTTGTGTACCCACTAACAGTTCAATTCAGCTAGAAGATGACATTGCAAGGCAACTATCGCAGATGAAATTGATCACCCAGGGAACTCCCGGTATCTACGGCGCCGACAGTATCAACCTTACCACGGATTGTTGCTAATTTGTACCACCATTTTAGAAGTAGACAGTACCCCGGCTGTCGTACGATCACTGTTTGACTCGGTCATCCGAGAAGATCTCCTCTTTCAGCTTGCGCATAGCATTCGCAGGCTTCCTTTTGAAGCGCGCAAGGACACCCAAGCCATCGTTACGCATCTACTACGCTACAAACCGAGCGATTCTCCTGGGGACCCTCCGGCAATTAATTACATAGTCCATCAACGTCCAGAGGTCATTATTGAACTATGCCGGGGGTTTGAAGATCCTCAAAGTGCCTTGTGCTGCGCTTCTATCTTGAAGGAGGCCGTTAAATTCGACGTCATCGCAGCTCTGATATTATATGATCAATCAAGGGAACACGAGCCGGCAGTTCGGCTCAAGGAAATAAACGCAGAAGAGCCCCAATCCGGAAACGGGATCTTTTGGAAGTTTTTCGACTGGATCGACAGAGGCAGCTTCGAGGTTAGCGCCGACGCGTTTACCATCTTCAGGGTAGGTGACAATGGCTAGCTCCACTTGCGCTATCGTTCCAATGCTGACGGGTGAATTCTGTAGGACTTGTTGACCCGTCACAAGACCCTAGTGGCAACGTACTTATCAGCAAACTATAATCTCTTCTTTGATCGATATCACAAAATTCTTATGCAGTCGGATTCGTACGTGACGAAGCGGCAGAGCATCAAGCTCTTGGGCGAGATCCTGCTCGACCGCACCAACTACAACGTCATGACCGAATATGTGGACAGCGGAGAACACCTGAAGGCTTGTATGACTTTGTTGAGAGACGACCGCAAAATGGTGCAATACGAAGGCTTTCATGTTTTCAAGGTATGTGGACCATACACGCCCTCGCAGATCATGACCGGCTGACACGTGATGTTTCCGTTCCAGGTTTTTGTCGCCAATCCGAATAAATCAGTAGCCGTACAGAGAATCCTGATCAACAACCGAGACCGGCTACTCAAGTTCCTTCCGAAATTTCTCGAAGACCGCACCGATGATGACCAATTCACCGATGAGAAGGCTTTCTTGGTCCGCCAAATTGAGCTACTTCCCCCCGAGCCTATTGATCCGGGCTACGCCTCCACGTCCTGTTGAAGTCTTTCATCCCACTTGTTCAATAAGCTCACTTTCTTCCTGCATTTGGATGATCACCACGGATGGTTTAGTACGCATGGTACTCCAGAGCGGCCCAGAAGTTTCTTTACGAGGTTACGAATTGATTATAGATGCCCTGCAGTTCGGAAAGACATGGTGCACTTCACATTGGATCGTTCATTTTCGAGTAACTGTCGGCGTTGGGGTGCTTTCGGTCTTTTCTGTGATATCTTAGCCTTCACTTTGTACCCGTCTTTATATTATTAAATCCCATGTAAGCTGCACATACTCTTGAGAGAAGAAAACAAAGTTCCCTTTTCTTTATGAATGGACCTCGACTGTGAGGACGTCTGAATTGGACAGATCCAGTCTTTAAGAAACCACATGCAGGGGATGTCTACTATGCCCAAGTTGCTAGCAGCCCTGTTATACACCGGTCCTGTATCGCCGACAGTCCGTGTGCGACTCGGCGCATTATCAAATATCCTTCCTTACCCGGTCGTTTCCGTCATAGGGTTCCGGCACAGCACGCACCGGCCATAATGATTGATGTGCCTTTCTATCTACTGGTCCAATAACCCAGTAATTGAAGTACAAGTAATGGTCACATGCAGTAATCGACGCAGATGGATCAGTCAATGTTGTCACGAATCTTTCACCATCTATATACCTCGACATTGACCTCTCTTTTGCAGTGTTTTCGCACCCTCGAGCTAGAGTGACGGCTGCATCGAAAACGCCATGACATAGAAGGGTCGCACTTCGGAACCTTTTGCCCGTGCTGTGGCCCTCGCGGTCCCTGGTTGGGGACCAGCTTGCACGCTCTGTGCTACTGGAGCAGCAAGGACATGCAAGGCACGTCCGCAATGAGCAAAGAATGAGACAAACACTTGTGGGAATAGCGGGCCGTGTTGGGCATTGCCCGCTAGTCCGATTTTGGTCAAGTTGGTCCCGAAGTAGTTAAGCGGCCGCGGCGCCACAAAAGGCATGGCATTCCCCCCGTCAATCACGCTCCCTGTGTATTCCTAGGATGTTCCTACCACTACTGCTGTCTAAATCATCAACATGACGCTTGGTTCCGGTCCACTGAGGCTTTCGTACTTGACATATCTCAGCACCGTTTGAGATGCACACAGATTGCGTGGGGTGTTCGCAAGCAGCCGCGCACAGCACCAGACAGTGAGCTCCGACCAGCCGGGCGAGGGTCCTAGCTTGGCCACTTAAACTACCCGCTTAATGCACTAGTGGCAGTTCGTCCCTCGTCCCTGCCTTGTCCAACGCTCCCCGAGGACACTCACTCTCTTGCGACTTCTGCCCCTTTCGAGGCGTTCGTTGTTTCTCATCCGTATCTTCTCCAGGTCCCATTTGTTGCAACGCTCCAGTTATTGCTCGCCTGGCAAGGGGAGTAAGCACTACGATTGCAGAAGACTCTTCGTGTTGGAACGGGTGATTGTGGTGATTGTGGTGATTGTGCCACAGCGACGGACGGCCCACGCATCGTCGGTGTCCGCCCAACTATTGTTTAGATCTAGAGTGTGAAAAGTGGGAAAAGTGGAATGAATCACAGAACTTCGCCGCCAGTCATCAATCCAGTTCTCGGCTCCACAGTTTGATCATCGACTTTTTCTTTCCTTTGCACCCCTTCTTTCTTGCACCCCTTCAGTAGGATTCTAAGCGCGCGCCTTGGGCCCTGCATTCCACGTGTTCACGCTCGCCCGCGCCCGCCTTCAGGTTCAGCTGCAACCCCCCGGGCTCGACGTCCCTAGTCGCTGGCTTCAGCTGGTTGCGCTAAGGCTTGCTGAATCACCACGTCAGTCAGGGTGCCTGAAAGGTAGAATTGATCACACGGCCAGAGACAACGAGGATGTTTCTATGAGATTGAAACCGCAGAGCCATCATCATGCCCGAGCCGCTGTCCCCTGTTCGCGTCGTCGCATTCGATCAGACCGTTCCGTCCACCGCCCCGGTCCACATCAAAACCGTGTCAGCCCCCGATCCTCTGGCGGACGGGAACAAGGCCAACGCCAACGAGTCGCAGCCGACTACACCGGCGTTACGGGATGAGGGTCATATTCCAGAACCAGCGCAGAGTGAAAATGCGTCAATACAGACGGAAGCTCCTCGTTTCCCGACCTTGCGGAAGAAGAGCAGCAAGACTGCTCTGCTCGCCGACGGGCAACGCAGTCTGAAGTCCCCCCGAAGTAATCCAAGTATTCCCAGTATCGTCGTCGATGAGACCTCGCGACCCAGTTCACGATGGTCGGAGCGAAAATGGGGCGCGTTGAGAAGTCGAATGTCGACCGAGTCGGTACGGGCGCGGAGCTCGCCCGCGCCTGCAACCCAGGCAGAAACGATGCCCTTTGAGGGCATTACCATGAACATTCCGTCTGCCGACCTGGGAGAAATAGCTTTGGACTCGCTGCAGTTCTCCAATCGGGGGAGCTTGCTGAACGAGAAGAAGTCAACTGCGTCAATCTCGGCCCCGTCCACCGAATCGAACGCGGTACCGTCGCCAAACTCTCCCCAAAAACGCATGTCCAACACTCTGCGGGTACGCCAGTCCATTATCACGCCCCGAGCCGTGTCGGCCGATGAAGATATGCTGTCCCGCCGTGTCAGATTGATGTACGAAAAAGGCGACGACAATGTCACAGACGCAGAAGTCACCCAGACAATTGCCGAAGACAACGAAGTTTTGTGGGAAGAACCGACACCGGTGGAAGATGGCAAAATCGGCCAGCTGGCCGAATCCAACATATCAACAACAGACGTCCGAAGCATCGCTTCGGCCGGGGTGAAAGGACTGATCAAGCGCGAATCGAAGGAACTTGCCGGTGGGATCGAGGATTGGCAGAATGTCGAGGCAGGCGATGTGGACCGGTACGGGTTCATTGTACCACGGCAAAAAGACGGGGACTGCGCCGAGCCTCACCCCCTTCAGCGTGTTTCGACGAGTTTATTAGAAGTCTCCGAGTCACCTCGGCGACGGAACACCTTCCGACGCTCCATGCTGTCGACGCACAAGAGCAGTACCAGATCCCTTGCTAGCAAGTCGCCAACCCGGGAGCGGAAAACATCCGAGTCCTCGTACCGGCCGAGTTCTTCCCAAAGCGCATACCATCCCGCACTGAAGAGATCGCCCTCCAAGTTTCGATACGCGGCCAACCGGCTTCCCCACAACCGAGATCGCCGAGTCCGAGACGAGGCCGGCGACATGCTCACGCTGCCGTTCGAGGTCCCGGACACAAGAGACGATACCCCCGCAGCACAGGCAATGAAGCGGAAGGAATGGGAACGTGAAGACAAATGGAAGAAGATGGCCAAATTGACCAAACGGTCACAGGACGGGAGTGGGATGTCTTTTGAGTTTGACACTCACAGCTCAAAACTGATCGAGCGTACCTGGAAAGGGATTCCTGATAGCTGGCGAGGTGCAGCATGGTATGCGTTTCTGGAGTCCAGTGCCAAGAAAAGGAAGGACAGCCCGACGGCCCAGGAGCTGATCCAGTCGTTTCATGAACTGCAAGGTGTTTCGTCCCCGGATGACGTCCAGATCGATATCGATGTCCCCCGAACAATCAGCAGCCATATCATGTTTCGCCGGCGGTATCGGGGTGGCCAAAGACTACTCTTTCGCGTCCTACATGCGATGTCCTTGTACTTTCCTGACACCGGGTACGTGCAGGGCATGGCGGCTCTGACCGCCACTCTTCTGGCATACTATGACGAGGAAAACGCCTTTGTCATGCTCGCCCGGCTCTGGATGTTGCGAGGCTTGGAACAATTATACCGGGAAGGGTTTGCTGGTCTGATGGAAGCCCTGGGAGATTTTGAGAGAGAATGGTTGGGTAATGGTGAAGTTGCTAATAAGCTGGTAAGTCACAGAAGACTACGTTTTGAACGCTATAATACTGATCTCGTTTTGCAGAACGATCTTGGCATTCCCCCGACATCCTATGGGACCAGGTGGTACCTCACTCTGTTCAACTATTCGATTCCCTTCCCGGCCCAGCTTCGTGTGTGGGACGTTTTCATGCTCCTTGGTGATCCGGACGAGCCTACCAAGAACAATGCCGGCAACGCGGCGGTCCCCAAACATCAAACAGCACAGTCGCCCAGCTCGTTCGGCAAGGGGCTCGATGTTCTACACGCAACCTCAGCGGCTTTGATTGATGGAATGCGCGACATCATTCTCGAATCCGATTTTGAGAATGCAATGAAGGTTCTGACCAGCTGGGTTCCGATCAAGGACATCGAGCTGTTTATGCGCGTTGCGCGCGCCGAGTACAAGGTTCATCGGCATCGCAAGAAGGGCGGTTGAGCAATATTGGCATACTACCATATGACGCAGCCAATTTTCAAACCATATTCTCCGAAGATGAATCGATGCGATTTGATGTTTGAAGCGGATCTATGTCACTTGACCGTACTCTCGTTTTCTCTTTTCTTTTGTCTCCTTTTCGTCTTCTGAGATTTTTCTATTTTTTGCTTTTTACCCACGATGGGAAGCTTTATCTAAGCAGACTGTATTCGGCGCTGGGTCTATTCACCTCCATCGTTTACAATCCCAGACAAGAGTGATATGATACCCCTATTACTAATTATCCGTTGCTGGCCACTTTTAGTGGATTTCTGTTCCATTTGCCGTACATCAACGTCGGCCTAATACTTGCTTCATGCTGGTGGTTATGTGCATCAGATATAATACATAATACATAGTTTTTTATCTCTTTAAGATCAAGCAACCTTTTTGTTTTCTTTTTCTGTTTCCAGTATCATCTATACTGTCGACATTGAGATATCGGTCATCTGGTCACATGACGAGCGGTGTCAGGATATCCTCAGACATGCATATAAAACATCTCTCGTTTGACAAAGGAGATCCTCCGAAACTTACTTCTGTATTTACCCCCTTAGTGAGATAGACAGTCAGGAAATTACAAGCATACGGACTTTTTGCCATACTGAGCTTCATGATATCCACATATTCTCACACCAGTTCAAAGTCAGCACATGTACTAGTTAACGTGTACATTTGATAAAGTGTACAGAAACCGTCAAACTCCATGTTATATGGAAGAGTTGACAGAGTAGAACGGCTGGAAGCATACAACGGGTGAAGCAACGCATGGAGACTCTTGAGATTCCTTATACGTTACTTCCAAGTGTCACTCTTGATACTGTGCATATTATATCAACATATATTACGACAAAGTACTTATAAGCTTATACTGCAGAAACCTCGTGTCTGACACAAGGAATTAAAAAACACAAAGGAGAAGAGGCAAAAATCACACAAAAAGCCCTTTTCATGTTTTTGATGAACCAAAAAAGGAAAAAAAAAAAAAAAAAAAAAAAAAAAAAAAAAAAAAAAAAAAAAAAAAAAAAAANAAGAAAAGAAAAGAAAAAGAAAAAGAAAAATTCAGAGCTTGGTGACCTTGAGCTGGACGCCATCTCGTGGCCTCAACACCAGCCGCCACATCTTTAGCTCTTCTGGGTCCTGAACAGAGTCATCACGCGCAAATGAATACTGACTGAGCAACACACAGAGAATGATCTTCATTTCAGTCTCGGCAAATTTGCGTCCGATGCACCCCCGCGGACCCTGGAGGAAGGTCATGTAGGCGTTTGTCGTGTACGAGTCGGGCAAGTTGTCCCACCGATCCGGATCAAACTGGTCGGCCGTGGGGCCCCAGTATTCCGGCAGTCGGTTGATCGCGTTGGAGTATACCAACACCGTCGTCCCTTTCGGCACCATGTAGTCTCCCAGTTTGTCATCGTCGACCAGCTCGCGCACCGTCATTGGGATCGGGGGGATGTAGCGTAGGGATTCACGACAGACATTGTCCATGTATGGCAGGTGATCGGGGTCGATCGTGCTTAGATCAAAGGTCTCCCTGGCGATGGGATCAAACAGAAAGGGGTAATGAGAGCGGATTTCCTCGCGCAGCTTCGTCTGGATGTCAACATGCTTGGAGAGCAGATGGAGCGTCCAAGTGACTCCAGTGGCAGTAGTGTCGTGGCCAGCGCCAAGAAAGGTCATGACTTGATCGCGCATGGTCTCGAAACTGAGGCCAGCCTCGCCAGCAGCTTGCAGCTTGAGGTTGTCACGCACGAGAAGGGCGAGGATGTCTTTGTCGGCCGGGTTGGCGGAAGCCTGCTTTTCCCTGATGATCTTGGTAGCCGATCCCAGAATGATCTTCCGGGACAGTTCCATGTCGCGGTTCATCTTGGCCGGGATGTACTTGGTAAGCGGGAAAAGGGTCTGCAGGCCATGCATCATCCGGGAGACAGAGTCGAAAACAAAAACTTTCCGATATGCCTCCCGCAGCGGCGTTTCCGGGTATTCGAGCGAGTTGACCTCGGTGCCGAAGCCAGCCTCGGTGATGATGTCCAGAGTGGCGCGGTTCAGCCACTCGAGCACCTCAAAAGTCCCGGTCTTTTTGTTCTTGGTCTGATCAATATCCTTTTCCCAAAGCTTTGCCATGAGGAAAGCTTTCCGCCAGAAGATAGGGGTCAGGGTGCGGATTGACCCAATGGAGAACCCCGGGGTGAGTGCTTTGCGCTGATGGACATGGGCGTTGCCCTCGGCCAACAAGATACCCTCACCGAGAATGCGGGTCATCCATTTTCGAGCACCCGTTGGCTTGGGGTAGTTGTATGGGTTCTTAACGGTCATCTGTCTGAGGGCCTCGTCATCGGCAATCGAAAGTCGTTCTGTGCCTAGTGGGAAGAAGTAGCGCACGATAGGGCCGTACTGCTTGTGCCATTCCCGTTGACACACGCCGACTTCATTGTGGATAATCTCAAACAGTTGGCCATACAGAGGGTTGCCTGGCACGGTGGGAACATGGCGAAGCGGTGATACATAATAAGGGTATATCCAAGACCAGTAGACGACGTAGGCAGGGATTGCAATAGAGTACATCAATGCCAGAGCTGTAGCAGTGCTGAGTGGCGATGTCCTTGACACAAGCCCAGAGGCGAGCGTCGAGGCAATCATCAACGGCATAAGCCGTGGCTTAAACGGAGCCATACTTGGAAATGAGTTGTTCAGAAAAAGCTACTGACAACAACAGGGCAAAGACGGGACGGCAGCTGCCAGAGGATAGGGCATTCACTAAATAAAAGCTCACCGTAACGGGCTTTTCTCTGCTGTCATGTGCCTCCTACCTAGCTCCTCACATTTTGAAGGGAATGGATCTTTCTCGGCTGGGGAGATCAGGCTTTTGGTCTCCTGTCGCTAGTCCTTTCGAGGGGTTTATTTTCGAGGGGGGCGTTGGGCCCCGACATACGCTCAACGACTCTGATTTTTAGATCCTCCATGCAGCCACACGGTGCTAAATTCCTGGAAAATTCCAGGCGGTAAGGTATCAATAGAGTGCTGAAGGGTGGTTGAGGAGATTTGTCATTGATGTTCGCATGTGAGGTGTCGACAAATCGCGGTGATAATGTCGTATTGAAAGATCGATTCGTCGCACTAGTCCTTTCAAGCGGTGACGGTAACTATACCGGCCCGCTACCCACTACAGATGGACCAATCGGACACCCGCCCCGGTCGCTAGCGGCTTCGATAAGGCGGTCAGCCCTGGCAGCTCGAGTATCGTGACTATCGTGACGTCCTTGCATTGTGCATCCAATGCGTGATTATCATCTGTGAAGATAGCAAGCCCAATTCAACGGATCCATGTGAGATGTAATGCGTTAGCTGCGATGCCCTAGCACGAGTCTATCCATGTTAGCTTTTCTGGGCAAAACGGCGGAAAGAGCCTTCGGTACACAAGATGCGAATATGACTCTGCCAATGTGGGCGCTTTTTCTACAGCAAACTGAGCTGATAATGCTGATTGACGATGAGGAAAGCATACAGCAGCAGCAGTAAAAGACTCATAGTTAACGTTCAGCTAATATTGATACGACACCGTGCAGGACTGCAGGTGCCGTGGCGTCTGGCAGATCAGCCCTGGCTGGCCATGTTGAGGGAACCTGTTCTTCCCTGTCTGCTGCATGGAGTAAACTCATGCAGGGCCAGACTATTGAATTGTCAAGTGCCCACTGCCAATCATTGGCTTAGGGGACCCAATGCTGTTGTTGTTGTTGCTGCTATTCTTATTGTTGTAGTAGTAAAAGAAGCAGTAGTGGTACTTGTTGATGTTGTCATTGCTGTTGCTGCTTGCTCAACTAGGGCTGGACCCGCACCACGCCCGCCTTCCTTCCTCGTCGTGACCTCGTCATCTCTCTCCTCTCGGCTTTTCCTCCACCAGGACACTTGCCCACACGCGCACACCTCTTTTTACTCCTCTTCGACTCCTCATTTCCCTCTGCAGGGCCCTGTTGTCACCATCTGCAAGGCTATATCCATCGCTCGCCTCGCTACTCCGAGTCCAGCTTGGATACACCCGCCGCAACTAAGGCTTAAGCTGGAAGGTGGGTCTGTGGCATGTTCTTTATCAATGTTGGCTGCTGGCAGGCAGTCTGCTTCTGTGGCCCGCTCCCCCTCATCGCAGGCTAAACCCCTTGGCTGGAAGTGAATATCGCGCTCCTGTCGTCTGGCTATATATCACTTATATAACGCTCCACGGGTGTCTTGAGTCTGGTCTTCCTCTTGCACATTGTCTCTCACCAATACTTTTGTGTGCGCTTTTGTCGCTGTTAACTGGGCGTTCGTGCTGACCATCACCAGACTTGCAGGGCAGTCCCTATCTTTAATCAAACTCTTGAAGGTAAAAAGACGAAAAGATATTATATTCATATTGTTGTGCACCCGCCGCAATGTCAGCCAAGGCAATGGATGCCTTTCATGGGCCTGCTCTTCTCAAACTCACCTCGCCCTGGTCCCTGTTCGATCCGGCCTTCACATCGGTCATGGGCTATTCAGCCGATGAGTTCCGCTTCATACCCGGCAAGACACCCATGAGCACAATTACTGAAACCGGAGTCACCATCTCCCTCTATTACCTCACCATCTATACTGGGTGGCGGTTGATGAGGAGCCGGGAAGCTTTTCAGTTATCAACACTATTCAAGATCCATAACCTCCTCCTGACAGCTGTTAGTGGTGCCTTGCTAGTGCTTTTCTTGGAACAGTTGGTTCCTTCTCTATGGAACCACGGACTGTACAATTGCATCTGTAGCGCTCCAGGGTGGACAGACAAATTAGTCGTTCTGTATTATGTAGGTCCTCCTTGTTCGATTGTTGCGAGTGACTCGGCTGACAAGACTAGTTGAACTACCTAACCAAATACGTCGAGCTCCTGGACACTGTGTTCCTTGTCTTGAAAAAGAAGCCGCTAAGTAAGTCGATGTCATGTCTGAACGGGCCATGCCGTAACTGATAGCCCCAACTCCAGCTTTTCTCCATACGTACCACCATGGAGCGACTGCGTTTCTGTGCTACACTCAATTGATCGGCAAGACCCCGGTATCATGGGTCCCTATCACTCTGAATCTAACTGTACACGTGGTGATGTACTGGTATTATTTTCAAAGCGCCCGAGGCGTACGCGTTACCTGGAAAAAGTGGATTACCCGTCTTCAAATCATCCAGTTTGTCCTCGATCTGGGTAAGCTCATCTGTACAATATCGGCAAATCAGGGCTCACCGTTGTAGGTTTCGTTTACTTTGCTACATGGGACTTCTACGCCGATGAGTGGGGCTTTGACGGCTTTCATATCGGTCGATGCGAGGGCGAGCTTCTTGCTGCAATCACAGGTTGCGTTACTCTCAGTTCTTACCTCGTCCTTTTCATCCTCTTCTACATCTCCACGTACCGAAAGTCAGGGAGCCGGAAGACTCGGAAGATTGTTAGCTCAAAAACTGATCATCAGGTGGTGACTGCGTCTGGACGCGCTGCCGAGACTCTCAAGTCGGCACGTAACCGCTTGGGACAGGCTAGCATGGACTCTGTCGAGTCTGGTGCCAAAGGCCAGTGGGCGGTGTCTCGCGACTAGACTTGCTTAGCGTGACTGATAGATTATACTCCAAAGGGGTTGGGGTGATTGACGCGGTCTTTGAAATTCCCTTACCTTTCGTTGTTCATTGTCTTGATCCCTCACTGAACGGTTCCTATACTGGAGCCCTGGCGCAGCTGAGATTGTAATCAGTTAAACAATAGGTGCACATTCCTTAATCAGTTAATACTTTGCCGTTGGTTTCATTACGTCCAGACTCTGCTTGCCACTTATAAAATATAAGGCTTATGGCCATTCCCACTCCATACGTGAGGGCATTTTAACATATTACTATAGGACGTATACACACGTATGGTCATGTACGCACAAAGACCTATCGTCGCTGTCTGACCACCAATCTTAGTGTTAGAAACTTAGCTTTGAGGCCCGTGTGTAATTTGCAACCTTTGAGATACAACTAAATCTTATGTGCATAATCGCCATATCACGAGGGGAAAGGACTGTTGGCCCTAATAGCCTTTTGGTACTAGACAGGACTCACAAGTGTCTCGTCATCGCTAGCGGCGCAATGGCAGTTCATGTCTGCAAAGAGGCTTGGTTTTGACGAGCTAGACAAGTTGATACCTCATACGCACTTGTGAACAGATGCTGGGAACACATATAGCTGGATGCCACTGGCTCGTGCGGATACAATTGCCCCCAACATTTCCATTAGGGAGGTCTCGAAATCCGAGTTGAATGTACAACTAGATCTATTACCTATCGTAGACAGACCAGATGTAGCTCCAAGGTAAGGATTGAAGAAAGAACACAAAAACTGGAGATTGGATACATATTGGACACTGGTAAACAGGTTTGTGCAAATGCAGAGGAATGCAACACTAAAATGAGTCAAGACTCGTTCTATCTCTATCACCCCAAAACTATAGATCACCACAAATCACGGCGCAACGCTAATGCATCAGTATAAGCGGTGAACTCGCCGTGTAGGCGGTCCATTTCCGCGAGACTTCTGGCAATCTCCAACCCTCTCCGACGTTCTTGTTCCACTCGTTCCCAAGTCCACTCCTGTGGACTAGTGCGAGGGTGTTGGCTGTCTGTCCGTGACAGACGGCTCGAATGCCCAGCTTTGTCAGACTGGACTCGACCCTCTTCTTCTTGCTCAATGTGCCCCGTCTCGAATGAGAAGTGGTCCCTGAGGATATCCCAGCAGCTTTCAATCTTTTCAAGTAGCTTGAAAGGCAGGTCGTAGTATTCTTCAAACTGCTTGGACACCGTGAGATTTCCGAGAGGCTCATTGCGCAGACTAGCAACGTATTCTTCTTGGCCCGGCCGGGGCGGCAGAAGTCCAGAAACCTGCAGCATAATTTCCGGTGATACTGTTCGACGGCCTTTTTTCCACACACACTTGCTTAATGCAGACGCGAAAATGGCATCTTCTTTTCTAGCCAGGTCCTGCAGCTTCCCCTGCCGCGGAGTATAGTAAGTCGGCGGTAGCAGTGTGAAACGGCGTGGCCGAACAGTGTCCTTGCGCACAAAGTGTGTGACCGTGTATATCCACTTCTCGTCCCACGAGAGCACCCGAGTCCAGATTTCGTAGCTTTGGAATGGTTTCACTTCCTTCCTGAAAGTGCAACTGACCGCTCCGAGAGCCAGGCCGATCAACTCGTCCGAGACTCCAAGGATGCCTGTTCTTTTGCGTGCGTTGCGTGCATAATCCACACCACTCGAGAAGAGAGTGCACATTAGATGAGCTCGAGCTATATCAAGGTCGGCAAAATACGTGCTATTTGACTCTGTTCACAGCTATTCAGTTTCTGCCTGTTCTGCTTGATGCAATTGAGTGTGTTACACATACTGTGCAGATTGTAGTCTAGCTCACACAGCGAATTTCCAGAGGAGAGTATCAGCGGCTGAAACAGTTGCGCTGAGGAAGGACCCTCTCTGGATCTGTTGGATCGTAATAGGCAACGATACCCTCGAAGAAGGCGGATCTGGATTTTTTTTTTTTATAAATATCAATAAACATGAACAAAGCAGTATTCAGGCTGCACAAGTTACTACTTACGTGCCATGCAAACGGGAGGTTCTTGAAGTTGAGAAACAGTAAAACGGTCAATAATACTTTCCAGACTAGAGACCACGATATAGGAAGCCAAAACTGGCTCAAATGAAAAGGTTCCGGGTCCGGAGACATTGTGAATCTGTTTGGGAGACACGGTGATTGAGCCGCTGGATTTCAAGCCTGACTCCCAGAAACAGACGCTCGTATGAAGAATAGACCAGAAGTAGAAGGGTCGGTTAAGCGATGGTAAGCCTCTCAGCAGAAGAAGAAAAAAAAAAGTCAATCTGTTGGAAATAACGGGTAATCAGGGTTTCAGTATCAGGGATTAGCTAGGGATTGCAGCGTTTAATTTGCTTCACTGTATAACTAGGGGGTCATGAATGATTCTTTGCTGCTAGAACTGCTTGGGTATGTCCTTGATTGGTTGCACGTAACCAAAGGTCCTAGTCAGCTCACATCACTTGGCTGAACTCCTAGAGCCATGCTTGTCTCGGAGTCCATGATCAAGAGTATTAATCCGACAAATATGCGACAGGATAACTCCTATTGATTCCTTTCGAGTGGCGTGTCTCTCTGCGTTGGCAAGTCGGCGACAAGGCACGCATGATTGTGTCGTAGTCCTTGCATACGCCATGATTCTAACAACTTCCTTCCACAGGACGACACATCAACTGATACGAAAAGAATGCAGCTCCATGAGTTCTAGAAAAGCACGTTCTGTACTAGCGCCCTCAGTAAGGTTCCTGCGATGTCGATCTAGTGCATCAATACCTAGCCCTAATACAAGTACTTACCTGAAATACCAGTACCGTGTCAGCCCCACCAATCAGCCGGACGCGAGGGGGAACAATAAACTCGTTCTTGCGATTCTATATTTTGGATGAACAGCAAAGCTCTCGAGGCTCATTTGCAGATCTTATCGCCTGGCATTAGTATATCATATATTTACAATACCGCCTCCATCCCCACATGTCGCCGGCGTATGCAAGCTCTTTGTTTTGTTTTCGCCCAAACAGCGTGTTTGTCAACAATATTCCTCATTTGTTGTTAGGCATGATTGTCGAGAGTTTCAGATCAGCTTTCAGCTTGCTCTCGTCCCTGCAGGAGAAAGGCGTACGCCTTGTGTGTATGAAGCCCCCATCAAGCTATTAGATATGTCTGGCTTGATCTGATCGCCTCCTGGCTTTGCTCCTTGGGACCGGGCATGATTTAATGGAATCCAGGGCCACGATGAGTTCTTTTCGTTCAAGGAAAGGAGAGACACTGTTCTACGGACTTGTGGATCTCGCATCTTCATGAATATGATAGAGGGATGACGGTCCGCCCCGAGTTTCCCGATAGTTCAGGTTAGCCAGAGGTAATTTTTAGAAGGTCGTGAGCTAGCCATGTGCCCTGCTTTTACCCCTAGCGTTGTACAACTCATCCTGAGCTCCCCCAGGCCAGTAACATCTTGCAATAGACTCCCTATTTTTCAACTCATCTTCTCCTTTATGTAATCAGACCCCGTCTTAGGGAGCCTAGCACTGACTTCATACAGCTACCAAGGCTAGGCGGTCCAATTTTATCATGTCCAGCTCCACCTAGTTGGGGAGAGGGCGCATCCTGCTTAGGCAACAGTGCTATTGATATTGTTAAACAGAATGCGTCTCAAACAAAATACAGTAGCTTTATCTCTAAAATAGTGTACTCTTGCTAGCCGACTCCCAAGACCGCAAACTATCCGACCTGACTGACGACAACCCCCGTTGAACGGGGCTAGTTTGACCGAGATGTCATTAGACAAGTCATCCTCTAGTACGAGTGCTAGTGCGACTAATGATTCTCTTCCCCTGTCACCGGTTCCGGAATCCCATGAAGAGGGCAGCCGCCTAGAAGATGAGGAACAATTTGCCGATGCATTGGAAGATCACACAATGCCTGACCACGTTGAGGAGAAGAAGGAAGAGTCCAAGAGAGACTCCAAATTCGAAGATGATTTTCAGTCTTGTGTTCCCAGAACCGAAGACGAAAAGGATAAGCCGGCCATGGGGGATAACGTAGTCCGCGCCGAGGACAACACACCAGATGAGAACCAAGTAGCCAATTCTTCCAAAGACGAGGTGCCTCAAGAACAGATACCACCAGCCGAGAATGAACAACAATTAATTAGACCTGAGCCATTAAGGACATCGGCTTTACTATTGGTGATTCTCGGACTGTGTCTTGCAGTGTTACTTGTCTCGCTAGACAGAACTATTATCACCACGGTAAGCGCATTTACGTACGTTCTATCAGGAATCTTTATCTTGTCTCTAATCAATCTGTATAGGCAATTCCGGCCATCACAAACGAGTTCCAATCAACATCAGCAGTCGGCTGGTACGGGTCAGCATATCTTGTCACTGCATGCGCGTTGCAACCAACATACGGTCGTATCTATACCCTTTTCAATGTTAAATGGACGTTCCTCCATTCAGTTGTTCTGTTCGAAATCGGAAGTCTAGTCTGTGCTCTGGCTCCCAATTCAACTGTCCTGATCATCGGCAGAGCTATTGCGGGATGGGGTAGTGCTGGGATCCTCACTGGCGCCTTTGTGGTAGTGGCACTTGCTGTGCCATTGGAGAAGCGGCCTTTATACACTGCCGCAATAGGGATGATGTGAGTTTCATTGAGCATGTCACACGTCAAAGCTCACAATCTATCAGGTATGGCGCAGGAGCAGCTGCTGGTCCCGTTCTCGGGGGTGTTTTTGCCGGTATGGTAACCTGGCGGTGGTGGTAAGTCGATCATATGTCCGACTGTTATCGAGCTTAGACCTAAATTTCCAAAGCTTCTACTTCAACCTGCCTGTGGGAAGTGTCACGTTAATGGTCATTGTTTTCTTTTTCAAACGGGGAACTGTGCCATCCCATACGAAAACCTTCTTCGAGCGAATGAGGCAGATCGACATTCTCGGCAGTGCTCTGATACTCATGTCATTCACCATGCTCTTTTTGGCCCTCGAGTACAACACCGATGGTTACGCCTGGTCAAGTGCTCTCATCATTGGCCTACTATGTGGATTTGGCGTGGCTCTAGTCATTTTCATGATGTGGCAATGGTACCGCAAAGAAAGAGCTTTAATCGTTCCCGAAATCCTTATGCGAAGAACAGTGGCGGCGGCTTGCGTTCTTGCATTCTTCATATATGCTGTTCTCATCCTTCACGGCTACTACCTCCCTATCTGGTTCCAGGCAATCAAAGGAACATCCACGGAGAGCTCTGGCGTCAACATGCTCGCCTATGTGCTTCCAAATGCGGTTTTCAGTTTGCTAACGGGCCTGTTTATAACCAGGATTGGCTACTTCACTCCACCAGCCATTATCGGTTGTGCTATCGCTGTTGCTGGGTCCGGCCTGATCAGTACCATTCAGCCCGCTACCGACACGGCAAAATGGGCCGGTTATGTTTGTTTCGTAGCTGCTGGTGTTGGTATGGCAATACAGCAAAGTTTCACTGCGGTTCAAAGTGTTCTTCGGTTTGACCAAATACCAATCGCAACGGCAGCCGTGACATGCTTCCAAAGCCTGGGCGGAGCAGTGTTTATCTCTATTGGCAATAGCATTCTTGCGAACGAGCTTCGTTCTGCCAGTCGGGCCAACGAACTACCAGGCATCGATATTGGCGCTGTCTTGTCAGCCGGAGCAACTCAATTTCGCTCCACCGTCCCGGCAGACGATCTCCCCATCTTGATATTCGTATACAACACCGCCCTGCAGAAGGTCTTCCTTGCAGCCATTCCACTCGCCGGCATGGCATTTGCGTCGACACTTTTCATGGAATGGCGTAGTGTAAGGGTCCATTCGCGAACAAACTCTGCGACAGCCGCAGAGGAAGCAAATGTTGCACCGGTGCTTCCACATGTTGAGGTCGAGACGAGGATCTCTCCCATTTCGACAAACAGTCGCGGAAGCAGCCGAGGAGCGGGCAAATAATTCAGTACATACATTGTGCCATTCTCCATACATTTCACCTTTGCTTCCCTTTTTCAAATTATAATACTCTCGGTATCCATATTTGTATCACTTCCTGTTGAATCTTATCGGCAGTTTCAGTCCAGTCATGCACCTGTACAACTACCGGTATACCAATCTAATTGCATGGACTTGCTTTGTTTCTAGAGCCATAGAGAACAGATTATAAATGGAAAGTAATTTTTTATTTCAAGTACGTCCCCATCAGCCTCTCAGCTTATACTTTTTGAGTACCAATGCAATATAAACATTACGCCAGATCACGAAGAGAATACTTGAGAGATATCATCACGATTACTCCATCACCTCAATATCTGCGTATTACCTGGACAGTTCTTATGAAATGACAGTGAAACAGCAGATGCAGCAGACGAACTAGGCCTCAACATGTACCACAATAGTCGAAAAGGCTACCATGCTGTCTATCATGCAACTGAGATACCAACAGGGATACAGTCTATTATGTATTGCCCAGTGAATTCCGATGATGGAAAGATTGTACAACTACACATTGCTACGACTTCGTAAAGTCCAGGGTGTTTTAGACTTTCAGTAAAGCATGAGCCGGTTTGTTCTTGATATCCATGACATATCTCCTCTTCATCGGCTAATCATGTTCCTTTACTTCAGGTTCTCCGTCAACTTAAGGAATACTAAAGGACCTGGTTATGGCTAATGGCCTATGTCCGTCTAGATGCTTAGTCTGCTTTGCAAAAAAAGGTTTCCCAGGCACGCCTGAGCTAGCCGGCATTTGAACGTTATTGATCCTTCCGCGAACAATCGGTTGGGTGTAAGATTGAATAGTCAGTACCAAGACAAACGTGTATTTCAGAAACAGTGGCGATGCAGAGTCTTACACTTACAAACCATTATCTTTGAGTAAGTTAACCGCTCTTTGAAATTATTTTCGCCAGGAGGCTGTAGAAGAATCTGGGGAGGTAACGGCCGAAGACTTACGCCACATGAAGCTCCGTGAAATCAGTCCGTGGGCAGCAACATACCAAGTGGCTAAAATTCTGCCATGAATGAGTGGGCAGAATGAAGGTTAATCTACGTTTCCGACATGGTGACATTATGAGTAGCACCTTGCGAACAGGTTTGAACCCCATAATAGCTACTAGTGTGACATTTCGCAGGGAGCTACGCGCCTAGGACTGCTCATATCAAATTTGCTGATGCAATATTCCAATCATACCGCGAAGTCAGCAAAAAACGTTACTCTCTGCCTTGGCTATTGTGGTAAGAAGCTTCTTTGTGAATTCTTTGCAACTCAATGTTGCACAAAAGGTGACCACCGGACGATTCTTGAAGTGGTTGTATGATCTTGCCCAGCACTTGGAGCGAGCTTCGGGGAATTTTTAGAACCGACTCGATATTCTACACAATGTACAACTCGGGCCGCCTTAGACACACTATAAAGAAATCTAGACTATCAGAATCTTCACAAGCTAAATAAATCAAGACTATTCCACATATTCTATTCGTCAAACTGCGCTCTGTGCAGCAACAAGGTATCAGACCTCGTTGCTAACAATACATGGAGGTTCTGAAGCCGGGCATCCTTATAGACCGGTTCTGGTCATTATTTCTCAATCAAAGAAGTACAATGTACTGTATAAGAGCCTTGTCCCTCGGTGGGGGGAGGGGGAGAGGGGGGGAAGGGAAAGAAGTGACAGTGCAGTCTCCGTTAATCATTTACGCTATGCAACCTTGGTCTATTCATTAGCAGAGCCGAAGGATTTCGGACAACTTCATCTTTCATAACCTAACGAGAAAATGGAAGAGAGAAGGATGGCTGTAAGGTGCAGCCAAGAGATAACGATCATCTTTGGCATGTTAATGAGACGAGATGTAGGAACTCGGCCCCCTACGTGCCGCATCCGTTCACGTTTCCTTCGAGGACACTAGTTTGTTTCATCGCTCTGGTAGACAAGTCATTTCAGTGTATAATTTCTCAAGGGACTAAACAGAAAATTCAATGAACAGTTGACATCGCTTATTGTCACATGCCTGTCACATTGAATATATAGAGATATATATATAGTCATAACGAACACCCAAGCATTGTGCAGATTTGTATGCTTGATCTTGATTGATTGGCTCTGAAATTTGCAAAATATACCAAAAGAGTAGAGTCTAGTTGCATGTACGTTACTCAAAAAGGACAACACAGCTGCACCCATAGATTGAATAGGAAAGTGATAATGTCGATTGTTTCACTATCTCAACTTTGACCGAACAGCACCGAGTCGCTAATACTATTTAGATGTCTTCCGGACCAAAACTGGGCATTTTGAGCCCTACAGACGAATAATCATGAGTACTATATCATAATATTAGCATTTTTCGACTCTGAACAATCGTGACCTTCGCAAGCCAGGGAAAAGCATGATAGGAAATGACTGTTGGGGACCTATCGTGGTATGAAACAACCGAGTTCGTGCTAGAAGATCAGCCTTTCCCCTTATAGAGAGGCCGTGCGAGTCCCGAGTTTACACCTAAGCAAAGCCGACCCAATTAGAAGACAGAGATTCGACGCAAATCCGCGTGGCGGGGTGGGACGCGTGGCCATGCCCGACAGGCCAATCAGAAGCATACTATGTAGGGATCCACTGTCGCAAGGAAACGTCACATTTGCTGACGATGTATTAGCATCGCGATCTGGCCCCGCATAGTTGGGATTTGGCAAGCGGCTCTAGCCGAAAATGACTACCGCAGTGGGCCTTCTATTTTAGTGCTGTTTTTCCCATTTCGGAATCACAGCAGTCGCCTCAACAGGAAAGTAGGTGTTTCTTTTTTTCGAGAACCCAGTGAGCCTTGCAGTGATTGGTTGCGCAGGTTTAATTTCTGTTCCACTACACTGCGTCGAATCGACTGGCTGCGCACTCAAGTTTCGACACCGGAAGGACATAGCCAGGTTGCACTGTTCATAACTCAGCGATACACAGTACAACCCAACTAATATCCGATGCGTCAGCCAGACCAAGAAGGGAAGTAGGATTCCGAGCATGTCCTTAAATCTATCATCAGTACTCCTAGACACTATTTGCATTTGGGCAAGCCAAGTGTAATCAACGGGATGGACGACAAGGGGTAGCGCGACAGTGAGTATTTACACCCTGAAGAAGCTTGGGCCCCAAACAGTTTAGTAAAATACTCTGCAATATTGCTTCTTCTTTACAGGATACCTTTTAGATCTTGATGTCAGTGAAAAGCCACCGCTCAAGGATATAGTCCTTTGCTATCTCAATTTGTTTAGCTAGTCGAGTGATGATCGCGATAACCTAATTCGCCCCCAAGCATGAGTCAGTTACCAAGGCGGTCTACCATGCGACGCCCTGAGCAACACGTTCCGCTACTATCTATCTATAATTTCAGTGGATCAGCATCGCTCGTAAGAAAGCAAAAGCTGCACGACGATGGCGAAGTCTTGACATGGGGGCGTCTTCTAGATATTCGTCTTGTAATGAGCCTCGTCGATGAATATGTAATTCCAGTTCGCAGAGTGCATATATTATGTAAAGTCATTATATACTGTGCACCACTTTTCCAAAACAGCTCATGCAGGGATTGCTTTATTGGCAGGTACAGAATGCTCTGTACGGTGCAGTTAGTGGCCTTCTCAACCGTGCCGACTCTGCCGAATGCACCGATCAAGCGCCACCACTTCCTAGCTCTATTACCCTAGTCATTGTCAGCCTACCAAAGGGCAGCCGCAATTCTGCTTTAGCTTAGGTCAGGGTTGTCGGCCAAACAGGTCCATACCTTCTTGACTTGTGTGGTGTCCCATCTGAAAACGCTAGGTCATGTCTAGCGAGATGGCGTTCGTATTATGCGCTGTGGGCTCGTGTTTTTATATCTTAGTGTTAGCACGGTAATATGCCGGCAATGAAAGTATTCGACAGCTTTGCTCTTTTCTCAGCTCTTATTTTCTCTGATGAGGCAACACTTTCAGTTACTTGATAGCTTTCTTTTTCAACCTCGGCGAACTCTGTTCAGGATTGTTTCCATTGACTCCGGTTTTTATTGTGTCTTTCTTCACTTCACACCAGACCTAGTACCACGTAGAAGAGCCCCAGTCAAGCCTTTCTGTGGCGTTCCGTGGCTTGACAGAAAATCTTCCGCGACTTCGAACCGGCCGGCGTGAACGTCTTGCTGCTAAACGGGAGCGCGCTCCTCGCGAAGTCGAGATCGACAACATCTTGAACTGGCCCGCCCGTCAGCAGCAGTCAGCAACCAACATCGTGGTGCAGACGCGGACAGGCACTTTTGATCGAAAGCCGGTGGACTAGACGAGAGTTTTTGGGCTTTGGTACGTCCGTCATGTTTTGCTTGCACAGGCCACGCTGCTAATCAATATTAATTAGGTCGAGTTGTTAAAGACTCCAAACAGTCCCAACGAAGCTAGTCCGTTTTCGAGAGGTTGTGTGGGGCTGGCCTCGGCTAGTTGCTCCCTCGGCTCCATTCCTGTTCTGGCCGATTGCCTGATCGGGACAGTGGGGCAAAAACATCCCCATTGCGGCTAAGGGAGCCGTGCAGCCGGCAGCGACACCCGATCCGGACTAGTGGCGGGCTGGCTTTTGACCCGAGAAGGTAACTCCAAAACCCCCCTCTCTGTCCAATCAGGTTAGCTGCCTCCCGACTGCGCCTGCCCTCGCCCTTGCCAATGTCCTAGCGCGCCCATCGTCATTCTCGCGATTTCCCTTCTCTCAGTGTTCTTCGGTCCTACGGGGCATCATTTCTTGTTCTCCTTCTGTTCTCTACGACTTTGTCACCCTTCCTCGCTCTGTATAGGCTGCTGTCTCTTCTGGCTGGGAAAGCCGAGCAGCTGTTCGGCTCACCACCATTGCGCCGCGAGCCCTGACAGCATTTTCGTTTCTTACTATCCTTTCCGTTCTTGGTACAACAGCCGCCGGCCTGCTTCGTGTTCCCCACACCTCAGCCACTTTTCTCTCCGCTACACCATTTCCTTAGTATCCGACCTGTCAAGTTGATAATATAACGTTGTAGACATGGGCGCAACACTTTCTTGCTTTGCACATTGATATCTAGCATGTACCAATATCCCTCTTCGATGCCACTTCTACGAGTTTGACGATCGTCTCGATCCTCGTCCGGAGTGTTAGTCCTGATGTTGCTCACATTGAAGCCTCCCATACAGAGCGGAATCAAAGGCCCTCATGAGTACTCTGTTCTTCGACAGACTCTTCCGACCCCCCACGCCTCTTCGACCGCGACTGCCACCGATTCTCCCCCCTGCACGCCTCCCGCACAACCGTCACCAGGAAAGCCAATGGATACCAATCCACGAAGAGGGCTGCCTCCTCCAGCCGCAATGACTCTAGCCACGGACGCGCAGATGACTGCGACAGCACCAATGCCACAGCTTCCACCTCCTCCTCCCCATTGGCATACGTCGGACGATGCCATGCGCCATTGGCTGCAGACCAAGGCAGAGGAAGATCGAAGGCGACAGGAGGAAGAGCGCACTCGCCAGGAGAGCTTGAGGCTAGAGCAACGGCGAATTGAGAACAGCATGTTGCGAGAAGCTTTCCAAGCTGGCGTTCCTCCACACATGGTGCCATTAATCTTCACCGGACTGAGCGGCGGCAATACCGGACGATCGTGGGATATGGCTCAATTGATAGAGCTAGCAACACAACCGACACACCAGCGCGGGCCCTCTCAGCATCAGCAGCACAGTATTCCGCCTCCACCATCATCTTCTATAACAAGTTCCGCTCTAGATCCGACACAACCTCTCCCTCCGGATTTTCGGCGAGACAGTCGTACCATACCTCCCAACCCATATGCTACTCAGGTTGCACTCCCTCCTGCTTCTGCTCCATCACAGCCTTTACCTCCCTCGCCCACCCAATCCCAACGTTATAGCATAACAAGTCAATCCAACTCTGTGCGATCCGGTGATCTGCGCCCTCCCATCTCCTCTGTGCCGCGTCTAAACTCGGGCGAGACGCGTGAAACGTCGACAGCCTCACAATATCAACCGAGTCCGTCCGCACCTGCGCCCGTTACAGTGCCAGCCAAGTCAGAGGCCACACAGTCATCCATATATTTCCACCATTGGGTACCGCCGGGACAATCACAACAAAACACGCCATCTTCCAAAGGACAACAGGAGCCGGGTCCTCGTTCGCAGAATCGGCCCGAGTCCTTGCCCAGTCCACCAAACCGAAAGCGCAAAGCGCAAGGGCCACATCAGCCACCTCCATTACCTACATCGCAGCCCGGGCAATCATCCCCGAGGATGATACATGAATCACCGCGACACGGTACTCCAGGTCGCCGTGGTCCTGGTCATGGCCATTCTCGCGGACAGAGCGATGTCAGTTATGAAGCTCGCTATCGTGAATATACAGAACCAGAACAACCACGACGCCAGTCAGACCGGGGACCTGAAGTGGACCATTCTCAATCGATCTCACAAAGAAGGTATACTGAAGCTGAAACTGCACCGATGCTACCGCGTGCTGGGATGGAAGAGAATCGACCTCGCAGTGTTTCGGCCAGCCAATATGACCCTCGTGCCGCTGCCTCTCAGGAAGGTAGATTCGGAGCTTACCAGCTACCCCACGATCAAAGATAAACGGGATACCAGCCGCGACTCCGATGTGATTTGCGCTTTTGTTGCCGATGATGTCTTTCTTTTCTCTCGCCCTTTTCTGGGCGGTTTGTTGGCATTTATCATTAGACACTCCTCAAAGGTTTGATCTCTGCATCCTTTTGGGGAGTGAATACTAGACTTTGCGCCTGTTGAACATGTATTGATGACACGGGCTTATTTGCAACGGGCTGGACCCTTGCACAGTTATGAGCTTGCCGGCTCACGTTGAGCATTCTTAGGGGCGATATTTGAATTAGAATAGCGTTTGAATTCATCTAAAAGAATCTGTCTAGAAGATAACCTAAGATTCCATAGAACCCAGTCAAATGATCCGCGCCTTTCTTTTCTTCCTCCCATTTACTGCTAAACTACATAGCATAAGAAACACGAGACGGTGCGCTCTCCGTATGTAGAGAGACAGGCTTTAGAAGTAGATGACCAATAGTATTTCCACTTGACCTTTGTTCAATCTATCCACCCACCCATAGCAAGACAGAGCAAACCAGATCAAGCTGGCTTGAGAAGATTGACAATTTATACTCGGTCAAAGCGACTCAGCACCTCTGTCGGCACAGTCGGAATGTACTTTCTCGCTCGCTCTTTATTCGTTCCACCAAATCCAGCCCCATAACTGACCAGCATGTCCGTGCTCGTGGGTAGGTAGAATGGAAGCGTCATCGAAGGGTCGAGAAGGTAACTATTGGGGCCATTCGTGGCCTGATGATGATAAAGGGAGTTGTTTGGGGAAGATACTATGGGAGACTGTAGCAGGGCACTACTTCGAGGGGTGGATATGTTGGCGCTATTACCGGTATCGTGGCTACTATCCGCGGTAGCGTTTGAGGGAGCAGACCCATTCTGGTCCGATTTCTGGGGTGTTGCCGGCCGTGAAGGGGGAGAGACCGATGATCCACGCGGAGGAAGGGATTTTCGATGATCCGTAGTCGAGCCAGGAGCCGCTTCTGGGTTTTGAAGTCTCATATGCTCACGGTAGAGTAGATCGGGGTCGTGTTGGAGGCTGACCAGGAATTTCGTGGCGCTTTTGGTGAGCCCTTTCTCGCCCACCTCAGCACGGTACGACTTGACCGCTTGGAGGAGC